>CM029673.1:23929038-25145911 GCA_017311315.1 Dendrocalamus latiflorus
GATATAAATATAGTCTTTTACTCTTATGAAATTTCAAATTCATATAGAAATCACACAATTAGAGACAAACAATGAAAAACAAAGAAATACAAAGTAGGTACCTTAACAATAGAAAGCACATACCCAAAAATATATAATTATTCTTCCATGAGTACGGAGGAGCGATAAGTCATCTATGTATGAAACATATCAAAATTAGTGATATAATAGAAAATTGTGAATGGCAATGAAAATTTAGAACATATGAAACATAACACAAATAAACTAATTTGAATTATGAGATAAATTTGAATCACAGGTCAAATGCATTCTATGGGACATCAATTGGTATGTGAAGTGCCGGATCGGCAATACTTTCATTTGGATTAAATTCTAGTCGAAACTTTTTGGTTGAGTTGTATTCTTATCGATTAGACAAGAACTACTTGAATTACTTGCGAAATGGTTACACAAGTTTGTTTCTCTGTTATAGCAAAATCTATAAATAAATTATTAATTTGTGTCAATACAAAGCTATAAATCTATGAATAAATTATAAGGACTAAACTATCCATATACACTAAAAGTCTAAACCGTAAAATGCTAAATCGAGAAAAAAAAGTAAGGAACTAAGGAAGAATACCGTTCACTCAGTGTCTCAGTTTATAAGTTGAGCCTTGAGGTGCCCCACTTTTCTCCAAAGTCTAGCCTAAGGACCAGCCAACCAAACTCCTAAATCCTAATCTCCTCCTCGCCGCCCCAGTTCGGCTCCCCTCGGTCACCCCGGCTCTAGAGTCTCGGCTCCCCTTCGCTGCCCCCGATCTGACTCCCCTAGGCCCGCGGCCCGGACCTTACCACCATATTCGGCTCCCTCAGCAGCCCGACGCTTGGTCCCCCTTCTACTCGCAGCTCACCTAACGCCCGGTCGCGTGCACCATCTGCCCTCTCTCCTCTCTGGAAATCAGTGGCTTACAAGTTCCAAGTGCTAATTTGATAGGGTTTGTGAGTTGGAGTTGGCATCTTGGTGGGCAAGTGAAATAGATTTGTTAGGCCTCTTAAGGACAGTGGGTTGACCACTTGACTAGGCATTTTTTTTATTTTTGTTTTCCTTTGCAGCTTGCCTCAAGGTGGCTATCGCTCACGCCAGTCTCCCTGTTGTGCTCACTGGCCAGCGGGGTGTGTGTTGGGGGTTTCTTGCCACTGAGAGAGGATAGGCTGAAGCCTAACTAAGCCTCCCCCTTGGCTTCACCCTTGCCATTAATTCTAAGGCAGCAAAGGTTTATGTCAAAAGGCAAGGAGTGGGGTATAATAGCACAATTATTATTAGGGACTTAACTATAAACTTAACATCAATATAATTTGAATAATAAATTAAAGCATGTAATTAGATAATTTAAATCACCATAATTTGCATTCAAAAAGTAGGTGCAATATGATCAAAGTGATGACTTGCCTCGCGCAATTTACTGCGGCCTTGATCTTGCTCAAAGCCTTTTCATTCAATAGTATTAAAACTCTTGGTCTTCGTCTTTATCTAGATCTTAATCCCGCTCGAATGGTTACTTCTTCGAGACTCTAAATTCTAGTCACACGATAAACAACAGAATCCAAATCAATCCGAATGAACCCAATTAAATTTTATTGTGATTACGTTGATGACATGAGACAAGATTTAGTGAGTGCAGGATATAGACGAGTCGAACGAAGTTTGAGCAAAGGGGGAAATGGTAGAAGGAAAATCTACCAGGAAGAACATCAAGGAGCGAAAGGAGTTTGAATTAATATTCACAGAAATATTCCATTCCGAATTCAAAGGTGGTTAGAAATAGCTGACTGACGGATACTATTGCTTGAACCTAACTTAATGATTTCCTTTACAATTTTGTATTAATTAAGGAAGTTCCATGAGTTAGGTGGGATCTATGGACAGATACAATGGTCTACACTGTGTATTGGGCATTATTTACCAGATATTATTATTTGAGGTTTATTTGCCAACCAATGGAATGATTAATTCAATAGTTAACTAATATATGGGATTAGTCGCTTAATAGATTTCTTTAATATTCTTAACTGAGGACGTTCATAAGTGGCTGATAGGTTACACTACTAGTTGCTAATCAGTAACTAATTATTCATTAGCCATATTTGAAAATTAATTAACTCTAGGGTTTACATGCACTTGGACGAATTACAACTCTTTTATTAACATAGATACTACTAGGCCTCAAGACTACAGCTTACTAACATGTGAGTGAATTTAGTTTATTTAAAGTCCACTCAATCGGTCCTGCTTCTGTGTAGCTCATCAAATAGCAGTTTGGCTATTTATTATTAATGACCAACGGTCCAAGGTTTATTGAGATAATTAATGCTATTAACTCCCTGCTTAAAGTTACATTTCAAATTAAATGTTGTTGAGACTCTAATTAAGCTTAGTTATCATCTAGCACAAATTAATTGTAGTTAAAATCCAATAATATGGGGCTAGCTTGTTATACACAATTATATTTCAATATCATTTTTAATTTACATTTAAATTTTAAGTGATAGAGGCATGCTAATAACTTTAATGTCATTTATACAAAAATTATATTTTTAAAAGGATCTTCAATTAATATATGAGTTTCTAAATCAAAAATTGATGGCGTCATAATTGACCTCCATTTCTATTTAACTATTTTCAAGAAAATCTTAAATTAAAGTGGCATATCCAATTAAATACTAATTATATTTGGAGGACATCTAGTTATAGTTAAATGTAATCTTTAATTAAATCCTCGTATTTTCAATTAAATTTCAGTGGCATACTATTCAAATTAATTACCTTAGTTTTAACTTAATTGTCATTTCAAAAGGAACCCTTATATGACATTTGGACATTTATGCAAATTTACATATTAATAATGTCTTTAATTAGTATTTGAATTTTAAAATAAGTATTAGTGGGACACTAATTATTTTTAATCATTTTGCTATGCCTTATTGATACGCAACTAATCAAGACTTAATTTTCAATTATATTAAATTTACCTAAACTTTATTATAATTCCACAATTTAGTTTTATCCTTATCTTTATTTATAACTAAATATTTTCATTATATTTTCATTTTTTTCTAATTACTTTAATTTCCTTGAATTATTTTACAATTGGAAAAGAAAATACACACTAACATATGGGCCATGAATAGGGCCGGGACCTACTAGTCATATACATAGAGGGAGAGGGAGCAGAGATAGAAACAGAGGAGGGAAGGCAGAGTCGGAGCAGAGGAGAGGTGGCGCTCGGCTCTGGCGGCGGTGAACGGTGGCCGGAGAGGCGGCGGCGATGACAAAAATGGGTTGTTGGGGGAAGAAGGAAGCTAGGGGAGTTGGCTCATGGCTTAGGGCGATGCAGAGGCGGGCCAGCGGCGACGCATGGCGACCGGGCGCAGGGAGGAAGTAGGGGGTGACCCCGGAGAGGAAGGAGGCAAGGGGAGTGCATGAGCAAGAAGGTAGTCAGGGGAGCTTACAAATATGGTTGGTGGCGGAGGGGAGGAGACGTTTAGGGTTGGCGATGTGAGCCCGGGGTGGCGCAGAGGGGCACCGATAGCAGCTCACTGAAGAAGAGGGAGAGAGGAATTGGTGCTCGGGTTAGCTTGAGGGGGTTGTGGATGCCTTAGGAGCGAGGAATCGGACCGGAGCTCAACGAGGAGAGGATGGCATCAACAGCAGCGATTTCAATCGGAGCGAGGGAAGACGATGGTGCCAGCAGTTTCATGTGGGGGATTTGAGAAATTGAGTGAGGGGAAATGCAATTGGGAATTGGGGCGGGAAAATGGGCTAGGAAAAGGAAAAGGAGGGAAAAAGGGAATGGGTCAGCCCAATTTGATATATGATTTTTTTTTGTTTTCAATTTGATTTGTTTTTCATTTGAAATTTCAATTTCTTTTCGAAACATTTTGAAGAGTGCACAACTCTAATTTTCCAATGGCTTAAATTCATCTTAAGTTTAAATTCTTGGCTCAACTATTCAAAGGTAAATTTTTAATACTCTTTTGCTTTCCCTTTTCTTTTTCAAATTTTAAATTCAATCAAAGCTTCGTAATTCAATTCAATTTTTCTTTTGATTTGTTCTCCAATTACATGGTTCTTAGCCCTAGGATTTATTTTGATCTTTATTTACCTATTTGGTTAATGTGAAAATCCAATAAGAATTCTCAAACGAAAATGTAGAAAAATTCTAGTAATGCCAACACACGTTAAAAAGTTTTAACAATTCCACATTTTCAACATCCTAATTTTTGGGATGTTACATTCTTTTCTTGTCGACACTCTACAGAATACAGTTGTATATAGGGGTGGGCATTCGGTTTATTCAATTTATGCGGTTCGGTTTATTGGGTAAAAAATGTTTCGGTTTTTGAAAGTTGACAGCCAAATTAACTAAACTAAAATAGAAAACCGAACCTAATTAACTGAATTATTTTGGTTCGGTTAATTTGGTTTTTAGTTAACCGAAATATACACAATGGTTTAATGTATAATAACATTCTTTAGTTTAGTGTTATTATACCGGATTTATTTTCGAGCGAATGATATCTCTAGAAGCTACTAATGTTCTTTCTTTTGAGATGTTGGAAAATATATACAAAATTAAATGAGAATAGCCTTTGTTTACTACAAATTCATATAAGGGAAAACAATAATTTGGTATTTTGGTTAATTCAATTTTCATGACTTAAAAACCGTACTGAAAACCGAAAATCGAATAGCATGAAAATATAAACCACACCGAATAAACCGTAATTTTTTATTTTTGGTTCGGTTCAGTTTGGTATTTCGGTTTCGGTATAAAAATACCCACCCCTAGCTGTACAGGATCATTGGTACTACCCCTAGCCGTACAGATTGGTACCAAACTGGAACCAGAGAAGCAAGCATCACCCGGTTCGGGTTGCAGCATCAATGTCTCAATATCAACAGAATGAGGCCATATTCCAGATTCCCCATATCATTTAAAATCCGGTTGCAAGCAGAAATTTGACCTTTGATGGTACGAATGGGCACTTGGACTTTCCAAGCAACAGAGGATACCTATCACGCTATGGAGCTTGCGTCCAAATCGTACCTGCAAGAACACCACATGCAGCTGCCTGCCTCGGCTGTCCCCAAAAACATCAATATCGGGGGTGCCATGAAGAATCCATGCAGATTTTATATTTTCAATTGGGAATTTGGGAATAAAAGGCGAGGACCACTAGCTGCTACACTTTGCATAAACTTCAGAATACGTACTCCGTACTGTGCCAAACCTTTTTTTTTCCCCCCACTTTTTCTGGTCGGCGTGTGAGACAATACTAGGCCTATTTTAGAATACATGAATTTACAGAAATTTTGCAGAAAGCGCTATAAATCTCCAAGATTCGTACCCAATTCCTTCACCCAAATGGGCCTTAAAGGAAATCACATGATAACGGGATACCATTAGTTTCCAGAAAACAAACAGTACAAGCTGTTTGGCATCTCGATAACTACCTTGCAGGTGTACTGATACCAAGTTGCTTGGAGACATGCATTTATACTACGGTGAGATCACAACCCACTTTTGGTAAGTGAAGGGAATATGCTCAACATCTAGTGATCTTCTTGGAATAAAGGTACAGTCCTGCAGATCAGATGGGCATCTCCAGCAGGACGTTGCTAGCAGAAAGGCACAAGATCAACTTCGAATTGTCAAAAGTTTGCATGATCTCCCCCGCACTGCAAACCACCTACACCCGGCTCCTGTGGATGAACTCTCGCCATGCCAACCCTCTCTGTTGCGTCTGGCTGGCCCCTCTAGACTGTTCGTGGACCAGCTGGAAACAGAGCTAAAGTTGATCTAATCCAGGTGAGAGCTGAATCTATTCTAATGGAGTGCAACCTTATCATTTTGAAAACCTGCATCTGAAGATGCTAGGTAAAGCCTATCGTGTACAATCTGGGTGATTGTTTCAGCCGCTAATGGTGGATTCTGGGGGGCTATGCTATCTATGTTAGATCGCTTTCTAGTTTCTGCGATCTTTCAAGTTCGACTTTCGGCATTGGTTTGCTGGTTTCACTAGTTTGTCATGTCAATTCACCAGGTTTGAAGAACTAGAGGCGACGCCCTTATTACACGTGAGGCATGACGAGCTTGCAAGAATGCAAGATCAGTCCTGATAGGTTGATCTGAAATGCCTCTACGCCCTTAGTTGAAGGGCTTTGTTTGGACCTGTGTCCTACCTCAAATGGAATGGATTGGTGAGAACGATTCGGGAATCTTAAATCGCAAAGTGAATGAAGACAAGGTGTGCGTCTACAGACTGAAGTGAATCGGGACAAGTGTTGCACTTGTCCACATGCTTACAAAAACAAAGCGTCCATCTACTGCAAAGTGAAGGAGGACAAATGAAACACCAGGCTCGGTTCAGTTCTTCCAAGCAGTGGATTATTCATTGGATTGATTGGGTCTCATGAATATGAAAGGCAAATATGCAATGCTATGTCGATTGGATGGCACAGAGGAAAAACTTGATGGGGCACCTGGATTATTTTCGTAAAGGGCTGTTTGGACGGGTGGATTTGGTCCAAGCAGGCAGTTTCTTTGGAAATTGTAGTTTGGAATTCAGTTACACAATGGGCCTGTTTGCATAGAGTACGAATGCAGAATTGCAGACCCGGATTGGAAACCTAAATTTTTTTAAATGATGCAAAAGAATGATGTCTAATAAATTATTTGTTCTGTCCTTAAGACAATGGATTTTTCCTAGAACAATGGATTTCAATTTTGCCAGTGTAATACAATGGACGTTGTTCAAAAGAATTTTTTGGAAGTCCCAAGCAATGCCTATTTTGGTGGTTTCACTGTAAGAATTCCAAGTGAGAATCTTGTGCATTTGCATCTGGCTCGCATCATGCTGGTTCTCTAATTCCAAATTGGTCTTGTGTGCCTAGGGAGCGTAATCTGCTCAACGAACATGCAGAGAACAAAAGAAGCAATTGTGTTGTGGTGTAGTACAAAGCCATGTTCTTAGGGAACATAATCTTTTTTTTATGTGCACACATTCATGAATAGGAGGACCATGTAACTAGAAAGAATGTGCCAGGCCAGCACTTTTTATACTGTCTTTTTGCATTGTACTTAACTGTTTTCTTAATTTTTTTGTTAACTGTTTTCTTAAAAAAAATTTGTTTAAGAAAGTGATCAATGTAGCTACTGTGTAATAAGAGTACAATGTATACCATTTTCTCCGATTACTTTCAGTGGCTAAGTCAGTGGGATGAGCTCTCTCTCTCTCTCTCTACTGATATTTACACCTTTTCTTCTAAGCAGATTCAATCATATTTGTTTGGATTGATAGCTAGTCATCATGCAGAATCAAATGTTAGGACTAAGCCTTACAAGATTTTATATAAAAGTTAGCTGGATTTCAATGTGTAGGATCGTATGGTGCAATTAGGGGGGCGAATGATTGCCTCCGCTTTTTTGAAATCTATAAGTAGTCGATGAAGATTTCGACATCTCGATCAACTACTTGACGCTCAGCCACTCGCCAGATCGCTCAGCTCCAATCTTCGGCAAGATTGAATGTACTCGAAAACGTCAATCCAGAAGTAGTCTCTCCATCACCTTTGCACATAGTCAAACGCTTCCGTTGTGATAGCAATCACTAGAAATCTTCAACACATCACGAACTAGATTGATTCAAGATGTTCTTTATTGCTAGATTTCCGTGAATTTACCAAGCGCCCTCGCAAGCACCCTAAAAACCCTAGCACAAAAAGTTTCATCCAAAACCGTAGCTAAACCTCTTAGCCTCTACTTGCTTTTATATGCTAGAGCCATAAAACATGTTCGACTCAAACACGAACATGAAATCCTATCTCTTCTTCAAATCAAGGGACCTAAAACCTTTCTAAACATGTGTTTTATTTAAACTCTCAATCTTCTCAGTTATAGATTCCATCCACAACTCCTAACACAACATGTGACGAAACCTCCAGGATCACAAATCTCGTATCTTTATCATGTCTCATCAACTTCCGTGTCGAAGCCTCCAGGACCGCATCATCCGTAGCTTCTCCATGCATCACCTCTTTTGATCTTCACGTGCTCTAGCGTTAGCCTGACCACCTCACATGACATCCTCAGTTGTCTGGAACTCGGATCTCCCTATCCTAATCCTGGTCCTCCTCGTTACCGACCATGATCATATCCACACTCACCTGCACATGCAAAGACCAAAGAAACTTTTTTTAGCACAAGTTCTTCCAAACTTGACCGTCATCAGCACACACACGTCGACCGAGTACTGTAGCTATGACTACCAGCCAAGTGCTGTAGATACGACTACCGACTATGTACTGTAGCTACGACCACCGATCAAGTATGGTAGCTATGACTACCGATCAGATACTGTAACTACGACCACCGACTAGGTTTTGTAGCTACAGTCATCGAACGAGGTCGAAGCCTCCAACTACCAACCGTGATCGACACCTCTGACTGCTGACTGTGGTTGAAGACTGCCGGTCAGACCGCTAACACAAGGCGGTCAACCCGCTTAACCTGAATATTCCAGTAATGTCCAGTTTTACAATAGTGCATCGACCGAAACTTTCACATACACAAATTTCAATGCAACCCAAATATCAACTATTCATTAACATTATATTCACAATCTATCCACATGGCCTAACACTATGTTTTGAACTGGTCTCAGGGAAAGGACAGTGTTGTTGATATTGTTGGTCTATCTAGATCAGATATTGTAGCTCCAAAAGGTGAAGGTAAGTGTAATACTCCCACTAGTTATATCATTCTACTTAATACCTGATATATTGAAGATCTAGAAATAATTATCCTTTATGCTAGGGCCCTTGAAATGCTGCGAGAGTTCAGTTGATCTAGTGACGGGCTATTCACATTCAGAAGCAAACGTATTTTAGAGGTACAACTCCAGCTTTGCTTTATATTTCTAGTAAAGCTACACATTCAGTCTATAGAATTTACTGTTTGTTTACTGTCAATATTGTCCTTCCTTAAATTGATCTTTATATGCAGCACTGGAATGGTACAAATTCCATTAAAAAAACTAAGTACAGCTGAGGATTCATTTATTTGTTAACTTAGCCCTTGCGTAAATCCATTATTTATGCACCACTGCAAAGGGTGCAGAGTCTATAAAAACTAAGTACAATAAAAATGAAAGGCTGTGAATTAGTCAAATAAAGAATGAGTGATTTTAGCGACTTACTAATCCGCATTTTGTCAAATGTATTGTTCTTCTGATTAATCTTGTATTTGCACCAACTCACGCTCCTTAGTCTCTTGGACACATGAGTAGTATTATCGCTTATCACCCTCCCGGTTAGTGTAAAGTTTAATTTATTTTGCTGACTTGCAATGCTATCTTTGATATGAGTTGTGCTTCATAAACACACACACTTTTGTTCCAAGAAAAGGTTTGCCTTAAAACTTACATCTTGGGCCTTGGTATATTACTCTATCTCTTTAGGTTCTTAGATGCCAAATACACAGGTTGGCATTACTTCGATGTATTTGTAGTTCTTTGGCAAACGGTGATAGTTCTTCCATTCTTTATTTTTCTGATGCAGCTTGGCTGTGGATATGGGCTTCCTGGGATATTCGCTTGCCTGAAGGTACTGCAGACTGCAGCTATCCATGAGTTCTCTTTATTACTTTTACAGAACGTGCTATGCCCAACTTTACAGTCCTCTTTCCATCAATCTCTAAGTCATTTACCATAGTTAAGACTTACTATCTAGTATTACCATTGCACGGTTGTTGCATCCTTGCACAAAAGTTGTCTTTAGCTGTACTGTGCCGTGAATACCCTTGTAATAGTATCCTAGGATAGTAGGATGAGAATGTGATTGTAATAAGATCTTATGATCATATATAAATATCCTCCTAAGGGGAGCAGGGAAAAACAAATCGATTCATTCACATACTCTCCTAGCCCTCTCATATACTGTTTGGTCTGTAACTACAACAGTTGGCGCTGTCCGTGGGCTTCTTCAGCTGGCAGCGAGCGTTGTGTAGGAATGTGAATAGCGGGGGCTAGGCCGCACCATCTCCTTCCGGGAGGCCTAGTAGTATACCACCAGCTGGATGATGGCGTTAGGCATCAGTTGAGCCAGCTCCAGCCCATAGAGCCTCAACACCTCGCCAACGAACATCACTATCGGAAACCGAAATATGCGGCGAACACAACCACCTTCGCCTCAGAGGGGTGGGGCTCCACCTCGCCAGTGGTTGGTAGGCGAACCGACTCGCGATCCATGATCTTACCATCACGAACCAAAGATTGAATTAGATCTTTGGTCGCCAGGTTCCGCCCTAGCACGTTGGTGCACACACCGTGCACCTTCTTCGCTGCATTCCAGCGCTTGTTGGTTGTCGATGAATCTTGATCGATTAGCTCGTACTCCACCTCCATCGCCGACGAACCTCGGCGGCTAGACATGTCGCATGGCTTGACAACGCACCTCGACTGCTGCGACGAGAGCGAGGGTCATTTCCACAAGCCATTAGTCCAATGTAGAGGACCAACGGCAGTGGATCCAACAGAATAGGGTGAGGGTGAAAGCAAAAGCAGTGCGGATGGAAGCAACAAGAACGGCACTGCGAGAGGCGAGATGAAGAAGATTAGCAAAGATGTGTCTTTTCGCCCAGCGCGCCATGCTTAAAGGTGCACGCCTTTTTCGAGCGACTCTTCGAAACTCAAGCCCGGGCGTGGAGTGGTGTGCTAGAAGCCAGTCAAAAAGCAGCGTGCCCCTAGTCACGCTAGCCGCGTTAAACACGGTCCACAAGACCGGAAGTATGCGGTCCACAGGACTGAATACCACTCCTCTACAGGTCGAAGGGATGAAGGGGGCCAAAAGGCCTATGCAATATGATTTCAGTCTGTTTGAGATGAAATTCTTTACCATGAGAGGCTCCTACTATGTAGATAGTCCCCTACCGTATCCGTTCGGTCTGTTGAGCTGAAAGGTTCGGTGGGGACATAAAAAGACGCGAATAGCCTTGTAATAGTACCCTTTGGGTAGGGGTGTGATTATAATAAAACCTCATGGTTATGTATAAATATCCCCTTAAGGGGAGCAGGAAAAGACAGATCGATTCATTCTCATACTTTTCTAGTCATCTGATATATTGTTTGGTCTATAGCCATAACAGTTTCTAATGTCTTCCTTTTAAACATTCTAGGGTGCTTCAACAGTGCATTTCAGGATCCCCAGTGCCGAAATAATAAGATGCAAAACAATACCCAATGTACTTGCAAATCTTGAACGAGCTCGAGACAGACAGTGTCACCAACAAGGAAGCCCCTCAGTCCATCCCGGCAACAGTAGCCTCAAGATATCCATTTGTATGCCGGGGGAACGGCTCAGGTGCAGGGGCCCCTGCACTTAGCGCCGTGCAGGGGTGCCCAGCTCCTGACACGTGTCCCCCAAAAAATCAAAAAAATTCCGAAAAATTCAAAAAAATACTTAAAAAATTCTGAAAAATTCTAAAAAGGTATTTTTGTGTATGAAAAGTATTTTTGTGAGTACTTAAGTTTATTTTTGATTTTTTACTTTTATTAAAAAATATTTTTTTAAGTACTTAAAAATACTTTATAATAAAAAGTATTTTACAAAAATTACTTTTTAGAATTTTTCGGATTTTTTAGGTATTTTTTTGAATTTTTCGGAATTTTTTTGATTTTTTAGGGGACACGTGTCAGGAGCTGGGCACCCCTGCACGGCGCTAAGTGCAGGGGCCCCTGCACCTGAGCCGTTCCCGTATGCCGGGTAGTGGGAGGAGCTTCACACGGTTGTCTTCGGCTGCCTTCCACAACGCACGTGCGTCCGACTCATCGTACACAGGAACGGGAGAAAAGGATCGGGGGAAAACCTAGATCTCCCGAGAGCGGTAGTCGCAGCAGCGGGAGTCCATCCATGGCGCCGTCGTCGTCGGATGAGTGGGTGCCCCCGAGCCGGCGGCCGGAGCTGGCGGACGTGGCGCCGGTGCCGCAGGACGACGGGCCCCACCCCGTGGTCTCCATCGCCTACCGCGAAGACTTCCGCGAGGTCATGGACTACTTCCGCGCCTTCTACTTCGCCGGCGAGCGCAGCCTCCGCGCGCTCGACCTCACCGCTGAGGCCATCCGCTTCAACCCCGGCAACTACACGGTAAGATTATTCCTATTCTCTTGTATGTGTTTCATATTGGAAACTTGGAAGTTTTTGCTGTCTTGCTGTAGGACAGAGAAGCCAAAGATTGTAAGTCCTCCTCTCCCAGCTACGAAGTTACGAGGATTTAGAAAGGAGAAATCAACACAAAAACTAGTAAATCAAGAAGCTAGATATCCGAGAAATAAGCTGTAAAATTGATAGTACCGTTACAGTAATCGTTAATCGACAGTACCGTTACGATAACCATGGTAGCACTTAGTCCGATATCTTTACTATTATAAAAGAAGGAGTTGGTAGTTAGTTCGGCCTCTTCCACTCCTTCTCATAAAAGACAGTGCTGACATGTGGCTCTAAAAGAACCATACTATATGTTCTGAAACTAACATGTGGTAAAATTTTTTAAAATATGCATACAAATATATTCTAAAATTTTTTAAAATCCGTAGCAACGCACAGTCATTTAGCTAGTAAACAGTAAAAACAACACTATTTTAAAACTAATAATCCATGTAACTTTTGATCCGTAGATCCAAATGACTTGAAACTTAGCATACATCTTATCTACGATGTCACGGATCTATTCTAACCAACGATCGAGAGAACCGTTGTCAAAATTGTGACTTCTTTTCATTTGAAAGAATGTTGTATCAAAACCGGGCAAAAACAAAAAACGGTGAATATGACTTGCTTGTGGGTGGATGAGAGTCAAGATGACTCTAGATATATTCCCACATGTCACAGTAAACTAGAACACCTAAGGAATCGAGCCAAAAACAACCGGATCAAGAAATCAATTGGAGAGGCCAAATAAGGAAAACACCGGGCAACTTCAAGAACTTGTCAAACCTCATGCTTATATGGATGAGGATTGATTTCCATGGGACACCTTCATCACTTATACGTCCTTGGCGTCCAGCAAGATCAAAAAGGGGAGAGAAGCACAAAAAACCAAGCCAACTCAAGATTTCAACAAGAGAGCACAAAAGAGAAATACTTGGAAAAGTTTTGATATCTGTGATACTTGGATATGAATATTTATAGCCATTCCTTAGCCATACACAAAACTAAGGGTAACAAAAAGCTCAGCCACAAAAGTCTCTCACATCCCCCACAAGGTTCTCTCAAGAACCCTAACTCCTCTCCAAGGCTAGGTCTAAACTCTCCCCGAAGCTTAACCCAGCCACCTCTCTCCCCTTATATATGGAGGCTCATAAGGGAAACTCTAACTAGTACCTCTAATTGAGTTTCATCCATTCTTACATGGGCTAACCCGTTAACCCAATACTATACCGGGTTTTACACTTACACATGCACACTTCTTAAAGCGCACACACCCATTAACCCACTAGTGAATTAACACTTGATCCACATAGCATTTTCAACACATCCTTGACCTAAACCACCTGACGCTGGTCATACTGCCAGTACAATGCTAGTAGTACCACCCCGGTGCTATCGCAATACAAAGATCGGTATGACTTCTTGAGCTCACTCCAAAATAAGCTCACTGGAAAATAGCTACCACCAGCTAGAATCCGAGCATATCGTAACCTCGGTTCAACCTTCATTCAAGTCCGGTACTACCGCACCCAGCTGGTCAAACCGCGGCTCCCATGCCGGTCTGACTGCTGCTTCTCGGCCGGTCTGATTACTAGCCCAAGGCCGGTCAGCTCGCCCCTGGTCGGTATGATCGTGGCCGCAATGCTGGTCATATCGCTAGCAACTGAAAAATTGTAAACTCTTAAAAACCAAACTTCATAAACTCTCTGAACCAAAAATCAGTTACTCATCACAATCATGGGTTGACCTCCACATGGTCTCACACTACTGAAATTTATTTCTGTATAGAAACCATGGAGGTTCAATTGTTTTGTGATACTTTATATAGTTATAAAAAACGTAGAATTGGGATAGTGAGCTTGACTCGGTATGATGGAAACGATTTCTGATCCACTACAGTTGTGGTGCATAGCTTGGTATAGATGAGGCTTCGAATTCATAAAGGAGCGCTAGGTAGGTGGATGGTGAGGTGTAATGTGGAGATGGATCAAGCTATATGCAACAATGTTCTAGTGAAAAAGAGGAGCCGAATTTGGAAAGTTGAAATTTCTTATGTGGACTTGCTGTTTAGCCATTTGCAGTTTTGATCTCCCCGATTTAGGCCTCGTTCCAAACGCGGGAATTTAACCCAATCCTGCAGGAATTGAACTGTTTCCTGTGAAATTCATGCATTCCAAACAGGCCTGGAGACACATGGGAATGCAGTTGGAGCTTGATTTCAATCAGAAAAGTTTAGTGTGCTTGCCTTGTCTTTTTTTTTTTTTTTTGTCTGGCATGCAAGACTGTTTTAGAATCATGTCAGGCCCTTAGTGCTGGAGAGACATGGGAATGCAGTGGGAGTTTGATTTCAATCAGAAAGGTTTAGTATGCATAGTTTGCCTTCTCTCTCTCTCTCTCTCTCTCTCTCTCTCTGTGGCATGCAAGAGTCTGTTTAAGTAGAATCATGTCTGAGTTAAGGGATCCCTAATTTGACAAACATAAAGAGAAGCGCTTCTCATGATCTGAAGATATGGTATATGTAGTAACTATAATGTTGTATGGTATGAAATTATGTTTTGGAGTTCAATCCAGATACATGCTATAGATTTTGCTCTTCTTTTTTCCTCTGATTTTGACTCTACCATCCATTGCTGCTACTAGTATGCATAACAGGCAATAGCATACTACACGAGTACAAATTTCTCCCTGTCCTGAGTTCTTGGCTGCAGTATACCACATTATCCTTTAGAGATCATGGGTTCAGCAATCAAGTAAGTTGCTGTGTAGTACCAGGGAATTGCTTTCTGTGGTACTATGGTTTTATAGGTAGTGGCTTAGTGCCATGCATTTCATTTTTATATTGATCAACTCTTTTATTGGTCATCCTTGTTGACTTTATGAGTATTTTTTTTACTTGATAGGTGTGGCATTTCAGGCGTCTTGTTCTAGAGGCACTGGATGCTGATTTACTTGAAGAAATGAATTTTGTGGACCAAATTGCTAAATCTAATCCAAAAAATTACCAAATCTGGTGAGCTACATTGTTATAAATTTATTTGACATTTTTAGTGTTTCACAAGAAACTAGCATCCAATTCGGCAGCTGTGGAGTTTTGGATTTGTTACTAGCATTATATTTTTTTAGCCTTTTATAATTCAAACTTTATTCTTCCGCTTTCATTGCTGGGAAATCGGTCCTGACTAACCTCCATAGACAATTTTTTTTTCTCAGGCATCACAAGAGATGGCTTGCTGAGAAATTAGGACCAGATGCTGCAAATAAAGAACATGAATTTACAAGGAAGATACTTGCTATTGATGCAAAAAATTACCATGCTTGGTCCCATAGGCAGGTATACAACGTCTCCTTTCAATGTTCTCTAAAAGTAGGCCATTGATATCCTTTAAGCTCATTACTCCATATTTGGATACTGTACTAGCGATGCTATGGAGTATCAGTAAAAGCTATGTTCTAATAATGGAATTGCTTTATTATAATTGTTGCAGTGGGTTCTTCAAGCATTGGGTGGGTGGGAGAGTGAGTTACACTACTGCAACGAACTTCTTGAGGAAGATGTCTTCAATAATTCAGCTTGGAATCAGGTCAAGTGCTTATTTGGGTCTGAATTTTTTTCTAGTGTAATATGCAATTTCAGTTTTAGATTCTTCACTGTCGTTTGAATTTCATCAATCATCTTGTCTTTATTTTCATCAAACCAATCTGGTAATCTCTATACCTGTTCTTTATTTATTAACTATTCATTGATTGTATTACTATATTCTTGACTTCTATTTTTGCTGGTACTTTGTCCTACTCCTGCCTCCTGGAGTGTCTTTTTCTGCTTATTAATTAAGATCAAATATTCAACGTACACTGAAGTGTGTTAAATGTATTTTGCCGCAGAGATACCTTGTAATAACAAGATCACCACTTCTTGGGGGCCTTGCAGCAATGCGTGACTCAGAAGTAGGTTACACAATTGAGGCTATTCTGGCTAACCCTCAGAATGAAAGCCCGTGGAGATACCTCAAAGGTCTATATAAGGGTGAGAATAACTTGCTGGTGGCTGATGAGCGCATTTCTGACGTTTGCCTCAAGGTCCTGAAGAATGATTGGACCTGTGTATTTGCATTGAGCTTGCTGCTCGATCTTCTTCGAGTTGGTTTGCAGCCTTCAGATGAACTTAAAGGAACTATCAAAGCAATGATGAACTCTGATCCTGAACCGGCAGATGCCAATCTTGCAACCGCTATCTTCTCAATCCTGCAGAAATGTGATCCTCTTCGGGTAAATTATTGGTCTTGGTACCGGACCACTCTTTCTTCTTAAAGATCTGAAAAATACAGGGGCTCACACCTTATATCCTCGTTGGACTCCATGAGTTATATCATGGAGATATATCTTCAGTTGAAGATAGTTCCACTGGATTTGCTTGATGCGAACTCAATCAAAGCGGTGGACAGACTGCGTATGAAAACCTTTCATGTGATCCTGCGCGTAGAGCAAAATTTGTAGTTGATCAATGACATTAAGACAAAAGAATGTCTTGTAATTTTATTTACATGTTGCAGAGTAGATTGCGTTGCAGGTACCTGTAATGTTTAGTTATGTACCATTTTACCAGTTACATTGATCCAGTAATAGCCACCGGCGGCGTGGCCGGGCCATGCTTGCTTGGTTTGCGGCGGTGTGAAAATCGTGAATTATTACCAGTGTCTTTTGTTAGACGCTTGAAACTTTTGTAATGTCAAGTATCATCACACGTTATTACATTCTCGACCTGCTAAAAATAAGAGTAAATTGCTTAAAATCCTTGACAACAAAATTAATTAGAGGAAACGCAATACCTGTATAAAAAGGTTGATACCAAGGGAGTATTTGAGTACTCTACTTCTAAACATTTGAGATGACCTTAGGGCTAACATGGGACCTGGATCCTTTTAAATTTGCAATCATTTGGATATTCATTTGTTGGACTATTCAACTGTTGGACCCTACTTTGAGATGGTTACCGCTCCAAATTTGGGTTGAAGCTCCACTATATTGCAACAATAACACTTACGGATTCAAAGCATGAAAGATAAGTACTAGGAGTTGTTTAGTTTGCTATTAAATTTTGTCACACTTAAATTAGACAAGTCTGACCGTTTGTGGCTACCGTTTGATTTACTATCACACGTGCCATATCACACTTTCTTAGTCCTATGCCAACATGTTAATTCTCAAGGTTGGCCTGGTGACCAATTCGCTCATCACAAAAACAGTGGGTTATCACACTTTCGATATACAAAATGATAAATGCGTGGTATACTGGCCCAAAGGGTGTGGCTAGCATTCAAATTGCAGTAGTTCTTGTTAGATAATACTCTTGCAATAGTGGTGGAGTTTCAACCCAAATTAGTGGGATCCATGACTTATGTTAGATCTAAGGACATTTTAAATGTTTAGCTCCTAGGCTAAGGGTACTCCTATCAAGTCTTGCTCTTACCACACCTGTTGATGTAGCGAGTTCATGGATAGAAAGTCTTGCTCTTACCACACCTGTTGATGTGGCGAGTTCATGGATAGCATCCCTTTTTTTGATATATCCAACAGATCAAGGCTTGTTGACGTGGTGAGTCCTTGAATCTTGTTTAGCCTCGATTGCTCCAATGCTTAGACTTGGTAAAAGTGTTCCAAAGTTTCTTAGACCCCGATTTTTGCAACATTGGAGGTGGCTTAAGAGCCACTATGGTAGAATTGATTTTATGGAATTAATGGGACCAACAGGTGATGATTTGGCTTTCAGCTCCTCGTGCTCCAGGCCCTGATCAATATGGCTTCAGCTTCTGGCTTCAGCTTATTTTTGCGCTATTCATAAATTTCGTCTTTTTCTGAACTTTCGGCTTTTTTGAGTTTTTTACCGGTTCTTTTTTTCCTCGTATTTGTTTACATTATACGTGATGGGCTAATATGTTTTTTCTATTTTTAAATTTTTTTAAATTTAATTATGGTAAATAAGCCTCTGTCAGCTACAGTGCTTTTTTCAGCCAGCTACAGTGTTTTCAGCCATAAACCATGAGGCTTTCGGCCGAACCGATCACCACCCCAATATATTGCACCTCTTGGTGGGACCGGCTCACAATAAAAAAGAACTAGCAATAGAACCACACCGCTAGATGGAGGGTAAGACGATTTCAATGACCAGTGGTGGAAGAATGCAAAGGATCCATTGCAAGATTTAGAGGTGCAACGATGCCGACGATCGCTGAACAGGGTGTTAAGAGGCAACTCACGATTTCTCTAATATCCTACCACTAGATCTAAAGGGTAGAACGATGTCGGCGACTAACGTTGGAAGCACACAATGGAGAACCTCTATCACCAAATCTAGAGGCGCGATAGCGGGTCTATTTGGCAACGGCTGCGGTTTATACCTTTTAGCTGAAATTTTTGAATTTTGGCTGTTTACGGTACAGATTATGGAGAGATACTCATTTGCGATTTTGGATGATACAAATATTGAGTTTTTAACGTGTACATCGTTTAACTTGTAGACTCCGTCTTAAAAAATACTTCGTTTAAAAATTAGATACTATAATAAAAATAAAAAATCATCAATTTTGGAGGATAAGAACATACCCATCAAATGGTGATTCCCAATGTCAAGACCATGGCGATGCATGGAGGTGTGCTGCTCCCTCCGTTTGACAGGTAGGCCACCACAATTTCTCTGACTCATTTGGAATTGGCTCAAGTACATGCGTCAACTCCTGAAATCTTTCCCTTGAGATCTGTTCCTCCAATGGTTGGAATTGGATTTGATTGCAAACTTTCCTCTCCCTCCTCGTGTTCTTCGTACTGTTACTGTTGTTTCAAGTTTTCTGATACACCACACCCCAGTTGTTATTTTGCGAATTCTGTGACGCTGCATCTGCAATGTGAATTATGTGATCGAGCAAACAAAAATTGTTGGTGGACATCTGTTTCTAATTGGTTGGCAATATTCTAAATCCCGGCGGTATACTGCCGATAACCGGTAACCGATCAGGAGGGAAAATACCGTCGGTTTTTTATTTAATTTAAATTTAAATTTTGAATGTAAAAATTAGTTTCTCTAATGATGTTTACATTGTTTAACACTAATATAATATATTAGGAAGATGTATTCGCTTTCCATGCTTGATTTCATGCTTTTTGCCATGAAAGTATTAGAAATTTTTAAATTTTGAATGTAAAAGTTAGTTTCTCTAATAATATTTACATTGTTTAACGCTAATATAATGTATTAGGAAGATGCATGCACCTCCGTGCTTGACTTCATACTGTCTTGCTATGAATGTATTAGGAATTTTCAAATTTTGAATTTAAAAGTTTGTTTCTCTAATGATGTTTATATTTTTAACACTAATGGAATGTATTAAAAAGATCCATGCACCTCCCGTGCTTTTGACTTCATGCTTTTTGCCATGAATGTGTTACGAATTTCCAATTTGAAAATTTTGTTTTTAGCAGTTTTTTTGTTTTTTTTCCCCTTTTATTAGGCGGTAACTAGCCGGTTTTCCAGTTAACGATTTCAAATTCAAATTTCGACGTGTGAAATTTGAACAGCTTTTTTCCGGTAACCGGTACCGGCCCCTGACGAGATTTACCCTGGTAGCAGGATTTGGAATCTTGTTGGTTGGTGATGTTTGTCTGCAACTTTATGCAGGCGTGGTTCATTATGCAACCATGTACTTATGTGGCAGGTACCGATGCTGATGGTGTTTGTGACAAAAAATTGAGGCCCCACTCATTTCGGCTTCAGCTTCTAGCTTCCGGCTTATTTTTCACTATTCATAAATTTCGTCTTTTTCTGAACTTTTGGCTTTTTATTGAGCTTTTTGCCAGTTCTTTTTTCCCCGTACTTGTTTGTATTATACGTAATGGACTAACATATTTTTTATTTTTTAAAAAATTTAATTATGTTAAATAAGCCTCTGTCAACTACAGTGTTTTTTCAGTCAGCTACAGTGCTTTTCATCTATAAGCCACAAAAAAAAAGACCAAATGAGACAGAGGAATAAAATGAGAAGTGTTTTCGTTCACATCCAGAAGTGTTTCTGGGTGTATCACTGAAGTAGTTATCTGTTATGTCTGGCTTGAAGCCTAGGCTATCCTGCAGCTGCAATCATCGACATGGGAATTGGGAGATGGTCGTTTGGTTGCAGTTTGCAAAGGCAATGTAGCTGTTGTCATTGTCTCGAGTCTCAACTGTGAACAATCAGGATGGTAATATGACGAGTAAACCGATCGTTAGGTATTGTCCCCAGTAGCGAAGACGTGGTTTGGAAGAGAACGGCTCAGGTCGCAGGGCGGTGGCAACAGCCAGCGTGTGGTGGAGGCAGGTGAGTCACGGGCGGATGGATCAGGACCGCATCGACACTTCCCCACTCGTACTGTCGTCACTTTTCCCAACTCCACTCGCGCAGCTTCGCCCGCATGCCTCTCTACTCGCTGCGAGCATCTTCCCCTCCAGATCCGGGTGGTCACCTCCTCTACCCGATCAACAGGCTCCGTCTCCGGATCCACCGTCCCCACGCTGTGAAGCAGCGTGCTATCGGGCTTGGGGTCAATCCTAAAACTAGCTCCATTGCCACCGACAACTTCTGGTGGGCGCAGACATCCACGATGAGTGTTGGTCGTGTGCTTTGTTTGGTTCCCCATTTCGTTGCTAGCTCTTTTCATTTGTTGTTTGATGCATGCCACATTCCCTTGATTTCTTAGGGCAAGGTGTCCATGCTCGAGTTCAAGAAAGCCTCCCTAAAGAACGAAAAGCTAATGGAAGTTGTCTTTGACACGGCTATGTGCACGAGCGAGCACACCTTTCCCGGTAGCAAGAAGGGGAAGGCGATAGACTACGACACCAAGTTAAAGTGCCTCGTCGACCTATACAAGAAGACGTGCACCCCTACGCATGCTTCTGGTATGTGCGCGACCTCCCTGATGCACGGCCCGGCTCATGAGGAGCTCTTGCAACTCATGGTTATGGTGGAAGAGACCTGTGCGGGGGAGGAGACCGACGAGCACTACTACACAAGTCAACTCTTCATCAAGAAGGACTGACGTGATAGCTTCATGGCAATGAAGATGGCTGAGGGCCGTCTTCGGTGGATCAGGCACACATGGGATTGCATGAAGAACGCGCCATGACATACGTTGTCCTCGCTCCAGTCGTATGCTTGTTCGCTGTTGTTTCTCTTTTTCCTTCATTTCGTTGCTATGCAGTGTAATGCTACTCTGTTGTTGGGATTTCATTTCGTTGCTATGCATTGTATTGTTTGTCAGCTGTTGCTTCACTGTTTGCTATTTGCATGTGTATGCACTACACGGTTGATGCAGAGACAAGCATGGCAAGGGCGGCCGATGCAGGGAGCGGCTCAAACGAGGCCTCCACTAGCTTTGTTCGGGCTCCTTGCATATGCTGCCTTTGCTAGCGATGATGACGACAGCAACGTACTCTAGGCCGCCACCTCGAGCACCCATAATGACCGGGATACAGTGGGTCAAATAGTAGCTCACCAATGAACGTTGTTGCTACAACATGTTCTGGACGCGGCTAGCAGTGTTCGAACGGTTGCATGAAACACTGGTAGCAAACTTCACCCTCTAGTTGACAATTGAAATGTGCTCTAGAGAAACTCTCACACTATTCCTTATGCACTATCAATAGGAAGTTCATGCAAGTTCTTATGAGTGTGATCGATTTAGCAGGTAGCAACATTGCACCATGTGACCCAACCTTTTGATGCATCTCAGACTGCTACAGCAGAGGTTCTACCCTCACTTTCATGACGTCATCGGGGCTATCGATGGGATCCACGTGCAAGTTACAGTACCACTTGTTGAGCGTGCTAGGTATTACAACATGCATAGGTACACTAGTCCGAACGTGCTAACGGTGTGCGACTTCACTTCCCGCTTTACATTTATATGTGTCGGATGGCTCGGATCAGTTCACGACCCACGGGTGCTTCGGAACTATCCCACCTATAAAGTAAATCATTTTGCTATATGTCATGTCATTGTATAAATGTAATGCATTTGCTGACACTGCTCACCTGGTTCGTGCAGAGAAGTACTACCTCGTGAACTCTGGCTATCCAAAGAGGCTGAGGTACCTTGCTCCTTATCGGAACCATATGTACCACTCCAAGTTTCAGGATAGCAATCAGCCCGATGGGGTGCAAGAGGTATTCAAGTTCCATCATTCCTCCCTCCACAACGTCATTGAGCGGGCATTTAACATATGCAAGGTGAAGTATCGGATTCTCGACAACGTCCCTAACTATGACTTACCTAAGCAAAAGGCCATAATAGCGGCAAAGATGGCACTTCATAACTTCATCATCGATTGCGAGTTGCTGGACACAGGTCAAGCACAAGCCCCTATGCATCAGATTGCAAACGGTGGGAAAGCTGTGCATATAATATGGTACGGGACGCCATTGCATCATTCCTAATAGCTTGCCGTGCATACCATGCTGTATACTCTAATATGTAAATTATAAATGCTAACTTGTCACATGCAATTTTTATACCTTAGTCTATATGTGGATATGGCTACTATTAATATAATCAGCTCAACCCAGCAAAATCATGTCTACTCACATCCAAATCAGCTCAGCAAAAGGCCAAAAGCCAACAGCCAAATTGAATGCCTTCAACTTCAGCCGCAGCTTCTTGCAGCTGCTACAATGTCATTTCAGCTAATATATCACAATCAAAAGCTAAAAGCCATAGTACATATATCGCAACCAAAAGCCATAGTACATTTGAACGGAGCCAGAGTGAACAGCCGATTTATATTTCTATGAAGTGGGCAGACTGTAACTAGATAGTCTGAATTAAGGTAGATTCATGAAAGGTACACACCACAAAGTCTAGGAGTCTTACCACACAGCTAGCATGGACCAGCTGCTGGCTGCTGCACTCTTGGAAACCTGTCATTTTATTTGCATTCTTCCTTTCAGGTACTCAAGAACTTGGTTTCAATTTGCAACAGTGCTACATGAAAAATGGTACGGCTATTTTTCGACATTGGTACTAAACAGAGTATGACTAATTTCAAGTTTCAACCAAAGCAACGCATGAAATACACTAACTCCAAACATCTATAGTTCTGAAGTCTGAACAATGTCAGGCAGCACAACATATATGTGAAATTCTGAAGTCTGAACAATGCTGTGCAGCACCAATTCCAACACATGAATGAATTGTTTACGCTTCCATTTAGCACGCGACAACCAAACCAAGCTATTTTGTAAATAAACTACCCAAACGCCGGCAGTACAAAGATTATCAGACAAATAATACATTTGGGATTGAAAACCTCACTCCCTTGGAGAACATATAAATGGGGCCAAAGCATGCTCCCGAGGATCGCTGTCAATGGCAATGAGCCTGCCTAAAAACATCTAAAAGACCACAATCAAATGCCACAGGCTAGTTCTTTCACCAACAATTGTTTAACCAAATTAGTAGGTCAACATGATGTAATCCACACACACACACACACACAGCCTCTGCACTACCTGTTGTATCTGTCTTCTTTGCTGCCCATGGAATTCACTTTTTCAAAATCTAATTTACTCATGGGAAGTTCATCACTTTTGAATTTCTGATTGGTGAATGCTTCCAAAGCATTTTGATTAAGTACCCAATGGCATTAGGATCACAAATGCAACAGCACGGGTAAATTTCAGTCTTCTAGAGCTAGCATTCTTCTAGTGCAAATGTTATGTTGCAAATATATCAAGAAAACTCTGAAAGAAGAATAGATGAAACAGAGGAGTGGGTCAACAGTGCATTCATTCACAATAGCATGCTTATGTTACTCCTATACTAGTATACTGCTGCTACAAGCTTCCTCTTTCTTCCTATTGTTCAACCTTTTTTAAGATTCCCATCCTTCTCACCTTAAGGCCATGCTCAAAAGTGTCATGGCTTTTGAATTTTTGCTATAGCCTTTGTCTTTTGTCAGAGATGGCACTATAGCGGCTGTTAGCTTTAGGTTATTAAGGCGTCACTTAGGCGACGCTTCGCCTAAGCGGTAAGGCGGTCCCGGGTGTCAAGATGTCGCCCCACCTTGCCGTGTGTGACTAAGGCAGCCGCCATGCCCGCTCCGCCGTCTCCAGACTGCCGCACCCACGCCACCATCTTCGGTCGCCGGTGGCGAGCCGTGGCAGCGTGACAGGGGAAAATGGCGCAGAAGGAGTCGGCCTTGTGGTGGCGCACCGTGGAAAAGATGGTGGCCAGTTGGTAGAGCAGCAGGGGCGAGGTGGAGCGGAGCCGTGGCCGTGCTATAGGGCAAGGCGGCGTAGAGGGAGTCGGCCTTGTGGTGGCGCGCCGTGGAAGAGATGGTGGCCGGTTGGTGGAGCAGTAGGGGAGAGGTGGAGCGGTGGAGAAGAAAGCAAGAAGAAAGCGGTGGCTCCTCGCCGGCGCTTGTGGTGAAGAAAGGGGATGAAAGAGGAGAAGCAATGGTTGAGAACAGTGCCGGGCTTGATCTGCGTTTGGGGTGGCTAGGGTTAAAAGGGATTGGTAAGTACGGCATTTTTACAATTTAGTCTTTAGAGTTCTAAGAAATTACAATTAGGTCATTATCCTTCTTTGGATTTCTTCTAGTTTAGACCTCCAGAGCTTTGTTTTCTTCGCCTCAGGATGTGTGTAATGCATCATCTTGCCTCGTGCCTTACCACTTAAAAGGTGTGAGGGGATGGGTCGCCTTGCCTAGCTTTACCGTCTTAATAACCTTGGTTAGTTTTTTGATATTCAATTAAACGAAAATGAATAAAAATAGAAAAAACACTATTATATCTCCATGCATAATTCAAAAAAAGTGAAAAAGAAAAAAGCCACGTTAAGAAGCCACCACATTCCAAACGGCTTTTGGCTAACAGGGCCTAAATCCTCCATCCGCCCAAATCCAAGATTTTGGCAAAAATAAATTACTTTATCGAACTCTCTTTAGGCTAGTTGTAAGTTGTTACCACAGTGGAACTGGTGGTAGCTGAAAACATAGTTCACAGTATGTGCACATGGAATTGACAACACTTTTCACCTAGTATAGAGCCTGTCTAGCATGTCGATTAATATTTGTACCAATTCACAACGGACAGGAGTTCACAGCATCACCATGCAAGCATACAAGCATTAACATTCAATATGAAAAAGAAATGCACAGGGGGTGTCTGTCGAGCCGCAACAAACCATTCACCAAATGTGCAAACCAAACAAACATGAACTGACTAACTGAGGTAATTGCAAGGGCTTCCACATTGAAAGGAAACAAGAGTTAAAGAACGGGAAACAGCGCTAAAATTTGCCCATCAAATCATTATTCTTCCACCAAATCCGTAACATAAAAGGGATGGCGCGGCGCGAAGCACCCACCGAGAGAGACGGGGAAGGAAGGCTCACAGCATCAAAGGCCGCACCTTTTTGCCTAGTCATGCGTCGCGGCGCGCATTACGGGATGTCCCACGGCTTGGGCTCGGGGACGGCGACGACCATCCCCTGGAGCTCCGGCGAGAGCACGACCTGGCAGCCGAGCCGCGCGTGCTTGTTGAGCTCGCGGTTGCGGGACGCGCGCGTGAGGACGTAGCGCTCCTCGTAGGAGGCCGGGGGCAGCTTGTCGAGCCACTCCTGCGCGATGTGGACCTCGCACTCGGCGGAGCACGCGTCGATCTCCTCGAGGCGGTGGGAGGCCGGCTCGATGATCCCCGCGTTGGCGAGCGCTCGGAGGAGGGTCTGACCCGACAGGCCGACCACCTCCCGGCGCCCGCCGTCCGGGTCGATGGCGAGGAGGCGGACGATTCGGTCGGCGACCTTGGCGGAGGCAGCGGAGGCGGCGGCCGGGGAGAGGGCGCAGAAGGGGCGGGCGAGCGAAGGGGAGAGATGGAGCGGGAGGCGGCGCAGGGCGCGCGCCGCAATCGCCATGGCTGCTGCTTGGTTAGGGTCCGGGTGGGAGATCTGAGTAGGGCGGATGGAGACTTGGGGTGGAGCTTGGAAGAGGGTGGATGCTAGGGTCAGAGGGGAGTTTTTTGCTATTATGGTACCCTTAAGTTGGGCTTCGCTGAAATGGTACTTATACCGTGGGATTCTCTCAAATAGTACCTTTGTACTTAAAACTTCTCTCAAATAGTATTCTCAGGAATTTTAACTCAAATAATTTAATTTTCAAATTTATACTCCCCCAATTAACTGAACTGCCCCTGCTCATTTCCAGTTCTTCCACTCCGACTCATACGCGCCCAGCGACTCCTTCCCCGAGGACCAGATCATGCAGATCACCGTGGCCTTCAACCACTTCGGACGAGGGCTCGTGCAGAGAATGCCAAGGTCATCTTCATCTGCATGCATGTCTCAATCTAATTGATCTCCATACATGTGCTACATCAATTGATCAGTACACTAACGCGTACATACATTGCGTTTGTGTAGATGCCGATGGGGATTCTTTCACGTCGTCAACAATGACTACACGCACTGGCTCATGTACGCCATCGGCGGCAGCAAGAACCAGACGATCATCAGCCAGGGCAACCGCTACATCGCGCCGCCCAACCTCGCGGCGAAGCAGATAACGAAGCAGCTGGGCGCGTATGAGTCGAAGTGTTATTTGAATTAAAATCCCTGAGAATACTATTTGAGAGAAGTCTTAAGTACAAGGGTACTATTTGGGAGAAGCCCACGGTATAAGTACCGTTTCAGCGAAACCCAACTTAGAGGGTACCATAATAGCAAAAAACTCGGCAGAGGGAGTTACACCTGTCCAAATAGACCGTACGGGACGGATCACATATGGCACGACTCATTTAGCTTGTGTAGCCTAAATGGATTGTATGGTGTTAGCCTATGTGCTGAGACGGTAATATAGACACGGTTTAGCGGACATTCGTGCTGTGTCAGGCTGGCATGTGTTCGTTTAGCCCGAAAGGCCAAGCAGCCACGGCTAGCTTGTTTTGCCTCAAAAAATTTGAAAAATGTAATAGTTCCAAAAAAGTATAGAATTCGAAAAAACAAAAAACTTGTAGAAATGTATTAACGAGATTTATTGATGTTTAAATGGTTGCCTCGTTAAAAACTTTGCCAAGTAAAATCTCAACTTGAGAAAATCATGACAAAGAAAAAAGTACAATCTATAGCTCAACAGTACATGTAAAAGATTAGAAAAAGGTACAATGTAAACATCGATGCTCTAAGAAGCATCGGTGTCATCGGCATCGTCTAGGTAGAGATTGTTGAATACGTGTTCCAACTCTGGATTCTCCATGCAGTGCTGAGCTCGGACATCAGCTTGTTCTCAGTCTTTCGCTGTGACAAGTACTTTCACAATCTCACTCGTGAGATTTGTTCTTCTCTTCTCCAATATTCCCTTCAGAAAGACTAAAAACAAACTAAAAATAGTCGAGATAGGAACTATTGTGGGGCTAGTCCAGCCTCCCATGATGGGGCCTTGCAACATGCCTAATACTGTATAAAGCAATGTAATATGTACCTACATCTTTTGTAATTATTAAGGGATATGATGATCATTTTCCGTCTTATTCTATTCATTTATATAAAACCCCCAAGAGGGGGCACGAGAGGTTGAGATCTACTCATTTTACATTAGCCCCCCTCTCTCTGTCGGTTGGCTCTACTCCCTTGGTTCCATACCCCTAAGGGGAAAATGGGTACCCAGTACCCACTATTGTGCTCATATCACAACAGGAACGGTTAACACATCCCGTGCTAATATGAATAGCACCAGATATGTTAGGTTGTGCTCGTGCCATCATTCCAAAATGCTGAAGTTCTTTGCGTGGTGATCTATGGGATCGTTGTCAAGAAGACTGAGAGTTCTCCACAAGCACCGGTAGTCCGGTACAGATTGCTTCAGAACTTGATGTTGTAGAGTTTGATCTTCCAGAAGATCCTGGTACATCAAAGATCTTGCCCCACATATTTATTTTTCTTATATGTGGTTGGTGCTGGCGGAGGTTGTTGCAAGCGAACTCGCTAAAACTTATGTTCGCACTTATGATAAACTTCAGACCATTTAGAATGAATAATTGAAATAATTACAATAGTACATCCCTATAGCCTCACCTAGAAGTGAAAGAGTGTTAGTGAATTCTATAATTTTAGCTCTTAGATCTTGAAATAGACCTGTCCAAATGGATCATGTCGTGCTACTGTTTTGTGCCAGACTAACCGTGCCTAACGATCGAATTTTTGTGCCTAATGGGCTAACCGTGCCATCAGGCTTAAACATGCCTAACGGGCTATCGTGTCTCTTGAGTCATGCCGTGCCGACTATACCCGTGCCGTGCTGGCACGCTAGCCGAGGCGAAGGCCCAGGCATTGCCTAGCTACTCGTGCCATACTGGCCCAGCACGAAACCATTGCAGGCCGTGTCGTACCTGGGTTGTGCCTACAGTAATGGGTTGTGCCTACAATAATTGGTTATGGACCGATCCGATAGGCACGTCCCATTTGAACAGGTCTAGAGGGAGGGGTGCCTTTGTCACTGAAGAATGGGCCCTCGAGGCTATGGGTATGATGAATATTTCGCGAGTAAAATTTCCGAAACTCCGTTTATCGTGACACATGCAACTCAAAACCACATGTTTTAGATTTTTTTTAAACACAAACTCAAGTGTTAAGGCATATGGTAACAAAAAGGGAAAATTGGTCTTATCACACTAAAACTTCATGACTTTTGGTTGGTTATTTTAGACTTAAGACTAATGGCTTATGAATTATGGCTTAAATATTTAAATTCTGGCTGTTTGTGAGAGGCAGTACGTAGAGAGAAATAGTCGTATGCGATTTCAGCCGATACAGTTCAAATCAGTACGCGTTTTACTATAATATTTCTATTAACCCGTCTTAAAAAAGCATCATTTAAATACTACTTACTATAGACAGTATAAACATAAACCAACTTAAAAATAAAACCCGGCCAACTTATACACCACGGAACTTACCCGGTTCACTTTACCAGCCAAATATCCCTCTGTTCGCGTTTGTACCGCTACCTTCAGCTTGAGAGACTTCGTCGTTTAATGCATCCCCCCGGGCATCGCCTCCTTCACTCCTACTCATTCTTTGCTTTATTCCTCTTTCCTCAGGCGGTGGCCATTAACGTCTTCAGGTGCGAACTCGTCGTCGTCGGAGCCGCTTGTGCGCAACAATACGGTGATTGGACGGTGCCTAGGCGGCGAGTGTAGTTGTTGCATGCCTCGCCCAGGGCACGACCTCATCCAAATGGAGACCACCTCGGGCGAACAATCTAAAGCTCTAGATCTAACAAACAATAAAGCAATCCTCACCGGATCTTACCCAAATAAGATCGAAACTTCTCAATTTAACCAAGCAAACCAAATCAGATCTCACAATTTACAGCTGAATTGCACATCCAAAACAAAATTGCGGAACACAAAAATCAATTGTGTCTTACAACCAAAAACAATGGAAAAACACAACAAAGTCATGGCAAATCTGACTTTGTTTGTTTTCGTTAATTCTAAAGAGCTAACGGCCAACGGGTGAGACCCACCTGTCTATCAAGATGACAACGTGAATGACGTCAGTGGATGGCGAGATCCCCAGTCACCGGTGGTGGATGAGGTGGCCACGGTGATTTACGCGAAGTGGGAGACGAGGATTATTAGACAGTGAGAGAGAGATCTGGTGGAAGAGAGAAGAGGCATAACATAATAGAGTTAGAAAGACATGACATGTGCGTCCAATATGTTAATTTAGCAAATATGTGGGACCCGCATGTAAGATCCCGTTAAAAAATCATGGGATTAAACAAGTATGGTGATATGTGTAACCTTATGCCCTAGTACCCATGGGTTTGTGAAAGAAAATCTAAAACATGTGGTTTGTGTTACACATGCTTCAATACATAGGATTTTATGAAATCTACTCATCTTCTGTGGATCTCACTGGCTGTCTATTTGTGTTGCAGAATAACAATTGGAAACCCTTGTTTTTTTTATAAAAAAAAGATAATCCTATGTTACACACGGTAGCGTGTTAGCCCCGTGCTATCACCGGGCCTACCATCCGATTGGAGTTGGAGGCGGGAAAGCTTCTGCTTTATTAGGGGAAATTTGGATAGAGGCAACAAGTCCCTTTCACAATGATGCGTCCAGCAATGGATAGTTTGGATTCTAACTTATTGTACTATTTCATCTTTTTATCTTCGAATGATCATAACTATTAAACCGAGTGTCCGATTTGTATTCTACTAGTATAGTGCCCGTGCTAACGCTACGGTGGCATTTCAGGGATGCACAGCTAAACGCCAATTGTCTGATGATAAAGAACACAAAGGTAAAATTAATAAACAAGGTAGAGGAAAAAAGAGTGTTAGGGATAGAAAATGTATTAGATGTCAGAAGCAGACTTCTATAAAAGGAACAGAAATGAACATCCATCTGCTATATACACAAGCTACACCATAAGTAATGCCAATTCAAAAAAATCACACATATACATTTATCCAGAGAGCGATCAAGCTAAACATTGGATAGATTCCAAGAATGGATTTTTTTTTGGGACACTGTAGGACTATGGAAAGAGCACATTTGATTCAAGACCAAGTGCCATGTCAAGAAAACAAATAGTAGGCTTTGCCTTTAATGCCAACGACCTTGTAAAACGTACACGTTTCAAATACGAGCGTCAAATAAATAATGACAGAGGGTAGCTAATGGCGTGCATAAAACAGTTCATAGCACAACAAGCATAGCCCTGTGCTGCCATGCTGTGTAACAGCAAATAACAACAAAGCAATTCATATAGTATACACATTGGAAAAAAGTGTCTATCAAAGTAGATGTCTGAATAATCCGAAGAACTTACGGGGTATGAACATGTGATGTCAGATCCGTAGTAATGGTATTCAGCTCCCATGTCCATTAGAGCCCTGTCTCCATCATTCAGAGTCTGAAAATGTATGAGGCAATTATTTACCGAAGAGCAAAAATGAAACAACATACGCTGAGAGGGGACAAATGCTAACCCCCCACACGAACACACAACGTTGCGCCAAAGATCCTCAATAGCTTAGATTCCTTTGTTAAATTTCTTAGTAATTAGTTTCATGTAAGCCCTTTAATTCTTTTCCTTACTGTTTTCGGTGCCATCGCAGCTTGTAAACTGGAGCACATTACATTGCTTGGCTTGTCTCAGTACACATGTTTTTCATTCAAAATTGTCTAACTCGTCACCAGGACCACTACCACCCACATGTGCACATGCACATGCTTCACTGCTGAAAATGAGCACTTATTTTCTGTTAACTCGTTAATGGGAGGTAGCGAACATTCAGACACCATTTAGTTTGTAAAATCATAGTTATTAATTAAATGAAATACCAAACCAACTCATCACTACAGTATTTGATATGAACACAGACATCAATCAGAGAAGAGAATGTTGCTCAAACTCCCAATATTTCAAGACCTCATTGTACTTAACAGGTTGTAGCTAACGATGAACAAGGTAGGTGAACTCTACTATCTGAAAATGAAACAAATCATAACCTTTTCAAGTAGCTAGGAGTATGAGAATTAGCAACTCAGAAGAGTTTTGAGTGCTTTGGACAACTTAATCTACATTTGGTGAATATTATAGGCTTGAGCAAGTAAATAAATAACACAGGAGTCAACCACAGGTCACAAAGCATCATAAAAGAAGAGTACCCGGTCATTTGGAGCTGCAGCATGTCCATAATGGAGAACAGAACTGCAAAATAAGCAGATGAGTAATGTCACAGGGCCCTATTGTTTTTAACCACAAGAGTATTCCTACAGAATTTTGCATAATCAAAAAATTGTTAAGGTATAATCCACTTAATTTAAGTGAATTCTAAAACAGAGACCCTACTGAAATTTCAGTACTCAAGCGAGTAGTCTTGTTCTGATATTAAGAAAATGTTATCTGATACCACCAAAAGTTTACGGTGTTATCTTCTCTGAATCTGAGGTGTCTTCCTGCTTTGTAATGGTTCTGTGTGTTGATTGGATCATTGGAAGAGGGAATTATAATAAACTGAACGAAAGAAACAAAGGAGTTGGTTTGTAATGGTTCAGCTGTCAGGAAAGATAGAAAGCCCTCAGCATCAAAGGTGGCGCCTGAAACTGCTATTGAACCAGCACAGAGCACTACCAGAACTCCGATGTATGTTGTTCGAACAACCTGAGGTATGAGAGCCTTCACCTTCTTCTTACCCAAATTATTCTTCAGATCATCATGAGCTAACTTTTGAAATCTCAATATCTCCTTGTACTCCCCATTGTTTGCCTTCACAGTGAGCATCGATGGAAGCACCTAAAAAGGGCATTCATGTAAACAACAATCCCTGCATGGCTGTACATGGTAGGTATACATGAACTTATAAGTGCTACTAAACCATACATCACTGAGATAGGCTGCGAGCATGGCAAGGCTAAAATGCGCCTCCTTGGATATTTGACGGAGTCTTCTACCAAGACTTGCAATGACAAGGCACATGCATGGAATTACCTATGCAAGTAATGTAGAGAGACAATTAAACAGTATACATGTAAATGACTACGAAACAACAGTATAAACTGGGAGCTTGGTTACCATTGCTACAACCAGTGAGAGCAGGGGATTTATCGCCACCATCTGAGTACCCATTGCTATCAACTGCAAGCTTGTCGGCACAATTGTCTGCATCAAAATTAGTAGTCAGAATCCATTCCTGGCAGTATACCAATCATTGGTGCAATCATTTCTTGGGCCAGACCACAGGGACCTAGCCTTTGGTTCTGAACTTGCTCGGAACCCAGTAAGTCGGTACCTACAGGAATTTATTCAGAGAGGTGTTAGGATACTGTCAGATACATTTTGTGGTAATTGGTAAAAAACATCCAATTGAGAATTACTTACCAGCTTTACTGAATGCATCCCAGACTTGTTTATGCAAAAATATGACGATATCAACAAGTTTCTCCACAATCTGGATAAAGGAAACCAACGTCAGAAGGAAAAAAAATATGAGTAGGATATTCATAAAAAAATTTTATCTCAGTTGCGTGGCAACGCTACCAGCCATAACCTAACGACCACAAAGTCATGGTATAAAGGAATGAAGCAAATGTGCACGAAGATAATTACCTCCTCCAAAGTTCTAGGCCACAAGGATTTCTTCTTCAGATTTTTCACAAGCTTCCTTTGGCGCTTTAGGTGAGATTCTGCAAAAGCATTGTGCATGCATCTTAGCATCTACTGATATTATTTCAAAAAATGGCATCAGATTGGTTGTACCCCGTCTAGCTGCTGGCACAGACTCCTCTTCATGAAATTTCCTTTGAAAATCCTGCTCAAACCTGTCCAGCGCATGCAATTCATGGATACATAAGACAACTTGAACAGTGGATCTGAGGTAAAAAATAATATCATGAGAAAACCCACACACAACACAGACACACATTTGCCCTCTCTTAATTCCTTATTAGCACATTTATGCCTCCACAAAAATCCTTATTTCCCTACAAACACCCCAATCAAATTTCAATTTTACCATGGTCTACAATATACCCCTGGAGAAATGTTCTAGACAATAATTACGAAATTTGTTCTAAAATTTTAAACAGTAATGTTCTAAATGCCTGTAGTAACCCTAACCATTTATGTCGTGGAGGGACTGAAAGGGTCGAGTTAAGTTTTGCAGGGGCAAAAGAACACAAAAATAGGCCATGAAGATGGTGAAAGGGGGGTTTTATAGCATACATAGTTTTGCAAGAGTATATCTTGTGGGACCAGTTTTGCAGGGGAAATGTTAACTTTTCACTTTTGATCATGTGAATGCTAAACTAAAATTATTTTTTCATCATCAAGCCTGTATTGTTGTGACATACAAAAGAATTCATTACAATGCAATCACTTACATGGTCAGAGATTAAGTTGTTGGCCTCGCTAGTCACCCAGTCACCTATACCAAAATCGCTAGATGGATGGTGTCCATTTGCATAGAGCCAGCGGCCATTCTCAATCTTCCGACAATTCGGGCACTGCATCGCTCCTTTTGCATTAAATGCCGATCCAATGCAGTCTAGCAGACAAAAAATGTATTTTAGCACAAAAATCTGATATAGAATACCTGCATGCAACTAAGTTTGCATGGCTTGGGAAGTCACCCACATGATTGCACAGAGAAATCTCACATGTGGCATGTCACATCTGTGTGCACAAGCAAAATGCATGCATTGATAAATTAGCAGAATGCAGAGTATTGCACAGATACTTGCTATCATAAATACATATCAAGTGATAACTCATTATTGAACTTTCACCTTTATTGTTACGGAAATTAAATAGTGAATACAATGTCGTATAAACGGTAAAAAAGAGAACCAAGTCATCTAGCAAGCTCTAGAGGCTCTACTAAGTTTTGGACTATAAACAGAACATAGTGCAGTCCTAAGGCAAAAAGGAATGTGATTAGAAGTCAAAAGGGATATCCAAGCAAAAGATATTAAGTGTATTATCTGATCAACATTTCCAACAGATACTCTTAAGTTTATGCTAACCTAGTTCACATTTTCCAATCACATAAAAACCACTGAAAAGCTATGTTGATGGCATTAAAATGCTGCAACAGCCGGAATAAATCGTTCAATATTCAACATGCACTCAGAAATAAAGCACCTAATCCTAGAATTGGCCTGTAATGAGACATTCGGTGACGAGTGATCCAATTGAGATGGAATCAACCACCAAAACCAATTTCACTTCGCAGAGAACATCACAAATAATGTCCATCGCCAACCATTACAAATTCATTCATACAGGAACAGGACTCATTGCTCTAACTGGGATGCACAACAGGATAAATCAGTATGGTTACACACAGTGAGAGTATCTGCAGCCCCGAAACCCATCCACGACCCGCAAAATTCAGGTTCTTCACACGAATTACCCAACATAACTCGAGGGGAACCAGACTAATCCGACCTAAAAGTGCATAATTCTGCTCGCAAGATCAGATTATAACTACAAATTTTTCACGAAATAGCCCGCGTATATTCCATAGATCCAACCAAGAACTCGAAATGGGCGCGAGAGGAGAGGGCCTGACCTAGGTGGAACTCGTGGCCGCACTGCAGCCTCGCGGTGGACCTCTCCCCGGCGAGGCCCACAACTGGATCCAGGCAGATCGAGCACGCCGCCACCTCCGGCGACGCGTCCGCCGCCGCCAGCGGCGGCGGCCTCTCCAGATCCATCACCTCCGCGAAGCCCACAGCCCCGCCGCTCGCATCCGCGTCGGCACCGCCTCCCCTCCCAGCCGAGGAGGACGGGTCAACGTCGGGGGCGGCGGTCGCCTCGATCGAGTCCTCCGGCGAGGCCGTCGCCGCCACGCCCGCCGCGTCCGGGTCGCCGGGGCCGCCCTGGATCCGGATCAACACGTCCCCATCCCCAGCCGCCGCGGCGGAAAGTAGCCCATCAGCCTCAGACGACGACGACGGGACCGCCGGCTGCGGCGTCTGCGGAGGGAGGGAGGGGGGAGGCGAGGGCGGAGCGGCGGAGAACGGCGGAGCGGGGGGAGGCGGCGGCGCGGGGTGGGAGGGAGGGGAGGAGGCGGCGGTGCGGGTGGGGAGGGAGGGGAGGAGGCGGCGGTGCGGGTGGGGAGGAGGAGGAGGCGGTGGCGGCGCGGAGTGGGGAGGGGAGTAAGCGAGGGCGGAGCGGGCGAAGGAGGAGGGGGGAGACGCGGAGAACGGGGGAGAAGAGTCGGCGCACTGGATAGGCGAGGGAGGAGCGGGGGGAGGCGGCGGTGCGGGGTGGGAGGGAGGGGAGGAGGTGGCGGTGCGGGGTGGGGAGGAGGAGGAGGCGGTGGCGGCGCGGAGTGGGGAGGGGAGTAGGCGAGGGCGGAGCGGGCGGAGGAGGAGGGGGGAGACGCGGAGTCGGCGCACGGGATAGGCGAGGGCGGAGCGGGGGGAGGAGCAGGCGGAGAGACGCGGAAATGGGGGAGAAATTCGGGGCAGGTCTTTTGGCCACGTGTCAGCGTTATCTTTTATGAGAAGGGGTGGGACTTGAGTGATGAGGTATGATCCAAACAACCTGGGTCGTTGGATTTTGAGTGAGTAAGTGGAAGGAGAGGCTACAGTGGATATCGTCCCTTCGTTTGAAAGGTTCGCTGGTTCTGGGTGCATTGGTTTGGTGCATCTAGAAGAGGTGAGAAAGGAGAGGCTAGAGTGGAAGGAGGTGCGGGGGACATTTATTAGGGTAGCTGTAGGAAAGTTTACAACTGGTGATTTATTAGTTTAGATTTGAACTGTTATGTTCTATATGACGAGTATAACAAAACAAGATTTATATTGAATATATTTTGAAAATATATTAATATAATTATTTCTTAGCTAACAACTATAGTTGTCTGGTAATAGCAACTCTAGGTAGAACTCTTTTTATCGGGTGTATATTAGTTACTAGAAAAATCCAGATAGCAACTTTAGGTGTCGCTGCTAACAAGTAATATATAGAGTTTACAACTAATATAGAGCCACATCTAGTAGTTAATCGTATAAAATCATTAATAATTACTATCAAGTAATAGAGAATGCTAGCAGATAATTTATAGAGCTAGCAACTAATAAAATGTAGAGCTAGTAAGTTGCTAGTAACCAATATACAGGTAACATATAGCGCTAGTAACTAATGTTGTGCTTGATGTTACGAGCGCAAAGAGTAACAAGCAGTGGTCATAGTAACTATTGGCCCATGCATAGGCTAAACTGCCTAAACTGTAGGAGGTAGGGATGGTAAGTTCGGGGGAAATTTTGACTTAGGGGTTGCTCCAATCGGTTTTAGCTTCTGGCTTTCGTCTTTCAAAAGCCACTTGGGATATGTCGGTTTTTTAATTTTTGTTTTTTTATTTTTAAATTAAATAATTTAAAAATCAAAAACCGCCGTCAGAAAGCCAGAATTTAAAGCCGGCTGAGAGACAAAAAAAAAAAGATTTCGGCTTCACGGATAGGGCCACCTCCGTCCAATCATCCAATTCGAGCCATTCCCATCCATCCAAGCCAAGGTCGCAAGCCCAAATTCAAATTCGAACACACGTCATCATCATCACGACCCACGGACTCGCCGGAGCGTCTGCGCCCCAGGATTACGAGCCGGGCCCTGTTCGGTACAACCCAGCACGCGGAGGAAGGAGATTACGGTGACCTAGCTGTCGCGCGGTCACACTCACACCGCAGCGGTACAGCACAGCTCAGCAGATACATACAGGTGTTCGCACGCAGGCTGCCGCCGCCTGCCCCGCATCCATTTCTCCCAAATCCGCCCGCCCCCCAAACCCAAATAAACCCAGGCACCCTCCCCCACACCCGACGCCGCCTCTCCCGCTCCTCTCTCGCTCGGCGCTCCTCCTCCGCGACCGCGCGCCTCGCCGCCCGCCGCCTCCGCCGCAAGTAAGTAGCCCCGCGCCCGCCCCTCCTCTGCCCTCTCGCTCGTGTGTTCTCTCGTTTCGATTCGACGCCGAGACCGCTCGCTCGGCCCTCGCGCTCGTCCGCCGCTCGTCGGCGGTTGCTTCCGTAATCAGGGCCGCTCCCCCCCTCTCTCTCTGTCTCTCGCGCGCGCGCGTATGCTCTCTCGCTGGATTTTTTTGGTTGGTTGGTTCCGGTGGGTTCGGGCGATCCGCGTGTCGCCTCCGGTGGCTTCTCCGTTTGCTTAGATCTGGTTTCCTTGGGTTTCGTTCCGATCCGTTGGGGAATTTCGATTTACTCGTCTCTCTGCGCGTGCGTCTCTGCGTGATGAGGGCGGCATGGCCCGAGGTTTGTTTGATTACGACAAGACGCGGGGCGAGGGATGGTATAATTCTGTTTTTGATTATTTACCTGCCTCGCGGGAACGCGATGTGTGTTTGAATTATAGGCATATACAGTATGTTCCAAGGTGTTTTCGATTCTCACCTAGGGTAGATAATATGATGAACACATCGGTGGATGCTTGTTTCGTTGGTGTGTGATCTCCATGTCGCGTTTTTGGATTGATCTGTACGCTGAAGTAGGCCTCGTGTGATTGTGGTGCTTGGATAGGCCAATGCTTCGGAGGCCCTACATTGCTTTTGAATTTTGATAGATACTGTATGCGCAACCAAGGTTCCAAAAACCGGAACCGGAAGAAATCCCGGTCGGCGGCCGGTAACGGTAACCGGGCGGTTACCGGCCGGTTACCGGAAAAACCGGTCACAATTTGAAAATCAAAATTTGAATTTTGAGATATTTTGAAACCGGTAACCGGAAAAACCAGCCGGTAACCGGAAAAACCGGGGAAAAAACCGGCCAAAATTCGAAAAATCAAAAAATTCATACCGGCCGGTTTTTTGGTTACCGGTCTCCACCGGTAAAACCGGTAACCGGCGGTTACCGGCCGGTAACCGCCGGGATTTTGAACCATGTGCGCAACCCATGGCCTTTACCTGATGTTAAAGTAGACTAATGTCTTCATGTCTTTTTTGTCCTGCTACAGTCCATCTGATGGGGTGGGAGGAAAGGCAAAGCCAAATACATCTCCTCGGCCTTAGTTACCATGACCTCCAATGCTTGTGCAAACGGTACAACCTTCCTGCAAACAAGAGCCACTCTCAGTTAGCAAGTGCGCTTGCCTTGCTGCTTGAGGTAAAGCATATACTGTCTGTTTCTGCATATACTTGCTGCTTGAGATAGTTTTCTCATTTTTTTTTCTATTGAAGGGTAAATTAAATTTGAGTACCAATGTGTATCGTCTTTCTTTTTCCAGACGGGAAATTTAAATTCAGCACCTGAAAGGGAAAAATTGTTTGGCTCTACACAGACTTCTGCCTTGTTATCAAATATCAAAGAAGCATCCAGATGTACGTATAAATTTTTTTTATGTCGAGCGTAATTTGGCAGATTGCCATATTTGCTCAATGATTTATGTTGGCGGACACTCTCAGGGACATGCTGTTGTGGGTCTATCTGACAAAACCTAATTAACTGCAGGCGGGCAAGAAAACCACAAAAGAGTCCCATATAGTGACAGAGATGATTGCGATAGACCGCTTTTGCATATAAAGCATCGAAAAGGGCCTCAAACTCCAATGGACGAAACATTGAAAAGTGTAAGAAATCATGACCATTGTTTTTAGTCTGGTTTGTCTATACAACACAACATTTTCCCTGGTTCAACCTTAACATTTATCGTTGCATTGCAATACAACAAGCCTTCCAATTGTATAACTCCAGATGCGAGTGCTTTAATTTTTGTTAATATAAGGAATTCCATCTTTCAGTATAAACCCACTGCATTTGTAGTACACATGCATTTCATGATATGTGCTGTCTAAATTGAATTTTATCCAGTCAAATCCTACCACTCAACATTCTCACTTTCAACATGGCCTGTTCCATGAGAAATGACGGTACTGGAATTGTCGGTTGGTATGTAGTCCTGTTGTAACTAACGGAATCATCTGTTTCCCGATCTTCTTTACTTGACCCCTGCAGCTATTTTTGTTCTTAGACGACTTTGTCCTTTAGGAGTAGGTGGTAGGAGACATTTAAGACAGGGTTGCTCTGTGTTTCCATGAAATGCTTGGCACATTTTTGTTTGTATACAGTGTAAATGCATTTCTTAATTTATTTTATGCATCTTGAATCAGGACTCTGGCATCAACAATGGGAAAGCAGACTGCTTTAGTCATTCATCTTCTGGACAAGGGATTGCTCATAATGTGCAGTCTCAAAATACTGATGCCATTGCAAAGAAGTCAACAACTACACAACTTGCAATTGAAAATCATGAATCAACCGCTAATGCAAATGATAGCATTTCTCTGGTGGCAACTCACCCTGCTCCTAATGCAAGACTTGGTGGAAATGTCATAGACAAGGGTAGTGGTTCATCTGATAAGACCTCAACAGATGCAGATTCTTTTCAATTCTTCGTGACGTCAGATGAAGGACTTGATCTTTTTGTTGATCTTAATTCCACTCCATCAGATTGGGTTGATAGCTTCAAGGAGAAGTACACCCCCCAAAGTACTCATCGTTTTGAACCTGGGAATTCCTCTAGTTTTATTAGCAGCCTGGCGAGTAAGGGTGATCACAGCACAATTACCCAAGCTGGTAATATCATTGTGGACAAACAAAACGGGGGAGCTGAGGACATTGCTCCTTGCACCAATTCATCACTAGGTTCAACTGGTGGTGAAAATTCTCGTTCAGAGCCCTGTCCACCTGATACAACTGCTGTAAACTCTAGGTCATCTGAATCCACATTGCCTGGTACTCTACTTGAAATTTCTGGACCTCAGGAGGGAGTTCCAGTGGTACCTTCTTCTTGTTTAACGTCTAATGTTCAGAAGAATATGTCATCTGATATGATGGCTGGTGCTTTGAATAACGAGGTGCTTCCTCAAGAATCTGTTGATGCCTCAGTGTGGTCTGAAAAAAGCCATGCACCCCTGGCTGATGATTTTGTACAACCAACTGGTAATAAAGACACAGTGAGTCCTGCTAAAACCAAAGCTTCTGTCAAGACTGGTTGCACTCAAAATGTTTTGGTTGCTGATACTGGCAAAGCCGCAGCATTTTCCTGTGGGGATGTAGTTAAAAGTGACTCTGATGAAAACTCTTGTCCAACATCTGTCGGAAAACAGGAAATGATAGATATTCCTGAAAGGATTCAGCTTACTCACAACAGTGATACACATGACGTCCTAATGGAAAATGAACCAGTGGAAGCTGTGCCTATGGAAGAAGATATAAGTTATGGTGACAGGTTGTCAATTTCCTCTGGGGATGTACTGCCAGTTAAAGATGCCCAATCAGATGCTAGTTGTGCTGATCATTGTGTTGCTGGGAACTTCGACCTTACAGACCCAACACCACCATCTGCTCCTTTGGTAATTTTATTGTTCTTGATTCTAGTTAAATAATTAGATGTGCCTTAATACCAACTATGGAAATATGCATGATGTATTGATGGTGCTAAAATTTCGTGAGATGCATTTCTAAATTAGTCATGTCCTAGCTTATTCTCATAGTCCTTTGGAGTCTACAATATGATTTTATCCTTTTGGCTTTCAGTGATAATAGTACAACATGACTTCTGCTCGAGATAAGATCAGCAATTGGATTGGTAGATCATATATAGCAGCAGATGATGCACTGAAAACTGCTACTGTATTTTGGTTGTGTTTCTCTTTTACTGTGTTGTGTTACTTCTCGGTCTTCTGCTTACTACTTAGCAATTTCAAAATTTCAAGTTTTCAACTATGCATGAATCATGCAAACTTAGTTTTTGTGTTGTTCAAGCTTCGCGCAAACAGGGCCACTCATGTAATTTACCATGCTGCTTCTTCAGTTCTTCCTATATCCATGTTTTCCTTTAATCCTTTCTACTGGCATCCAGCAAGCGGTCAACTTTACAGAATTTCGTGGCATTGCTTTTCAGCGGTTAATGTTCAATTTTCTTATTTGAACTGGAAATTTGGTTGGACATAAACTTCATGGCTTTACTCAGTACATATTTAAGTTCAAGCTCTCACCCGTAATGTTTGAAAGCTGTTGAGATGAATAGCCTTGTATATTTCTTGATTTGACTAGAATAAATATGGATCTTTAAATTGGAAGCTTGCAAACCTGGACCAATTATGACGGTCAACCTTTGAAGAGTGCAGAGTACAGGAAATGTTGGTTCAGGCCTGTTTCACCATTCACGTTTTGACGCAACACAAATAGGGCTGCCAAAAAAAGCTTGGACTCGACAAGCTATTTGAATTTGGCTCGAGCCTATACTTGGGCCCAAACCCTTGTTGAGCCGAGCTCGAGCTTGGCTCAATTAGGCTCGAATACATGCATTACTATATATATTAATGTATACCATGTAGTTGAGCTTAATCAAGTGGAGCTCAAAGCTTATTCAAGCCTTTAATGTATTCATATATGTGTTTTATAGAGTTACCGAGCCTTATCGAGTCGAGCTTGAGCGTATTCAAGCCTACAATATGCTTATATTTCTTGATTTGACTAGAATAAATATGGATCTTTAAATTGGAAGCTTGCAAACCTGGACCAATTATGACGGTCAACCTTCGAAGAGTGCAGAGTACAGGAATGTTGGTTCAGGCCTGTTTCACCATTCACGTTTTGACGCAACACGAATAGGGCTGCCAAAAAAAGCTTGGACTCGACAAGCTATTTGAATTTGGCTCGAGCCTATACTTGGGCCCAAACCCTTGTCGAGCCGAGCTCGAGCTTGGCTCAATTAGGCTCGAATACATGCTTTACTATATATATTAATGTATACCATGTAGTTGAGCTTAATCAAGTGGAGCTCAAAGCTTATTCAAGCCTTTAATGTATTCATATATGTGTTTTATAGAGTTACCGAGCCTTATCGAGTCGAGCTTGAGCGTATTCAAGCCTACAATATGCTTATATATGTACGTTTATGAAGCTACCGAGCCTAGTCGAGCTTGAGCCTATTAACCCCAACCCAGGCCTGCTTGAGGCGAGCCTGCCTGAGCTCGCTGCCCTAAGCATGAAGGTGGCCCACGGTGGGCAATTTAAGAGACGAACGAAAGAATAAACTAGACATTCTAGGTTACGGACGAAAGAATAAACTAGACATTCTAGGTTTTCTGAAAACTCACAGAAATTGGGTAGTTTAAATAATAAAAAGTAGTCTAGTTGTACAAGATGCACAACAACGATAAGCTGAAAATTTCCAAAATAAGTGGTCTCGAAAATACTAAAAATGATGTTATTTACATCAAGAAATCGTGCCAAACTCGGAAATCCATAATTAATGATCGTCTGATGTTAACCATGCATGGTTCCCTCATTTGCCTAGATTCTTTCCCTCCTTTTCTTTTTGTTTTCTTTTTTGTCACCCATGCAAGCATAGAATTTGCCTATAATGCCACACGCACTCCTTTGAATTGTCCCCTCCCCCCCCCCCCCCCCCCCCCCGGCGTAGTTGAGCAAATCATTTAAGGCCCCGTAGAAGAACTCTAAACTCACCGTTCATTTTCTAGCTGAAAGGTCATGTCAACCTTGTGTCATGCCACTCCGATAGGTGTGACTTGAAGATGGTCCCCAACTTTGATAAATTGTAGATAAGCTTAATCAAATCATGGAGGTTTATGCTTTGACAACAACCTTGTCAAGTTCTTCATAGTAGTAGGTGGGATGCAAAAGCACCATGGCACACTGTAGGAATAATGACTTGCTAGACAACATCGCTCACATCAATCGTGAACCTCGTGGCCCAACATGTTGGTAACATCCTAACCATGCGGATAATCAACATGGAACATGTTGGCGGTGGTTTGCTCATGAACCCACATAGAGAGTTCTTGTTTTCATCCCAAGTACCTTTGTCTCCAAGATCATTAGGTGCATCTCTCCAGTTCATTTTGCGGACATGTTGTTCCATCTGAACTTGCACGGTCCCCAACTCCCTTGATAGGGTTTCTATTTGATACGTGAACCCTTGATGTGTCAAATCAACATTAATATCCTCTAGTGTTAGGTGTCGGTAGTATGCGGGACCACCACACAGAGACTTGTCTCCAAATTGCATAGAAGAATTGGTCTTCTCCTCAGCATGTTGCACTTAGTTGTGTGGTGTGAAGACAGGTCTGGTGCTTTTTGACCATGGAGTTGAACCTCCACTCTGATGCCAAGTAGTGTTCGACATGGAAAACTGTCTCGGATTAAAAAAATGAAGGGGGCAAGTGAAATTTTTTCTTGAAAATTTTGCTTTGAATTTAATTTTAATTTTATATATTAGAATACATGATTCACAAGCCAGGATCTATGCAAGACCATGCCACTTTCCTAGTGGTAGGTGGTTAGAGTAGTTTGTGGGAGGTGCTAGGTTCAACTCCTAGCTCCATCATTTTTCTTTGTTTCTTACTTTATTTTCAACTGTGGGACCTGCATGCCATTTACCATTATAAGCACACAAAAAAAGATGCAGACACAGGGTTCGAACCCATGACGGTACGCTCACAAGGCTGCGGACTTACCATTGTGGCATTGCTGTTCCCTTGAACATATGGTTGCTGACTCATTTTATTGTTAAATTTAGAGCTCAAAATTCAAATCCAAATCGATTATTTTGCCTGGTTTCAAAATCTTCCAGCACCCATTGGTAAGCCTGGTTATAAGCGGTAACCTATGATAACTGGATGATAGAATTTTCCCTGGTGGCAGAAAAGAGCGGAAGATGATAAACTAGTAAACTACCTTAAACACCCTAGGCAAGGTCCCATCTTGGGTTTCTCAAAAACTAAAAAAATGGGTTTAGTAGTCTAATCTTACAAGACACAACCTCCCTTTATATAGAGGTGGAACTTTGGATTTTTGAAATAAAATATGAACTCAAAATTTCTAATATAAGTAGACTAGAAAAAACTAAAACAATGTTCATATTTTTGTTCCAATCTTACATTACTTGCCTACGGGAGATCAAAATTAATGACCGTCTCACATTATCAGTAGGGATGCAAATGAGTTGGATAGGGCCAACCCAATGAACCGTCCTAGTTCATTTGCTTTATTCCTATTGCAAGGTCCTTGTACATAAAATGTACCATCAATTAGGTGGGAAGTGAAGCATGAATGTGGTGAAATGGGTCAATGGGGCGGCCCACTTGCGTCCAAATTACCAGGCATGACCCCTTCTTTTAGCCAAGTTTCTTTGTCTTTGTTTCTTGGGAGGCCTATATGGCCAAGCAAGCACTCCTTTGAAATGTTGTGTTCTTGTGGTTGAGCCATATCATCTAGCAGGCCCACATGTAATACATTTTCCTGCATAAATTTTCGTAGTTTGTTAAAATGAATTGGTTGTTTCATGCTTACTACCCTGTTTTAACTACTTGTCAGATATTGGCGTCTTCTATTTGTAGTCATCCGTGCAAGGGTCACACACTCACACTCAACTAGTCGTAGTGTCAACTCTCACTGAACTAGTAAATGCATGGCTGACTTATTTTACTGGTTTGTACTTTGTAGTAAAAGGGGAAGAAAGAAGGAAAGCTGGTAAATGTATTATTCTGATCCAACTGTGGCTAAGTCTACATGTCCAATCTTAGCTCTGCAACTGCAAACCTGCGTATTTGGTAATTTATATTCAGCTGACCTCATTAGCTGGCATTTTTGGTATCCACTACCAGTGCCTTCCTGTACCCTGACTTGGCGAAACTTCCAGCACTTTATCACTTTCATCTGGAAAACCACGAACATGTTAAGTAATTTTTTTTTGTCAAATCCAGCGTTTTCTTTTATATAGCGCAGGGTATTGTGTTGCGAATCATTTGTTGTACTAACTATGCTTTTCTTTGAAATTTCTTTATTTAGTATCATGTAACATGCCATGTGTGTGACTTCCATTTGTGTTGACTCCCTTTTCTGTATACGTGTTATGATGATTTGTGTGTATGATGGAAAGTGCTTCATTGCATTCTATCTTCTGTAGTGTTTTGGTTGATTGTGTTCTTTTCCATATAATGACGTGCATAATTTTGTTTCTTATAAGTTGCTTCGAGGTCTCAAAATAAATTATTGACTCTAAATTTTGTTCTCCTTGTGCAGGACAATGCCATTAACCCCCTGACTTCAAAGCATGGTGCAGAGTATGTTCTTTGTAAAATAACGATCATGTTTCTATTTTTTTTGCAAGTAGTTACATACTTACATTATATGCCGCTCCTTTGTTTTGCAGGTCAGCTGAGAGCCATGATTCTGCAAACAAAAAAAGATTGTGTGACCCTGAGGAGCTTGAGGAGTTGCAGAGTAAGACGCAACCAGCATCCGGTGAACCGACCAGAAATATACTACTTAGCTTAAGAAGTGCTTCTGCTAGACAGGCCAAGCCAGCTACATCACCCAGGCGGTCAGCAAGGCTTGTTCCAAAGGTTAGTGGACATTGTCGTTTATTTTAATCATCAGTACCACAAACTGATAATAAAATAGCCATTTTCACACAAAAGCTGGTTAACAGATTAAGAACAGCATTTTATAGAGGGCCTTGCAGTTATATTTCGGCAGATGTTTATTCCATGATTTTTCCTCCTATGAAAATCATATAGAATTTTCTGTAATTTACACTAACATTTTTTTTACTTTTTTTTACATGCAGAAATCGCTTTAAATGACAGGGATGAGATCCATATCCAAGATTGCATAGCTTAACTGCCGCTTTAGTCAGATTCAAAGAGGAGGGTGAAGGGATAGAATACCATTGTTAACGAGCTAGACTCCAAACTCGTCTTCAGTTCTCGTTAATTCATTCTTGCCAGCAACTGAGCAGCTTAGTAATACTTCTGTACACATTTCGGTGCCGCGAAACGTTTTGTTTTTCTTCTTCTGTTCTACAACTCCTTTTATACTTGATACAATGTCGAGCTTTCATACACCATTTTACAAACAATGCATAATTTTAAGACAGTTTTGAATCTGCAGTGTTGTCACCTTGACTGATGGTTTTCGACTTGCCCTGAATAATGCCGTATGATTTTCTTTTGTTGTTTGACCGGAAAACTTATGATTTTCTCATGTTGATGTTATATAGGACGTTGAAATAGGACACAATGGTGTCTGGGCACTATGATTTTAAATACATGAATTCAATTCAAATTTGGGTATATATTTTAAAATTTTCAATTTTAGAATATATATACACATCTATAACAATTCAAATGAAATACATATCTCTGAAAAAATATACTCTAATTTAAAGATTTTGAATAAATTTAGATAACATGCTTTGTTGATTTTTATATAAAATTAGCACATACATACAATCTAACTATTGTGTAAAAAAAGCAACATCTGTTCGAATTTTAGTTCAAACTTGTTTGAACTAGTTAAACTTGATATCTAAATAATACTAAATTATTTTACACAAGATACATAGAAAAAATATCTATTTTAGATTATCATACCTTAACATAATAGTGTCTCAGTTAGTTATACCGTATATTCAGAGAGAGAGAGACACACACACTTTAATACGGCACCTCAAACAGCGAACGCTGTCCTTCAAGATGGCAGCTGAAGTTAGAATGACCTCTAACAGTGCCCAATTCCATCTGGGCAGTTGATGCCATCTTATATTCTTATTGTAACATATGATTGGTTTTGCTTTGTGAGTTATGATAAAATGCTATTCATGCATGAGTCAACTGCTTATTTCGCTCCTGGCCCAACATTATCACTGATTGTGTAATCCTGTGACAGTGTTGGCAGTCTTGCCGGACTGGTGCTGCTAGTTTTCGTCGGTGGAACCTGCCGTCCAAATGTCCAATATACTAGCCACGTAGGCGTGGCGCCACGCCACGCCAGCCACCGTGTGGACCGAAGCAAAAGAGACGGCGATTCGCAGGGAGTTTCATAAAAAAAATCGAGGACTTGTGCGTAATTTTGGAAAAACAAAAGGACTTTTTTGCAAAAAATCGAGGACCTGCAAGGACCTGTACGTAAGTAAATAAGGACCAATACGTAATTTTGGAAACCCGCGGGGCGCCATCCAAAAATTTTTTTGAAAAAAACTGGGTGCAGGGACCTTTTCGCGAGGAAAAAGGACCTTTACGTAATTTCGGAAAAAGTGGAGGGATTTGCCTCCCCCGGCCGTACCAAAAACCGGGGGACACCCGTCGGCCGGCCGGCGCTCGCGGTCGACGTGGATAGCGCGGGGGGCCGGAATCCCCCCGGCTATAAGGAGGTTAGTATTTCTTCTCCCGAAATTATCTTGGCCATGTTCTCCGTTTGGAACGTAGAACTATTTTTTCTATGAAATTTGTTAATGTAACTGTTAAATTTGCTATGAATTTTTCTAGATCCCTGTTTGGAACATGCAAATTTTTTCTACTCATGTAGAAATTGAAATATTTGCTATGTTCTTTTTTTTTTGTAAAATTCCTGTATTGCGAAGAGACCCTTAGTTTGTCAAGCCTAAGAGGTTTTACGTTCCCGAGGATATATTAGATAATAAGAGAGATGGAATAGAATTTAGATCGAGAAGAGCATGAGAATTCCTGAGGATACAATACATACTGAGAGAGATGGAATAGATTTAGGCCGCGAAGAGCATGAAATTTAGGGTAGAATAGAACAAGGAGGAATTTGGGGATTGGACGAACTTGCCCTGATCAACATGGCTGAAAAGCCCGTGGCTTATGGCTGAAAACACTGTAGCTGGCTGAAAAAAGCACTGTAGCTGACAGAGGCTTATTTAGCATAATTAAATTTAAAAAAATTTAAAAATATAAAAAATATGTTAGCCCATTACGTATAATACAAACAAATACGGGAAAAAAAAGAACCGGCAAAAAAGCTCAACAAAAAGCCAAAATTTCAGAAAAAGACGAAACTTGTGAATAGTGCCAAATAAGCCTCCAGCACTGTTCATCAGCCCTTTTGATCGCAGCCTAAAGAGGGGAAGCAGCACATCGAGAGAAGATAAGGCAAGGCATATATTAGCCTTCACCTACACTCGTTGACCCATGTATCAGCCATACACATGGCACGTCCCTACAACTAGGGACTTGTCACACCACAAGGGGCTACGTGATGCCTTTGCAAAATTTGGATTTGAGCTCGTTTGTTTGAGTTAGCCTCGATTCATATTGACTTTATTTTTTAATTCTTGTTTAGAAAAATCAAAGCTAATAAGTACACTTTAGTTTTTATAAAACTATCCTTAGTTGCTGCCTTACTTAAACGATGCTTTTGAAAGATGGTGCGACATGATACGACTTAGGACATCCATAGTGTATATAACCCAAGAGGCCTTAAGGTGGGTCACATCTAAACCTTTAGGTCGACTCCATAGTGCATATAACCCAAGTGGTCTTAAGACGGTCCCACTCGGTAGATAAAGAAAAATTATATTTTAATGCTTGTGGCCAGGTCTTTAGCTTGAGGACCAGCCTTAAGCCTTTTTTGCTTATAGCCTGCTTAAGGTCACCCCTATAATGTATAAGATTGACTTTAAGGTGGCTTAAAATACTCTATTTTTATACACTACATATGCCCTTATGGGGTTGCAATGAGAATTATCTGAGGGAGAAACTTCTATGCGGCGTGCAAAGAGTGTAACATCGAAATCCAAAAAAATAACATAGGCGCAACGGTCGTAATTTGTCAAGCTGTGAGGCTCGAAATAATGCCCCCACGCAGGATCGAACTACGGACCTTCAGTTTACAAGACTGACGCTCTACCACTGAGCTATAGGGGCAGTTCATAATGTAGCGTCAGCACAATTATTAGTATGAAAATTACTACTGGCTTGCTTTCAAAACTACCATCTGCTACAGGTTGGTATTGGTGTTTTTTTTTCCCGGAGAGCACGTGTTTGTTTATTTTGCGCTGATATGCCACAGGATTTGCAGTGTGACTTGATCTAGCTCATTCCAGGGAAAACACAGAGGGAAAGCAATGCGTGTTATGAACAAGGGAAAAAGATGACAGAGGCAACCTAGTGTTGGAAACATAGACTTTGGGTGGCACTACTCATATTGGTTTCTATTTTTTAGTCTTTGTTTAGAAAAAAAATAAAAAATCAATACAAACATCATGTTTCTTTTTTTTTGAAGTGGCTTCTTTACTTCTCTCGTCACCGTCTTACTTCGGGAATAAGGGAGAAATCACAAGTGCATTACGTATTTTACTCCTCTTACTCTTATCAGTACACGTATCGCTTTATCTTTTTTTTATTGCTTGTGCTCTCTTTATAGAAAGCCACTTCTTTTATTATTACTATTTATTTTCAGCCAAAAATTATAAGCCACATCTAAAAAATATCAGCAAAAACCAAATACGAACGCGCAGTAGGTGCCACTCGGGTTGGGCTGAAATAAACTGACTTATGGCTGAAAAGCCTGAAATTATACTGTAGCTGATGGTACCTTATTTGGCGTAACTAAATTTAAAAATATTTAAAAATAGAAAAAACATGTTAGCCTATCACGGACAATGTAAATGCATACCGAGAAAAGAACCGATAAAAAGCTAAAAAACTTAAAAATTAGAAAAATAAAATTTAGAAATAATAAAAATAAACTAAAAACTAGAAACTTAAGTGGAAATGGGCGGCCAGTAAACCTAGCGCTCTAACGCAATGGCTCGCAATATCATTATCGCCGGAATCCTACGTGGAGTGCTGGAAATCACGAGAACAATTCACACAAACGCAACGCCTATCTCCACAAAATTTACCAAAAAACTTTCTGTCGGCTCGTGATACTTGCATATACCTGAAGTTTCGAAGGCCTCCTCGGCTCTCCTGTAAATCTCAAGTTTAGGCCCCGCTCGGTTGGGCTAAAAAGCTGTGGCTTATGGCTGAAATTACACTGTAGCAATTGAAATTTCAATGTAACTGAAGGTGGTTTATTTCGCGTAATTAAATCTAAAAAAAATTAAAAATAGAAAAAATGCTAGCTCATCATATTCAACGCAAACGAATACGAGAAAAAAAATCGGCAAAAAGTTTAAAAAACTAAAAATTCAAAAATAAAATAAAATTAATGAATAGTAAAAAATAAGTCAGAGACCACAAACCACAAACTGAAGCCAAAACGAGCTAGACAATCCGGGAAAAGCGAAATTCTCCTCCTCGTCCTCGTCTCGTCTCGTCTCCATCTCAAATTCTCTTACCCCTCCGCTTCGCAACTCGCGACCCATATCGCCGCCCAGACCCAAACCCTAACCCTCGCTCCAGCTCGTCGCCGGGGGCTCTGCCGTCGACATGTCCGCCAGGCTGCTCCGGCGAGTCCTCCAGGAGCGGGAGGCCTCCCCGCAGGACCCCGCCCCCGCCGGGGACGAGCAGGCGGCGGAGGAGGAGTCTGCCTCCCCTCCCCGTGTCGCCGCCGGGAACCTCTTCGATCTCCTCTACGACGACGGCGAAGAAGAAGACGAGGTCCGTGCCTCCCCCCCGTGGCCTCGCCGTTAGGGTTCTAATGGTTTTTGGACTACTTCTCCCATCTAATCGCTGTCGCGCAAGCGTGCTGCGCTCGTAGTGCCCGATGTTGTTCTACGTCCGTGATAAAATTGTCACAATGCAAGTAGAGGTGATCCTTGTGGTTGTATGAGAATTTTGTGATGTGATGTTTAGGGGGTGTTCGATTCAGCTTCGGGAGAAGCCGGAAGCTGATTTGAACACCGCAGCTTCCAAAAGCGGCTTCTGCAAGCCACCGGCCGGCCTCCGTCGCCTCCTCCCCGTCTTCCAAATGCTGTTTTCTAAATTTTGTTCCAAAATCTACTTCTTTCGGCCGTTACTATTCCATTTCGGCCAAAAGCCATCAGCTCATTAAAACACCCTTTAAGTGTTGTGGAAGAGGAGGCAAGGCACAAGTTTTCATTGTGCACGTGTGGTTGTTTTGAGGATGGGTACGATTCTAGTTACCCCTGAAAAGAATTAGGGAATGATTAATGTTGCACTGTGTTAATATTTTGAATCATTAGCAGTGGATTGTTGTTGCACTGTGATGAATACTTTCTTGATCTCATTTGAGCCGCTACTTGTCCAACCTTTAGGATGGAGTGGGTTGTAGGATGGAATCTGAGATTTCTTTTGTTGATTAAGAGTTTGTTGTGCGTTTGCTTGGTGAGGGGATTGTTCAAGTTGTATGTCTAACATGTGATGGTTCATGTTTGCATGGAACTATGATCTTAAGGTGAAAGAAAGAGAAGAACAATGATTATGAACTATAAATCTTTAGCGGTCCAAATTCTGTGCTGTAGCCTTGCCTCTTTGTGTTATCATGTATGGCTGACTAGTTTTATTTTTCATGGTAGCGTGTGTTTGTCATTGGAATGAATATACCTATTCCCTAGGTATTATTCATGGTTGACAACTTGGTTTTAATCTTATGAGCTTACTCTGCGCAGGAAGATGAAGTGGATACTGAGCAACCTGTGAGTTATACAGAACAGAAGCATTCTGTGAAAAAGAAGCCTACCAGTGTTGTTCCTGAAACAAACAAGAAATCAAAGAGAAAGAAGAAAAAGGGCAAGGCAGAACCACAGGTGTCAACCAAGTTGAAAGATGAAAAGTCACTGCTTTCAATTTTGGAGGATTTATCCATTGAAAAGAAGCCCATGCAACAAAGAGTTCATCAAAATGACAAAGCAGCTGGGAAGGAGATTGAGACAAATGAAACCACACTTGGGACGTCCTGGGTTCTCACAATTGATCCCAAACATCTAAAGGCTGAAAATGAGATGAGGCGCATTTTTGGATCGAAGGTAGTGGATTCACTTGAAAACCAACGGAGTATGCCTGGCACTTCAAGGCAAGTACGTGGTGTTAGACGTGCTGCTCATAATCCAAGAAAAACCCTTCTTGTATCTCCATCTAACTACTGGCCACCATGGGATAAATCGATGTCAATGGATCTTGTAGAGACGAAGAGTGGTTTGAACTATTTCAGGTGAGGTCATAGCTTTTTTCTGCAGCATGTAAGCTTTGCATATGCTATATCACTATTAGAACTTTTGGTATTATATACACTTGAGCTGAGATGCTCGGAGAACAAACAAACCATTCTTTGATTTATTCACAGTCAGTAGTCACGTTTGTTTGAACATGCAAGTAGATGATTCATTGATTCTTCAGAGGGCACTACCTTTACGCTCCATCCAACCCTTTTTTCCTACACCACATTTATGCACCAATCTTTTGGTAACAGGAGGGTTTTTTGTGCACACAATAAGTTGCCATGCACGAGCATTTTGACTTCTGACTCGAGCGCTCGAGCTGGATTAAGTGTATTCATTGTGACTAGGCATGTTTGGGCTTTTTTGGATTGACATATCATTTCAGCACATCAATGTTCAAGAAGGCGCTAGGCGCTAGGCGGGCGGCGAGGTGGGGCCTAGCGCCTAGGGGGCCTAGGCGGCCGACTTAAAAATGAAGAAATATGAGCAAACATGCATGGTTGTCACGGTGAAGTCGGCGAGCACGGCGAGTGAGAGGCGCCTGGACGCCTAGGCGACGTCCAGGCGACGCCGCGGCGAGCGCCGTATCAGCCGGTATGCAGCTGTATGCCTGTATCGTGATGTTGTTCATAAGTCCATACCCCCTCGGCCCACTACATAGCTCGCCGATACTTCATACCCCTTCGCTCTCTCAGTCTCTCAGTCTCTCCCGTCTCTCCCGAGCTCTTCGCCTCCTCTCCCCGCCGCCGTTTCCCCGTCCGCCGCATCCTCTCCTCGCCGCCGCCTTCCCCGTCCGCCGCATCCTCTCCCCGACGCCTTCTCCCCTCGCCTCCTCCCCCCACCGCCTCCAGCTCCCTCGCCCGTTCTCCTAACCCTAGCCGGAGAGGGAAGCCGGCGGCGGGAGGGAGGAAGGCGGCGCGACGGGAGGGAGGGAGGCGGCGCGGCCGGAGAGGGAGGGGCGGACGGCGTACCTGGGCTGGCGGTGAAGCTAGGGTTCGGGCCAAGGCGAGGCGAGCCTCCCCGGCGTCTCCTCCCCGGCGCCAGGACGACTTGGCGTCGCCTAGGCGACGCCGTGACAACCATGCAAACATGCATATATATTTAATGTAAATAGCTAAATACTTAATGTGAAGTTGTAAAACCTGCAGATGTACGGGTCATCACGGACACGTAGGATCAAACTGCGAAGAAAATAGACTTTTAGAGGGTCTAAACAGAAGAAAATCAAGAGAAAAGGACTATTTTGCAATTATCGCAGACTTTAGAGGACTAAATAGCAAAATGTCAACCGTGCGCTCAAATAAATCCCCACGCCGGCCGAATCGCCCCGACCCCGGCCAAATCCCTAGCTTCTGCTCTCCTCCCTCGACTGCGGTCGGCGACGCCTCTCCTCCCTCAACTCCGGTCGGCGCCGAGGCCAAGGCATCTCGCCACCGCGCCATCTACAGCTCATCGGCCACTACCTCCTCTACATCCTCCTCTCATCGCGATGCTTCCCCGCCAGTTCGACGCGCCACCCCGACTCCACCGCGCCGCACCGTCCTTCACCGCCTCTTCCAAACCCTGTGCGGTCGCCCCCTCTACAGCGCAGCGCCGTCGTCAGAGCCCAGGTTCGTCTCTTCTGGCCTCCGATTGCTTCTCTCCCCCTCCTCCGAAACCTCCTTTCCACCTCCGGCAGCCGCCATGGCCAAGCCAAACACATCTCCGCGCGGCGACGGCTCCGCCTTTGACCGCCGACAGCCGCCTTTGACCGCCGACGGCCGCTTAGGCGGGCTGGCCGCCTAGCCTGCCGATTTTGGCCAAGGCGCGGCGGCGGGGCTCCGCCCAGCGCCTAGGCCCGCCCAGGCGGCCGCCTAGAACCGACTTCTTGAACACTGCAGCACATTCTAATTTGTTTGATTACAGCTTACAAGTATAGCCATTATTTGTATTACATATCACGTTTATCTGAGCTCTCCCCCATAATTATAGTTCTTAGTATTTTCTTCATTTGAAGGTGTCATAAAATTTCAAAAATACCGCAGGAATCTGCACTAGAGTCTTAACTTTACCAATAACCAAGCTCTTCATTGCTTGCAGGTACGTATATGATCCTTCTGTCAGCCACGTGCAGGAATTGTTTGAAGCTGCCAAAGCAGCAAATGATCTCAATGGTATTGCAGCTATATTAGGAAAATACCCTTATCATCCAGAATCATTGTTAACATTTGCTGAACTTTTCAAGTATTCTGGAGAACATCAATCATCAGCAGACACTGTTGGGAAGTGTCTATTTGCACTGGAGTGTGCTTGGCATCCATTATTTGGCCCACTGCAGGGCAATTGCCAGTTGAAATACAGCCATGACACAAATAAGCCATTGTTTACAGCCCTTTTCAGTCACATGAAGAACTTGGACAGGCGTGGCTGCCATCGTTCCGCTTTAGAGGTCTGCAAGTTTCTTTTGTCATTGGATTCTGACGACCCCAAGGGTGCTCTGTTTTGCATTGATTACTTTGCTCTAAGATCACAACAGTACAAATGGTTGGAACAGTTTGCCGAAGAGTACCAGTATGATAGCTCCCTGTGGTTGTTCCCTAATTTCTCTTTTTCTCTCGCCATTGCACGGTTTTACCTTGAGCGTGATGCAGCATCCGAGGAGAGTTCTGATCATGCTGACAAGTCAACATCTGTTGATCTCATGAAGCAAGCATTGATGCTTCATCCTTTGGTGCTTCACAAGATAGTTGACAAGGCTCCTTTGAAAGACTCATCATGGACCCAAATCCTCAGGAATTTGTTCTTTGGATCAGCAAAGCCTGGAAGCCCTTCACTCGAGCATATGATTAACATATATGTTGAGCGCCATTACATCATGTGGAGGTTTCCAGAACTTCAAAACTTGCTGAAAGATGCTGCTCTTTTGGTGATTGAATCACTAAAGCAGGATAGCAGAGAAGCCCAGGACTGGGCATGTGTTAGAAAAGAAGCATTCTCTTCAGAGAAGAATGAGTAAGTTGCTCCGAAATCGTTGCATGACAGTCGGATTTCTGTTGATAATTTTTCTCTGACTACATTCTTTCATTCTTTTTTTCAAGAAGCACTTTAAATTGATTTCTGCTTATTTCTTCTTTTTAAGTTGCCAACAACTGGAACCTAATTTAGTTTGAATAGATCAGATTACATTTTACAAACTAGCACTACTTTATGATTTTTTTAGCAATTTGAGGTGTAGATTTGCCTCAATCTAAAAGTTATATAAAACTATAGGGTTTAGCTTACCAACTTCATTCCCAAGTTATCAGTAGTGTTCGAGGGGAATATAGTCTAGGCAGTAGTTGTATTCCAATTTTTTTGTTGCATATTTTTCTAATGATATATATTCATAATTTTGTTAGCTCCCCAGTCTATCTTTAAAGTTATGAAGATGATATTTTGAGAAGTTGTCTTATTTTGCAGGTACGCTCATCTGCTTGTTTCAGACTTCTCTGACACAACACCATCACTCCCCCCAGAAGAACTGCGGCCATTTATGGTTGGTCCAGGAATGGTGCATGAGATGCCACCTGCTGAACAAGAAGCTGGGCCTGAGAGACTCCGTGCCCCTCGTGAAGTTGCAGGACGTAATGCTGCGTTGGTCTTCCTCGAATCACTGCTCCCATGGGTTGACTATGGTGACAATCATCACGATGCAAATGACCAAAACAATGATGACTGATCAGTCTGAATCACGAAGCGGCATGGACTCATAGTTAGCAGAACAAAGACTTCATTGCACTGGGATGCTTCCCTTTGTCTATGATGATTAAGAAAAGTTGCTGTTAATCATTGTGAGTGGCCTAGTATTTTTGATGGTTTTGGCAAGGTTATACATGTATAGCTGATCCACTGAATTGCTGAAAAGTTGCATACCAATTTTGGGTCTGAAACATGAGATTTCAAGTACCATCCTCATTCGAGTTGATATGTCGATTACAACTGATCTGCTAGTTATGCTTTATTTATCCGTATCAATTGTTTGGTGGAACAACACAGAACTATTTGTATTCATGTTTGTTCCTTGTTCACAGCACTCTAAACTTGGAAGAGAAAAATATGATCCATCAAGGGTTGAATACATGAGATCACTGGAAATTTATTCGAATGTTGCATTTTCTGTTCATGGCTTGTTTGGATTGCCCCTAAACTGCTGCTTCAGGCATGTGACATTGTGACTCCACAGAACTGGGGCATACATAAAACAATGATCAAAGTCATGCGTGCACAACATTGAATAAAAATTAACCCAGAAGGTTTTGTCCTACCGTATAAAACCATAATACACCATCGCAATTGGCCGCGTGCGTCATACCATCCTTACACCCTGATGCTTGCAGCTGTAGGTACTGTTAGATGTGTATTCTATATCTGTGTATTTACCCCATTGTATAAGGGGTTTTTTTGCATATATGCCACATGTACATGTATATATATTGGCCTTTTGGCCACATGAGGAATACAAACGTTATTCCAACATGGTATCAGAGCCCAGGATTCGTCATACCTAGAGTTTTTGCCTGGCTTGCCGCTGGTTTCCACCGCTCGTCGCCGTCGACTGTCACGTACCCGGTCATCTCTCCGTTGTCGTCGCCGTACTATTCGCCAGATCCGGCCAGATCGCGTGTCGGCCGGCCTTCATCAGGTCGATCTCCTTTCGGCCGCTCGAAGATCGCTACTGACCGTCGCCGCCGACTCCGCAGTCGCCGCCGACTCCGCCGTTGGCGCCGACTCCATCGTCGCCGCCGACACCGACTCCGCCGTCGCCGCACCGGCCTCCGCCCCGCTGGCCGCCGCCCGGTCCGGCCTCCGCCTCGCCGGCCTTCGCCCTGCCGGCTTCCGCACCGCCCCGCCGGCTGCCGCCGGGTCTTCGCCCCGCCTTTGCCCCGCCGGCTTCCGCTCCGCCTCGCTGGCCGCCGCCGGGTATTCACCCTGCCGGCCGCCGTCCCGCCGGCCTCCGGCCCACAGGCCGCTGCCCCGCCGTCGCCTTCTGTGTTTGGCTATTGTGACCGGCTGGGCTCTCTGTTCTCGGTCGGTTTATAAACCGACCGACTGAATCACAAAAAAAAATCAAAAAATCGAAAAAAAGAAAAAAATGTCTTCTGTTGCAGGCACCGTTTCTGTTCCTCGTTGCCCGGTGATCTTCGATGGTCTCAATTATCGGGATTAGTTTCAGCACATGCGCATTCACATGCGTGGTCAGCGCCTTTGGGAGTTTCTTACGGGCGAGTTGCCTTGCCCGTCTCGTCCTACTCCACCTGTTGAGCCTGTCCTCCCGAAGGATGCTTCCGAAGACGCTCGTACAAAGGCTTCTGAGAATTTTGAGGATGCTATGGAGACTTTTCAGACTCACTATGCTGCTTACAAGACATGGATTGATGAAGATGCTCGTGCCTCTGCTATTTTGGTTGCTAGCATGGAGGTGCATCTCACCGGTGATGTTGTTGGACTGACTTCTGCACATGCGATGTGGACACATCTACGCAGCCGCTACGAGCCATCTGGTGATTATTTATACCTTTCTGTTGTGCGACAAGAGCAGTCGCTACAGCAGGGAGATACCACTGTGGATGAGTTCTATGCTCAGTTGTCTGCGGTTTGGCGTCAGGTCGACTCTTTGGGACCAGATGTTTGCCGCACATGTCAGTGTTGTCAGCGTCAGCAGTCTCATATGGAGCTTCGCCGCATCTATGACTTTTTGACACGTCTTCGGTCTGAGTTTGAGCAGACTCGTGCTCAGTTGCTGGCTCGTCATTCTCGTGTGACTTTGTTGGAGGCCCTTGCAGCTGTTCGTACTGAGGAGATTCGACTTCGTGGAGCGGGTCTGCTATCCTCATCATCACTTCCTTCAGTTTTGGTGGCTTCTTCGGCTTCTACACCCGCTGTGCCTTTGCCTCCATCAGCTGTGTCTCCACCAGTGACAGCTGCTGTTGGTAAGGGCCTTCACTGCACCTATTGCAACAAGGATGGACATGTGGAACAATTTTGCTACAAGAAGAAGAAGGATCTTCGTCGTGGTGCTCGTCCTCCGCGGGGTACTGGAGGTTCCTCCTCTCAGCCGAGTTCTGGTAACCCTGACACTCAGCAGCTTCTCACATTGCTAGGCCGCATGTTTGCTTTTGCATCGTCTGGTTCTGCTGGTTCTGCTGCTCAGTCTTCCGGTGAGAGACCACCTTCTACTTCTCCTTCCTCAGGTACATCACCTTGGATTCTTGATTCTGGTGCTTCTTTTCATATGACGTCTGATTCCACATGTCTTACTTTCATTAGTCCTTTAGCTGCTCCTATCACTGTCCACACAGCAGATGGTACCTCTCTTTGTGTCACAGGACGAGGCACTCTTTCAAATTCCTCTTTTCATGTTCCTGTTGTGTCTCATGTTCCAAAACTAACCATGCAGCTTATATCTGCTGGCCAGCTCACTGATAATGGTTGTCGTGTTATTTTCGATTCTGACTCTTGTTGTATTCATGATCGTCGCACGGGGACTCTGGTTGGTACTGGCCCTCGCCGCCGTGACCCTCAACGGCTTTGGGAGCTTGACTGGCTTCGCCTTCCTTCCGCTGCCCCAGTCAGTCTTCTCGCGTCCACCTCTGCAGCTGCTGCAGCCTCCACCGTGTCATTTGCTCAGTGGCATCATCGCTTAGGACATCTTTGTGGTTCCCGCATGGCTTCTTTACTTCGTCGAGGTCTCTTAGGGTCTGTGTCTGGTGATGCTTCTCTACATTGTCAGGGTTGTAAGCTTGGCAAACAGCTTCAACTCCCTTATCCTTCTAGTGAGTCAGTGTCTCAGCGTCCTTTTGACCTTGTTCATTCTGATGTATGGGGACCAGCTCCTTTTGTTTCGAAAGGCGGTCATAGATATTATATCATTTTTATTGATGATTTTTCTCGCCATACATGGATATATTTTATGTCATCTCGTAGTGAGGTTTTACCTATCTACAAGACCTTTGCCACCATGATTCGCACTCAGTTTGACTCTCATATTCGTGTTTTTCGCGCTGATTCCGCTGGATAGTACTTGTCGGGAGTCCTTCGTGGCTTTCTTGCTGAGCAGGGCACTCTCTCTCAGTTTTCTTGTCCAGGTGCTCATGCTCAGAATGGTGTGGCTGAGCGCAAGCATCGTCATCTTCTTGAGACAGCTCGTGCTCTCATGATTGCTTCTGCTGTTCCACCACATTTTTTGGCTGAGGCTGTTTCTACTGCTACTTTCTTGATCAACATTCAGCCCTCCTCTGCTCTTCAGGGTGGGATTCCAGTTGAGCGTCTCTGTGGCCAGATTCCTGATTATTCCAAACTTCGCCTCTTTAGGTGTGTTTGCTATGTTCTTCTTGCACCTCGTGAGCGCACCAAACTGACCGCTCAGTCAGTTGAGTGTGTTTTTCTGGGCTACAGTGCTGAGCACAAGGGATATCGTTGTTGGGATCCCGTTGGCCGACGGATGTGGATTTCTCGGGATGTTACTTTTGATGAGTCTCGTCCTTTCTATCCTCGTCCGCTTCCTTCCTCCACTTCAACATCTGTCATTGAGCCGCTTTCATTTCTGACTTTTCCTTCCAGTCTTATAGTCACCACTTCACCACAGCCTTTGGTCTCTCCGGTACCTCCTTCTCAGTCAGCCCCTTCTTCACCACCGACATCCTCTCCCGAGGTTGCTCCTGATCTTGTTCCTCCTTATCCTTTCTACTATACTCGTCGCCCGCGAGTTGAGGATCCTTCTGATATGCCCTCCACTTCAGACGGGTCATCCCCTTCGGCCACTCCTCGTTATGCTCTTCGCGATCGTCAGTCTATTCGGCCTCCTGAGCGTTTTGTTTTTGCTGCCGCTGCTCTTGCTGAACCGACTTCTTATCGTGATGCTGTTGTTCATCAGGAGTGGCAGCATGCGATGGCGGAGGAGATTGCTGCCCTTGAGCGTACTGGCACGTGGGATCTTGTTCCTCTTCCTGCGCGTGTTACTCCTATCACGTGTAAGTGGGTCTATAAGGTTAAGACTCGCTCTGATGGTTCTCTTGAGTGTTACAAGGCTCGTCTTGTAGCGCGTGGTTTCCAGCAGGAGCATGGCCGTGACTATGATGAGACTTTTGCTCCTGTCGCTCACATGACCACTGTTCGCACTCTTCTTGCTGTGGCCTCTGTTCGACAGTGGTCTATCTCTCAGTTGGACGTCAAGAATGTCTTTCTTAATGGCGACTTGCGTGAGGAGGTCTACATGCAGCCACCCCCTGGGTATTCTGTTCCTGAGGGTATGGTTTGTCGTCTTCGCCGATCTCTCTATGGCCTCAAGCAAGCTCCTCGTGCCTGGTTTGATCGTTTCTCCTCTGTTGTCACTGCAGCTGGTTTTTCGGCGAGTGCTCATGATCCTGCTCTTTTTATCCACACTTCATCTCGTGGTCGGACGCTTCTCCTTTTGTATGTTGATGATATGATCATTACTGGAGATGATCCTCAGTATAACACTTTTGTCAAGGAGCGGCTTCATGAACAATTTCTTATGTCTGATCTAGGTCATCTTCGCTACTTTCTTGGGATTGAGGTTATTTCTACTCCTGAGGGTTTCTATCTGTCCCAAGAAAAGTATATCCAAGATCTTCTTGATCGTGCCTCTCTTACTGATCAGCGGACAGCTGAGACTCCCATGGAGCTTAATGTTCATCTTCGTCCTACGGATGGTGAGCCTCTTGCTGATCCTACTCGCTATCGTCATCTTGTTGGGAGTCTTGTTTATCTTGGTGTCACTCGTCCTGACATTTCGTACCCTGTGCATATCTTGAGTCAGTTTGTTTCAGCTCCCACTCAGCTCCACTATAGTCATCTTCTTCGTGTTCTACGATATCTTCGTGGAACTATCTCTCGTCGTCTCTTTTTCCCTCGCTCCAGCTCTTTACAGCTCCAGGCATATTCTGATGCCACCTGGGCTAGTGATCCCTCTGATCGCCGGTCTCTCTCTACTTATTGTGTTTTTCTTGGTGGTTCTCTCATTGCTTGGAAGACTAAGAAGCAGACAGCAGTTTCTCGTTCGAGTGCTGAGGCTGAGTTGCGAGCTATGGCTTTGTTGACTGCAGAGGTTACTTGGCTACGGTGGTTACTTGAGGACTTTGGTGTTTCTGTTTCTGCACCGACTCCTCTTTTGTCTGACAGTACAGGTGCTATTAGCATTGCTAAAGATCCGGTGAAGCATGAGCTTACAAAGCATATTGGTGTTGATGCTTCCTACATGAGGACACATGTGCAAAACCAGATTGTTGCTCTTCAGTATGTGCCTTCCGAGCTTCAGTTGGCAGATTTCTTCACAAAGGCACAAACCAGGGCTCAGCACAGTTTTCATCTCTCCAAACTTCATGTTGTTGATCCACCATGAGTTTGAGGGGGGTGTTAGATGTGTATTCTATATCTGTGTATTTACCCCATTGTATAAGGGGTTTCTTGCATATATGCCACCTGTACATGTATATATATTGGCCTTTTGGCCACATGAGGAATACAAGTGTTATTCCAACAGGTACAACTCTTGTTTTGTCGCTTGTTCTTTAGCTCGCTAAAGAACAAGGAAGTTTCCATAGCCAAAGAGAAACTGTAGTGTGGTGCTGGTTTTGGAGGGAACAAGTACGACAACCTGGCCGTTTGGTGGTTGTCTGAGCTCAGTGAGTTTTGTCATGTTGGATGGTTGTGAAACTGACATATATGATTTCTTGTCACAGGCAGCTCATGGCTATCTTTGAACCACATGTCCTGCAGGCTTAAATATTTTATGAGTGAATTAATGCATTTAATTTATTAGATTAATACATTTGTAGTTAATTTTGCCCGCCTCCATCGTCTCATTACATAATCAAATTGTTACATCATTAAGAAAAAAACAAAAAAAATTGTTAAAAATGATGGAAGATGTTGGTTTTCCAAATGACCGGGACGGTTGCAAATTGGTTCTCAAGGTTTCCAACAATTGGAAATACTTCTGCCGTCATCAATAAGCATTTAGCTTATACTGAAGCATCATAAAGCAAAAACACATAAGGCCCCGTTTGTATTCGCTTCTGCTTCTAACTTCTAACCTCTGGATTATTCGTCTTAGTGGCTATGATATCCTGCATATGGTGGCAAACTTGGAATCCACATATGTTGCCCTGTAGCTGCTGGTGGCACTATAAAAATAGAATTACATACATAGGTAATGTCAGTTCTAGAAGCATTGTTACGAAATGTGATATATAATTGTTGTGTTGTAGCAGGTACTGAAAAATTGCATCCTGTGTTGCAATGTGGCGCTGGAATCCTTATGTCTCCATCCTTTGGTAACGTAAGCACTGAACGACTTACGTGATTTTAAAAAGTTAGTCTTGACTATTGCAAACGAAGGGAAGACTATAATAGAGTTATGTATGGAGAAAATGAGTTTTCTTGTCAATTGTTTGTTGCACACGGGTGCAATTGTGGTTGCTCCTAAGTAGGGAATGAATGTATATTATCTTGCCCCACTTTGGTACAATCACAATTAGAATCCAGTGAGTCCTAGTTATGTATGTCACCATAGTGATTAATCCTAAGTTCATGTTGTGTATAAAGTACAAATAAAACTTGTATGGCAACTAGTGAAGTATTTACCCCTAGTTGAAGGGTACCATGATGTAGTCCTTGTTACTATGAGCAAACAATCCCCTCACTATGTAATCTTGAACGAAGGATCCATTATCATTGATGAATTGCTCAGAGACTAAGTGTGGGTCGAGAAAACCCACCGGTTCTCATCGTCGCCGAACTTGTTAGATCATGGATCCATAGCTAGGCAATGAGTTATGATATACTTATCACAGATGGTTCCATAATATAACCGTCTGTGATATAAACAACATCACAGATTGTTCTATTATGAAACCGTTTGTGATAAGTATATCACACACGGTTTTTTAAAAAGAAACCGTCTGTGATAGTACAATAAATTCTATTTTTCGGCTAGTCTCAGGAAGTGCTAGCCATACCCTATGAAAAAAGACAAGCATATACAATCATAGATGTAATTTTTTATTAATTATTAATTCAATTACAATAGAATAATTCCTTACTTACATGCCGAGTTTCTTATAATTACATTGGAATGATTTCCAAATAGGTATTGACCATGTGGGATCATTACACTTGGCTATTTCCTTTTAAATAAAACCCTTCATAATAGTCGACACGCATATAACTTGCTTCATCCCTTGGTTCTTCCTCGAGCTTGATGCTGTCTCCGAATGGAGGTAACTCATCAAATTGATTGTACTTTTCCTCATCCACGACATTTTTAACTCTAACAATCTTTCTTTTTCTATGAAGAACTACGTGGCACTTCTACAAGCCCGTGGTAGGAGCTTAAAATGCATCATAAAATGCATCTATGCGGACACCTGAGTTCTGGATTGTGCTCTTCTTGTCCTGATCTATTGCAGCGTTTCACTTGATGACTTCCTAGTGAATTGCACCCTCAACCATTCGTTGAACCGACGGTTGTGTTGTCTTGTGATCTGAACCTCTGACCGGCCTGGATTCTCTTGGTGTAGCATGTCCTTGTGCTCTGCAATATACAGGGACACTTCAGTCATGTGTTGTAATACCATGAAATGGGCTTGAGTGTAGTATCCAGATCGAGAGTTATTGCTTTCCTTCCGATGGTCCCGATACCGTCTAGCCTCCCCTCGTGATGAGATATAGGCGCACATATCAGTTCGACCTGAGCCATGTAATCAATGCAGAACTCAATGACCTCTTCGGTTGCATAACCTTCGATGATGCTACCCTCCGACCGAGATCAATTGCGTACATATGATATAAGAATTCTCATGCACCTCTCAAACAGGTACATATGATGTAGAAACACGGGGTCACATATCTTTATCTCTTTCACAAGGTGGACAATGAGATGGACCATGATATCAAAAAAATGACGGAGGAAAATATATCTCAAGATGACATAGAGTCGTCACCACCTTAGTTTGCAGAGCATCTAGTCCATCGGGATCGATGACCTTCTGAGCTATTGTGTTAAAGAAATAACACAGCCTCATGATAATCTTGTTCGGCAAAATACTTGTAATTACAACTGGAAATAATTGTGTTATTAGCACATGACAGTCATAAGACTTCATGCCAATTAATTTGAAGTACACAGGTATCTTTCTAGAAAAAACGTACCGCTACACAAGCCGGTCATTTTGAAAATTAGAAGTACCGCTCACAAAGAGTCGGTAGTTCCACTCGCTGATCAGACCACTCACACAGAGCTGATCAGACTGCTCACACATAGCCGAAACTTTTGATCGTCAACAACACTAGTCCTCGACCACGTCGGACGGTTTGGCCACTCAGTTCTCCAACCACGTTGTTCGGTTTGACTACACAAGTCTTCGACTACATAGGTCTCTCACCACACTGGTCTCCGACCACGTTGTCCGGATCGACCACACAGGTCTTCGACTACGCTGGTCTCTGACCACGTTGGTTTCGACCACTAAGGTCTCAACCACATCGACCAAATTGATCTTCGATCATGTCAATCTTTGATCACATAGGTCTCCAACCATTATATTGATCTTTGACTATGTTGTATCAATCATGTCAGTTTGATCATACTGGTTCGACCGCGCTGGTTTTGACCACGCTGGTTTTGATCACGTAGATGTCGACCACGTCGGCTTCGACCACACAGTTCTCGGCCATGTCAGTTCCAACCACATCAGTTCGACCACACTAGTTTCGATCACACAGATCTCGACTACGTTGGTTTCGACCACGCTGGTTTCGATCACACAGGTCTTGACCACGTCGATTTTGACTGTGCTAGTTACGATCACACAGATCTTGACCATGTCGGTTCCGACCGAGCTGGTTTCAATCATACAGATCTCGACCAAGTCGGTTTCGACTATGTTGGTTTTACCACGTTAATTTTTGACCACACAAGTCATCGACCACATCGATCTTCGACCTTATTGGTTCGACCACGTTGGCTCAATCATATTGATCTTCGACCGACCATGATGGTTCAACCATTCTGGTCTTCGATCACACAGGTCTTTCGACCACCAACGCACGTGGTAGTTGTGTGATTTCAACACCGATAATTCCGACTAACAGTAGTATCACAGACAACACTAAGGTAGCTCTGATTGTCCTGAAAAGTGCATATACTTCAATAGATTTTACAAAATATATTTGCAAATTATTGTATCATGCACACAAAGATCAAACATAATTCCCAGCAAGTTGCAAAACATATTTGCACACTTTTGGAATCATGACGCAAGGATTAAATATGAGCTTCAATTATTTGCAAAACACATTTGCAAATATAAGCTTCATACAACAAGGAGTAGAAAACATGGATTTCAAACACTTGTAAAAAATATTTTCGCAATGTATAGTCCCATGTTACAAAGATTCAACACATGAACCACAACTATTTGCAAAACATATTCGCAAATATAGGCATCATGCTAAGGAGATCTTAGAAGAGGTGAGGTTGAGCTATCAACACATAATAAGACTGAAGCTACTAGACATGGCCCTCTTAATAGCACGGCAACCTATACTAGCAATCTGGTCTTCCAACCAAACACCAAAACCGGTAAAAGACTAGGAACACATCCTTAGCCCTAGCTAGTCATATCTTTGGCTTGTGTCATAGTCTTGACATGCATCAACTCATAATGCATCTTTTACTTTAACTTGATTAATACATGATGAGACTTCACTTAACTTGATGATCAACACATAATCATCTCCTTTTGGACATACATCAACTCAAGATGCATCCATCACTTAACTTGATGATCTTCGACATATGAAGTCATCCGAAGTTGTTCTCATTTGTGGAACCTAACATATTCATCTAACTCATAGAAAATGTTAGCTCACAAATCAATTGTCATTAATTACCAAATTTTACTATTAACTCATAATGGATGGACTAGATTCTACAATCTTTATTTTTCGGTAATTCATGATAATCTCAATAAATAATGAGATAAAAATTGAATTACGAGTATACAACATGTACACAACAATTGTATACTCTAGAATAAGCTTTCAAAGCAAAACTCTTTCATCCGATTGTCATTAATCATCTAACCAGTAACACATAATGAACTAAATGACATCCCGATTATGAGTATATATGAACTACACAAGCTATATATATTCAAAGGATATGTTTTAAAGTAAATACCCTTAATATAAAAAAATAGAATGTAGATCAATAGTAATAAAACCATAAAACATAGAGTGAACTTCCCTAGATATAAGCATACAAGAATGTGTAATGGAAACATATGCATATATTCAAGTAAAATTATTTGGTGAAGTTCAATCTATATTTTGGATCCAAGGAATGAACTAAGATATAAGAATGTGATGTCAAATATATATATCTCTTATGATTTTCACATTTTCATCTAAATAAGACTAAACAATACCATAATCAATAAAAAAGTTAGTCTCACAAGTGTATTTGTCATTATCACCAAAACCAACTTAATAGAGCTTAAACTTACAGAGACGCGATGCGGGAGCCCGAACCCTAGCGCGACGACTCGGTAGTGTCGGGGCAATCGGGCGTTGTGCGTACTTATCTGCTCGCCTCAGCTAGAGCCGCCAAGGACCAGCTTTGACCGCCTAGCGGGTCCTAGGTGGCCCTCTAGCCTAGCCCGCCGCCTTGGAGGAAATCGCGGCGGCGGCTCGCCACCGAACGCCTAGGCAGCGCCTAGCCGCCGACTTGTGCTGCTTTCTTGAACCTTTGCAGCATCTTATGGCTATTAAATCAAACACAAAGCCTAACTTAAAGATTTTTCATTAAATTCTAATATGACACTATATCTCGTGCAGTTGAGCGTCCTTTGAGGGCATTATATATGCACCTATGATTTGAGTCACATCGCCCTTTTTTTGTCAAGTTGTTTGACTGAGATCTGGTTGTCCAAATGGCTAATTAATGTGGTGACCGATGGAAATTCACGTTGGTTTTGCACAATGCACAGCATCTGACTGGCCAAACAAGGTAGAGGGAGGAAGACCTTGACCCTCATATAGTGCTTGTATGCTGAGGTTGTTGGCCTTCATTCAACTAACTTACCTAAATACGTACTTGGCAAAGAGAATAATTTCAGAAGTGCGTGTTTTAACAATGCTCCAACTTAAAAAGTGGTGAAATTATAGATTTTAGTTCTTTAGAGATTTATTTTCTCTCTATATTTTTTTGTACAGCTTCTCTATAGGGTTTTGAGAATGTTTTCCCCCTGAGCTGGAGGGTTTTAGGCCCCGCTCGGTTAGGCTAAAAAGCTGTAGCTTTGGCTTATGGCTGAAATTGCACTGTAGTGGCTAAAATTTTACTGTAGCTGAAGGTGACTTATTTGGTGTAATTAAATCTAAAAAAATTTAAAAATAGAAAAATAGGCTAGCTCAACTCGGACAACACAAACGAATACGGAAAAAAGAACCGGAAAAAAGCTCAAAAAAACCAAAAGTTCAGAAAAAGATAAAATTTATGAATAGTAAAAAATAAGCCAGAAGTCAGAAGTTCAAACTGAAATGAGTAGGGCGACTTGAGAAAATGCTAGGTCAAAAGTGGCAAGGGAAACGACGCCCCTGTTCCCTCCAACGGTACACGAGTTCGTTACATACACCTCCCCATTAGTCCTGGAAACCCCCTCTCCACCGTCCGATCCCAATCGAACGCACGGAAAAAAATCTCAGCCTTTAAACCCCTAGACCATCCGATCCCGAACCTAGACGCCTCTCCACCCACTGCAACAGGGCCCCGCTCTATCCCCACGCCCACCTGTCAGAAACCGCACCCGCGTCAACCCCATGTGAACGCCGCGACCAGGGCGCCCCCTCACGTGCGACGCGCGTGCGGCCCAGGAGAGGAAAGAAACCCTCGCGTGCGTCGTCTCTTTCCTCGCGCTTCGAAACCCCCGACGCGAAGGAAGCGAGGAAACCCTCACGACACGATTCGCCTCCTCCACCTCGCCCCCCCCCCCCTCGACCCCGCCCAGGCCTCCGCCGCCGCGTCGAATCCGCCCGGATTTGCGCGGACCCGCACCCCCGCCGATCGAATCCCCGAGGTCAGCAGCCTGCGGCGCCCACCTCCGAATTTTCCGGATTTTTTTTCCTTCTTGGCGCTTCGTCTCCGCCCGTTTCGGGGGGGTTTAGCACGGGGTTCTGGCGTGTGCTGTGGTTTTGGTTCGCCGCGCGTGGCTTTGGAGGAGCGGTGGTGGACTGATCGGTGTTTGGTGGGGTGGATTCCGATTTCCCCCCATGGTTTGAATTTTTAAACCTGTTTTGGGGGATTTGTAGTGTGCAGAATAAGCAGCGGCTTCCATTTGTAATGTACGTGTGGAAAATTTACTATCGTTTGACATCTTATATGTGTATTTAGCTTGGTGGATTTGGGGTTAGGGTTTGGGGATTGGCTAAAATTTAGAGGGTGTTTGGCCTGATTTAGGGAGCAATGGGCGGCATGGTTTGGATGAGGACGTGAGGAGGGAGAAGATGGTGGCGATGGAGGGGAAGGGGGACGATTCGGTGACGCCGGTGAGGACCAGCAACCGGCTGCGGCAGCGGCCAAAGTACTACGGGCGCAGCTATCTGTACTACAAGCCAGGGATGCGCAAGAAGATCAAGTCCAAGAAGCGTACGGCTGCATCACAGATTGCCAAGAAGCTGCTTCGCAAGCCAGCTGCACGGGCACCACCCGCCGATGTAAGTTTGTTTGTCTCTCTATGCTTAATGAGCATGTGATCTTTGTTTTTGTAGTAGTTTCTTTGCGTACTTGATTGCATGCATGCGATTGTGATGCCTGCATCTTTCTGACACATGGTAATTTGGCATCATTTTGTGTGTCAAGCTGGTGCATGTTTTATTGACTTGGTAGCTTTGAAGCATGCCCTTGATGAGGTGATTGAGTGGGGTTGATAGAGATGATGATTTCACTTGGTCTTACTGTTAGTGATAGATTTCCACCTGACAACCTGCTAAAAATACCAGAGATATCAAGCACGGCAGCTACTGTGCTTAGATCTGCATGACTGGTGATTTCGATGGTGTTATGTTGGTCTGTTGGATTATCAATAATTTATAGCTCTGCATGTGTATGACATGTTGGACCTTTGGTTAAATTCCTCCTCTCTTTGTTGTATTTTTGTGTATTTATTTGTATGTGGGGTGTTCAATACAATAATATTGGCGCTGCAGTAAACTGGATAGCTTGGGCATTTGTATGTCTTTTATAGTGAGGTTCCTGCCTAAAAAACCTTTTGATTTCTGCTTCATCAACCTTCATTATTTATTTCGTGGACTAATGTTTGTAAGGAGCATTAGCTGCTAGATGTTCTTAGAAAATAATTTTATTGTGCCATGAAGAGGTGATTACATCACCATCCCCATGAGGTTACAACAAAGTTCTAAAGTGGTTTCTGTATCGCTAGTTGTTTTAGATTTGGTTTTCGCTATAAGCATTCTTACCTGGGCCCTTTCTTATCAAGACCATTCCACAAATGGTTGATATGCTTAAGATGTGGTTGTCTGGTCTACCATTTTTTTACATAATCTGGCCAGTTGTTATTAGTATAACAATGATTGAAATTTCTATCGACCCATCTAGCAATTTTAGCTAAGGAATATGTTTTGCTTTTATGGAGGCTGCACTAGCCTTATATCCTTAATTCTACATTTCTACTGGATGTTAACAGAAACAAAAATCTCCAATAGTTTAAATATGGAGCCTAGACTCTCATCTAGCTGATTGCTAAGGTTCATGTTGATACTCACAAACCATGCACATTTGCACACTTTTTTAAATGTATTTCATGCGCATTATAAATGGAATGCATTTTCTTTGTAAGGACTTGTTATATTTAATTATTTATACCCAGATAACTTGATTATAATAATTCCTTAATTCCTTTTGTAGTCTATTGCAGCAAATCTGCGCCGTTCAACACGAAAACGAAGAATATCTGTAAATCTGGAGGACTATAACACAGATAGTTCCAGTATGGAAGATGATGATCTTATGGTGAGTTTCTAGAGTTTCACTAGTGGTACTGATTCTCTGAGCCTCACTAGTACCCAATTGACAACTAAAATTTGCTGTATTGTTTGAATCAGCTCACTTTTTCCCTTATATTTTTGCAGAGACCCAGATATCGGTCTTCAAAGAGTAAAGTGGATGATGAAGTGTCAGCACGGCCAAAGCGCAAGAAGATGTCTAACTCTAACTCCATTCCCCGCCGTGAAGGTTTACGGCCTAGAATATCTCTGCGGGGACAAAGACTTCATCCATACAATGAATCTGAGGATGATCAGGAAAGCTATGAAGAACGTGCACAAGATCAGAGAGAAAATGGTAATGATATCGAAGAGGATGGTGGCAATGAGGAGGAGGTTGATGGAGGTGATGAAGCTGAAGCAGATGGAGATGATGATGAAGCTGAAGCAGATGGAGATGATGAAGATGGCGAGGAAGAGCAAGAAGGAAGGAGGAGATATGATCTAAGGGATCGTTCAGAAGTTCGTAGACCCTCCCCACGGAAGGAAGGGAAGCACAGACCACAATCTCCCCGCAGAGTACTAGTACATGGAATTGGTCCAAAGAACAGCAAGTATTTAAAAAAAGGTGGGTCACGCATGCATAAGCGCCCTCGTTTCTCATTGCCAGATGATTCAGATGATTCTCTTCTTGTGGATGAGCCGGATGAAGGCCCATCCATGCCATGGATGCGTAGTGGCAGAGGAGGTATGCCATGGTTTTTGGGTGGATTGGACATGCATAGTTCAGCAGCATGGGGTCTGAATGTTGGAGCATCTGGATGGGGTCATCAGGGTGACAGTACAGTCAGTACTTCTTCGCTTATGCCAGGGGTCCAAACTGCCGGACCAAGTTCAAAGGGAGGGGCCGATATTCAGCCTCTTCAGGTTGATGGGACTGTGAGTTTTAATGATATAGGGGGGCTGTCTGAGTACATTGATGCATTAAAGGAAATGGTTTTCTTCCCTTTGCTCTATCCAGATTTTTTTGCAAATTACCACATTACTCCTCCTAGGGGAGTTCTTCTCTGTGGCCCTCCTGGTACTGGTAAGACATTGATTGCCCGTGCTTTAGCTTGTGCTGCCACTAAAGCTGGCCAGAAGGTCAGCTTTTATATGAGAAAAGGAGCTGATGTTCTTAGTAAATGGGTTGGCGAGGCTGAAAGGCAGCTCAAGTTACTTTTTGAGGAAGCTCAAAAGAATCAGCCGTCAATCATATTTTTTGACGAAATAGATGGGCTTGCACCTGTGAGATCTAGCAAGCAAGAGCAGATTCACAATTCAATTGTTTCAACATTGCTTGCTTTGATGGATGGTCTGGATTCACGTGGGCAAGTTGTTTTGATTGGAGCAACCAACCGAATTGATGCCATTGATGGAGCATTGCGTAGACCTGGCCGATTTGATCGTGAGTTCTTTTTTCCTTTACCTGGCTATGAGGCACGAGCTGAAATACTGGATATTCATACACGGAAATGGAAGGATCCTCCACCAAAGGAGCTTAAAATGGAACTTGCTGCAAGCTGTGTGGGATATTGTGGAGCTGATTTGAAAGCATTATGTACAGAAGCTGCTATTCGAGCATTTAGAGAGAAGTATCCTCAGGTCTACACGAGTGACGACAAGTTCATCATTGATGTTGATTCGGTCAGGGTTGACAAGTACCACTTCTTGGAAGCTATGTCTACAATAACTCCAGCTGCGCATAGGGGATCTATTGTGCATTCAAGGCCACTGTCATCAGTTATTGCTCCATGTCTGAAGAGGCATCTTGAGAAAATAATAGAACAGATTTCTGATATTTTTCCTTTCCTTTCATTGTTAGATGTTAGCAAATTCTCTGCCCTTTCATACGGATCTTCCATTCCTCTTGTTTATAGACCTCGCCTTTTGCTATGTGGGGGTGAGAGTGTTGGACTGGTAGGGCTATTCCTCTTTTACTTAAATATATTGTTATTTTGGCCCCCTTTTCCTTACTAATGTATTTAAGCTTAGCAGGATCATATGGGACCAGCTGTTTTGCATGAGCTTGAGAAATTCCCTGTTCACTCCTTGGGGCTGCCTTCGCTTCTCTCCGATCCAAGTGCAAAGACACCTGAAGAAGCTCTTGTGCATATTTTTGGGGAAGCAAGGAGAACAACCCCGTCCATACTCTACTTGCCTCAGTTCCATCTTTGGTGGGATACGGTTAGTACACATCCTGTCCAAGCTATATAAAATTTGATGCTATGAAATAATTCTTGAGTAATAAATGTTGAATAACTGATTATATAGCTAATTATTTTATCTTTGATGTAACAGGCACATGAACAGCTTAGGGCTGTGTTATTGACTCTGTTGAATGAGTTGCCTTCCAACCTTCCAGTTTTGTTGCTAGGAACATCATCAGTGGCCTTCAATGACCTTGAAGATGAGTGTGCTTCCATATTTTCTTCTCGTAATGTGTAAGTTCCGGGTCAAATGTTTGTTCTGTTTTGCCTGGGTTGCTTTGACTTAGTTCTTGTCACGATTTAAGTTACATACGTAGTGATCAAAGTCTGGACCTGCTGCCTTGATTGGTTTTAGATAATTTATTATTGCTTGGTTCAATATTTTTTACTCTCTTGAGCTTTGTAAATCCTTGAAAGATGTCACAAACTATTCCATCATTGTTCATTCACCTAGAAACATGGAAGCAATCTGCTTGGCATTAGGCAAGGGGTTTGTTGTACTAATATGTAGTTAGGTACATCTTGGGAACAAGATTTGTTTTCGTTTTGTTGACATGCTAACTTAGTTCACTGTGTAGCACTTCATTGTCGGATCAGTGTTGCCTGCTTAGCGTCATGTTCAGTGCATTTCCTCCTATCTGTCTTATCTTTCATAGTTTCATCAAGAAAACTCGTTTGTTTAATAGATATCAAGTGGATCAACCAAGTGTTGATGATAGATTGAGATACTTCAATATACTGTTTGAGTCATTGCTCTCACTTCAAATGGAAGAGTCAAGAAGTAAGTCAAAAGACCAGAAGTCTTCTATTGATCTTCCAAAAGCACCAAAGGAAGTGGATGGCCCTAAGGTTTCGGAGCTAAAAGCTAAGGCAGAAGCTGAGCAACATGCTGTTCGTCGGATGAGAATGTGTCTTCGAGATATTTGTAACCGGTCTGCAATTTGCTCCTTTACAAAATTGCATATATTTTTCAGCTTTGTTCCTTTGTTCTCACTAATTAACTACTGGACGCGATATTAATTGGCTTGACACTTTTGTTAAAGAACAGTGTGACAAGCTGCCCTTATGTTCCACAGTAAAACACCAGCCAGTTGCTGACTGATCTTTAGCCAATATATGCTTATTCCCAACTTGGATCAATATTTAGTTGATCCAAGGAATGTTAGCATGAGCTTGGTTGGGCAGTTTGATTCCAGCAGAATAAAGCAGTTCAGGTCATGGTGTGATATTTAAAAAATCACAAATATGCATGTGCGTGTCTGGGCGCATGAATAAAAAGCACTAATCTGTTGCTAAACCTTACATTTTTAGGAAGGGAACGTATCTAGTGCTAACCATTTACAGGTAAAAACGGATGATGGTTCAATACTGTTCTAAGTTTTAACATTATCTCAACCAACGAGAGACATAGGTTGATCATAAAGGTGGTTGAGAAGAAAAGGTGGTGAAAACCAATAAGCTAAGCTGATATAGGGTATATTAGCTCAATTTTATGCTGCTGATCTGTGGGTTACACTTGGAAGGTGTTGCATCTTCACAATATTGCAGTGAGCTCTGTTAGAATGAAGAAAACACTGTCAGTTAGGAAGTTAGAATTTTAAACTAAGATTTTGTAGTAAAACTTAACTGTCTGAGATACATTTGAATTTTGAAGTTTACATAGCTGAAAGCATGTTCTTTTGAAACACTATTTGAAGTTTTGAAACACTATTTGAAGCTGGAATTTGTTCAATATAAGTTTGAAAAAACCACTAATATTTTATCTTCTGTTGCATGTGCAAAAAGTTTCTAGTACCTTGTCAGACAGTATTGTTCGCTTGATTATCAAAAACAGATGGAAATAATCAAGGTGTGACTGTTCATCTTTTCAGCATTCTGTACAACAAAAGGTTCAATGCATTTCACTTCCCAGTATCAGAAGAGGAAGTACCTGACTATCGATCAGTAATTCACAACCCCATGGATATGGCTACTGTCTTGCAGCGAGTGGACTCTGGACAGTACCTTACTCGAGCAGCGTTTATGAAGGACATTGATCTTATTGTCTCGAATGCAAAGGTATGAGTTTTCTTACTGGGGAGTTTAGTTTTCCCACTCATGTTACATATGTTTGGCCCTTTCATAGGAAGTACATTGCAATTTAATACTGATTGTTCTGTGGATTACAGCTGAAATAATGACCAACCTTCCATAACTACTGTATCTTTAGTTTGTTGCGAGCTTCCTGTGGATGACAGATGAAATAATGACCAAATGTTCTGTAACTACTGTATCTATAGTTGTTGCTAACCAATGTCTATAGTTGTTGCTAACCAATGTACTGTCTTTACAGACTTATAATGGGGATGACTACAATGGATCTAGGATTGTCAGTAGAGCATGTGAACTCAGTGATGTGGTATCGTCCTTGTTCTATCACTTGTGGCTGTAGTTGATTGCTTACTAGGTCTGTATGTTCTGTAAGGTTTGTGTGTAACTAATGGACCTCTTTGGTCAGGTGCAAGGTATGTTGTCACAGATGGACCCATCTTTGGTGTCCTTTTGTGATAAAATCGCTGCACAAGGCGGGCCTCTGCAGGTTATGGATGACGAAGATAGCTCCATTCTTCAAGTGGCGCCTGTTGCTCAGCTGGTTTCTGGTACTAGAATGAGTGCAAGACTTCGTAATGTACAGCCAGAAGTAAATCTGCCACAAAGTTATGAGGTGCTAAAGCGGCAAAAGAGAAGTACCGAAAATGAACAGGGTAAGTTCCCATGATTTTTCATCATTGACACTGAGAATTGTACTTACATATCCAATCACGATAATAGTGATTATGCAAAATGTTGAGCTGGTCGTTGTTTCAGGCACGACTAAAGAATCGACAGCAAGAGATGAAAGGTCTCCTGGTGATGTAGATTTGTCAAAGCCAACTTCTCCAGAAGCCCCAAAGGAACCAGATTCAAATGGTGCTTTGAAAGAATCTGAAAATTCACCAGCTGAAGCACCAGTATTACCTGGTGCTGCTCCTGAGCCCATGGTGACTGACAACGGTGTAGATGCTGCCGTGCCTACCAGCGATGACATGCTTGAACAGCTGGAGGTCGTTAAGCAACGCTTCATGGAGCTCACCGCAGGCTACGGCGTGCCGCAGCTCGAAAGGCTGTACTCCCGGATAATGAAAGGCACGATAGAGTTGAGGGGTAAAGAAAGCAAAGAGGATCATAGGCGGTTAGTTGTTAGGCATTTGTTGACATTTGTTGAGAACAGTGACAATTTTTAACGTGAGCGGTAATAATATTCTTGTTTCCCTGTGTACATTCTCTTTGGAACAAAAAATAGTGGAACACCACGGGGAGCTATCCCCCGTTTCATGTACTGTAACAAACTGCCAAATGCTCTCAAACGTGTCAGTGACACAATTTTGCCCTGAATACTGTATCAAGTGCAGTCTGTGTGGATTTATCATGTTAAATTTCCAGCTTCGTACATATTAACAGCAGTATGTGTCAATGTGATGGATTTCTCTTTATTCGTAAATGTCATTCTTATATCTCATTGTACTTTATCATGTGGGAAGTACTTTTCCAGTCACCCGGGTCGACGATGCAAGTTGCCTTTCTTTTATCAACTTTCGGTCCATTTAGTGAATATGGTCCTGTACTTTTCAGCTTCTAAAAGTTATTTTTTGGTTTTTCTATAGTAACTAGTTTTTTAAATAGGGTATCTTTTCAAAATAAGATCTACTAGTTAATTGTAGTACATACTGTATCTACTTCATTTATATCTGTAAAAATCGCACGTGAGATTTTGTTACTCTGTAATCTCTTATACGAACACTCTAAAAGACACAAGTTACAGCCAAAAATTATAAATCACAGCAAAAAAGAACAGGCCATAAGACGTGTAGCAGTAGAAAACCAGTATCCTCTGGCGCTCTGCGCGCGGTGTGCATCGGGACGCGTCCTACCTAGGGAGCCGGAGCGCGGGGCCTGTGCATGGTCGCTGACGAACCATGGAATCCGAGCGTGCGGCGCGGCGGGCAGCGTGGGGAAAGCGAGCGCGCGACGGCATGGATGCAGCCGGCGTACGTACGTGACGTGCAAACGAACGATTAGTTGCGTGAAGGCTCTGCGACTCCGTGAGCTAGCGGCAGGCAGGCACCGCCCGTCGATCGGCTTCGCCGCGCGCGACGGCTGTACGTGCCTGGCTGCCGGATTGGTCGTGCGCTAGCCGCAGCGCCGCGTACACACAAGTGCCCGTGCGGCCGTCATGAATTATAAGACCTCGATCACTACTGCATTTGCCTCGACGATCTACATGCAGAGCGGTGTGATGTACTCCCTCCAGTTCTATAATATTTATCGTTGAAGGCTTCTTAGCTTTGTGTAAAAATTCCCGTTTCCTGCGCTGCATGCATGCATACACTGCATGTGGAGTAATACTTCCTGCATGGCTGCGAGACTTCGAACCACACAAAAAACACAAGCAATGTGATTCGAACTCCTAACCTCCTGCTTTGAGATGGCAGCCCTAACCACATGGTCTAGGTGCTAGTTGTGCTCAAAATTACCACGCAATGCTATTTAATATGAGCAAAATAGGGAATAGCCACGCTAATTAATCCCTCCTTGGTAAGTGAGATTATGTCCAAAACGACAGATATTATGAAACTGGAGGGAGTACGTGTTAACTACTTGCCATTTGCCGCTGACGACGGAAAAGAATGGCGTGGAATCTTGCAACGCCCGCGGCACTGGCGCCACACAGTAAGCCACCGTATGTCCATGCTGCTTCAGCCGCTGGGCACTCAGACTTCCCATCGGTATCTTGGGGCGCGTTTGGTTGGCGGATGAGTTGATGCAGCCTGTATGCGCGTGGTCAGACTGAGAAGTGAAGCTCTTCAGCCTGGCTCTAGTTGTTTTTTTTGTATCCGCTCGTACATGCTCTCTCCTCTCCGTAGCCAACTAAACACCATCTCTCTGCATGCACGGATGTGAGCCACCCCGCATGCAGGCAACCAAACGCGTCCGGTGAAGTAGATCGTCCGACCGGTAGAATAGTAGCAACTTTCCGTTGGTGAAGGTGGCGTCACACGAGTGCGTGGCGTTTCCATCGCGCGCGCGCGGGCTCGTGACGGACGACCGGCCGGCCGGCCGCGACGCAAACGGCGGGAACAGCCGCAACGACGGGAGAGGTCGCGCGCCATGCATAGCAGCATGTTTGCCGTGGCCACGCGTTGGGCTCGCTTCTTCAAGCCTTCCCTTCTTTAGTTTTTAGCTTCTGTTTTTAATACGAAATATCTTTTTAAGATGAAGTATATTAGTTAATTATAATACATACTGTACCAACTTTATTTATATCGATAAAAACCGCACGTGAGTTTGTATTACTCGGTAATCTCTCATATAAATATCCCAAAAACCACAAGCTACAGTCACCATACGTCTCAACTAAAAAGAACAGATCCGCATACGGCTGGCTGTGCTGTGGACTGGGATTTAGGATTGATTGCCGTGCGGGCTCGCGCGCGGCAGCTGCGCCTACGCTGCGGCGCGTCCAGTCACGGCCGTGCCATGCATCCGCCGCACGTTGGGCTGCTGCTCGCTCGTCCCTGCGTCGGCGGGACAGCATCATTCACACATCCTTCTTCCTCACTGTCTATTCATTTCACCGGTTCTCCCCCTCCCGTTCTCACTCCACATTTCCACTATGCAATACCTGCGTAGTATGGCGCTGCTTGGTCTACACTAACCCATCAATTGCAGGGCAATACAAATATTCGAGGGGCGTTCGGTTAAGAGAAAACAGTTGCCTATAAGTATGTCGCAAGTTATTGTGTTTACTACATCTCACGATGATAATCATGATGTTCTTTAATGGTCCGAGACTCCGAGATGGGTGCTTGCTTCCAACTCAGTGGTCAGGTCTGGTACGATTCGGTGATGTTCATCACTTGCCAAGACAGACAGGTAATTAAGGTTGTGTTTGGTTTAGGGACAAGGTGAGATGGGATGGTTCTGTCCTTGGTTTTAGGATGGGATGATCCCATTTTTTGTTTGGTTGGGGATAGAGTCATCCCTGTTTTTTGTTTGGTTGGAAGGATAAAGTGGGATGGAATGATCCCATCTTTTGTTTGGATGGAAGGATGAAGGTTGGACATGTGTGGCATTTGAATTTTTTTTAAAAAAATTAAAGGCTATTGTTGATATGTTTCTACACATAAGCCTTTGAGTTTTTTTTAAAAAAAATTTAAACAAAACAGTACTTAAAAATACAAAGAGGTGGGATGACTCTATCACATGTAGGATGACTCCGTCCCATGAAAAAAAGAGGATTGCCTGGTCCCAGATCTACAAGGAATATTCCTAGTGGAATGTCTTTTGACTCTGCTTGTCTCCCATCCAAACACGGGAAAATTGAATATATAGGACTGAGTTGAGAGTAGTTTTGTAAAATAGGACTAAGTTATTTGTACTTGTAAATATAGGACTGAGTTCACCACCTTCTTGCAAATATAGGATTTTTCCAATTTTAATTTAATTTCCATTTTTCTGGGCTTTTTCTCCACGCGAAATGACCTTTTTGCCCTTCCCTTCTTCTTCCTCCTGGCCGCGCCGTCGCCTGGCCGCGTCGCCCCTCGCCTGGCCGCGCCGCCCCTCGCCTGGCCGCGCCGCCGCCGCTCCCTCGCCTGCCCCGCGCCGCGCCGCCGCTCCCTCGCCCGCCCCGCGCTGCGCCGCCGCTCTCTGGGAGCAGAACTGAGGTGCTCCCAGAGAGCGGCGGCGCAGCGCGGGGCGGGCGAGGGAGCGGCGGCGGCGCGGCGCGGGGCAGGCGAGGGAGCGGCGGCGGCGCGGCCAGGCGACGGCGCGGCCAGGAGGAAGAAGAAGGGAAGGGCAAAAAGGTCATTTCGCGTGGAGAAAAAGCCCAGAAAAATGGAAATTAAATTAAAATTGGAAAAATCCTATATTTGCAAGAAGGTGGTGAACTCAGTCCTATATTTACAAGTACAAATAACTTAATCCTATTTTACAAAATTACTCTCAACTCAGTCCTATATATTCAATTTTCCCTCCAAACACCTACAAAAATAGGTCCATCCTATCCCATCCCACCTAGTCCTTAAGAGAACCGCTCTCTGACAATAACAAGAGAAGGGCACCCTGTACGCCCATGTTGGCCAGCATTCCAGGTCACTACAAACAATAAACGCACCGGAAACGTTGATCATATATAATCCGCGCTTAATGTTCACAAAGGCAGAAATTAAACTTGCACGATCAGAATATCATGTCATACAAAGCAAATGTGGAGTTTCGGTGATGCTCGGACCAAACGTTCACAAGGGGGCTGAAACCATTTCAGCAACAGACTTTGCTTCGTCTTAGCTCATGGCCGCACATGTAGAGTGCACAATAGCATAAATCTACCATGATCCTACAGCACCCTGGGACGGGTTTTCAAAGGCAGAGAAACCCCAGTGAGTCTTCAGGGAGTATGGTGGGTAGATGGTTGCTCCTTCAGTTGTGATCTTGGCAATCTGTCATTTACACATATATTACGAAAATTCAGCAACTGTAAACTGAAAATATGGCAAAATGCGTTTTATACACCAGTGAACTAAGCAATTTTACTAAGATCGACCAGTTCATACCTGGAATTTGTTAATAGATGATCGGTCACGGTACAGCAAGACCAGCAAGCACTTCTCAACCAGCTTAACAGCTTCTTCAAAAGTCATATCCTCATGCCATTCGGCACGAAGTATTGGGATTGCCAGATGGTTCCCAAATCCAGTAGCTACATGGTTTTCCTCAAAGTGTGTACCAATCATGTTAACCTGAACAAGCCAAAAAATCAGGCCTAAGCTGTTGACAAACTAACAGCAGTAAAAAAAGATGTCATTCTTTCAAATGAAGAATGTACCATGCCAAGATACTTTTCTTCACCCTTTGGGCCCTTTTTCACTCCACCAATTACAAGGGAGTTCCAGAGAGGATCAAACTTATTGCGCCTGTTGTACATTACCCTAGTCAAGTAGCTATGGACCTCTTTGGGACCCAAGGAGTTCCCATCATCCCACATATGATCAGACAAACTGAAAAGGAAGGGAGATGAAAGTGTCACATGGATCGTCTATAGCAATGAGAAGAAAAACATGAGCAAAACATAAGGGGAACTTACGTTAGTTCATCCAAATAGCGCAAAATCTCCTGGAAATCACTGAATTCTCCACTTGCTCCAATAAGGCTATGCTTACCAACCGCCTTAATGCGCTCCACACTCTTGTATCGCAAAGTTGACCCATAGGAGGCTGCAAAAGAAGTTAAAAGAATAAATTCCACATTGCACAAACTATATTTTTCAGTGCAGAAGAATTGACAACTAACCTCCAGTGTCACATGCCATGATCACACCATCCTTGTATTTCAGTGCAATTACCGAGGTACCAGTCACATAAGGATACCTGTTGATGTGATACAACGGCAAGACTTAAATCACATGTATTTAATATGGATAAATGTATCAAAAGAAGCAAAAAACCACCATGAAAAAGTTGGGACTCTAATGCAACATTAAAGAAAGCTTGGACACTGAAGGCATTTTTGAAAAATAACAAGCATACAGTTCGCTATAATCATCTTGAACAACCAGAAAAGACATTAGGACTGTTGGCTTGGTTAATTAAGAGTTAAGACTGATGACAAACTTGGATTTTATTTTGCAATATTAACACCAAAAGCATACAAACTAGCTAAAGTTCTGATGGAGAAGTTTAACTCCCACGAAGATAGAAATTCGAATTGCTGCTACAATTCGGCCTACAAGAATAATACTTAGCCCGTTCTTACATCAGAGAGATGATCGGACAGTGGACACAAAGAAAGAACAAAAGTAGTGTCCAAAATGTAAAAGTTTCTCAGCATAAACTACCAAATCCCTCACTTATCCTCTTCCATTTTTGGTATTCAAGCGATTATTCACAGGAACTACCAAATCAACTTTTCTAATTTCCTCTATCTATTTATTGCCAATTTACAACTTGTATGGTGGTCCTACAAAATGGTCCATGTCCCCCAAAAGAATTTAGTACTCCTCCATAGTATGGAGTCCATACACAAATGACCAATCACCACCATAAAAATTATCCCTAGTGGCTAGTGCTGAAGTCTAAATTTCACAAAGAACCAAAAACAACATTGCATAGCTGCTGACAATTCACAGATAATCATATAAACACCATCTGACACCCCAAATGAAGATATCAACCCACAGTAAACAGTACCCTTAATTACAAACCCTAGTTTGCGAAAATCCACCTAGTTTCACTAAATGAAAGCCCTGCTTCTCCATGCCCTTGTGGATTGTTAGTTCGTTGTGGCGGGGTGGGACACGTCAAATACACAATAATGATCTGAACATACACTAGACGAATTGCCATCATACGAGTAGTGCACTAAAGGCAATAATTTTTTTTAACGCACATATTGGCATACCAGTCTCGTTCTATTGTACTAAATTACTATCCTATGTAATTGTGATAATCCCCCCACGCTAACGGGCCATATGTTGGGCCACCTAGTCTTCTTCCTGATTCTCCAACTCCACTGCATCTTTGCTGCTACTTGCTTCTGGCAGCGCCCAGCCACAGGCTTCTTCTCCGACGCCGGTTGGATGCGAGGCGGGTGGGGGGTCTGGGGGTTCGGGTGGCCCTGCGTCGCTCCCCAGTCCCCATCTTAGCCCCAAATAGGGTAAAAGTTTGCCCTCACGAATCACGATCTCAACCACCACCGCGAGAATGAAACAAAAACAAGAAACTAGACCAAAGATTCGAAGCTTACTGCGTCCTCTGCGTCCCCAGTCCGGCTGCCGCCGCCTGGCTCCCGCTCGCGTGGGATCCGTCCATCGCTTGTTGCCACTGCAGGATCCCCACAAGCAAGTGTTAAAAAAAAGAGAGGGGAAATCAAGGGGGAAGGATAAATCGCCGCGAGAGAACGGAGAGGGCGCACTCACCGCCATGATTTCCTCGAAAGATTTGATCTTTTTTTCTTCTTCGGTAAGATTAGGTTTGGCTCGACACTTCGATCTGGTCTCGAGCCCTCCCCTCTATCAACAAAAGTCTCAGGTTTCTTTCTTGCAGAGGGGAGTAGAACAAGCCTAGGAGAGCGAGGGACCCCGAACGGGCCGGATCTCGGGTACGAATCCGATCCGAATCAGGCTCCGACCCGAGTCACGCCTCTCCGGCTCCACGTCGGCTTACAGCCAAAAACCAGAGTTTTTAGTTGAAATGGCAAATTTTAAAAGGGTATTGATAAACATCATCCGGATGTTTTCTTTGTAACTATCATCCAGATTTGTGACCATTGGAATAGAGATCCAAGAGCCACAAATTCTCCCCACCATCTCCAAAAAAAATCCACCTCCCCTCCAAAAAAAATTCTCCCCCCTCCAAAAAAAGAGACCGTTGGATCTCTAATCCAACGGTCCGAAATTTGGATGATTGTTGGAAAGAAAACATCCAGGTGATACCTATACAAAAACAAGAAGGAAAGAAATTAAGATGCAACTCCTGTCTTGTCTCTTGTTAGCAACAACATATATATCAGTAATTGGACTTAAGGATTTACATTTGCAGTTCGTATGCTGCATCTTTGCCTACCGATCGCGAGACATTAGTGTCACACGATAGGCCATATATAAAAACGAATAGGGGCGAAAGGGTCTCTAGCCCAATGGTTAGAGGCCTGAGTAGCACCCCCCAGGTCCTGGGTTCGACTCCCAGTGGGAGCGAATTTCAGGTTTGGGGGAAAAAAAAACCCCTCGCCTGCTTCCACACCAAAGCACAGGTCTAAGGCCCCGCCAAGGCGTTGATCCAAAGGATTCGCCGGTAGTCTCACAAGGTCGGGCGATGGTGCCGCTGTGTAAGGGTGGAGCAGGGGTTCGGGGGTTTTCTCGGTCTGCGTGAGAAGACCTTCTTCTTAAAACAATGCCCGGGGGGATTCTTCCCCCCGCAAGTCGAGTTTTTTTTAAAAAAACGAATAGGGAAGGAAAGAAGGAAGAAGTGTTCCTTCGATATAGAGATGGCAATGGGTACCCGATACCCGAATACCCGACGGGTTTTACCCGATAAAGAGACGGGTATGGAAAATTTTATGTACCCATGGGTACGTTATTGGGCGAAATCCTCTACCCGCTGGGTAGGCGGGTGCGGGTGTGGGTATATGCTACCCATACCCGCCTACCCGCGGGTAATGAATACCCGCATTAGACAACTAGACATCCCACTCAAATGTTAATTTTATTATCTACTTGTTGTTGATTGTTTATTTGTTTGTCATATGTTGATATGGTCATGTCAAGTATGTTTATGTGATGTACTAATTTTGATCATTAGACGCTTTTGTGTTTGGCATGTATGATTAATGAATGTCTAAATTGATGATATTCTTATGTGTTGAACCGGGTATGCTTGCGGGTATGGGTTACCCGTCGGGTAGTAATACCCGCGCGGGTACGGGTATGGGTAAATTTTCCTACCCGCGTGCGGATACGGGTAACCCGACAGGTAAAATTACACTTAGCGGGTACGGGTATAGAATAGCAATACCCGATGGGTATTTACCCGTTGTCATCTCTACTTCGATACCATCTCAGCTCAATGGACTTCTCGCATTATCTCATTGGCCATCGCAAAACGATGTTAAGTTGGGCGTTTACTAAAGGTAAAATTAATTGCCTTAAAGAAGTAAAAATAAAGAGACGAGCATGGACATGAAGATGGTGTATTCTCGAAGAAAATGAACATGAAGACAAAGGGAACGTTGGCTACCTACAGCAAATCTGAAAATTTCGAGCCCACTCTAAAGAGCGTAAGCTTTTGGCTTATGGCTTTGACTAATGGCTAAAATTACACTATAACTTACTTTTTATTGATAGTATAGGGAATATTAGCTTTTTCTTGCCTTGTTCTTCACAAGATTGACTGAAGCCTATCAGTTGGATCACATCAGACACGAATGATTTGTTCGTTCATACACAAGATCGATAATACAGTATCTTTGTTTCATGACAGCGCGCATATATCATGCCTCTAATCAGTCAGTAACATGGTATTTTGGCCCCTACCGATTCTCCTGAAAACATTTCTTGATCTTGGTGAGTCTGTTCTCCTCGATAAGGAATGCAAGAAGAGATCGCTAATCTGAAATAAGTCCAGCATGTTGCTTTACAAGAATACAGATAACCTGATGACAGAATTGCTCATTGCATCGACCAACAAGAGCTAGCATGCATGATAATCAAGATGATAAGGCTATCTGTAGCGGTAGCAGAGCTTGTGATCAGCAGCTGGAAACTCAAGACCAGATCAGGAGTCTCCTTGCAGAGGTCATCTCTAGTGGCACCACTGATCACCCAGACTGCATTAGCTTATTGTAAATGAAGAGCTGCTCTTTTCCAGGTTCAAATTCCGCTTCAAGCTCTTCATAGCTTTGCAGAACCTTCAGATTTTTGGATGCATTGAGGTCCTCCTGTAGTATATCAATGCAACAGAGGTAAATAGGTTTTTAAGTACAATCGTGTAGGACCGAAATGGCGACAGAGGGGGGTGAATGTCGCTCGCTTAAAATCGCCCCCGAGAAAACGAACACTGATTTTTCAAAAGATGCAAAACAACGCAACTCACAGAAAACTTAAAATTAATTCTGCTGAAATTTGGAACGCACGTGGCACCAAAAAATTCAGCATAAATCAGAGATCATCCAGTAAAAATTTCAACTGAAAATATCGCTGTTTGATCTGCATGCAAAATTGTCAAAGACAGCACCAAAAAGAAAATAAAAAGCTATCTCTTGCCATTGGGACCTGCTGGATGCAAGAAGAGATTAATGCATGGCCGTAGCTTTCAATTGAGTAAAAAGCAGTAGAAGACTTAATGTTTATCGAGTACTACTTGGCTGCCAACTAAAATCAAGAGACTAGAGATAGTAAGCTGCCGACAGAAGGAAAAAAAACTGAGCACTGCAGACTGAGAGGAGGAAGAGAGAAATAAAAACTGCAGACAGAGAACTGGACTTCAGACACCTGAGAAACCGAAACGAAAAACTTCAGACCAACTTAATCCAAGAGAAAGGAAGAAGATTAGCTTCTCTCTTGAGGCCAAAAGAAGGAGGCAAGGAACCAAATAGCATTGGGAACAAAAGATATCAGAAATTTCACCAAGAGAACCACAAATTGAGATTTTGACAAAAACTGAACCTCTTGCAAGAACTGAACCAAAACTCAAATTACTCCCCAACCATTGATCCTTTGGCCATGAAACTTTGAGGATATGTTAGCAATAGCCATGAGATAATCCAGGTCAAATTTCATACCATCTCGTTGAGGGAAACAAAATTTTGCTCAAACCCTAGAATGAGAAAAGCATGAACAGAGGAGCACAAAAGAGTAAAACTGAAATTAAACTTGGTTTGCTCTTTGGATCAACTAGCCAAATGGCTTTTGAGCATCACCCATGTCATAGCAATCCATTTTGGCACTCTCCAGCAAGCAAAAACTCAAGACAACGAAAATCAAGAAATCTTGCAAAGAGGGAAAATAAGAACAGAGGCTACGAACTTGAAACCAAAACTTCAGATTTTCATTTCTTGGATCACAATGAATACAGAGGAGTCCCGATACCCCGACTTGATACAAAAGGAAAGATTACAATCTCTCAATCCCTCTCCAACCTCTCAATCCTCACCCATGGATGCTTGGAGGGGATGAACACCACTTGTTCTATCTAGAACACATCGTAGATAACAGAGGGAGCACTACTCTGCCACTACTACCCACTCTCAACAACTAAAGTCTAAAGCCAAAGCAAGCCACCAAAGCTTCTTTTGACTCTAAAACCCTAATCCTCACCAAAATGCTCAAGTGGGCATGCAGCCCCTCAATCCTATTTATAGCCTTGGCTAACGGGTCTCCGCCCCGTTACGCCTGCTAAATCCAACGGCGCCCGCTCCCGCTTGTGCAGCCACGCGAATTTCCCGATTCGCCCCTCCTGCACCTTCCGGGAAGCTTCCGCGCTCCTTGCCTCGCACGCCTCGCAACCACCTCGAGTCTACGTCGTCTTCGACACATCCCGACCGTTCTGACCTCAGCGCCACCTGCGCCTAGTCCGGTCCACGTATCTCGCCACGACTCCACCCGATGTCCTGCAGTCACACAGACAAGAAAACACGTCAAATAGCACCGCTCGACACATGAAAGCGTAAATACCATCACACTTACCACAGACGAAGTCCAAACCTGTCGAAACATTAGAATATACATCCTAAGCCCAAATGACCAAGTTTGACCAAAGTCCGACCGAGCCCGATTGCGCCACGCAACGGCTCGACTCCGAACCACTCAAACGAAACTCGACTATCATAAACCTTTGTCAATTACTCATCATTCACATGGAGTCACGGCCACCTGGTCTCTCAAATCGATCATTAGCCAACCATTGCCCTGGCTGGAGCTCATACAGAATGTCTGAAAGGAAGCATGACCAACATTTCACATTTACAATAAGAAATCTACGAAATAATAAGTACCTTTTGAACATACCCAGCAACTGTGCAATTAATAATTTTTTTGATGGTTGCTTTGTTCACTTTAGTTGTCCAATTAAGTGCAGAGCGACTTCTTTTGGTATCTTCATCGCAAACGTGTTATGTGCAAACGTGTTCGCAAATATACGTGCAGAGCGAGTATGAAGTAAGTAAAAACAGTATCGGGTTATGTGCAAACGTGTTCGCAAATATAAAGAGGAAGCACCACTTTTGAATAGTCACATGCTTTGTACAAATCAATTTTAGCATCAAGAACATGAACTTACATCTGGAGTTTTCCCTGAATCATTCAAGTAGGACCATGTGGACAAACAATGTCAAGGAAGGTGACCAGACCGTGTTAGTTCTATATCACAAATTTCAGGAGCTGTGTAAGGAGAAAAAACTCAAAATGCTAGAAAGCTGTTACTGTGACCGTGCGGTGTTCCACCATATTCCGCCCTATGGCTAAAACCATACGGTGATTGTACGGTGCTCCGCCACATATCGCCCTACGACTAAAACCACACAGTAATCATATGGTGCTCCGCCATATATTGTCCCATAGCTTGTTTGTATGGTGATCATACGGATGAGAGAGCTATTTTTACAATTATAGCTACGATATTATTATTTTTACTAAACACATTTTAAAATGGGTGTGTATAGGTATCACCTGGATATTTTTATGGCCTATAGTATGACATGTCACGATACGTTAGCTAGTGGAATGGGGTGCATGCATAAGGTAAAGCTAAGGCCCTATTCTTTTCAGCTTTTAAAAACTGTTTTTCGGCTTTTCTACAGTAACTAACTTTTAAATGGAGTATTTTTTCAAGATAGGGCCTACTAATTAATTGTAGTACATATTTTACTGATTTCATTTATATTGGAAAAAATCACATGTGAGTTTCTGTTACTCTGTAATCTTTCGTACAAACAGCCCAAAAGCCATAAGCCTCAGCTAAAAGCCACAAGCCGCAGCCAAAAGCCACAAGCCGCAGCCAAAAGCCACAAGCCGCAGCAAAAAAGAATAGGCCCTAATTGTCATTTGAAAGTTGCTTAATTAGCTGGTGCGTGTGGAATTCTGCATCCAGCTGCTGACTATAAGCTGCCCATGCTCTAGCTAGAGCACATTCTTGGCGAGGTGAAACTAATTTTCATTCAAAAGTTGCTTAATTAGGCAGATGGATTTGACTCCCAATTGCAAGAGGAAAAACGGCAGAGAAGGGAGACGCGCCATCCATACATGGAGAACTTTAGCGAACACACGGCGTTTATAGTAGTAGATCACAGTACTTATGACTTCACCGATTTCATTGACCAGCTTTACCTTTCTTGTCATGCACATGCTTTCACCAACTAGCGTGCAACCCCTCACAAACTAAAATATAATGGCAATTGGACATCCCACACTTGTATGCATGTCCTTCAATTTTGAGCAACAGAGGAAATTTATGCAGCAATTCTAAAGAACAATTCTAAAAAATTGCACCTTTAATTAATCCTTTAAAACAACATAATTGTACAAGAGATCGAGTGTTCTGCACTAGCTCTTATACAGTCTTCATATTACCAATATCCAAAAGAAAAACGATCAAAGAATCATGTAAGTGTGTGTGTGTATACACACCCAACAAACTATTCTCTCCGTTCTAGTTTATAAGACGTATTTTTTATTAGCACATAAACCAAAAAATAGCAAAAATAGTTAGATTATCTCTAATTATCATCTCTAAGCAGTATATTCAATATATGCACGTAGAAAATATTAAATAAAGTTATATCTTTACTATTATAAAAGAACGAGTTAGTGGTTGTATGTCCATTCTCCTGTAACCGCTCTGTTCTCTCAACTTCTCACCATTCTTCACTTTCCAACCGATCAGAGCAACTCTCTTCTATAGCACAATTCTCTATACATTCAATGAGTTCCGTTGCAACGTACAGATACGTAACTAGTATTTATTAAATATATAAAGAGAACATCACACTAATTTTACATGAGAGTATGAAATACGCTTTATATCTATGGACAGTGTCATTTAAAAAGTATGCTCTATAAACTTCTCTACCCCTCTATAATACACCAAAAATTTTTTTATTAAATCCACCCCTCAACCACCCCACAGTCATGCCTAATCTAAGTCCACTCAGATTTGTGTACCAAAGTAATCCAACTTCATACAAATGAATGGCCTGGATCTCTCCTCAAGCCTTCTTCTCTTACTCATTGAAGATCCTAAGGCCAAAATCATCCGGATCATGCACATCATTGAACCCAGAACCCCACTCCGCGCCCACGCACCGCCCCCTGCGTACGACGACCTGCTGGGGGGTACGGGAGGACGGCGGAGGCCAGGGAGGCTTCAGCGGATAGAATCGAGTCCCCAATTCTCCCCTCATCTCGCCCCCATCCTCCAATTCTCCAATCCGATCCGCCTCCCAATCTCTCGAAACCCTAGCCGGTTTTCAGATCGGACCGAACCCTAGCGAGCTCGCGGTGGCGATGGGGAACCCGGAGAAGCTGATGAACCAGATCTTCGACCTCAAGTTCACCTCCAAGTCGCTGCAGCGGCAGGCGCGCAAGTGCGAGAAGGAGGAGAAGGAGCAGAAGCTCAAGGTGAAGAAGGCGACCGAGAAGGGCAACGTGGATGGCGCGCGCATCTACGCTGAGAACGCCATCCGCAAGCGCACCGAGCACATGAACTACCTCCGCCTCGCCTCCCGCCTCGACGCCGTCATCGCGCGCCTAGACACCCAGGCCAAGATGCAGGTCATCGGGAAGTCCATGCAGAACATCACCAAATCGCTCGACTCGGCGCTCGCCACTGGCAACCTGCAGAAGATGTCCGAGACCATGGACCAGTTCGAGCGCCAGTTCGTCAACATGGAGGTCCAGGCCGAGTTCATGGAGGGCGCTATGGCAGGATCCACCTCGCTCTCCACGCCCGAGACCGAGGTCAACAGCCTCATGCAGCAGGTCGCCGACGACTACGGCCTCGAAGTCTCTGTTGGGCTGCCGCAGGCTGCGGCACACGCCATCCCCGCTGCCAAGGATAAGGAGAAGGTCGACGAGGACGACCTCTCCCGCCGCCTTGCCGAGCTCAAGGCCCGCGGCTGAGGGATTTCTGTTCAGGTGATAATATATGCACTAGCCCTAGCCACGTACACGAATACACTTACCTGCTGTTGAACTATGCGAATTTTGCTGACCTTTTACTATTATAATTATGTAGGATAATGTTATACCAATTACCAAGTCTGATGGAGAATACCATGGTAGTTAGGGTGTCTATCCATAAAAACCAAGCTGCTATTTTGAGTCAGTTGTACCTTTTGGCAGATAAGTTTAGCGAATAATAGAATACCTTCAGTTCAGTTTTACACCTAAAAAATATCAATTTAAGAGTTATCATACCTAACATGTTAACCCTAACAACATAAGCTAAGGTTAGTGAGCATTGTACACGCCAGTCACGCTCCCTGAAACCGCTATCATGACATAACTTCGACGGCAATGACTCATGATATTACCCTTGAGTCTGATGATGCCATCGATGGAAATTTCTGTAGATGCAGTTTGAAAAAGTGTCATTGATGTGACAAAGCATCTCTTGTGTTTGACTGATTATTTGTGAGGTATGCAGTTTAGGTTGTGATATAGCATATATTAACTACGAGGAATCCAGGACCATGATCATGTGTTATAATTAGAATGTGTTGTATGTTCCTACTTCCAAGTGTTATTCAATAAGTTCAGTTGGAAAGCCAACTTTGCCCTAAGGAACTTATGTTAGGAACTACTACTGTATTGTTCATGACTGCTTGCTAGCTCCATACTTTGCTTGCGCCAGCTAAAAGTGTGGATGTCAAATATTAGGGATAATGTGATACTGCTTTAACTTAACAGCACATGAAAAATGCTCATCATTGTGCTCCAATGTGATGTCTATTCATTTGTGAACGCAACTTTTTTGCTCGCTGAAACACGAGACATGATTTTTCATGCATATTTTTGCCCTTTCTGAAGCATATGCCTGTCTATATCTGAGCTAGCGTTCAATAGTGTTGATTGCTGAAGATATAAAAAATGGTTAAGCTCTTTATGTTGCCCAATAGATGGAAAAGTTCTTGGTGTTTTATATTTGATGTTTTTTATAGGCATATAGGGGGTTAGAGATTGTCAGTTGGTCATAATCCATACATGTAGTTTGCTTTACCCTGCATGTTTGGATGCTACTCAATGAACATTTAAAGCAAAAGTTGGTATGTTGACAACAGAGAGTTGGTATGTGTGCTACACTAATCTCATTGCGAATCTGAGAACAATCAAGTGAAAGAGATTTGGTTTCTTTAGGTTGTAAGAAGTCAGTGTTTAAATGTAAAATTAAGGTTAGTAGTTAACATGTTAACAAAAGTAACATACGCTCTCTGCAGTATACCATAAGGCAACATGCTTCATGGTGTACCTTGATAATTTTGTTATGTTGTGCTCCTCAATGATGAATCATATTTCCATCTTCTTTGTGAACATGCATTCATAGCATAATTGTGATTTGGATTGAAGGGATTATTTTTTCTCTTACAACCTGCTACAAAACTTGTATTTTTATAGTGCCTTTTGCAATTTGAACCCCTAAATCAGGAAGGGGATTTTTTAAAATATGAGAAATGCTTGCTCATATTTTGTTGTCAACCTTTCCCTCTTGCAAGTAAAATACTCACGTGTCAGTCACTTGGATGAGTTCAAAGACTGCATTTTCTCTGTGATGTAGTGTTTCAAATTTCTGGAACACAGATTCGTTTATGCTCTACAAAGGTCATAAAATTTTGCCGTTTGCTAAATAAGTAAATGGGGGCTGAGTATCCACATTATTTTTCATATGACTGTAGTACTTAGTAGCATAATACAAATTTGAATTCGATAATAATGCAGTTAGTAAACATTGCATATCGCAGTGTTTTTATAATGTGATGTTTTCTGCTCATGCTTCGATTCAATTGAACTTTTCTGTAAGCTATCGTCTGGTGTCACTCTTTGGCAGATACATGATTTCATGCAATGTTATCTCAAGCCGCTCACATGGAGGGCTACTCTTATATGATAGATTATGCTGAAGTGCACGTGTTTGGATTGCCATGTGGGATATGTGGACTTAATTGAAACTTTGCTGTGTGATATTATAAATCCATATTGTGTGGGGTTGCGAACCCCTCTGTTGCTGTCTTGAGAGCCCGTCGCTCGTTGGAACAAAAATGCTGAATTTGTCATGCTTTGCATCAGTATGTCTTTACGTGAATTCCCTTGCATTCAGATCATGATTAAATACTGTAGGAAATCCGCTTTGCATCAGTATGTCTTCACGTGAATTCCCTTGCATTCGGATCATGATTAAATCCTGTAGGTGTTCCCTGATAACCAATGTCCGGTACTCAGGTGATGGCTGCTGTGCAGATCCTCTTGGCTCTCAACGCTAAAAAATACTTCGTATTGTCATGCTTATGAGATGCGACGCGCTTCACATAGCAGCACCTGATGCCTGCCGGTATACGGATCAAAATGTGCTCTCCCTCTCTACAGATCGATTCAATTTTAATTCAATTAGCGTAAGAACATAGTGAATTGAAGGTTATTTTCCCTTTTGCTTCCTTTCTTCTGCTAATTGGTTTAAACCCACCGCGAACCCAACCCAAAAATCAAGTTCTGGAACCCAAAAGAACAGACCCATAATTTTGATACTTTCCTTTTTAAGAAAATATGAGTTCCGGTCAAACACAACAGGAAATTTGAGCGAGTTTGGATTTTTAAAAGTAAAACGACATTATTTATAAATAATAAAAAAATTCACTAAAATGTTCCCTAGGAGAAAGTGAGCTATGTATAGACGGAAGTTTTGATCTTCATGCTTGTGTATTTCCTTGGCAATCTGTTGGATGTCTTGACAACTGAAGGTACAGGAAAGATAGCATCAGAGTATATGTTGATTCATGACTAACTGTGTTGCTTGCTCTAATTACTTGAAGTACTGTGAACGCTGAGAGAGCATCAAAGCATAAGTATCTCTACCCCTCTATAATACACCAAAATTTTCTTTACTAAATCCACCACCCTCAACCACCCCACAGTCATGCCTAATCTATGTCCACCCAGATTTGTGTACCAAAGTAATCCAACTTCATACAAATGAATGGCTTGGATCTCTCCTCAAGCCTTCTTCTCTTACGTTATCGAGAGCTGCGGTCGGTAGTCGAAGTTTCGACCACGTTGTGACGTGCTCAGGACGTGGTCGGACGGGACTTCAACCACTGTGAGCCCATGTATTTGGTCAGAAGGGGCTTCGACCATGGTGAAACTCGTGCACATTGGTCGGAAGTGGCTTCGACCACGACGAAAAGTGTTGTATGTGGTCGGGAAGGGCTTCGACCAGCGTGAAACTCGGTGCACATGGTCGGAAGTGGCTTCGACCACGACGAAAAGTGTTGTATGTGGTCGGGAAGGTGTTTAAATCACGCGATAAACGGTCATAGCTTCTGTTAACCGGTCGTATGGTCTCGCGAAGCGGTCGCAAGATCTGGGAATCGGTCGTAGGCTTTTGAGCATTGCGTGTTGGGTGGTTCCGACCGGTCACGTATTTATGTGACATTCATTTTATGACAAAAATATTTGGTTATACAATATATGAGACGCGAATCTTAATGAATCTGATTGTTCGTTTTATTTTTTACAAATTTTATCTTGTTTTGTATTTTGCCGTAGCGTTAGCACGGACACTACTAGTGGATGGAAAGAGTCTACATGATTAGTATCATCGTCGGTATGTATGTATACTCATTAATTCACTTTTTTTGCCATATGTCTAGCTATAAACCCTTAGGGCCTGTTTGGAACAGAGGAATTTCACAGGAATTTTGCAGGAATTTTGCAGGAAACAGTTCAATTCCCGCAGGAATCGGGAAAAATTCCCGCATTCCAAACAGGGCCTTAAAAGGCACACACAGGTCAGTTGCGTCAACACGCATCGATGGATCGACCGATCCTAGTCGTCGTAGCTAGTGACCGGGCCCCTTGGGGCTAGGCCCGGCCGGCAATATCGCCATGAGCATCCCCACCGTCTCCCTCGCCTTCTCCACCACCGCCGGGTACACCACGAGGTACGCGGCGGCCTCCCCGCCGCCACTCCGCTCCGCCGTTGCCGGCCTCGCGGCGCCGGCAAGGCCCGTGCCGGCAGCAACAACGACGAACACAGCCAGAACCGCGAGAACGACGCGCTGCCTCGACGGACCCATCAACCAAAACGCTAGCGCCGGCCGGCAAGAGGAGAAGAACCGAACGAGAAGGGCGTGCGTGTGCTTGCGCGCCTGAAATGTACATGAGTTTGTGAGTTTCTGACGGTCTGCAGACTGCAGGTGTGTATTTATAGAGGCTGCGGTACGTGGGCGGTGAGAACACTGAGAAGTGATGGGGTTTGACGTGTTTGCTGAGGTTAGAGCAACTCCATCCCATTAGTCATTTCTCTCTCTCTATTTTCTAGGATGAAGAGGTTAGCTATTATTTTCAGCTCTCTATTTGAGTTAGCATTCCAATGGCCTAGCTATTTGAGAAGCGAGTGAGGAGGCGCTTGTCAAATCTAGCTAGCGGCCGGGAGAAAATAGCGACTCGATAAAAATGAAGAGGAGGATAAAGAACCGGTTGGAGTCCATTTCTTAAGTCATATTAGGTAAATATATAATGAAGAGCAGGATAAAGAACCGATTAGAGTTGCTCTTAGCTAGACAGAATGGTTGGGTGGAAAGGAAGGAAGGAAGACGTGTGTGAGCGCGCCTGGATTTGGAGACGGGAATATTGCGTTATGCATAGTTGCGTTGCGTGGCGTTGCATGCTGGATTGCTGGTGTGTGTTGACCATGGGAAAAGATGTGCGCAGCTTGGTGTGAAAGTAAGAACTAGATTAAGGTCTAGTTCTATTCGGTTTGTGGTTTATAGCTTTCTTCAAATACGTTAACGTCTTTTTGAAATTATTTATTGGGACAGCTTTTTCGGAGCGGCTTATCGACTTGTTGCTATTCGGTTTATTTGCACAAGCGTACGCTCTAGAGATAAAAACCATCAGTTGCAGCTGAAAGGAATAGGTCCTAAGACTTGGTAGATGCTGTACTAGTCATTTTCAGGCCTGTTCTTTTTGGGTTTGACTTATATCTTTTGGTTGTTCACGAGAGAGAGTATAGAGAGTGAGACTCGCGTGCAGTTTTGGCCATATAAATAAAGTGGCTGCAGCGTCTATTATAATCGACTTGTAGACTCTGCATTGAAAAGGCACTCCGTTTGAAAGCTAGTTAACGTAGAAAAGCTAATTACTGTAGAAAAGTGATTTTTAGAAGTCGAAAAGAAGAGAGCCCCAAATGGTCGTGTTGTGTCATCAAGTTGGACGTATAAAATTTCAATTTTTGGCAATAGGAAAAATGCCAAGATTGGGAGTTTGTGAGATCAATTCAAGAACGGATGGATTGGTAACAACCGAGGTTTTCAGAGTTCTGTTTTTGTGTTCGGTTGATCACTTCCTCCGTAAAAAGAAAGGGGGAAAAAGGCATGTGATCGCCTTGTGATCCTTATGGTTAATTCCGTGGTTTGGTTTTGCATATTCCGTGATCCTTTTCTTCTGATCGCCTCAGTTCTGAGTGTAAAGCGGGCGAATCTAAGAACCAAAATCGTGTTTTTCCTTTATCAGGAACCGACAGAACCTGAACCACAGATTTCGTTAAAAAAAAAAAGGCTTCACTTTTCACATATTCCCATCTCACGCTGAAGCGCTACGAGTTAGTTTAGTCATAGTTGAATACTTCAGAATGTCTGATCTAAGAAAGGAATATGTTCTTAGCCAGAATCTTGACTGTACGGTTGGATTGTAGCTGCACTGATGCTTTGTACCATCGATTGGAAATTCGTAGGATTCATCCAACTGCTCTTCTTCCTGTCATGACAGAAACTGCCCCGTCCATTGGAAATGTTTTGAGCCTCCGCCATCCATCCATCTTTGAGATTTGCGCACGTACGTATATACGGCCATGCGTACATATACACGTATACGAATACATGTACTACGCATTACGTGCGAACGCCTATCTTGCTTGGTTTCTCCTTGCAGTCTGTCGGATACAGCTAACTACTGATCTACTAGCTCGTGGTACTACAGCAGAGGGCACAAGAATCAACATAAACGACTTGTCTAGTGTTCAAGTCCAACATGGGATTGCGACGGCTAAGAACAGTGAGTAGAGTCGTATTCTTGTCGTCGAATTCTGTTACATGTTGGCACATGGTGTGAGACTGGGACTGAATATCGGTAGGTTCTGTGTCAGATACATGGCTTGTCTGCTGCCTTCCTCGAAGCAACACGAACTATGTTACATGACAAAATTCTCTGTGTAAACCTGAAGAGAAAGCACTCAAATTCGTTGATCCAGTATGTTTAACTCCATGGTTGATCAAGAACAGAAGTACACAGAGCCTCAATTCGACTCATCAGCTCACTTGACAATGTCAGGTGAAGGAGACTCTCCAAAGTTAAATTTCCGATTCACGTGCCTCCAAACTTTCCCCTTTATCATCTGCAGCGTGATCAAATCAGACACGATCATGCATGTCATTGTTCAGATTTGTGCAGACTTTGGCCTGGATTGGAGTGGTGTGGTCTTCCGAGGTGTGTCCGGTGATAAGCAGGTAGGGAGCGGATGCAAAAGCGTGCTCCTTGATTGGCTCCAAGAATCTGTTCAGGCCTGTAGGTGATGCCCATGTCCTGCAAACCCTGTTGAAACTAATCTTGTTGTAAGTCGTACTCATATGTTGAGTACGGAGTCAGAAATTGATCGCAGTGGTCGCAGTCGTAAGTCGAACTGCACAGTGGTCACAGTCGTAAGTCGAACTATGCAGTAGTCGTAGTCGTAAGTCATAGCGTAGAAGTCGTAGTCATAAATCGTAGCATAGAAATCGCAGTCATGAGTCAAGCTGCATTGTGGTCGATGGTTGGTACTCGTATGTTACAGTATCCCAGTCGTGCTTGAAGACCGGTAGTACAGTTTGTGTGAGTGGTACTACCGGAGATGCTAATCGACAAGTCGTGGTTGGTGAAGCGGTCAATGAAGCTGTGGTTGAAGATGTGGTCGACAAGTCGTGGTCGGTAAAGCGGTCGAAGGCACCGTGGTCGAAGCGGCCGTGGTTATGAGGCATGGTCAAGGTGCCGTGGTTGACAAGATATGGTCGTAAGGCAGTCATGGTCGAAAAAGCTGTGGTCATAAGGACTCATAGTCGTAAGAAGATGACTTGGTCAGGTCTGTGTGTGGTCATAGACTTGATCAGGGGTGTGTGCGGTCATAAGCGTTTGAGTTGATCTCAGTTGGACCGAGTTTTGCGGGCAGTGCGCAATGTTGTGGGGATTGTGACGGCAAAACCGGATCACAAGTAGTCTAACCAGTGGAGTTAGTGGGTGCGTGCACAGGTAGTGTAACCGTGTGTACGTGAGGCTTATTTAAGCCATGTAATCTGTAAAGTAAAGTGAGGAGTTGCAAGTGAATAACAGAGAGAAGAAAATGCGTGTGTTGCCACCAAAAGGTCTCTTCTGTATTTGTTCGTCCTTCTCTCTACTCGTGTTCGTGTGACGTTCTAAGGGGAAAAAAACATGTGTGTTATCCCGACGAGTAGCTACCGGAGCTATGGGTTCGGTTCCAACAAACCCATCATCAACGAAATTAGAGGTTCTCCATGGCGGAAGAACGAGTTCACCACCTCACACTTCTGCCGCCGGTCGCCTCCCAAGGATCCTCTCCTCCATTCGCCTCCTGCCTCCTGAAGTACTACTGGTAGGGCTGTGGGAGTGGAAAGACTGAGTAGTTAAAGGGCCATTTCATAAAAATCCTTCGGCTCCCTAATTTTTACTCCAAATATCTGGGCCGCACAGTATTAATCCAACGGGCCCATGTTTGGATTTTTCCCTCGGCTACCCTACCCACTTGGGTTCCGTAGATTTGGGCCGCACAATCTTGATCTAACGGTCAGAGACACCCAGATTTTGGATCGCGAAGAAAATGCGCCAGCTATCCGATTCCGGGGTGCCAATGACGGTAAAAGGTACCTATAGGGGCTATCTGTGAAAGAATGCCTTGGAGTCAATCTTGGCCGCGGAAGCTTGATCGGGCGGCTCCCGTGAACCCAGGAGTTGCTCACGGCCGGCCGCCTTCCTCCTCCCTCTCCCGGCGCGCGGCGCGCTCGCCATGGCCGCCGCCGTACTGCCCCTTGCTAGCCGACGCCGCGACGCCCGTTAATTGGCCAGCTCTCTTGGGGAGAAGGCCGCCCGTGGTGACCACCTCTCCGCCTCCACCTAAGGCGAAGACCTCTCGTCATGGGCCTACGCCGGCCGACCAGCCGGTCGGTGACGTACGTGTGTAACCGTGGGCCGATCCATTGCCATTGGGGGACGATCGAGGAGCAGAGGACAGAGATACTAGCACTGCTAGTCTGCTACTGTTCTCGCCTTCTTGGACTCTGTCAACAGCAACCTGAGCTGTGCTCACCTCGATTGCTTCAGGCTTCACCCTCGCCGAACAGTCGTGGATTAACCGCATGTTGTTCATGGCAAGTAAGACTGTAAGAGCAGACGGGAAGCGACAATTCAACATAGTAGAAAGACGCTGACCATCAAGTATTCAAGTACATGTATATTGTTAAAAAGACGCTGACCAACAAGTATTCAAGTACATGTATATTGTCTCTCAAATTCAACCAGGAAGTAACCACCAAAGTTGCAAACAATACAATGAGGGCACATAATTATATGCCATCTATTCATCATCACTGATAGGAATTTCACAGTAAAAATATACAAATTGGAGCAATAATACAACTGACAATATGCACTGAAACATAGAAAATCCTCCCCATGGTTCCTCCCAAAAGGGATACGAGAGTCTACAGTACACACATTATCGTTGGCGTCCTAGCTGGCAAGATGACTAGGCGAGCTTTTGAATAGGGTGTGCCACATGTAAGCCCTGGAGAGGACCATCTCAAGCTCATGGTGCGCCCAGTTCCTAGTTGGAAGGTGCTGAAGTAACATGACCATCTCTTGAAAATCCAGTTTCTGCAGCTTGTCTGACCACTGAGGGGAAAAAAGAGAAAATGAACTTAACTAGCATGGACTTCAAGTATATATTTACCCCGAAAAGATTTCTATAGCTATTGCCATTGCTGTACAGGACAAGTGAATATCCTCAAGGCAATCTTTTACAGTCAAGGATTTACCAAACAAGTGGGACCCTTGTGAGAAACTATTAACCTGCAGTGCATGTTACTACGAAGATACTTGCAATAAGTAAAAATACACAAACCAGTAAGCGGTACTTTGACTTACTGTTAACAAAAAACTAGCTGATATGTACACAAGAAAATCCGGTAGATAATCTCCTTCAGCGAGGTAGGTATCCCACAAGCGTGTGACCAGATGAAAAGGAACCTACAAGGATGTGACACAGATTAGCAACATGAATGTGTATATCACATCTAAAAAACAGTCCTTTACCAGACTAACCTCACGTATGAGAAGACAATTGAACCAACGGAATGCAAACTGAAGAAACTCCAACCCTTGTTCCTCTATGTGCTTGGATAGAGGTTCTGTGAGGTCAAAACTGGAATTTTCACATATTTGGAAAAAAGCCTATTCTTTGTTACAAGCCTATCTCAAGTCACGCCAAATTTAATGACTAGGTAATTTCAAGTCTCTCTACAGACTACAGGTATTCTTATTTATCTCCTTGATATGGTCTCCTTTTTATTCCAACACATTCAATTCTGGTCAAAAGGGCCAACATATATGTGAATCAGTGCAATGTACCTTCTATTCGATGAACTAGCTCTTTCAACCTGAAAACAAGGCGCTGAATTCCTGGTTGCGCAAAGGTGTAATGGTCCTGCATACCATCGAGAAACTTCGAGAGACACCAATAGCAGTCTGCTTCTATGTTAGAAATATCCTGCGTAGAAAGATTTTCCATGGACCAAGTGTCCATGTTGCCTTCTAGGTGCTCTGATAAGAACACAACCAAGAATGGTGTAAGAAGGTCATTTATTCCTTGAACATAACCACTTGCTGGGTGACGTATGGCCCTGAAAGTGGAAGTGAGGCATCAGTGTATCAAGGAATACTGAACAAAAGCAAAGAACATTCATTATTCTGATAGCATTAACAATAATATTAGATTGTGTTGACATAACTAGTCTGTGTGTGGGAGAGAATTATGTGAAAGGGATCAAACAAGCACATCACTGACAGAACAAGAACATACATTTGCATTGATATTAATACAATGAATGTCAAGCAAAAGGAGAATCCACATACTTTAGACCAACTTGACCAATTTATACAAATGTTAAAAGTCATGAGAAGTCATGTTTAATGCAAAATTCCACCCATTTATCACATATCCCCCCAGAATGCATCACACAGTGCAATGGTTATCTATTGAGTAGGTTCACAAAAGCTAGTACTTTCTGCACTGGCAACAACGAGAGTTGCATCGAAGAAAGTATCACAAAGGGGGTGTTCAAAAAAGTATCAAGAGGGGGAATCATGCATCGAGTGGAAAAAAGGTCATGTTTTTTCCAATCAGAATACAAGTTAAAATTGTCATAAGTACAAATTCACTGATGAATCAAGATGAAACATCCCAAGTGCACTGGCTCACCATGTATACAAAATGCGCTCCAAAGATTTTTGAATTTGGGGGTGCTGGAAAAAGGTAACATCTGGTACAGTTCTTGGGCAGTCAACAGTAATCTACAGGGCAACATGTGAGTTTAAGGTGATTGATTCCATGAAAAATGGGGGAAACCTGAGGTGGCAAATTCATAACTAAACAGTTACCTGACGAAGCATGTTAATCTCTTCATCTGAGCGTTCAGTATCAGGAATATCATAGTATTGAGAAACGCATTCTACATACTCAAGTCTTTTCCTTATTAGAACACCTTCTCTTCTGTCCGCATTGGGAGGTGCATATCCCTGTAGCAAGCTGATATTAATTCAAAACTGAAGCACCACATTAAAGGTACATTATTTTAAAAATAAATATGTCTGCTCACCAAAAGAAGCCTCCATATGTTAGGTCGCATATAGGGTGGCACACCACTCCAAGATAATTCACGCAATTTGTCTACATGATTAGGTAAGAACAGTGGATTTCAGCTGAATTCTGGACGAGCTATTAGAATTTAGAAGAATCAGAAGAGTGTAAAAGTTTACAGTTAATCTAGAAACCAATCAGAATGAACTCTAAAGTAGGAACAGATGGTGCTCTTTAACCAAGATTAAATTAGTGATCTTTATAGTACATGGTAGATGGATGCTATATTTATAAGTAAATACATAATGACAAAAAGGTTAATGGGAGCACAGGAAAAGGGATGAAGGTAGAAACACTGGCAGTTAGACTGCAAAAGATTAAAAAAGGTCTATCTGGTTCTGGTGGAACTAGATGTTCATCGCGCATAAAAAATATCAAATGATGTATTGTCCAAAGGAAATTACATGGTGGATATGCTTGCTAAATAGAAAAGGCTCCATGTCTCAAAAAAGTTAAGGTTAATTGAAATTGAGATCACCAGAAGTGGGAACATAGCTGCCATAAAATACAGGGAGCAACAACTCACTAGATTGCCACCCTAGGTAAAATTTATACCCTTTTCTGGCTTGGAAATCAATCTGATGAAATAGAAACGACATATAAAACAAGAAATAATGAATCATTTTCAAATCCAGAAAATAATTGCAATGTTGATTCCTGAATTTAACTTCCTGCACACCCAACTGATGCTTGAATCAATCTTATATAGAAAAATATGCATACCTAATATAACAGCTGGTCTAGAGAGTTCATTTGTGAATTTAGCAATTCTTGCAGAATCTGTAGCTCTAGCCCCAGAAACTAATCCTTGGGCATCTGGTAATGCATTGATGCTACTTGTTGATGGCAGATTTGATTTCTTTGCACTCACGCTATCAGTTGCATTTCCAGAAGCTTGCCCTTCTCCCTGAACGAGTTTCATCAGTTACAATCTTTCTTATAAACAAGTCTAAAGCAATGCCAACTAATGCCACATTACTTCTTGTGAACCTTCATTGTGTTCATATTCATCGCGATCATTTTCGAAGCGTGGAGAGTATTCAGGAGGTGAAAGAGGCTCAGATCTTCTGGTTAGCAAAACCTTGCCAGGAAAGCTCCGTCCTTTGAGCATTCTGGCAAAGAGTTCAGGGGAAAAAGACAACAAAACTCCTTTTGTAAGTTTACAAGACTTTCTAATGTCTAGGAACAGTAAGTAATATCTCTAGTCTAATCATGATACTGGAGTATCATTTTGACAAACAGTTCTACCAGCCAAAGATGTTTCAGCAAAAAAGAAAGAAAGAAAGAAAAAGAAAAAAAAACTGAAGACTAAAATATCTCTGTCTTTCTATTTGATCAATCAAACTGTATATCCCTAGATGTTAAACTATGATTATCTGTCGTCTGAAAAAAACTATGATCATCTACTGGTAGCAAACGAAGGGAGATAATCTAAAAGGAACGAAACGAAATAACAAGAGATAAAAAATAACATGTACATGGTAAGTACTACTGCAAAAAAAATACATTGATCATACTATTCTGAATACCCAATCAGTTTTCCTAGACCAAGGAACACTCCAACAGCCATGTAATTCACACGCCCGAATGCATTCTTAACTCGTGCAGTCTAACTGCAGAGGCTAAAATACCCAGATCCACCGCATCAAGAACGAGCCAAGATCCCCCACCTTGACCCAGAAACCCATAAAAAGGCTCTATCTTTCACGAAGTTTGGCACCAAGCACACCGGTTTGCATCCCATTCCACGAGATTTAGATCGAAGGGGAGCTCTGAGGGAGGGAAGGGGCTGACCCTTGCACGTTGCGGAGTGTCTGGTTGAAGCGCCATTCCGAGTTGTTGGGGCTTCCTCCGCCGCCGCTCATCGCTGCCGGTCTGTCGGACTCGCCGGAGGTGGCCGTGGGGAGCAACAGCACCGGAGTGGCTCCTTGCTTTCTGCTTCGCCGGATCTTACTCTTATCTCCCGATTCGGCTCTCCATGTGTGCGCGCTTTATTCCTTGGAGCCCTTCCCCCCGGCTTTCCTTTCCCCTCTATTTTGTTATTTTGTTAAATGATGGCCATGGTCTCATCCTCTCATGGATAGTGCTATCCAAATGGGCCGGGCCTACTCGGGCCGTAGTGCGGCCCGGCACTGTAGACCCGGCCCGTTTACAGCACAGCTCGGAAAATAAGTGGGCCGGGCCGGCACAACAGATCGGGCCGTGCCTGGGCCGAGGGTACAGCACGGCCTGTTTAGCAGTTGGGCCATGCCGGCCTGGCTAATTCAAAAAATAGTCGTTATTTTTTACCGTTGGGGGTAGAAAATCCGAAAAAATAGCAAAAAAATCAGAAAAAATCTGAAAATTTTTCTATAAATAGGGGGCATCCAGCCTCCATTCTCCACACCTCAAACATCCATTTTTTCTATAAATAGGGGGCATCCGACCTCCATTTTTTCTATAAATAAGGAGGCATCCGGCCTCATTTTTTCTATAAATATGGGGGGCATCCGGCCTCCATTATGCAATCGTTTCAACAAGCATATTCATCCGCGGGAGGTCCACATGTACAAACTGGAGATGCCGAAGAAACGACGGCCCAAGTGGCGCAGGGTCCAATCGATCCATCTTCTGCTGGCTCAACAAGTGCATCCACGACCCAAAGCACGGGTGCAAAAAGAACAAGAGCTAGTACATTAATAGTTTGGAATGATTTCAACAAGAAGTTCAAGACCGACAATGATGGAACTGAAGTGAGGTATGCTGTTTGTAAAATTTGTGGTAATGAATTGACTGCAAAATCTTCAAGTGGGACGGGTCATCTACAACGACATGCTGCAAGCTGCAAAAAAGGCAATGAATACAAATGCGCCAGACACAGCTGCAATATAACCCCAACAGCTTGGTACGTACGTGGGAGCACAACCCAGAGTTAGCTCGGGAATCTCTTTGTAGATTAATTGCTTCTCAAGATTTACCTTTGAATTTTGGTGAGTCTGATGCTTTCCAAAAATATATTAGGACTGCTCATAACCCTCGATTTACTTCTGTATCTAGGCAAACAACAAGTAGAGATTTAATTAAATATTATAACAATTGTCGTGATAAATTGAAAGAAATATTTCATACATGTACATTCTCTATTGCTTTAACTTCTGACATATGGAGTGGTAGGGCTAGAGAGGATTATATTAGTGTTGTTGCTCATTATGTTAATGATGACTGGATAATGGAAAAAAGAATTATAGGATTTAAATTAATTAATGTTTCACATAGTGCTGAAAATATTGCAGAAAGTATTATTAAAGTTGTAGAAGATTTTGGCCTCACGGATAAGATTTTTTCTATAACTTTAGATAATGCAGCTGCAAACACTAAAGTTATGGAAATTCTTACTCCTTTTTTTAATACTTATGAACACTCTTTCTTATTGCATTAACGTTGCGCTTGTCATATTATTAATCTTATTGTTAATCCGGTTTAAAACGACTAAATGCTTCTATTGATTCTTTTAGGGATGCAATTTCATTTATTAATTGTTCTAACCAACGAATAGCTGCATATAAGAGTTTTTGCGTAGCAATGAATGTTCATCCTAGAAAATTTGGTTTAGACATGCCTGTTAGATGGAACTCTACTTACCTTATGCTTAAACATATATTGCCATATAAGAGCACTTTATCTGTTTTCCTTCACACCCAAAGTCATCAATCTCGTAGCTCCTCTAGTAAAACCCAAGTTAGAGACCCTGAACTTACTGAGGACGATTGAGTTGTTGGTGAAAAAATATTTTACTTTCTAGAAATTTTTCATAAAGCTACAGTTTGTCTTTCTGGAGTATACTACCCTACATCTCCTATGATTGTTCATAATATTGTTGAAATTGCCACTCACCTAAAGGCTTTTGAAAATGATCATATACTACGGGATGCTGTAGTTGCCATAAAAACTAAGTTTTTAAAATATTGGAGAGAAATTCCTATTTTATATGCATTTGCTTTTATTTTGAATCCTACGGCCAAACTACAAGGATTTATAAATGTTTTACAAGTTTAAGTGAGACTACCGGTTTAGACTATTGTTCATACTTTACATTAGTTAATGATAAATTATATGAGGTATATAATAAATATGAAAATAAATTTGGGTCTGTGCGTTTGGAAAGACCCCCGGTAGTCCCTAACACCTCTAGGGGGGCTATGCAATGGGGCAAGATTTTTGGTTCTTCGTCTAGTTCTCGTGCAGGTGCAGGTACACAGCAGTTAGGAGGAGGAAGGTGACAAAGCACTGGAGACCTATCAAGCTATCTCAACAATGATAGCGTCAGCTTCGAGCAGGAGTTGAACATCCTCTCATGGTGGCAAACCCAGAAGGTATCATATCAAGTGCTATCCATATTAGCGCGGGATGTGTTGACTGTTCCTGTCTCTACAGTCTCCTCGGAGTCAGCATTCAGTCTTTCCAGAAGAATAATCGAGGAGCGACGAACAAGTCTCTCCAACGAGATGGTCGAAGTACTTCTGACCGTCAAAGACTGGGAACAAGCTGAATCAAGACTCCAACATACTGCAGATAATAAAAATTTAGAAGAATCTTTTGAGAATTTGTATTTAGATAGTAATGAATAGGATTTTCAATATTGTTCTTCACATGTAGTCACTAACAAGCTTTATAGGCTTTATAGGCTCTACATTCTCCAACATTCAGAATTTTTTCTTTACCAAGGTTTTCTCAAATTGAGTTTTTACTTGGTAAGGTTTTTAATGAGGCAGCTATCCCATGTAATTTAATAAGTTAATAAAGCTCATTATGTCATTGCAAATATTTATTTTTGTGTTTAACAATGTCTACATTTTTTCTTTTTTTTTTGAATTTTCTACAAATTTTCTACATTTTTTTCTTAATTTTCTATAATTTTTCTTATTTTTTCAATTTTTTCGGCTAAACGGGCTAGCCGGGCCGGCACGGCCCGTTTAGTCTTAACCGTGCCCGGGTTGGCACGGCACAGCCTCGGGCCGTGCCTAGGCTCGCACCGCGGGCCGGCACGACACGGCCCGTTTATTACACGGGCCTTAACGGGCCGTGCCGGCTTGGCACGGCCCATTGGACAGCACTATTCATGGATAATTCTGTCTTAGCGTTGTGGCTTGGTGGTTGGTCTGGCCGACCGACCAGAGCTCGACGGAGGTTTCCTTATTCTCTATTCAAAATATCTCCTCTAATTTAGTCTATACGAGCTAAAGTCTAAATCTAATCTATCCACGACTGCTGCAATCGCCAGTCGCCGGCGCCATATGCCGCGGATCTCCTTCCTTCGTGCTGTAAACGACGCCTCCACAATACAGGCGTCCCAAAATCACCATATTGATGACCGAAGGAGCTGGGGCGAAGAGCCATCGCCCACAAATCACCTTGTAAACGAATCGAGGCGGTAGATTGCAAGCGAAAGTGATGGCATCGAGCAGTTGTGTGGGACGGAGAAGGCTTTAGGTAGGCTACTGCCTCTTCCTCCACCGAGGTGGGTCTGTTGTTGTTGGTCGTGTGCTCTTCTCATTCGGTAAGTCTTTGTTGCAGATATTTATTGGAATTGTTGTAGTACACTTTCTTAAGTATTGCATGAAGTGTTTAATTTTGTTGTAACTTATTTTCTAAAATTTTGTTACGGTTGATTTGGCCAGACGTCATCTCCTCCTTCATGCTTGTCTGAAATGTTGCAACAAGTAAGTAGAATTATTGTGATAGGTCTATTTCCATGTTGCAAAACATCTTCTAATTGTTGCACTTTTTCTTTTATTTGTTGCAACAATATTTTATTTTTGTTGGGGTGGTTTATTGTATTGTTGCACAAATAGTTCTCATTTGTTGCAAAAAATTGGGTTTGTATTTTTGGTTTTGTTGCACATGAGGTGTTTTTGTTGCAAGCCAAATAATTTATTGTTGAATTTTATGAATTTTTGTTATCAGATTGAATGGTTGAGATTGATTCTCTTAAGTGAGATTCAATGGCAATCGAAACATACGGTGGGAGTGCTCTTATCGTACGTTTGAGCGGTAGTCGCTCCCTACATTGTAAGGTCAACGTGACTTAGAAAGAATGATTTGACAAGATTATAACTAATTACGTGATATATAACAATGTAATATTCATTCTGATGAGCTGACAGTGTTAATTAGCTCGGAGAAGTGACCAGAGTCGTTGTTTTTTTTGGAGAATTAATTAGTCGGCTAGTAGTTCGCGTAACATCGAAGAAAAATTCGGCAGTTCAGCAGAAGTGTATATATAGCTAGTGATTTAATCATCGCATTCTCTCCGAGTTTATGGACGCTGATGATACAAATGGAACAACCAACTCCCAACATATTTGTGAGCAGCCACAGCAAATTGGAACACTATTAATTAGTCGAACAGCATCGCAGCGGTGCCCCTCAATTCTCAGACCTCCACATCTTTCGAAGAGCAGCAGCAGCAGCAGCATCAGCATCCACTCCAAGCTCTAATTAGACACACAAAGAGTCAGGCAGATCTCCCTAAACCATTAGTCTAAACACAAGGTTAATTAGTGTTGCGATGTTCCCTTAGTCACCATGCTCCGAGATCAAACCGGCCGTCTTCTTGGTGTTGGTGGACACGACAGTTCTCCCGAGCTGGCGTGTCCACGGAGAACGAAGAACGCAGCCTCGGCTCGGAGCGCACCGCCCGTAGCAGCGGCGAGGTCTCCGGCGGAGTGAAGGGCGGCGACGGCTAGGGGGACGGCGTGAAGGCGTGTAACTGTGGAGGCCCGGCCCGACGCTGACCAGCAGAGGAGACGGCGGCGTCGGCTGGGAGGAGGAAGTAGAGGGCGCACTGCTGCTCATGATCTCGGCACGTCGCAGTCGCAGTTCGCATGCAGACGTGAGTAGTATCAGAACAGTGAAGAGTGTGGTAGTTGTGTGTATGGCTCACAAGATTGCAAGGCTTTGTATTTGTATCTCTGATCAGTTGAGGCTTGTCAGCTGCTCATGTGGACTGTAATTTGGTGGTTTATGGCTGAAATTATATTATAGCTGATTAAAATTATACTATAACTGATGATGGCTTATTTGACATAATTAAATTTAAGAAAAATATAAAATAAAAAATATATTAACACATCACGTGTAATGCAAATAAATACAGAAAAACCAGCAAAAAAGCCGAAAAGTAAACAAAAGATAAAATTTAAGAATAGTAAAAAACAAGTTAAAAAAAATCAGAAGCTCAACTCAAAATAAAAATAAGCGGCGTCTTAATAAGCTTCGGCCAACTAGGAGACAAGATGGTGTCACAGCTAGGCATGCAGTCCAGTAGCGCTCCATGTGAAGTTCCGTTTGCCAGACTTGGCTGCTTGGTTTTGCATTATAATACGTAAGATGATGCTCCGAGAAACGGAACTCTTGTCTGACCAATAGCCAATAGGAATGGGCCGGCGATTCCGCAGCTGGGAGCTAGTCTGCGTGTAGTGATCCGAACCGTCCGTTACGCCGGTCTAGATTGACATGCGCGTCGTGCTTGCGATGGAAAAGCAATGTTTGATTTCGTCGATCGGTTCGACCATGCCCGTGCCAAGTCGTGGCGCAAGTATCCTTTTCCTATGTGTGATATCCCGTACTATCGCTGACTTAGATAATAACACAAGTCTATGATTAATACCTAACAAAATAAAATAAATTTTTATTTCACCAAATAATAAGTTACATCACGCATGCTACACGATGGAGTCCAAAGTGCCACCCAGGACAAGTTGGTGTGATGGACAGTTAAGTCGGTGCGAGTCGGGATAGAGATGAGAACGACGCTATTCCTGGAATGACTTTCTATCTTTACTCTCTATTTACAATGGGAGACTATTTTTCTTTTGTCCCTATCAGAGATTTGATAGTGAATAGGGCTCTAATAACGATCTAAACTTGAGTGAAATTGAGATAGTTTTATAAGCTTATCATATGTTTACATACAAATACCCAAAAAATATTATAAACCGCTCATGAGGCTCAATACATCAATCCATCGCGGCATATTCATCTTCCCATATGGTGTCTGAGCGGTGCCGCTCCTGAGCCGCCACCTCCACAGCTTCCGCCGTGCCGCCCCTAGGAGATGATTTCGTCACCATGATCTCTCTCGGGGGCTGCGTAACTTGTAGTTTAAGTCGTGTCATCGATCATTCGATCAGCTACCAATTAGAGTTTTTTCTGTCATCTTCACATCGGGTTTTTCTACTTTTTCTGATCATAGATTGGTTTGCATCGCCCTGCCGACCCGTCGACGTTCCTCAGCTCCAGACTTCAACGCCTTGGCTTCGACCTTTCCGGCGCCTCCTCTCCTCCGATGCCTTCCAAGCGCCCCGTCTACCGTTGTCATCACGTCGGATCATAATCACCGACTCGTCGTCCACGAGTACGAGCCTTCGCACCACCGAGAACTTGTGGTCACCATTGCCATCGTCTTCACCACCGTCCTCATCTGCCCTCCTCAGTGTTCTTTCCGCTTAGATCTAGAGCTGGCTCTCTCCGCCGCTTGTCTCCACGGCCCCAGATCCGGGCTCCCTGGCCAATGGCGTCGTTGCCTCTAGATTACCCCAGCCCTCTCTGGTGCTGCCGCTCTCGGATCCGACCTCATCCGTGCCAGATCCGGCGGTGCCTCGCCTGGTTCGGCCTCCTCCTCGCCGAATCCGACCAGCCCCCTCTGCTTCATCTTCAACCACGCCCGACCTCCTCCCTAGATTCAGCTAGCCCCTTCTGCTTCATATTCGACCACGCCCGTTCAACCACGGCTATTTGACCACGGCCATTCGACCACAGCTGTTCGACCAACGACCGTTCAACCACTTCCTCACCGGATATGGCTGGCCCCTTTGCTTCATCTTCGACCGTGTCTCCAGCCGCGCCTCTGACCCCGACCGCGCCTGCCTCCGATTGCGCCTTCAACCGTGCCTACGACTACATCTATGACCGACCGTTCGACCACGGCTGTTCGACCATGGACGAATGACCATGATGGCTCCGACCGATTTCTTGTAGCTCCGACTGGTTCCCTATAGCTCCGACCGGTTTCCTCAAACGACCTCTCTCTGCTTATCTCTCTCATCTTCTCGGTCGACCACGACCAGATGATGTCGGTGACCTCTTTACCGACCTTGGCCACAACATCCTCTATATCAACTCCACTACCATGACCACAACGACGACCTCGGCATCAGATACCTCAACATGGCTCCCTCCTCCACAGCTACGACCATGCTCACCACGCTCTCGACTACCTCGGCAACAAATGGCTATCATTAACTTGAGCAAACTCGTTAGTTCCCTCTACAGTCACCGCGTGCGCAACGCCATAGCAGTCCCCGATGCTCCTACTGCGATTGCAGGGATATCAGTCCGATGGCCTTCGGCTTCCCACCTTCGGTTTCCTCTCCAATCTGATCGTCCGCGACGCTCATGCTGTCTGCGACGGTTTCCTCTCCAATCTGACCGTCTGCGATGCTCCTGCTGTCCGCGATGCTACCGCTACGATTGCGAGGGGATGTTAGAGTATATTGGCATATCTCTATATTTGATAGTTTAGGATATGTAATCTCATGATACCTACCTTATATTTAGGAGAAGCTTCTTACCTTTCAAGCCTTGTATTCTTATATAAATCGCCCACGGGGCTTAATACATTAATTCATCGCAGTATATTTATCTTCCCACAATTTCGATGTTTCAACATACATGTATATGAGTATATATTAGGGTAATAGAAGGGAGCGGAGATGGAGCAGTTCCGTCCCCATCCCCAAATAAGGTAACGGGGGCAACATTTTCTCATACCCATCAGGGCCTCTCGATGGAAAACAGCGACGCCCGCCCCATCCTCAGAGACGGTGTGGCCAAAGGGAGGTGGCGGAACGCAGGCGCTTCGCGGTGGGGGCGAGACATGAATCAGATGGGGAAGGTCGTCTCACTGCGGTGGCCGGTGGCGACGTCGGCGGCGAGAATTTTGGTTAGGGTCTTGCCGATGGGACGAGGTAATCTCCTTTTTCTCTACTGAGGCTTTAGAGCATCTCCAACAATCCCCCTAAAAACTCACCCCAAAAGACACCTTTTAGGGGCAGCCCAAAAAATTTGTTAACCTATTTTAGTCCCCTCCTCCAACAGCTCCCCTAAATATATCCTAATAGTATTTTGAATCTGGCCCAACATTAACAACCGGCCCATTTATTTTGCTCGATACCTATTTTTATTAGTGATCAAGTCGGTCCATCCAACCGAATAGAATAGGGAGATTGAACCAATCCCGTGCGTGTGCGTACGCGGATGACGGCCGCCGTATAAATATCAAACGGTGATTAGCCGCAATCAGTAATTGAGATGGTGCATGTACGTGACGCGGCGCAGGAATACTCGGTGCTGCGGGAAAGGAAAAATGTGGCGCGAACTTTTTTTCCCAGCGCGCGTTACGGCGGGAGCGAGGATAGGGGACCCCTGAAAGTTCCCGGTTTCTACCTGGGTTTTGGGAAAGTTTTGGGGGGAATAGAAATAGGGGGGTGTTTAGGGGAGTTGTTGGAGAAGACTTTTTACATAATTTCCCAATAATTTGATTTAGGGGGAGATTTAGGGGATTGTTGGAGATGCTCTTAGATTCCATGGAGAATCCATTCTTAGAATATTATGATGCAGGGTTCTCTCTCTGAATTAGTGGGTACGTTTAATGATAGCTTACTAGTGATAGTAAAAGGGCAAGTGCTTTGCTATGGGAATCACGGGTGCACGTTAGATTTACGCCACTGTACTGTTCGTCGCACGTTGTGAAAAAAAATCATGAATGCCATGTCACCTTGCAATTAGCTTGTTCATTTCATTTCCTCTAAAATGCTCATTAGCATATTCCAAATCTAGCAGTGACCGAGTTAAACAACAAGTTACTACTAAATGCTACGTAATCGAATGCAATACATCTTGGCGACGTACTACCTGGACCAGCCATTTTCTTCAACTACAAACAGGAACGGCTACAAACAAACTCCTTCCACGAGACAACAACGCATGTGATCATCCATCTGTAACTGAAGCCGAAGCCAACTCGAGCCTATAGACAACGATGACTACGCTTGAACAGCATCATCATCCCGAAAACAGACGATCTCCACCCAAGAAAGCTAACCACCCCTTACACCAAAACTTTTGGACCATCACCAATTCGAGTATTCAATTGCCACCGCCGCTTCCTGACTTGCCATCACCCCACTGGCTCTGGAAGCCCATCGGCCGTTTCATTTTGAGGTCCCGCGCTGCCTGCTGGAGCTGCTGCGCTTGCAGCGGCTGCATTGGCTGCTGATGCTGAGGGTGCAGCGGCTGCTGAGGCTGTTGATGGATCTGGAGCTGTTGCAGCTGATGCGTTGCCAGCAGAGATTGCATGGCTTGGTTGTTGTGAAACATCTGCTGGTTGCCTCCAATTGGGTGCCGCATGCCGCCAAAGTTCATCATTGCCCCTCCACCGTTAGCCATCTGGCCAGTAGCTACCTTCAGCCGCTCAACCTCTGCCTTCAGGGTGCCATTCAGAGCTACACCAAGAACAACCAAGCATAAGTAACACACTTGACAATGATTCCATACAGTTCCCTTGCACACAGTGGTATGCATGCAAGAGAGCAAGGTTGCAGTGTTCACAAAAAGGATGTCTGGAACATACATGGAAGAGATAAGAAGGCAAAGTTCATAAAAATGTTTAACATACATGCATACGGTGTAAACTAGATGTACATACGAGATACATTCTACGATGTTATAAAGCTCAACTTACAAAGGTACTCAGATAGTCAGATTACAATCAATTGACATCTATATTAGCCCTACTTCCGTTGTATGCATCAGTATGACCTGAAAAAATTGTGCTACTGATGCAGAGGACCTAACTATGTCAAGTTGGACAAGGTAAAATCCGGCAAAGTAAGTGTTGAAAAATGAATATTACCATCTTGTAAGTGGACTTGCTGCTCCATAGTCTGCAAACGTATCTTCAATTCACTATTCTCAGTTGTCAGCCCAGTGGTGTCTCCCTAACATAGCAACATAATGAGCAGAATAATCATTAGCTATCTGAAGTAAATGCTGTGCTTATAATTACATAATCAAATGAGCATAGTGAAACACAAAATGAAATGTTTGGACACTTTCGGCAAGCATTACGTATATCAATTGATAAGGCCAGTAAGGAACACTGCTCCAGATGAATGAAAAAGTTCGTAAATTTGGTTCTCGTTAGTGTGTACACTCTGCAGAGCTGTAAGAGCAGTTATTTTTCATGGCTTTTCCCTGAAAGCTTGATTTATTTAATGAATGGCAAGTTGTTGTTATTTGTTTGAAACAATTGCTAGCAGACAACACTTTCATGCATTGGTTGCAAGAATGTAAAGGGGACCTTGATAGAGGTTTCACCAGAGGCAGTGGTCCAGAACGAATATCACTCTTCCTTCAAAATTTAACAAGTGTACCCAAGTATCACAAGAGTATTTTTAAGCCAAGTCTTACAGATCTATATATTTTGTCATCCACTGGTGGCAGGTGGTACATCATATACATTTGGTGTTTCCCCAACATTTACAAAATACCAACTGACACAATTACTATGGGGTGATTCACAGGTTTCTCAACAATCACCATAAGATGCAGGACCAGTAGGCCACTGTCAATAACTTGTATCATGTTTAACAGGCTAATGTTAATGAGGTATATACCATCTACTATTATTGGTAGGCATATGGAGGGTAAAAGCTTCAGATGCATGGATCTTCCGACTAGTGGAAGATGGTTATGTCACTCTATGTCTCTATCCCACCAACAAGGCAAGTAACATGGTATACAATACTATCAATCCACCCCAAAATGTTCAAGAAAAGCAATGGAACTAGACCATTAGTTTGACACCACTGGGAGATGAGACGGTGCATCTTGTAACATACAACATATGAGCCATATTAGAACCACATGGTTGAGATACATTTTGTGCCCTGCAAAGATATCTTAATTCCACTACCCAAAAAAAACTCAATACTATCTTATTATTGAAGATATGTGTAACACAGAAGTATCTGCACGAAACCACCATAAATAAAAATCATGTAATAGATGGTTCTTGCTTCTTATAACTTGAATCAATTTGTGTAGTCACTTCATAAACTTACATAAGAAAGAACCAAACTGGTTTAACAACATGAGACCAACAACTGCACAAGTGTGATTTTCCTTCGCCCTGACCAAAATGATATTGTAAAGGATTATAAAGGTAGTGCGTACCTGTAGCAATGACAGCTGGGCAGATAATGTTGTTGCTTCTGTTTGCAGCGTTTGCACCTTGCGCTCGAGTTCAGCAATGTAGCGCATTTTCCTTTCCTTTGATCTTGCTGCGGATTGTCTGTTAGCCCAAATCCTATAAAATGATCCATATCAAGATCAGCATAAGCATGCTATCATGTGCGACATAAATTTGCTTGATTGTCAAGACAAAAACTATCTAAAAGAATGCAAAAGCAGGGAGCTGAAAAATGAGGGATCAGATTCCAGTTGCACCTTTTGCCCCCGCATGATCTTTTTCTCATTCTTTCACCTGCACACGACCTACTCACAAAATCTACTCTAAGAAGCAATCCTTGAGCAAGTATGTCATTTTGCACTCATTCATACTACATTTTGCATATGCAACCACTTGATATGTAATGTGAAGACATAATGCAGGCATTTCAACAGAATAACATAAATAATTCACATGAGCAAATGCCTACAACAGAACAAATTTCACAAGAACAAATACAAGTTCTTTAAAACTCACACCTTTTCGCCCTCTTCGGGTCGACAAGAGCAAGCTCGGCCAACTTCGCAGCGGACACTGCCTTCTTGGCCTCCGCAGGAGACATTCCCTCCGTCCCCGGCGCCCCCACGAGCTCCTCCGTCTTGATCGACATCGATCCATCCATGGACTGGCTGTATTGATGCTTCGGCCTGGGGCCATGGCCCAGCCTGGCCGCCTCACCCCCGCCAGCCGCGGCAGCCGAGGCGGACGACGACTCCGCGTCCGCCTCCGACGACGCCCCGCACGAGGAGTTGAGCTTCTCCACATCAAGAAACATGGAGAAGAGCTCCTCGTCGTTCTCGTCTGACAGAGACGGCCCGTCGCCGGCGCCGGGGGCGCAGAGGTCGAGGTCATCGGGAAGGCTCAGGACCTCGGAGTGCGCGCGCCGGTGGCCGGGGTTCCGGGTAGGGAAGTCCGGCATGCGGCTGATGTCGTACTCCGGTGGGGGAGTCGACGACAAGGGCGGCGGCCCCACGCGGCGCGAGGACTGCGGCGGCAATCCATCGCCGGCGCCGCCGTCTTCCGGGATCAGCGACTTGTCTTTGTTCATCTTCTTGGCTCCAAGACGCGCAAATCACCTCAAAAGCACCAAGGAGGTAGCTTTTTACCCAAGAGTCGGCTCAAGATTGCGCTGCAAAAGAATTGCGGGATCGAAACGTTGAGCGAAAAATTGGGCGAAAGAACAGAAATTAGATGGGGGAAATTGGGCAGAAATTCTCGTGGGAGAGAAAGATCTAGAAGTTGGGTTGCAAGAACACGAAACTGAGCGAAAGGGAGAAGGAATGAGGAGGAGGAATTGGGACGAAAGGAGGCCGGCTGCTCTCTTTTACCCGAGAGATTTGAGTGCTGTTCACCCCTTATCTCCTCTGGTTATTCCTTTGGCATCTGTTACTCCCTAACCCTGCAAACGACGGCGTCCTGAGGGCGCTGCCGTACGCGCAGTCCGCCACGTGTACATCCTAACAGTACCGTGTCGGGATTCGGTGCCATGTTTTCTCTCATTTGTCAGCTTGGAAGCCCATCCAGCCGTACACGTGTCCCCTGTTCGCACGTGCTTGCCCATTTGCCCTGCGACTGATTCGGGCCCATGACATTATAGAGCGCGTTTGGTTGCCTGCATTCGGCCCGGCCTGGCCTGTGGAATGCAGTGGGACACTGATTGGTTATCTGCATCTAGTCGTAGGTTAGGCCCGTAAGGTGCAGCTGGAGGCGCGCAGCCAGGCTCCAGAGAAACGAAATACGACGGCGTTTCCCGGGAGCCAGGCCCGCGCGGCTAGGATGACGTGATCCCTGCGGGCAACCAAACGCGCTGATAGTGGTTTAGTTTTTAAATTGATATATCCTAGGACTGATCCATGTGACGAATTATTTTAGATTTAATATAATAATATTAGTATATATATTTATAGTAATACTATCAAATATCAAATATAGTTCAATAAACATGATTATCAATTTCAATATGACCGGTATTGATCGGTATCAAACCGGTATTGATCGGTATTGAGATCAATACGGTACATAGGGATAGGGGTATCGATTTGGGTGTCGGTATAGTATATACCGGCTGGAACGGAACGATATTGATAAGTATGATCAGGCCTCGCCTCGAGGAGTCATCGAGGAGGAGGCGCGCCCATTCCCCATTCTCCATCCCTTCACCCGGTCATAGTCGTCGCCGCCCATAGTTGAGGCATCGCTTCTCCCGCTATCTCCTTCCCTCCCTTCCTCCCCACCATTCCCAGTGGTGGGCAGCACCTCCCCACTCGTCCCCTCACTCTCACCTTCTCCTCCGTTTCTCCAGGAAAGGTGGTGGCAGCAGTACACCACAACAACGAGGAGGGAAATAGGGTCAACAAGGAGGAGATGGTGTTTGAGTCAATGGCGTGCGCCAACCTCAAGGGAGGAGGTGGTGCAGCACCATGGACACCGCCCCCTTGTTCCGTGCCATGTCGATTCGATGGTGATGGAAGTAGGATCGAGAGAGGGGCGACGTCGATTCAACAGCGGGTGATGCAAGATCGAGCCAGTGCGACGCTTACTCGACGGCACATGCTCATCGGACCCTAAGCCGCGCTGTCGCTACCTCCTCCTGGGATTCCCTCTTGTTCCCTACCCCCATGGCCTCAGACTTCCATGACGCATCCATCCCTAGCCTTCCACATTGCCTCCACCCACCACCCTTTCAATGGCTACCACCTGCCATGCAGCGACCCCTCCCTCCCTCCCTCTACTGCTTCTTGTGCACATAGCGCCCAGATCCGATTGTGGCTCTGCTGCTTCTTCACCCACGCCAGAGGCAACACCGCTTCGACAAGCTCCCGTTGAGCCATCTCCTCCATCTACATTGCTTTAACTCCTTGTTTTTCCTCACGTTTTTCCTCTCTGTTTCCTTGTTATGCATTATGCTCATGATAATTGGGTTTGATTTTTGTTTGTATGCATTATGCAGGTTTTTGCGATTGGTTAGCGAGGCAGCTACAAGAGAGATTGATTTGGGGCATTCAAGAGTTGGCACCAAATTAAGGTGTAGGTTTCCCTCTTGCAGTCTTGCTTTCTGCGATTGTTATCATGTTTTGCCCCTTTGATCTTCTATGCATTAGGATGTAGTTACACTTTTGTTAACCATATTCTATTATAGTCAATGTTTGTCATCTATATTAAAAGTGCTTGAAACAAGCGTTGCTTTTATTTATACCAAGCCATAAAATTACCTTCATCCTCCACCCATAGCATGCACCCACACAATCTGTAATGTTAATCCTCCTCACTGTGGTCAGTAGAGATTTCACACCATTCTTTTATTTTTGCTCATGCCATGCCTGTAGAGCCTCCAATAGATTCAAGTGGCAGTGATAACACTGATGGTATATGTTGAATAGAAATTATGCACATAAAAAACACTACCAGGACATCATACTATGAATACCACTTTTTCTGCCTCCAATGGATTCAAGTGGCAGTGATAACACTGATGATTCAAGTGGTAGTGATAACACTGATGGTATATGTTTAAAGAAATTATGCACCTAAAAAACACTAGCACGACATCATACTAAGAATAACACTTTTTCTGTTGTGACTGTGAGTGCAAAGCCAACTCATCGGTGGCCTCTAATTGATGAGAGCTAAATGGTTTGGTGCTATTTCAAAGATGAAGTAATACTCAATCTCAGTGATGAGATATAATTAATGAACACATTTCATTTGCTGTAATCAGACCTTTGTTGTTCCATCTCCAGTTGCGATTACAATTTTCATATCCTTTTGTTGCCTAGCTCAATGGAATGTGCTAGCCATTTTAGGTACTAATATATGTTTGAACTGAAATCTTCCTCTATCTTCCTTTACCATACTAGATTAGTTCACATTATTAGTTCTATGTTGAATATTTTCTGGGTGGACTGCCATTACGTACCTTCTCATATCTCATTAGTGTTGTCATTGATTACACATTTGAGAATGCTTTTATATATGTGCATGCGTGAATGTCCAACTATCTCATGCATTTTTTTCATTGTTATTCATGGGTTAGGAAATATGGCCAAATATGAGTAGCAGAACATGGCAAGCTCTTTTGAAGAAATCATGGTTCTTTAAGTTCTGAACTTTCTTTTTCTGTAATATGAAGTTGTTAGTAATAGGATAGTCATACTTACTTGTTTACGTTCGCGCTGTTTAATTAAGAACTTATTTACAGTTTGTGTCTCTGCAGATTACTTACCCTGCTGAATAATTTATTCAAAGGAGCCGTATATTTGAAAAACATACTCTGTAAACTGTAAAGTACATTACCATTTTCAAGGTAACATCATACATATAAGATTATTATCTATTTACTAAGTTCACAATACCATACATCTTTAGTGATGTATGTTTGTATTTTCTACTAACAAAACGAAAAAGTTAGCTATGCCTTTGCTAGAGTACTAGATTTCGTCTGCTACTTAGATAAAATAATTTCAACAGTTTGCAAATGACTCATATGGTCCTACATTTATAGCACAACCATATCTCCATTTTTTATAGTCTATAATAGCTCTGAAGTGTCATGTTGTGCATCAATGACCCCTAATCCTAAGGGACTCTACTTTTGTCCTCTATCCCTTTAGCTTGCTAATTTCATTAATCAGAATCAACATGCATGGAAATGTCAAATTTCACCTATGTTTTTGGATGATACGAAGTTTATCTGATAGTTTCAAGAAACAGCCTACCAAATAAGATAATTGCAGGTGAATTAATTCTTCTCCTCTATAATCAAGGGAAATAAGATTGAGCTGTCAATTTGTAGGCAATGTGGCCCCGTTCAAAATGGCTTTTAGCTTCTGGCTATTAGCTTCCAAAACCGGAAGTTGTTTTGAATGTGTTGGCTTCTTAACACAATTTATTTTTTCTTTGCATTTTCTGTGGAGATATAATGATTTTTTTTCATTTCCCCTCATTTTTCTTTAATTAAATGCCTTAGCCAAAAGCCAACGCCAAAAGCCATTTTGAATAGGGCCTAAAAGTAGTAGCAACATTTTAGTATATTTGGTGACTTGTGGGGGAGAGTGCCAGAAACATGTAAAATCTAAATGCTCGTCTTCTATATAAAATTTTATATCCAACTATCCTGATTCCCGCTTACCTCTAGATTAATTTAGTTTGCATGTATTCGCCTTCACGTTAACAAATCTATTTTGCATTTCCAGCGGAAGCGAAGCACGGCTTGTGGGGCCCCTGAGCGGGCCCGGTGCATGCTTGATCAAGCCTCTAGTCGAGGAAACTCGAAACACAACTAGTGCATTGCCGGCCTGAGAGCAATGGTTACTCGGGGCCACGCTGCCTTCCTGGCCCAAAACCGTGCTCAGGGAGAGGCCATCCGGAGCCATTTTTGAAGGGAAAAAAAAAAGCCAAGGGGCTACGGAGACAAAAAAAAATTCAGGAGTACAAGATATGTTCGTGGTGGCTGTATGTGGTTGCTAGCTAGTATTTGTGGAGTAGAACACAAAACAAACAACTTTTACCCCATTCACAACTTTTTAGCACAATTTTTGTTGCTATATGCACGGACACAGCTTTCTAGATTGCAAGTCAGTCCATTATTCCTAAACATGTTCGTAACGCAGGAATTTTCGCAGGAGGCAGTAGATATCAAGAATTATTATTTCTTATAAAATCCCTACGTTCCAAACTGACCGCGGTCACTAGTGATGTTCTAAGATGCTGCAAGAACTGAAAGGCTAGCTGGTGATTCAATAACGAGACCCACAAACCCGCACAACCACATGCAAACACCAACCTAAGTGATTATATTAGCTATACAATGCACTAGTTCAGAAAGAATATTACAGCGCAAACAATCATTTGAACGCTCTGTGCCATGCAAGCCTATAAGCGAAGTGCATCTTAGCAATCGTGAAAGAAAATGTTAGATACACACGAGGCAGATAGCAAAATGTTCTAAATCGTGAACACAAGTCCCTCGACAGCAGTCAGCAAGGCTTCCTAGTTCATCAAAACAATCTGAAAAGAACAAACCAACATTCGAGTAAATTGTACAGCAAAACGTTAGCTGAAAAGACTAGGCATTTTTTACAGACAGAAACACAATAATGGAAACACCTTCAAGAATTGCAGTCCAAACATGTACAGTATGTAAAATGAGCATATTACCGTCACAAAGCATCAATCAGTCATGGTCAACTTTTGCTCTAGGAATATATACGCCTTCAAAGATGGCGGCAAACTTCCAACCACTCTGTCCATCAGGGATTTGATTTTGACAGAAGCAATAGTTACTAAGCTGTCAATTTCCTCCTCACATTGTTCATAGACAATGAAGACAATGAACAAGGATGCCAGTACTGCGTTCGGGACAGAAGGATATCAGGTGATAAATTGATAATATGACAGTAAATGAACACGCTGCAGGAAGTGGCGAAAGATAATCCCTTACCAAGACACATCAGCATTTTGAATTGAAAGTTCAACATTACTTTGATAGAGTACAAGGAAGCAACTACCTGTAACAACAAAGGAACTTTGGATCAATCATTTATAACATAAAATAATTCTCAACATTGTACCTCTCATGCAACCATACTTGTGTTTGTCGTGTTATGTATGGATTTACAGTACAAATTTGTGTGTTAACTTTCTAATAAAGCCTACCTTGGGTGAGGACTGAGTAAAAGGTTGTAATTAGTTATTTATGTATCCCTCTAAACACTGTTAAATCAAGAAGGATTGTGCAAGTGGGTGGGTGAGCTATTCATAAATTGAGATGGAATTAATGATTCCTTCTGGCACTTGGTTAACCAAGTAACTCACAAACACGAAATAGCTAACATATGAACCAAGCATGAAGGAAGAAATAATGTATTGTACACAAACAAAATAGTTTGTACGATATAAATTATTTATGACTCTTAACTAAAGCCTAAGGTATATCAAGTAATCCAGAATAATAAAAGTGTGCACTTCATCAAATTCGTTCAGGCAAACTTAAACTAATCCTACTGCTATCAGTAAAAAAAAAAAGAAGGTTCATGAATCTAGCAGACCAGTGCCAACAATCACCGAACCAGATCAAATACAAATGGCAGACATGGGATCAAGGAGCTCAAACTTACTGGGCAGTGCTTCCAAAAACAAGATTATTCTAAAAACTACTGGAAAATAGCATAGCACACGGGGCATTCTTATAACAGAAATCTTCCAAGATCCACTGTCCTCAACTGGCTGAATACAAACCTTTAAAAAGGTACTCCAGTCATCACCTTCTGCTAGAACCCTCAATTTATGAATGCCTCCATTCCATACAGAAGCCAGGCACATAAGTGTATTCCTCAACGTTGAGTGTGACACTTCAAAATAATCAGGAGTAACCTTCTCTACTGTAAAACCAAACCTGCAATAGGTGTTCAATCCTCAAAGTCCAAATATAATATACTAAAAAGTCTCTTGTACTAGTATAATATACTAGTGTACTTCTCTATTGCTCAAGCATATCTACCTAAACAGGTATGAGATTTCATTAAATCGTCATTTATCAAAAGATTAGCTCAACATCACAGAATACAAACCAATACACATACACTTGTGGAGGTAGCACACCATGGATGAAAAGAGCCAAGGAGATCACTAGAAGAATTTTGGCAGACGACGACATAAAAGTTCTGTCTGAAAGCAGAAACCAGTAGAACAGCAGAAACAATACTGTGACATATGAAAAAGTTTTCTTTTCATCCCTCCAAAGGAGAATATCAGCAGCTGCAGTAGAATGGCAGCAAGTCATCAACAAGGCAAAAACATGAGTATATCACTATGAAGTGATAAGTAAACAACAATGAAAAGCAATTTAGAAAAACCACATGCCCATAACAGAGAAATTTGGTTTCCAAAGATATATATATCTCATACAATTCATGCAAGCTCAGAAGAAAAATGGAGAGTAATTTGTCTTGAAAAGAGCTTATCTCACCTAATCCACTACCTAGCAGCTTATCTGCTTTTGATGATCCACAAGAACCTTGTTTCCTCGACAGACCCAAATTATCTGGTAGGTCTGAAAATGACCCGACGGTTCTCATAATGCCATCCTGCATATGCATCAAACATTTAATCCATTGGATCCCAACATTTGTGTTGTCAGAAAAAAAGTCTCCATAAAAATCTCATATACTTCTATGATAAGTTATAGAAGAAATCAAGAAATTCTTTCTGAAGCAATACTTATGGCAAAAGACAAAATAATTGGGAAAAACAAGCAACAAATATAACTGGCGATACTGCAAAATCTAAAAGCAAGCTCACCTCCAATGATACAATTGGGTAGTACCCGAGTAGCCTTCTAGCTTTTGAAGTGCTAAAAGTTCTCGTGCATGACAAGAAGTATATTGTATCAGGATGGAGAAGCGGAGTGGATAACATTTGCAAACCCAACCTGTGATGAACCATATTGGAGAACAAGGCTGCGAACAACAACATCTTGGCAGGAAGATTAATCTTGGGTCTAAAAAATGAAGAGAACCACAGCAACAGCACATGTTAATTTCTTGGATAGCCTTTGGCGTGTAGGTGCCCTGTGTGCGCGCGCGCACGACAGAGAGAGAGAGAGAGAGAGAGAGAGAGAGAGAGAGAGAGAGAGAGAGAGAGAGAGAGAGAGAGACCTCTGACAACCCATGGCTTCCATCATGATAGACACAAATTCCCATGTTTCGATAGGTTCATCATTAGTAATCAAAAAGGGCTGCAAAATTTTAATGTGCAGAATTAACTATCAAAGTGAAATGATCAAATGTAGTATTTTAATCTGTAAAAATGTACCTTTCCAGCAACAGAAGCTGCATTTGAACATAAAGCTTGCTCAGCGCAAATATTGGCCTGGGCTGCATTTTCCACATAGGTAAAGTCACACATGTTACCGCCACTACCTATTACAAACTGAACAGAACTGTGTAAGAAAGCTAGTATTTCATAGCTTGCAGAGGCTTCTGGAAACCATTCAGAAAAGGCACAAGCAGCAATTATATCAGCTGAATGCCTGAATAATGCAGACAAATAGCTGAATGGCAATAAACCCATATTACATCTGCCAAAAAGAAAGTCCAGACTGCACCAGGTTCCACTTCCAACAATTAAGACTGAAGATATCATCTGATTAAGGTAAAGTGGCTGATTCACTAAGAACTATAAGCCAGAACCGATTGGCTGATTAACTAAAGTAACAGCTTGCAAATGGCAAGCATGGCTTCTAGATCTGAAATCACTTAAGCACTAATGTTCTACTCATCTACTGACAACTAAATCAGAGAAATGATAGCAGAGTTACTGCCAACGCGCCAACCAGGTATAGGTTTTCTAACATCCTCTGTTGTCACCACAAAAATTCGATAGGAATTCTGCACATCGAAAACAGGTGACACGGCTGACGTCTACAGTAAATGCCTGTGTAAATTCACCATATTATAGCCAAATAGGACTCTGCACTATACATAACCTGTGTTGTATCTATGCACCCTTAAATCCACTTCAACAATCATATCATATGAAAATAGACTCTAAGCTCTTGCAAGTAAAACAAAAAAGAGCAAATTTCAGCTTCGAATACCTTGCCAAGGGGAGACCTTGCGTATCCAGCGACAAACCTCACTAGGCTCGAATCACCGGGCCCGAATAGATTGCTCGGCCGCAGCACGCACGTCCGCATCCCGTCCTTCCCATCCGCACTCAGCACCATCATCTCCACCTGTGCCCTCAGCTCGCACAGTGCATTCCCGAACTGCATCCACCACAGCCAAAACGAAGCAACTATCACTCCACCACAGCCACCAGCCCACCACCACCACCACCAAATCCAAGGATCCCAAGGCCGAGCAGAAGCAGACACCAAACGGAACAGCAACATCCATCGAGCGAACAGCGTCGAGATCAGATCACGACGACAAAGCACAATGTTCCGCGAGTCCGTACCTTGTCAGGGTAAAGCAAGGAGTCCTCGTCGGCATTGACCACATCCCGAGCGCCAGCGGCCACCACGTCCGCAGAGCCGGTGTACACCACCCTCCTCACGCCGCTCGCGCGGCAGGCGGTGAGGAGCACCCTCGTTCCCTCGACCGCGAGGCGGTGGAGCGAAAGGAAGTGCCCGTCGCTGGTGGCGTAGGTGGGGTCCACGTGGAAGACGGCCGCGGCGCCGACGAGGGCGCGGGAGAGGGACGCGGGGTCGGAGAGGTCGACGGCGAGGTGGGCGAGGGGGGAAGCCGGCCGGGCGGTGGGCGGGGAGGGGTCGAGGACGGCAACGGTGGACCAGTTGCCGGAGGCGGCGAGCGCGGCGGCGAGGTGACGGCCGAGGAGGGTGGAGCGGCCAAAGGTGACGGCGCAGGCGTGCTTGGGCGGGCTCTGGGTTGGGCTCGGGCCGGGCTCGGCGGTCGCCATCGGGGTGGGGAGGAACGAGGAAGCGGGAGAAAGGTTGGGGGACGAGGAGGCCAGATGGGAGAGGCGACCGGGGGTTTTGTTTCTGGGCTTTGAGCTGTTGGTCGGGTTCTTTCGGCTCGCAGCTCGCTGCATGTGCCTTTTAACTTAAGTAACGACTTTTTAAATAATATATATTTTTAAAACATCATCTATAAATTAATTATAGTACATACTGTATTGAATTCAATTATATCAGTTAAAATTATACACAAGTGTGACAGGGTCTACAAATTGATTATAATAGATACTATACTAAATGCATCTATATCAGCTAAAATTATACACGAGTATTTCTTTATACTCTCTCTTGTGAATAATCAGAGTTCAAAATTTTAATTCAAAAGTCATAAGATACAGTCTAAAAAATTGGATTGTTTTGCCTTGTTTGGATTTATTTGTTGCAGTTTGGATTATTTTGGAGGAATATCTACCATGATTTTTCCCACACATGTTACGGCTCGTTTTAAATACAGAAAATTTCACATATTTCCATCCGAATTGAATTATTTTCTATAAAATTCGCACAAATTATTGTATGGGATACATGCATACCTAGATGTATGTACTTACATTTGATCAGGAATTTATTTGCCAGAAATCTTAATTTGAGGTAACCCTATGTACTTACATTTGATCAGGAATTTATTTGCCAGAAATCTTAATTTGAGGTAACCCTCATGGTTCTTTCGCGCGGACACGCTGGCAGCGCGGTACGCGGCGCGCGAGAATGAGTTTCTGCTTCAGCGCAGGGGAGATGGGAGCAAGCAACACATTCTTTCCTTGTCCCCTAGCACCCTTCGACCTTGACCTAGTGGTCCACCTTCCTCTATTCTTTCCTTGTCGCGCCGCTGCCGCGTCAATGATCAACAGTAGGGCTGTCATTTTGTATTTTTGATAAATTCAGTTCGGTGAATACGGTATTTTTGATAAATACAGTATTGTTATTTTGATAAATAAGATATTTTAAAAATACAGTTTGGTAAATACCAAATTATTTCGGTATGATATCGGTAAATATCATATTTACTAAAGTTGATGTGAATTGTGAAATAATATGATAATATTTTAGCACGATAACAAACTAACAATGATAGACAACAATAAGCAAACAAAATTATAGAAATTACAAACTGTAGAACCACTAATAACAAATAGAAGGGAATAAAAGCAAAAATAAACATACACATATAGTAAACAAGTAAACAATAGTGGGCTAGAAGGGAATGAATAATAAAAGTGTTTTTATAATCGGCTAGTTTTTCTCAAAAAAAATAAATTTCCAAAACTAGTTTTTTTATATACCGTATCGAATATCAAATACCAGTCAAACTGAATTGATTCATACGGTTTGATTTTTCTGATTCGGTTTGTTCGGTTAGGTACAGAACAGCCATTCAACAGAGCATCGGGAATCCAACAAAACAATGGGTCACCGACATAAATTTCAGCTTATTCGGGGAGATCATGTCAATTCGATCGGTGACAGGCTTTGACAGATCAACGGTTCGGCTTACCAAGAATAAAATCTAAAAGCCGTTCAGATTGCCACACAAAGCTTCGAAAAAATGACGACACTCCCTCTTATGCTTCCACTTTCGGTGATGCATCACATCGAGTATGATTGATGATTGAACAACAAATCCCAAAATGTGACGTAAAATACAAGTCTGGCATTTATGCCATCAATGGAAGGACTAACCTAGATGCGCCTTTCCACGGCATATTACTTCACCTGGAAGGACGGGAACTGCTCTTAGTATTAACATTGTACTGATGTTGACGCCTTTACATTATCCAGTGACCAGTGTCATTGTGTCAATACGTTCTGCTAGTATTCTCCAGTGTAAAATAGAACACAAAGACAATGCCAACTGCCAAGAAAAATGAAGAATGGAAGATGCAAGAACTGAGTGAACTATCAAATGGCCAACTCGCATTTTTACAGAGTACATGGTAGGTAACAGAACACATTTATTTGTAGTAGACAAAAGAATCGCCGGCTGCTATCAGATTAACAAGCACTGCCCAAGCTACACACACCACGACACAATTTTGCCGAAGCATTTTAGAAGCAGCTAGCTCAAAACTTATGTAGTTATAATAACTTTCGTTCCACTTCTCTCTTCAACAAGATAGTTGGGTCATGTCATGAGAATTTTGTTTGTGGTTAGTCAAAAATTATCCTTCGACCGTCGGACAACTTCAAGCACACGCACATCATCGAAATGATCTGGAATGGACAGCGTTTTCTTGATTTCTGGATTGGAGGTCCTCAAAAAAGGATTGCACTGCTTCTCTCTCCCGATTGTTGTTGGCACCTGGCAAACATGACGTGTGAAAATTTTGAAAATTTAAGTATTGTTGAACTGGAATGAAGTATGAACCATGCAATCTGAAATTGTGATTTACACATGCATTGTGCTTATTTTGTTAAACCAGCAATCATCTAAATTGTATGTGAAGATACTGTGAATCATGAAGACAAATGACCTAATGTTTGAATTGTAACCCTTGTTCTTTTTAGTTTTTCAATAGTTTTTGGCTTCTATCAGCAACCACTATTCATTAGACTAATAAGCTGCAGCTCAAAACAACAGACCTATAACTCAACCTAATCTTGCATTTATGTTGTACCATTTCGGCAAATATTATGGCAAACTGTTTATGTGGAGATCATGTCTCTCTTCAACAACACCACACAAAAAAAGAGACCATTTTTCTGGGCAGTAAAAAAATGAAACATTGTTCTTTAAAGTCACCAACAAATATGTGCTTCCACCGCTAGTGCCATAATTGGGATGTTCTAGTACAAATCCCTGCTGGATAAAACTTGTGTTTCCTATCCAGACAGGGAAAACATCCCATTTTTTTCCTAGCCCAACACAAGGCATCTGAGAGACCAAGAGGTCAGTACATGACCCTTCCCAAGGTCCTCATCAAGTTCAGATGGACCGACCACCAAACAAAGAATTGCTCCTTAAATGTTTATGTGAAAAGCGTACATGCTGTTTAACCATTCACCAAATGTGTCATCATCTCTTATTGTAAAGCTGAAAGAATAATTTCCTGGATAAATGACAAATATTCACGGCAAATAATAGAGCAAAAGAATTTGGAAGTAAAAGTATCAAATGCACAAAATGGTGTATGATAAACATTAGCTTGTCGACAAGATTAGGAACATATATGGTTTTAGAAGCTATATTACCGTTGGTATATTCTTATTGCGTAGATCTGCAGTAATAGCAGCATATTCCTGTAGTTCTTTATTTCCTGGTTCTATGCTCAAGGCAAACTTTGAATTGCTCTGCAGAGAGGTGCTTCAACCATTAAATAACAGATCAATGCAGGAAATATCTGGACATGAAAAGAAAGATTATTCACCAGAGTATATTCATGTCCACAGTACACTTTCGTCTCATCCGGCAGAGCCACAATTTTCTGGAGTGAAGAGTACATCTGCAGCAAGATCAGGAAAAAAGGGGTCATATGTAAGTCCCAATAATATATACAAAGAACTCTATTATGTACCCTTCTATCAAAAAGGAATATGCAACAAGTCATTGACAACCAACAAAACTACCACATGTCCACAACCTTTCAACTTTTCTATTAAATAGTCGATTCCAGTGACAAGGTGTTAGCAGTTAGATTTGATCGCAACTATGCCTCATTTGATGTTCAAATAAATAGGAGCACAACAATACTCTATGTAGCAAGAACTCCAGCTCTTCCGATTATTACAACAGACCTTTTTTAACCTCTTCTATTCTTTATCTCAAGTACTCATGGCTGATAGGTTCTAATAGTTCAGTTTATAAATTATCTAAATTATATTGAAAATTCTGAAGCTCCAACAAGATGTTTATTAGTCACAATTAAGAGACTTCACCATCAGTGTCAGTAAGTTCATTTTTCCTGAAATAAAGCACTGGCAAGGAAGCAGCTTAGTACAAAGATCTAATAGGGAAATGTGAAAGCACATGGAAGTATGAAACAAACTCAAAGAGTCTAACATATGAGCATTTTAACTACTTGCATGCAATATACATGTATATGCAGATATCTACAGGTCAGTAAAAAGAACCTGCTGCGGAGTCCCTTCAAAAAGCTTTCCACATGATAGACTAAACAAGGTATCACCAGTAAATATTGCTCCAGATCCATGGAAATAATAGCACACATGACCTAATAGAAATACAAGGGAAGTGCACGATAAGTTTATTGAAAACTATGTTGCATTAGAAACTTCTTATGTAAACAAACATAAGATGAATACCCAGGGAAACAATAGCACACATTTCCTAACAAGTACGACAAGCCTTAACAGATCTGAAAATACTTTGTACAAGGCAGCGTCAATCTTCTAGATTTTAACAAAAACAGCAAGAAAAAACTGCCGAAAACATCATTTGCAGACATGGTGATAAGGCAAGCAATTTAGCACGAAAATTCAGTGGTACTCCTAGTGTGACTACTTCCAATGATCAGCAAGCATGTGCGAAAATACGCAGTCTCCTGTAATGCTAAGCCAATACGTGCCCAGTAGGACTTAATAATTTCGCATACAAGGGAACAAAGAAGATAAGTCAAACAAGAAAAAATTTGCAATTACACACCTGATGTATGCCCAGGAGTTTCCATTACAAGAACTTGATGACCAGCAAACATCCACGTGTCACCCTCACTTAGAGTTATGTCAATGCCAGGAATTCTATCTTTATCCTTCTCAGAACCAATTACCTAGAAATAATTATTATTGTTAGACAACAAAAGCAGGATATAATCATTATTCATACCTTAATTTAGCTGTTTCTGGTGGTAGGGGCAACCAGTGGAGACACAATGGCAAGCCAGAAAATAAACTTGTGTCAATCAGTTCCATTTATTTACCTAGAAAATCATCGTATGTTATATTTGACACTCTAATAAGAAGTTGCACTCAAGGTCATCGAAATGTCATTTCATCAACTAAATTTCTGACTTCAGTTATCAGAGTCAATCCTGGAAAATATTTATCTGTTTCTTTAATTTGACAGATACATTGTTGATAGGAATGATAGCTGGTACAGTAAAATGTTCATGCAATAACGAGCTCATCCTTGAGTACAAGTGTATAACAATATGGCTTAAGTTTAGCTCATAACAATACACATTTTGATGGCTTCACGCAGTCTCTAAGCAATGAAAAAATGAAAAGAACAAAGGAAGCAGCCAAGTGTATACCTTTGCACCATATTTGGCTTTCAGTTCCAAGTTGCCACCAGTATGGTCATAGTGATGATGGGTATTTAGTATATAGGTCAAGTTCTGATTTCTTTTTTCCAATGCATTTATGATAGGCACTGCCTCAGAAGGGTCCACAACTCCCACTGTTCCAGTATCCACATCATGCAGGATGTATGCATAGTTATCTCGAAGACAGGGTACCTACACAGCAAGAACATAGTTAACAAGTACTGGAGGGAAGTTCAATCATATGAATGAAAAACAAGAAGCATCTACAGAAAAGAGGATAAGTGGAATGTAAAGATAACCAAGGTTTTTGTGTTCAACTCATCTATAAGGTCTTTTGTGACAGCTACAATTTCTCTGTGTTCCCCAAATGATAAAATCTACAAGTCATGCTATTCCATCTTAAGATGAAGAGCCGGTATGTCTGGAAGAAATAAAAGCATGCTGTTCCATCTCAAGGTGAAGAGGTCTTGAAGAAATACAAGTCATGCTGCTCCAACTTAAGATGAAGAACCGGTATGCCCGGAAGAAACTACAAACAAATGAAGGACCAGGAGCAGAGTAAACAAGAGGGCACATTATTTAGCCCACCAAAGCACACTGGATAAGGTCCACAACAAAGATACAGTCTAAGGTGTCTAACATATACCATGGTAGTTAGGTAGATGGGTAGAGAACAGCAAGAAAAGCGAAGCCAGAATAAAGCAATAAGTGATGAAGTGGAAGAGGAATATGGGAAGCTTGAACGCTTTACTATTGAGAATGGCACCGTGTTCCTTTCTAAAAGCAATGCCACCCAATTGCAAGAAATTCATCGCAACATGCTTAGGCTAGTACCCCTCAAAAAAACTGTTATTGACTGTTGAATTATCTCCCCCACAGCACTGCTATGTTGATGCAGCAATCTGGAATTACGTTGATAAACAAACATCTACAACACTCACTAAGTTTTAATAGCAATTGTTTGAGCTGGGACAATGAATAATCTAAACTCTCAAGAGTTTCAGTGCACTCACAAGCTCAATTTGCAGCGACGAGGAGACGCTGGTCATGTTGCAGAGAAACCGCCCTGCGCCGAACATCCGCCCCACCCCGTGCAGCGTCCTTAGAGGCATAACCAGTAGAGAACCAATTCCATACAACAGCGGCTTGCCAAGCCATTGATTGCGCACGCTCGGCAGCAAGGACGGCTGCCCCCTAATCTGCAATTGAGCACAACAGGCAGTTTTCACAATTCACGAAGGAAAAATCTCATAACTCAGGCAGCCAAATTGCCAAAAAAAAAACGAGTTCTATACTTCGCAACCTCGTGACTTCATATATCAAATATCGACTGAAAACAAGCAAAATTCTATATGAATAATGGATAGACAATCCCATCAAATACTCCGACACGTTAGCGAATGGCACTAGAAACAAGGGCTCTACGGAACAATCGGGGTACATGGGCGATAGCGCAGGAACCGAGACCGAGGGACTGGATCGCAAAAGCGACAGTTTCGTTCGCAACGGAGCAGTTGCAGGCTTCGACGACGCGTTCCAGCGAATATCCCCAGCCCAGATCCAAACCCCCACCGAGAAATCCCGTAGAAACCGACGGGGAGGGAGCAGACTACCGTGGGGGCGGAGGAGGAGCAGCGCGGGAGGGAGGAGGCCACGAGCGAGCACGCCTTGGACAGCATCCGCATTCCTGCCCCTCCTCCTCCTTCCTGGCTTCCTTCCTCGCGCCGCCGCCTTCCGGTGAGACGAGCCGAGGCGAGGTCACGAGAGGCGAGAGGAGAGAGGAAAGCAATGGAGACAGGGGGAGACGAGAGGGGAGGCAAGGCAAGTGGTGGGAAGGTTGGCCCGGCTGTGATGGTGCTGGCTCGCCCGGACTGGGGCCCGCCGCCCAGGTGGGCCCGGGGTTTCTCGTTGGGGGCCGCGACAGCCGTCCATCGGGAGATCGACGGCGCGGGCGGCGTCATGCGTTCGTGATCCTGGTTGGTTCTCCGGGCCCTGGACGCCTGGACGGAACCGCGTGTTCACGTAGGTCCAGGTGTCACGATATTCCTTTTTTTCTGGGGAAATTGCGCACCATCTGAATTTTGGGCCTGTTCACGACGTACTGGATTTTCGTAGTAAATCCAGAGAAATGACCTACTACTGTTTGTACAACTGTTTTGGAATTCTCTTTCTTTAAGAGTGACAGCGAAATTCTTGCGTTCTAAACAAGCTCTTACACCCCATTTAGGCAGCAGAAATTTGAGAATTTTTATGATCCAAACGGTCCTTTAAATATTGTGTACCTGCTTCACCTGACTACTCCCTCCACCTAAATTTATAGGTAGACAAAAAAATATTAAAAATAACTAGACTATCACTAAACACTATATTTAATACATGAATATAAAGTAAACTTAAATATTTATTAGGTTTTATATTACAATATAAAATATATTATATATTTATAGTAAAATTATTTTAAAAAATACATACTATAAACTTGACCGAAAAGAGTACTTCGTTTATGGTGGTGATCGGTTCGGCTGAAAAGCTCGTGGCTTATGGCTGAAAATACTGTAGCTGGCTGAAAAAGCACTGTAGCTGACAGAGGCTTATTTAGCATAATTAAATTTAAAAAAATTAAAAATTAAAAAAATATGTTAGCCCATTACGTATAATACAAACAAATACGGGAAAAAAAGAACCGGCAAAAAAGCTCAACAAAAAGCCAAAAGTTCAGAAAAAGACAAAACTTATAAATAGTGAAAAATAAGCCAGAAGCCAAAAGCTGAAGCCGAGTTGATCGGGGCTTATGAGTGAAAAGCTTGACTTCATCTATAACTCCTTTAATACGGAGCGGCAGAGTTCACAAAACCATCAGCCGGACGAATGGTCGACATTTTAACTTCACAAGCTAACTCGAGACAAAACAGTTTGCTCCTCACCTCAATTACTCCGAAGGTCAGAGTCCTTTATTTACTACTTCATACTTTTCCAACAGATTTTTTTAAAATAAATGGACGACAAATCACGAGCAGTCGATAGCCTTCGAGCACAACAAATCACTTTCTAACCTCGAAAAATCGGAGAACCCATCCAATCGAGCAATAGCACTCGCAATTCCGAGTTACTCAATCAACGTCAGTAATAAATACAAGTCAATTTGTCATCACCTTTTTTCTGTAACCTTCAAGAGGGTAAAAGAAAAACAGAGAAGAGAGGTGTAAAGCAGTCCAAAGCCCAACAAAAAGAAGACCTACATTAGCAATCCAAGCCCATTTCGTGGCCCAATCAAATCCCACGCTACAACTGGCCCAATTAGAACTCTCAGTGCCCGCGTCAAGATTCGTGCGTACTAGTGTGTTGACCACGTCACCCCTTCGCCGGCGCCGACGCGGCCGCCCCGCCGCCGACCATTGCGGCGGCCGAGTCGACGTTGGTTAGGAGGTACTCGTAGATCCTCTTCCTTAGCCGCTCGATCGTCTCCTCGGGCAAGACGCTGCCGACGTTCGCGGTAACCGCGACGGCGGTGGCCGACGCCTCCCCATACGCATCCGGCTGCGGCGGCGGAGACGCCTCGCCGCGCCTCCCGATCTCGCCGAGCCAGTCGTTGACGCGCTTCAGCTACGGGAGCATCCTGGCCGCGCGCTCGCGGTCCCACGGCGCCGCTGCGGCCACATGGGCGTCCAGGAACCGCTCCACGAACCCGAGGAACCACCCCCTGGACTCCTTCCCGAGCCGCCTCGCCAGCTCGCCCCTCTCCTCCGTGCCTCCTCCCATCTCCCATTTCGGCAGCGCGGGCGGCGGCGTCGACACTGGCGCCAAAGCCCCCAGGCCCGTCCTCACCTTCCCCTTTGCAGGGGAGAGCCGCAACTTCGCCGGCGGAGACGACTTCACAGAGCTGGCCGCCGCCGGCTTCGCCGACTCGTCAACCACAACCACAGCCAGTGGCGACGAGATCGTGGCCGGAACCGGCTTGTGGTTGTAGAGCCCAAAGGCGGAGAGGTCGGTGGCGAGCGCGGCGCTTACCCAGGACGTAGCTCGACGGCGCCGCTCGGCCGCGACAGCAGCCATCTCCTCGTCGGTGGCCGAGACCGCCGTCTCGGCGTCGCTGGCCATTGAACGGTCAGGCGATGCTACAGAGGCGGTGGGCTTGCTGAGGCTGTCGGTGATCAAGGTGGCGCGGCAAGGCGCGGCGTGGAGGGCGAGGAACTGCTCGACGGCCGGCCGCGGATTCTGCTCCTCCGCCGTGGAGCTCACCTCCGCGTACGAGCTGCTCCGACGAACACACGCAAACCAAGTAAGAATCTCACTACATTACTCAAATACTCCCCCTATTACGCCCGGGGGAGTTCGCGCGAGGAGAGGGCGGCCACGTCGCCCCTGCGTGCGCTGCGGCCGGTCGGGTGCCCCGTTTTGCAAAAAAGCCCCCCCGTTTTCCGGAAATTACGTAAAGCTCCTTGATCCTCGCAAAAAGGTCCCTACCAGTTTTTTTAACACTTTTTTTAAAACACCCTTCCACTTTGCAGGATTGCGCCCTGCAGTTTTCTAAATTACGTACGGGTCCTCGTTTAGTTACGTTCGGGTCCTCGATTTTTTACAAAAAAAACCTTTAACTTTTTCGAAAATACACATGTGCCCTCGTTTTTTTAAAAAAAAACTCCTCCCGAATTATCGCCTCTTTTCCTTGGTACACACGTTGGCTGGCGCGGTGTGACGCCGCGCCTATTAGGCTAGTTATTACATACACCGAATAAATACAGCTATACAAGCAAGCTAAAATGGCATTGAACAACTCCTGCAGTAACTTCGTAACACAGTTCAAGATGGCAAACATTTTGTTGAATTGGCGTTGTTTGCTTGAGTGATAGCCAAAATAGCACTCGTCACAACAAATTTGCAGAAATAGCATCTTCATCGCATAGGTCGGATGGCGGGCCGATACGTACACATTGTTGTATTGCCACCGTGCGGATTAGCCAAAACCGCATGGTGGTCGTGTGGTGGAGCATTGTAGTAAATTTTCAGTAAAATATATTTAAGTATACTCTGTATAGAAATTTTTAAATATAGAAAATAGGCTCCAAAAATTACAAATTATTTTGTAGAACCTCCTGACGTAGTATACTTGATGTAATTTTTGTATAATTTTATCCATTCTGAATTTTTCTTGAAAATTTATTGAAATATACCGTTTGTAGAAATTTTTTAATATAAAAAATGAAGTCCAAATATTATGAAATTTTTTAAGGCTCCTTACATAGTATATTTGATTGTGTAATTTTTCTATAATTTTATATGTTTTGAAATTGTCTCAAATATTAAGAGTTTAGGCCTCTAAAATTAGAATTTTAGTAAATTTCCTCTTAAGGTTAAATTTTGGTTATGGCTCTTGTTTCATGACAAAGTACAATGTGCACAGCAATTGAAAAAACTGAAGTGGAATGGCGATGAGAATTGTATCCGGTGTGGGGTGCCTGAAAATTCAGATCAGCCTTTTTTTTATTTATGGCTTTTAATGGTAGCTTATAGCTTTTAGGCTATTTGTAAGAAATAGTATAAAGTAATATGAACTCACATGTGATTTTAGTTAATATAAATAAAATTACTATAGTATATACATTTCGTTTAATTTTCGATAATTTCGTTTAAAAATAAGTTACTATAGAAAAGTCGAAAACAGTTTTTAGAAACTAAAAAGTACCAGCCCAATTTTCGACGTCAGTGTCTTCTTTTGTTTGGTGTGGTGTGAAATTTTTTGTTTGGGACTCTGTCCCAACAGGGGTGGATGATTTCTTAAACAATTGGTCTAAAGGGGGTTTGGTTTAAATCGTAACAAAATGGCGATTGAATAGAAATTCCCACCAAACCTGGATGATATTTTGTACCGCGTTGTTTCAAACTTGCAGCTGTAGTGTGTTCTTCTAATCTAAAGGAGGAAGATCGCAAGAAGATTGAGAAAGTCAGTAGCAGAATCAAGGAATGGCTTGCAGATTTCAAGACCCGATCTTCCTTAAGTCAACTAAAAAAATGCAAGAATTTGTTCTGTAGAGTCAATGAACGAGAAACATGTATGCTGAAAAGAAAACAGTACATTTGGGAGCTGTTGAGCAAGATGCCCACATTTAGAAAATCGCATCGGGTTCGCTTGCTTCGATTCACATTAGGCTAGATATCACAGATTCATGGTATCTGCGAAGGACTACTGATTTTAAGCGGTAAAGAACAACAAATCAGCCGAAATATGTCATCTCACTGAGTTTGTTTGGTTTTCCAACATACAAAACTGGCGATATAAGAATTACTGACGTAAGGCTAAATTGTCTACAGGCCATAAGTTTCAAGATAATTTTGGACTGATAAGAAAAGCTTCGCTGCTTCATGGAGATGTTTATTTGAATGTTCAAACGTCTTGGACACTCAAACCTGCAGCATTAAAAAGCAACTCAATTTGCTGGATATAATACTTGTCTAGAAAACAGAGATTACCAGAGTAGAACTGAATCAACAAAAACGACCAGGCATCGCGAAAGGCATACAATAAAGACACAATGGTTGGGTTTAGTGTTCTCCAAAATCACCATACTATTCAGGTGATCAGATCCCATTAGCCATTGCCTATTGCAAATAGGCCATAATTGATCAATTAAAAACAGTTTTGATCAAAAGCCTGCATATAATCATGATATGATGACGAGAAGAAAGCTCTAAACCTTATGAAATTACAATCACAACATCTCGATAGAAAGCAGAATACTCTAAGGCTGTGTTTGGTTGGGGGAATGAAGTGGGATGGGATGGGATCGTCCTGGGATTAGGGCAATTCACCAAGGAGAAATAAAACAAGTATTCAGGTCATACAGTCATATCCCTCAGATCTCATAGCTATTATTGCCCATCAATGATTAAATTAAAGAGTGGTCTTAACCACAAGCCATAAGCTCATCAACTGGATTAAACAGAGATGAAATATGGATTGAGGCTAAAACCAATCCATGATAATCTCTGGACTGAAATTTTATCTTCATTGGGACAATCTCACAATCCAGATGACTGGCTAAAGGATCAACAAACAAAACAAACTGGGACTCGGTGAAAAGAATGCAACTAACCGATTCAATTTACAGAGTAGGAAAACCATTTTGTGAACAATATGAACTATCATATGTGGGAGATACGACCCAGTATGAACAATTCAAGTCAGATTATACAGATTAAACCATTCTAACCTGGAGGGAGTGACTGCTTCAATTTGTTTGCCTTCTCAGCATCAAAGACACAGAGGGTGTACAAGTACTTGGAGCAGCGCACCTTGAACTTGACAACATCTTTGCTCCTCTTGATTTTCACAGATCGTGCATCCTTCCTCCTAGCAGTAAGGAGGAAGTCCTTGATCTCATGGATCTGCTTCGGCTGCAGCAATAACAAGAAATACTATGATCAGAGGATGCCAATCAGTGGTAACCACAAGACACCAGAATGGTAATTAACTAAGCTCAACTACGCAGAAGCCAACATCCCGCATAATTTCTACTAACTGCAGCCTACAAGAATAAAGTGACAGTACTAGCATGCAAGATGATATTGCTAACAGCAATACCATTTAGCACGAACTGTACCACATTCCATATTTTGCAGAACCATAACACATGCAATTCAATGTTTGCGACACAACGAATCTACAGCTAGAAATAACAGTACCACTTTTATCCCTATTGAGTCCTTTTACCAATAACAACCATTTGCGGTAGATGATTCTACCTAAAAGTGCCATACATCCCACACTACATAGAAATGTGAAAAAACGGTCAGCTTTCACCAACCATCTGATGCAGGATGCTGGTGTTGGGAGGGCTCCACGTGTCCACAAATTAACTTGAACAGTATATTTGCATTAAGTTCTGAATAGGTGTTGATGGGCGAATTAACAGCTCATTCCATATTCTACTTTGCTATGTGGAACGAAATTTGATTTTAAGCAGCTCCAATTCCAATCTTGTGGTGGAATAACCCACCTTACATGATTGCATCAACATCCCTAACAGGCTACCAGTAGTACACTTATCATAAGACATCTAGTTAAAGCCTAGGTAACCTACTACCACCGTGATCTTGCGAGAAGACATGCGTAACTCGGTTTGGTTGTATACACGATGGTACAACACAAAAGCACGAAATGGCATCTTCTTGTTTCCATTTAACATGGGAGTTCATAGTAAACAGACAGATACATAATGATTTTCACAGAATCAACACAAATCCTCATGTCACCGGGGAAGCAACGAACAATAATGAATCATCGCGTCCTAATTTTATTTCTCGCACCCGCAATCACCAACTGATACCAGTTCCAAACAAAAATAATCTCCGCATGCACCTAACCGAACGAACAGAACAGGCAAAATTTCAAGCTACTCCCGAATCAACAAACGCAGCGCCCCGAGCGACGAAATCCTCGTAGCATCGTGTCACTACTCTACTCAGTAGCACGCACACAGAACTTCACTGTAAAACCTGGCGGGGGAGTTGAAAGGGAAGGGGAAACGAAGTTACCATCTTTCCCCGGAGATGTGGCGGTCTCGGCGGCGGAGCGTAAGGAGGAGAAGCCGTGACGGCGGCGCGGGGGAGGGGGAGAGCATTTTATAGGAGGCAGGGAGAAAAACCCTACCCAGGGGCGAAGGGTTTTTCCGGAAATACCCCCGATGGGTTGGGTTGGAGGAGTTGGCGGGTCACTGTAGGTGGGGTCCCGAACTCCCGATGTATGATATGGCAGAATTTTTTGTACGGATAACCTATTTTTTATTCGAAAATACAGAAATATACTCGCGACAAAAATTTTTACACAAATAGGCTCGAGTCGCCAAACCATTGGGCGATTTACGCTTGTCGCCCCACCAACAAGCGACTTATAAAGAATCTGGTAACCGTTGGGCGATTAAATGTAATCGCCTCCCCGTTAAGCGATTAAATTGAATCGCCCCCCCCCCCGTTCGGCGACATAAAGAGAGTCGCCCAACGGGGGGGCGACTGCATGTGACTACAGCCCGACGGCCAAGCCCTCTTTTCTTCCCCACGCCTGCTCGCCAATCTACCTCTAGACGACTGCATGGTGATTCCGTCTTTCGGTTTTGTGAATTTTGTAATTTGAAACTCGTAAAAAATGTGGTATAGTCACATATACTGTTAAGTCACACAAGAACTGGTATTTAATATTTGTCACATTACTTGATATAGAAATAATTTTCTATACGAAAAGAAGAGATAATAGCATTGTTTGAATTTAAATGAACTTTATAATATAACGCAGTAACATGCCGCGTATTTAACCATTACATGCATGACATACACCCCTCACTCCCCACCCTAAGGTGCTCCGTCACCGCGCCCGCGTCCTCCCATACGGCCCCGCTTGGCCGTCCTCCGGTGCAACGGATTACGAGGCGGGTGACGAGGGTCCGAAAAAGTAAAACGATCAGGTGGGTTTCGCACCCGCGGCTGCGCCAGTGGAGTCAGCTTGTAACATCCTGATTTTCAGAGCCTTTTTGAAGCTTTTTAAAATAAAATTTACCATTTGAATTTTTCTGGAATTAATTAAAGCTTAATTGGAATTTTATTAAATTGAAAGGATTTAATATGATTAAGATAAACATTAACATTTGCCAATGTTATTTTATTTGAGTTCCCTGAGCCTCAAGGAATTTTCTGGAATTTTATTGGATTTTTTCTGGATTTATTTGCTATTTTCTAGAGCTCAAAATGATTTATTTGAATTTCTGGAATTAGAAAACCCCCCAAAATCCCTAAACCGGCCCGGTCCAACCCAGCCGCCGGCTCGGCCCAGCCAACCCAGCCCGAGCCGCTTCGGCCCAGCGCGCCCCGCCCCGTGCCACGTGGCACGCATCCGCCCGCTCCCCGCGCCCGCCTTGACCCCTCCGATGTGCGCCACGCGTCGCCCATCCACCGAGCCGCTCGCGCCCGCACGCCATCTCGGCCGCGCCTTTGCCCGTGCCGCTGACAGGTGGGGCCCACCTGTCAGGGCTATCGTTCCCGACCCGGACTCCGCCCGAGCGCGCCGTCTCCGCCGCGGACTCCGAGTCCAGCCCGAACCCGCGCCGCCGCCTTCCTTTCCGTCTCGGCGTCCGTATCCAGCCCGTCGCCGCTGTCCGTGTATAAAAGCGGTGCCCGCCCCCTCGGCTTCTGCACCCCTCGAGCCGCCGCCTCCGCCGCCGCTCTTCGTCGGAGCCCTCGCCGCCGCTCGCCGCCATTGCCCGGCCATCGCCCGACGAAGCTCGCCGTCGCCGGACCCGCCACCGTTTTGCGCCGCCGTTGTTGCCGCCGGTGAGTCGTCGCCTCCGTCGCCGACTAGATCCGCCCGCCGCCGGTCAGACCCTGCCGGCCAGACTCCGTCCGCCCCCCCCCCCCCCGCTCGGTCGCCGCCGTCGCACCCGCGCCTCGCCGCCTCGGCCGTGCCCCGCGCTTCCTCGGTCCCCGCGCCCGCGTGCGTCACCGCTGACGCCAGCCGCCCGCCGCTTCGCCTTCCCTGCGGCTGGTCCGCCGTGAGCCGAGTCGCCGCCGTGCGGGGCCCACCTGCCAGCCGTGCACCCGTGAACCGGCCACGTCAGCCGAGCCTCGTCACCCGCCCAGTCAGCAGCCACGTCAGCCCTAGCTGCCACGCCAGCAAGCCGGCCGCCCTCGCACTGTTTCGTGTGCCGGGTTCACCGTAGACCCATTCCACCGAGCACCCGGTCCACAGCACAGTGCCTTTTCCAATTTCCCCGATTTTCTTTAGATCCAATTTTTCAAGAGCCCGTTCTCCCTCGTCCTAGCTCCGATTGACCCGATTCTTTTTCCTAAATTCATCTAAAATTGAGATCTACCTTTTGGTTCAGGTTTGAAAGTTTTTGGAGTTCATTTGAATTTTATTTGAATTTATTTTGTCTTTTTGATTCGCTTTTTCTCTCGTTAGATCGCGTGTTCGAGGGAGCGGAAGTTGGATTTGAAGATCAAGAGCCCTCAACTGAGTAAGGCCAAGGCAAGTCGTGTCCTTTGATCATGTTGAACCCAGCTTGCAATCTATTATTTAATTATTTTGTTTTAAATTATCATGCATCGCTACTTTTATTCAAACCCTTGTATTGGTAGTTATCGTCCCAATTGGTTATTTCCCTCCTTGATACTTTGAATGCCCTGATTCCATTGTCACCATAGAATGGGAAATTACTTAGTGATGCAATATTAGTTGTCACATGGGGTGTGCGTTTAATTGCTTAGCCATGCTTATCACTAGTACGTTGGGTTTATCATCACATGTGGTTAATTAATCTTGACTTAATGATATACTTGAACGTGGTGGTCAACCACAGCTATAAAATTTGTGTGCCATGACATGGGTAGTGTCATTGGTGTTGGTTATACAAAATTGGTTCTCACTCAGGCGAATGATCGTGCAGTAAAGGGGGTGCAAGTTGCACACGGGATGTGGATGTTTTGCCTGGGTACATTTAAGGACTTTACTTTGTGCGCCATTGATCTGAGCCTTACCGTGCAACCACATGTCCAGTATGGGATGGATCTGGCTGACTAATTTGTGATGTTTCAATTCTGGTTCCGCCATTGGGATGTCAGTGGGTGTCGTATACATTCCACGGGGCGTAAGAGGGGGCAATTACCAGGTTTGGGGGCGAAACCTCAGCGAGGCGGGACTGGGTTGAGATTGAACATTGTAAAGGCCTTGTTGTGATCTTCTTGGTCGGCATGCCAAAGGAAGCATGTTATACCGGTGACATTACAAGATGATCATATCGTGTGGGTACAGTTGTACAACCTCTGCAGAGTGTAAAACTATTCGAATAGCCGTGTCCTCGGTCATGGACAATGCTCGGTGATTTCACACGAGGGGTAGAGTCTTTATGAAATCTGGTTGGGTTGAGCTGGAAAGTGAATGGTCAGTTCACTTGTGGTTAATTCAATTCCTTTGGTTATTTACTTAATGTCTGTTGTAAAATTTGCTTTTCAATCTATTTATTGTATTTACTTTAAATTGTCGCTTTCTGCAAAACTAACCTTTCAGCCATCCATTGTTAAGCCTTGTATACTATATTGCATTCATTTGTTACAAACGACTTGCTGAGTACTCTATGTACTCACGGCTTTATGCCCCTGTTGCTCAGTTGAGGAGGAGTATCACCAGCAGGAGGTTCCAGAAGGAGAGTACTTCGACGTCTTCACGGATTAGGCTTCGTTCTCCACTCGATAGCCTGTGGGCGTGTCGATTGGCTGCTGCGCTTTCTTTTGGATTTCCGCTGCTAGTTTTTGTTAAGCCCTTCGGGCTAGTCTATTGTAAGCTTGACCATAAGGTCGTACTCTGATGATTATTAATAATATTTGAGTCTTTTCTTAGTAAATCATGATATGTTCGATATTTCATCTTTGTTTATACTGTGTGCACTAGCGTGATCCTGGACTAGTGCAGAATACACAGGAGAGTCCGGATTTGTATATTCGGGTCTCTACACAGCTGCACCTCTGGCTGTGTGGCCTCCGGTGCACCGGGGAGGCCACTGCCGGAGAGAACCTCCGGTGCTGCGTCGGAGGACGGCCCAGGCCAGTCCGCAAAAATCTAGTCCACCTCGGTGTGGCCCGGGGAGAAGCGTCCCTGCTGCTGGTAAGGACCTGCAATAGTAATATCGTTAGTTCGTTGCATGTCGTCTTAGGATAAAAACAAGATCGGACGATGCATACCCGTACATGGCGCCATGAAATCATCCGTGTGGAAGCCGGGGATGTACGTAGGAGGTGTATGAGGGCGTGACCAAGCTGAACTCCCTGGCTGGTCCGGGGGAGGTGGACGTGTCCACGTAGAACTCCCTGGCTGCTCTGGGGGAGGTGGACGTGTCCACGTACTACCTCCGGAGTAGTGCCACGCTAGTCGGGGTGGCACTGGTGGTCGGGGTGCACTGGGCGTAGGTGTGGAGACCGCCGGTAGCCTCGTGCAGGACAGTAGGCTGACGATACGTCTACACCTGGCCTCCATCCGTCGCGCAAAGCTGACGGCCTCCTCGCGGGTCAACTCCCCACCTGTGCCCCACCTCTGCGCTAGTGCGGAGGACTCCGACCACATCGCAACACCGACGTCAGCCTGGACAAAAAGACATAGAATGGTCCATCATCGAAACGATATTGCCATTTGAGAATTTTTGAAATTACAAGTTACGTACCGCGATGTGAGCGTCGCGTGCGAAGTGCGCAGGGTACGCGTCTGTCGGTGCGGCGACGTGTGGGGCAGGTGGGTCAACGACATGTACCAGCTTGGTACGAGTCCGCCCCTGGTACCAGATGAGGTACTCCGCGTAGTCGGCTATGTCGTATGGCCGGTCCTCCTCCACGCGGTCATCCAGCGCACCCTCCCACTGCGCAATCCAGGGCTGCATCCTCCTGGACCAGTCCGTGCCTTTCTTGACGCCCTTCGTGTTGTGTCTGTTTATAGAACCATTACGTAATGTAAGTACTTGCGATCACAATAGTAAGTACGTACAAAAATATCAGAAGCGATCACTCACGCGTGCACGTGCGGCGGAATCGGCGGCCCGACTGGTACAGGAAGTGCCTGCCGCAGCCCAAACTGCCACATCACTCGCTGTGGTGCGTAGTCCTCCACGTAGATGCCGTACACGAGCTTCCGGCGGGTTAGCCAGAAAGCCTGGTCACGCCAGCACAGTGCAGACGCCCGTCAGGAGCACGGGCCTGCACTACCTCCGCTGCGAAAGGCTCCCAGCGCACGTCGGAGTCTGCAAGGCGGTCGAACTGCTCCACGAAGGGGTGGTACGCCCGCATGACCTGCACGTGCGCGAACTGTACCTGCAAGAAAGGCAAATTGTTTAGTACGACGATCGTTAATAAGTTGACTACGATAAAATAAAACTCACTCGTCGACGACACCAAATAGAACCCATCGTCGGCCGGTCGATGTCTCCCCCCGGGTACATCTCGGCCCCGTAGGGACCCATGTCGTCTAGTACAGGTCGTCCGAGACTAAAGCGCTCGAACGACCACAACTGCAGCAGCAGGGGACATCCCGTGAGGATCAAGTTCGCCTTAATCCTCGTGCACGCATCGCACAGGCCGCGGTACGTCGCGGCAAGTGCGGCCGATCCCCAGCTGATCTGGACGGCCTCGCCGTCCGCAATCGCCCTCGCATAAGCGATAAGGCGCGCGTCAACGGTGTTGTCGTGGCTGGTCGTGAAGAGCACCCAACCAAACAGCCACAACACGTAAGCCTCCAGGTGGCGCGCGACCTGGTAATCGTCAGCATCTGCAACCATGCGCTCAACCTGAATGCGAACAAGTTCTTATTAGTATGTAATTGCACAAATAAGAGTTTCGAAGACGCGATCAACTTGAAACACCACGTACCCGGTACTGTATCAGCCACCTCAGCGTCGGTCCATGCTTCTGCCTCTCGTCGAAGATGTGGTGGTGATCGGCCGGTGGAAGGACCCCCTGGAATCTGCCGAGCAGGTCATCGCGCCACTCGGCGGGAGCCTCCGGTAGGAAGGCAGCGTCTCCCGCGACCGGAAGGCCAAGGAGTATGGACACGTCCTGCAAGGTCGGCGCCATCTCCCCGACTAGTAGATGGAAAGTGTGCGTCTCGGGCCGCCAACGGTCCACCAAAGCCGTCAGCAGGGAACGGTCGAACGGGAAGCGTCGTGATCGCTCCACGCCCGCCTCGTCCCCCTCCCCGGCCAAGGCACCTCCGTCCTCATCCGTGGCCTGCACCATCCGGGCAAGAGGGAGAAGTCCGGCATCCCGCAGCCTGCAAATAAAGTGAAGGTCAGCATTAAATGTTTTTATGGTAATACTAAAACGTTGGCGTAGTGCAAACCTGGCAGTCCAACGGGGGTCGAGTCCCCAGGCCACACGAGGTGTGCGTGTCCGGACCACTCCCAGCTCAGTCGACTCGTCCGTGCTCCCCGGTGGCGGCGCACGACGGGAAGCGCGGTGCACGCGGTCCAAGTGCTCGTCCAACAGCGGGTACCGTCAGTCACCTGCCATAACTGCAAAATTATCTAAATGTAAATTTGTACACTACATTTTCTACAATAATACATGAAAAATATTATACAAAATTTCGACACAACAATTTTCTACATTTAAATTTTCTTCATTTCAATTTTGTAAACTGCATCTACATTTATACATTGAATGATCTACAATAAATTTCTAAAGTAAATTTTCCACAATAATACATTACAAATATTATACAAAAAACTATATTTTTCTACATTTAAATTTGTACATCTAAATTTGTAAACTGCATCTACATTTCTAAATTTAATGTTCTAAACTAGATTTTCTAAACTAAATATCTAAGCTAATTTTCTAAACTAAATTTTCTAAACTAAATATCTAAACTAAATTTGTAAACTAAATATCTACACTACATTTTCTAAACTAAATTTATCTAAACAAATTTTCTAAAGTAAAATTTCCACAATAATGCATTACAAATATTATACAAAAAACTATATTTTTCTACATTTAAATTTGTACATCTATATTTGTAAACTGCATCTACATTTCTAAATTTAATGTTCTAAACTAAATTTTCTAAACTAAATATCTAAACTAAATATCTAAGCTAATTTTCTAAACTAAATATCTCAACTAAATATCTAAACTAAATTTGTAAACTAAATATCTACACTAGATTTTCTAAACTAAATTTATCTAAACAAATTTTATAAAATAAATTTTCTAAAATTAGGAAAATACCTGCAAATCCCGCGGCTTCTCCTCCTCTCTCTCTCTCCTTCTCTTCTTCCCTCTCCTCCCCCTCTCCTTCTCTTCTTCCCTCTCCTCTCCCTCTCCTTCTCTTCTTCCCCGCTCCTCCTCCTCTTCCTTCCTCTCTTCTGCTTCTGTCTTCCTCGCGCGGCGGAGAGTGAATGGCGAGCAGGCCTGGGGAAGAAAAGGGGCTTGGCCGGCGGGCTATATTCACATGCAGTCGCCCCCCCGTTGGGCGACTCTTCTTTATGTCGCCGAACGGGGGGGGGGGGGCGATTCAATTGAATCGCTTAACGGGGAGGCGATTGCATTTAATCGCCCAACGGTTACCAGATTCTTTATAAGTCACTTTTTGGTGGGGCGACAAGCGTAAATCGCCCAATGGTTTGGCGACTCGAGCCTATTTGTGTAAAAAAATTTGTCGCGGGTATATTTCTGTATTTTCGAATAAAAAATGGGTTATCCGTACAAAAAATTCTGATATGGCAAGGAGACCAGGAGAAGTTTTGGGCCGCTTTGTTGGACCTCTTGACGCTCCGCGAGCTGGACCTGTAGGCTGGGCTGAGTTTGGACCAAGTTGCTGGGCACAGATTCCAAGATTATTTTTCTAGGATTGGCGTGGAGCCAATCAATCTTAAACAAATACTTTCTATCCAACAAGAGATCTATGGTTATGGAATGAATTCAGACAAATAAAACGAGCGACCAACAACAAGGTGTTAGGCTCAAGGTTAGGGTTCACCAAAGTTAGAGAGAAAGGCGGGGAGGCAAAGGTGATGGTGAACGACGAGGTGGCGAGGGCGTCAATGGCCGTAGGATCAGGGAAGGATGGTGGAAACAGGGACGGGATGGTGGTGGAATTATGTGGAGTTACGCCGAAGAGGAGGAGGAAGCAACGATGGTGCGTACGGAGCTTGGTTTGGTTTGTCGGTGATGGAGGAGCTCACCGGTCACCGTAGAGGGGAGGCAGAGTAGATTGGAGAAGACAAATGCTTGGTTGCGGCGTTGCGGTTCGATAATGTAGTGGTCTAATGCTAGATGAGCTTGAGTTGGGTTAGCTGGGCGAAGGTCTGCCAAGGCTAGGCATGTTGGGCTGTTTGGTAAATTTCTCTTAATTTACGAATTAAAAGAAAAGGGAAAAGAAAAAACCCTTGTGGGGCGCATTTGTAAGAGAGGGAAGGAGAAGGGATAAGGCTCCTTGTGAGTTGACTCAGATCATGGAGGGGATCCGACTAATCTCCTCGCATCCCTGGTCTCTCTCGCACAAGAAGCGGTGTGGCCGTTCAACGGCACTGCCATTTCCTCATCTGTTAAACGTGGCCATTCTCCCCCTATAAATCAGGATGGAGACCTTGCTCTTGAGTAGATCAGAGGGCTTACCACCAGATCCAAAGTCTTATAGTGGCGATTTGGTTTTCATTGTTGATATAGGGATTCTAGCGGCTTTGCAACAGCAAGCTTGCCAAGCTTGGTGACCTTGACCCCTGCTGCTCGAAGACAAGTCCCCTGCCATGCTCCTACAATGTTTACTTGGTTTAGACAAATAGAAAAGGTATTGAATTGTCAATAATAATTAGAAGAGATTTTTAGACCACCTATTCACCCTACTCTAATCGGCCTCCTCGATCTTGCAACGTCGCACTCATCGCATTGCCCTCTGCATGTACTCCTCCCCTCCATCCTCCCCACCAAGCACCAAAGAACAAGAGAGCTCAAGCTTTATGTTTTCGGTCGCAGTGTCCATCGAGCCACTCCAACTGCTCGGGTAGGTTTATGCGACCGCCACCATGACCGTCAAGCTCGCCTTGACGTCCTCTTTCTCTCCCTCACACCATTCCTTCTTCCTCCCATAGGGTCTCTAGGAACGCCATCATCTTCTTTCCCTCCAGCGACGCGTAGCCTAACACCATCGCCACTCGCTTTTTCGTTCTCGTTGCTCTGGTGAGAAAAACTAAATATCGCTTGCATCATGGCATGTTACACCCCTTACTCACTATTTCCACTCTCCTAATTTCAGTGCTATGCCACTGCGCTAGCTGGAACACCTTCTTCCTTGGTTTCGGCCGAAAAACACCTCCATTCTGCATCCGATGAGCTCCCCTTCGATTCCACCTTGCTGGAGCATCTCTACACCACCCCTTCCTTCCGCAACCTCTAATTTGAGGCATCTACCTCCATGTTGATGCCGCCACATGGATCTCGCCTCACCGCCCTCTACTCTAGTCGTCGGGCCACCTCAGTTTGTCGCCACCTTCACCGCCTGCTTCGGTGAGCTCCCCTCACTCCTCTCATGCTCGTGCACACCTTATACATTTCTCTATTCCTCTCCGGAGCTGCCACCCTCTTTCTTCCCCAACCTAGGCCATCGCGCGCCGCTGTGAGTTTGCCTCCGTGTGTCTTCGCCAACGCTGCAACCACCAGTGATGTAGCCGACCCTTACTCGACCCATTTTTGTCATCCCTATGCCCGCAACATCTCTCAATCACCATAAACAAGCTTCCTCTAAGCCACCCATGGATCCTCCTCTGTTTCTCTTTCTCCACTTCTGTGTTGTAAACGAGAGGAGAAGAAGTCCCCTGTCGCTCTCTCTGTGTGGCAACTAGGCCTACCAGTAATTAAAGGAGATGGCTTGATGTAGGAAACCCACCACTAATACATTTTGCCACTGAGGAGGCATATGGCGGCCATGTCAGCCCAAAACTCATGTGAGGGGTTAACTTGACCGGTATCGGTAGGTTCGGGTTCCCATTCAAACAGTTTTAGAGTTCGAGGTTGACTTTTGGACCATCCCTATAGTTCAACATTGAAAAGTAGGCTTATTCTTTGTGAAAAAAGGCGCTCTCGTGTATAAGCCCATTCTGTCGTGTACAAGCCCATAGAGGTCCATCAGCCGCTGCAAATTCCTCCGACGATCCACAGTGTCATGCTATGCTCTCTCGCTGTTTTGATTCTTTTTTTTTTGGTCCAAAATTGCCTCCTCACACTGCACTTGGTTGCTAAAACACCCCCATATAATCGTGAATTGTGCTAGCTGTCGAGAGAGAGAGAGCAGCGGCAATCTGGGAATTTTGAATGTTTATTTTTCAAATCCAAAAAGAATAATATTTTAATAGACAGATCGCAGTCCAGTAAAATAACCACAAATATGTAGTGTCCATTGACAAATTCCCATTTGTACGACGTGTCTGAGACTCCAAATGCGGCTGTGATCAAAATGACTTCAGCTTCTGACTTTCAGCTTATTTTTCACTATTCATAAATTTCGTCTTTTTCTGAACTTTTGACTTTTTGTTGAACTTTTTTGCCGGTTCTTTTTTTCCGTATGTGTTTGTATTATACGTAATGGGCTAACATATTTTTATATTTTTTTATATTTTTTAAATTTAATTATGCTACATAAGTCTTTGTCAGCTACAGTATTTTTTCAGCCAGTTACAGTACTTTTCAGCCATAGGCCACAAAAAGCTCAAATGATCGCAAGATAGAACTGGGAGGCATAAAGTCGCGGGCATATGCTGAGGGCCTTATCTTTGTCATTGGCCTGCAACCAATGAAACTCTGACATGGCTTCTGTGTGTGTGTGGGGGGGGGGGGGGGGGGCATATCTATCTTCCTCCCTTGGTTGCATCTGCAAGGGAGCTAGACATGCGCGTGCTAATGGCTACACCATACAGCATAGTCCGCTCTGAACGACGGCGCCAAGGCAAGCGATGGCCCATCTCATGGCGCCCCTTCCTGCCACTACGCAGCACACGACCATCGTTCCAAAGGTTGCACCAAAATCTCCTGCTCTGAAGAACAGCGGCATCCTTCATCTGGGAGCCAAATGCGACACCAGAAGGTGTTTGCGAGGAACCTGCTCTACGTATCGGATCTTTTTTTGTCTTAGAAATCACGGATTTACGGTGCATTTTTGGGTTCTGACAGCCCTGATGCATTGTTGTTATAGGGCCTTTCTGCATGGCTTGATGATTGCTGCTGGTGGTGCCGGTTCACTGATGGGTGCTGACATTGCCTCTGCTGCTTCCAAGAGGGGGGCTCCGCCGCCGGCGCCGACGGAGGAGAAGAAAGACCCCAACGTCAGCGGCGTGCAGGCTAAAATTCTTGCCAGTAAGAGGAGGAAGGAGGCCATGGAGTCAGTGGCCAAGATGAGGGAGAAGGGGAAGCCTAGAGGTGGGAATTGGGCCGTGCCGGCACGGTCCAGGCCCACCGTGCTTCGGGCCGCTTCGTGCCGTGCCGGTTCGGCCCAGTCATCCCGTCGTGCCGTGCCGTGCCGGCCCGCCTCGTCTTTGGCCAGGCCCAAAGCCCACCGTGCCGGCGTTCGTGCCGTGCCAGCCCAAGCCCAGCCCAAAGTAACTATACACGACGAAAGCGACGGCGACAATGGTAGCAGTGGCCGTTATCTTCCTTTCTCTTGTATCCGCCTTATTAAAAACCTACTTAAAATTCGATTCTATTGTCTCATGCCATTCCACCTCTGAACTTGGTCATCTAGCCCAATGGAATGTATATCTTGTGCAAATTAGACTATAGCGTACGTGGACATCGCCTGACAATATAGCATAGACCTACCCAACTAGTCAAATAGAAAAGCTCAAGGAGAATCATGAGTACAACTTACTATAGTTAAGAAATCAATTTTAAGTAGTTTCTGGTCAACCGTGCTCTTCGTGCCGTGCCGGCCCGAGCACGGCCCGATCTGTCGTGCCGTGCCGTGCCGCCCACCGTGCCGAATTTTGAGGCCCGGCCCGGCCCACCATTCGTGCCGTGCCGGCACGGCCCGCCACGTGTCGGGCCGGGCCGTGCTTGGGCCGGGCCGTGCCGGCCGTGCTTCGGGCTGACCCAAAAAAGCCCGGCCCAAGTCCCAGCTCTAGGGAAGCCTGTCAGTAATTGAAATTCCACAAAAAAAACACGGTCGTTGTAGCGTGAGTATGCCACTCACCAAGTGACTAATTTCTTCATGAGCACTATATTAGATCATAGATATATATAACGTTGATGCAAATACCGTCTTCGTTGCTATTGTTCGTGCTCATATTCATTTGAACTCGATAAGAGGACATACCGTGTAGTATGCACTTGTTAGAGAATGCTGCCTTGCTCATATTTTAGATGGTGTTTTCCTTTAAGGTTAGCATGTGCTGATTTGAGCTAAACAACTAACAAGCTCTCTTTTGGGAATTCCTGAATTTCAATGCCCAATCCATTACAGAAAAATGGACCCGCTAAATTAGCATCTATACTCCATTATTCTCATTTTTTTTCTGGCATCTCTTTACAAAAAGCATGTCTTGTTGCTGCTGTTAGTAAACACTTTTGGAGAGTTATCGGTAGTGTACTATCATCCCGGATATATATGATACGAATCTGAATGAACTTGCGCCTTTCAACTTTGGGGTACTTTGAGCAAAACATCAACCTAATAATAATTATCAAATGATTTAAATCAAGCTAATGGAATTCAACAGATGAATAATCACTTTCAGAAAAGAAATTCAATAGACGAACAATAGTGTATTATTCCCTTCTTTTCTCAACATACAGCTACAAACCAAAAGAGATTACAGAATCTGACAGTATCCTTTATCGAGGAAGGAAATAAAAACTAATTGAGTGATGGGCCCATGGCCAAACATTAGTCCTTGCCTTTCTTTTTGTTGAACATTCTTTTCCCTTTTTCATTCTACAGTTGCTGCCCTTGGGCTGGGATTTGTGGACCTCATTACTATGGACCTGCCAATGAGAAGCTTAGGTCGTTTCGCAAATCCACTAACCTGCCTTTGCAGCATATTCTCCAGCTGCGGTTTATCACCAGAACTTGCCAGGACAAGTTCATTTAGGTTCCGTAGGAACGGCACACCGGACAGGCCATCCTTGCTGTCACTCAGTGTAGTACATTTCTTCACTCGAAGTTTCTCAAGCTCAGGCATTGCACCGTCCTCGATCTGCACGGTCTTGATTTTCTGCAGCCCTTCAATGTCAAGCAATTTGAGTTTTTTGAATGTATCCCTTCGGAAACGCAGTGACTCCCCTGAAAAGGACTTCCCCCACAGTCCGAGAGAATCCAGGTTGCGCAGGTTCCCAATTAGCTCAATGTCTTTCTGCTCCAACTGTGTCCGAAGAAGCTTTACCTTGGCTAGATCATTGAGGGAACTAATCCAGCCAGGAAATTCGCCTAAATGGCCACACAACCGGAGTGACAAGAGATGCTTTGGTGGTGGTTCGCTCATGTCCCAGTCTTTTAGAAACTGAAGCGACTCAGAGCGCACTTCGAGTCGTTCCAATCGAACAAGCCTTCCTATCGACATGCATAATTCCATTCCTTCTTCCTCGGTCGCACATAAATCCACTCCTAATCTACGCAAGCTAGTCAGCTTCCCCAGCTTCCTTGCCACTCCGCTGCCTTGTCCAATGTGCACCACCCCCAGCATGTGTAGGTTCCTTAGCTTCTCGATTCCCTCAGGAGCCCTTACACTGAACTGACCTCCACAGCATGAAGATGAAAATTCACAGCACTCCTCATAACCATGATAGCACCTGTATACAAAGTCTGCCAAGGTTCCCAAGAAGTTGCCGTTACATTTGGCTGCATTGTTGTCTGCAAAAATTTTTTCCATCTTCTCCACCAAGTCTTCCGCGAAGTTGACACCAGCAATAAGATAGTGCAGTTTCTCCAGTTTGGAGATACCATCAGGTAGCTGTGTCACCTTAGTGTCTTGAACATCTAATGTCTCCAGGTACCTAAGGTTCCGCAGAGAAGGAAGCCTTGAAATCTTTGTTCCTCGCAGACCGAGGTACCTTAAATGGTGTAGCTCCCCGATGTGTTTGAGATCATCATTCTCCAGCTCGACTGTATCTTCCAGGTCAAGAACTCTCAGCAACCGCAATTTAGGGGAGACGAGGGACACAGGGCACTCTCCAAAGACTGTCAATGACCGAATCCGAGACATGTTTATGCTTGCCATCTTCTCCTCACTCCTCTTCCATCTTGTCACTACCACATGACGTATCTTACTTTGTGGAACCTCGTTGCAGTGCTTGTCAATGATGAAGAGTTGGTTCTCCTCAATCGACTTCGATAAGATTATTTGAAGTACCACACCATGAACCCGGCAACGTTCAACTGCCATGCTGGCCCTGACCTTCTTCTTGGAAGGTAGGATCATGCTTCTGTTGATGAGCTCGTTGTAGTGCCTCTGTCCGACTTCCTCAACGGTCATGTCACGCCGCTTTGCTATGTACCCTTCTGCCATCCACCGCCGCAGTAAACGGGTACACCTGATCTCATGGTTCTCAGGAAAAAGACTAAGGTACAAGAAGCAAGACTTCAGATGATACGGTAGCCCGTCATAGCTCGAGGTGATAACTCTTTTGATGTCTCGGTCGAACTCCAGCTCCGACCCAAGATGCTCACGCAGCTTCTTCCATTCTCCGCTCACTTTGGGCCTGTTGGCCAGCAGACCTCCTATGGTGGCTATAGAAAGTGGAAGCCCCCGGCATCTCTTTAAGATACGATTGGCTTGCTCCTCCATATCAGCTGGCAAAGTATATTCAGCATCCTTGTACACCTTAAAATGAACAAAAACAAAGTGAGAAACTATAGTTCTTTTTTTTAAAAAAAATAAGTAACTAAAGTACTGTGTATGACCATTTAGTTTTGCTTGAAAAACAAACAGGGAAAAATCTAGAGCTCCCCAAAGTCACTATTATTGTTAAAAGTCCTCTACAACTCGCTTTGCTTAACACCCCTATAAGTGAATCTCCTCTAGTTCCCTCCCAGCATCTATTTTCTCAAAATACCACATAATTACTCATTTTGTCGTGACACCTCAACACTACTTATCTCTTACGTGGAAGCCTATATAGCCGGGGTTTCTCCAGGAACAATCTACCAAGTATACCTATGGAGACATTTCGTCAAGCACCTTGTAGGCAATGGCGTCAGCAAAACGTCCACACAATGGCGTGCCAGAGGCTAAGCGCAAGGACGCACGGGACGATGACAGCTGCATTGTAATTCTCGTGCATGGTTCGTGCGGCGGAATGCGGCACAACACGGGGCCGATGCGTCACCTCAGTGCACAGCCGGGCGTGAGGCGCCGGCGAGGCCAGTGTGGGTTGAAGCGGCGAGCCGTGCTGGCAACGACATGTGGCGTCGGCGAGGGCTGTGCGCGGGCGGCGAGCGAGCAACAACGTCTGACATCGTCGAGGGCAGAGCACGATCTATGCTCAGGCTGCGAGAAGCAGCGCGGCCGGCGTAGGCGCGACCGAAGTGGATTTGGGGGAGCAAGACGAATTGACAGGATAGCATTCTGCAGGGGGTGCTGTGCAAATTGCCAATGAAGTGCCCTTTGTTAAGACCGTTCTTTCGGTCTTTTAGTGGGGTTTTGATTTCAACTTTTTTAATATTTAATATTTATTAAATTAATAAACTATTTTGGTCGGTTTTTTACTTTAATTTCTTTAAGCGCTTCCTATTTATGAAACTAATAAGCCGTAGCTAAAAAAAAGTCCTCTAAATAACTCATTTCCTATAGCCCTGTTTGGATGTTTGGCAAAGGTAGATGCAAGGGGGCCGAGGTGGGTCGAAGCACACCTTACCTTTGGCCAAACCATATGTAACCCAACACCTCTAACCATCCATGTGTCTATAGGGCACCATGGCTGCATGTAGAAGAAGGCTATGAGATCTGGACATCAATCACCTTCCATGGGCCGCACCAAGTCCAATCCTAGTGTTGTTTGCGTGCTGGACCAGCCACACCAGACATGCCCACCAAAGTCCACATATCGCTCTCTTTCTTCCCAATCCAACTAGGCAACCACCGAAGGACAAAACCAACTCCCCAATCGCAATTGGCTTGGTGGAGACATGACTCATACGACGTGAGCAGCAACCCTAGTGCGATAGCTAGCATGCAGCGATGGCGGCGTGCGAGGAGTGCGGCGGGCGTGCAAATTCGGAGGCAAGCAACCAAGGCGCAGTTGCACAGGTGCAAATTTGGTTCGGTTACTATGGTAATATTTGTATTTTCACGATATTTTCTCTTCTAATTATGTATAATTTTGGATCATTAAAGATGATTCTATTGTTGCTTCTTTGGTTTGTCTCATGTTAGTACTGTCTTATTAGCACCCTCTATATTTTAATTCTAGGTCCACCATTAATGTCCGGCTTATTCTCGTGGAAGGAGGTGAAAATTAGTTCGACTTCCACAATCCTAACCCCATCCCAATAAGGCCGTGCTAATCGAAGAATGTAATGAGAGAAATCGAATTATAGCCGAGGAAAACAGGTGATTAGGGTCCGGTGCAGTGCAATGTGCATGAAACATCCAAAGCTACAGCCAACGAATGATCTGTTCACATAAATGGCTATATAGATATTTTTTTTAAAAAAATTAGCTATCAAATATCTGTTTTTACAAATCTAATCTTTTTTATAGACTTATCAAGCTCGACAGATATCTACTGAGCTAGGAGAGCTTGACAGGTCGCCTACCGAGCCTCCTGTGTGCAGCAGCAATCATAGCGCTTTAATTAAGCGATGATTAGCACTAATTAATTTCTATTAGCACTAGTTAAATATGATTAACGCTTTTAAGTAAGCGATGATTAGTGCTAATTAATTTCTATTAGCATCAGTTAAATATGATTAGTGCTAATTAATTTCTATTAGCACCAGTTAAATATGTTTAAAGGCTAAATTTGAAAAAAAACTGCTTAACATCCGTATGAACAATTCCAACCAATCAAGGCCAATCGACAAGTTGATGAAGCGGCAACTAGCGAGCTCACCTTTTGCAATAGCAGTTTCCGGGCCTCCTGATCTCCGAGAGGCTTCAGCTCGTAGGCGTGCTCCGCCATGTCCCCCGCGCAGTGCCGGGCAACATCTTCTCGCCGGGTCGTCACGATGATGCGGCCGCCCGTGTCCGTCCCGGAGAAACACCGCGATATGAGCTCCCACTCCTCCTGTGAGCACAGGTCGTCCACCACGACCAGGTAGCTCTTCTCCTCGAGCCACGCCGAGACGTCCTGGCCGTGCGCCAAGCCGAGCTGCTTCCCCAGCCGCCGCTCGAACTCGTGGGCGCTGTCGAGCGGGTGCGGCACGGTCACCCAGGCGCGGCAGTCGAAGCCGTCGAGGAGGACGGGGTCGTTGTACAACATCCTCGCCACGGACGACTTCCCCATCCCGCCCATGCCCCACACCGACACCACCCTCCCCTCGCCGGGGATCAGCCCGGCCAGCTCGTCCTTCTCGCCGTCCCGGCCGATGACCTGGAACGCGAGCTCGGAGCGCAGGTGGTCGTCTTGAGGAAGCTCGTGCTCCTCGGCGGATGGGTGGTCGTCGTCGTCGACTATGATGTGATATCGCTGGTTGCGCTGGTTGAGCTCCTCGAGGCTGGCCTTGAGGCCCAGGATGCGCGCGGCGATGCGGTGGCGGGCGGCTAGGGGCCCCGGGAGCCAGGAGGCGCAGTTGGGGCGGGACGCGTGCAGCATGAAGTCGAGGAGGCAGTCCTCGACGTCGTAGGCGAGGTCGCGCACCTGCTTCACCCACGTCCTCACGGTGTCCTTGCTGCAGCCGCGCCGGCCGCCGGCCTCCGGGCTCGCGGAGGCCACCCTGAGGAACGACTGCATCATCTCCAGCTCGTTGCGGATGAACTCCACCTCCCTCCGCACGCCCAGCAGGAGCGCCGCCTCGTCGGCCACGGCCGACCCCGCGCTGCCCAGCACGCCGTCCAGGACGGTCCTCGCCAGGCTCACCGCCGTCGCCTCCATCTCTCTCTGTGCCGATCTGTTCCGCTCTAGGCTATGCAGTGGAGCAAGCGAGCAAGCCGCCATTCTTATACAACCACGGCGCGTGCGAGTCAACCAAAAGTCTTCCGATCCACGGCCAACGTCACAGGTCACGTCACGGCGTGTAATAATACCGCTCCGTCACTCACGGTAGGAAAAAAAAAGCATTTGAGACGTCGCAAATGGTAGAAAGCCTAGCACCGCAACGCAAAGGCATCCAAATTTTTTTTACAGGAACCGTGAAGGGATCAGTGGCCAAGACGAGGGAGAAAGGGAAGCCCGCTGTTAACTGACGCTAGAACCGAACTCATTTGGGCTGGAGAATGACAGTTTACTGAGTGATTTGTAAGTGCACTTAACAATAAAACGTTGATGCAGTGCAGATAACTTCAGTTTCCTTGCTGATGCTCGTGCTCTGTTTCGTTTGAACTCGACTCGGCAGTGTGATTCCAGTTCAACAAGTGGCGGGAGCCGGGGACCCCATCCCCCATGAACTATTGTGTAGCACCCGAAATTCGGGGGGAAAAAAACAGCAGCCATATCTATCTCTAACTCCCACTCTATCTCCATCCCATTTTACATCTTTACCTCTCCCATCTCCAACAAAAAAAAAAGATCTCTCGCTCTCTCGATCCGGGACTGGGGCAGCAGCGTCGGGAAGCGGCGTCAGAAGGCGGAGCGGCAGCAGGGTCGGAGCGGCTGGGCGCGGCTTGGCTAGCGGCGGCGCGGCCGAGCGGTAGCAGGGCCAAAGCGGTCCGGTGCGGGCCAAGTGCCGGGCGACGTCGAGGCGGGCGCGCACAGGCCGGAGGCGGCACGGCCGGCCGAGGGGCGGCGCATGGCGTGTAGGCTGGAGGCAGTGCGGTGTGGCCGGTGGTGGCTAGCGGCGAGAGGCACAGCTCGGCGCTGGATGGCGCGATTGGTGGCGGCGTGCGGCTGGCCGGAGGCACAGCCGGCCGGAGGTGGGAGCTGGGCAGCAGAGTTCAGGCTGGCGGCGACGTGTAGGGCATTGTCGGCATGACCAGGAGCCGGAGGCGAGCAGCGGCAGGTGGCGTACGGGCGGCCGAGAAGGAGGCGCAGCAGCGGCGTTGGCTGGGCACGGCTAGAAGGTGGCGGCGCGAGCCGGTGACAGCAGTGGCCAGCGACGTTGGTTCGGCCGACGTGCGGTGCCGACGAGGTTCGGCCAGTTTGGACCTGACTGAATCACGTTTCGTGCGCGGTTTCTTTAGCGTACGCTGGGGAGCAGGGTTTGCTCAGCTGAATCGCGTTCTGCACGACGTTTTCAGAAGTCAAGCAGTGGGTCATGGTCCGCACAACCGAGCAGCCAGTCGCATGGCCGAACGGTAATTCACACGATAAAGGCTTAGCGAATGCAAATTCGTTCGGCCGATAGCTTTTCTGTTTAGTCTTTCCACATGTTATCTCAGCTTTGATATGATCTGCCTCCATTCCATCTTGTAGGTTCGCACACAACTTTTAAGGAAACGCTTGGGCAGTTGCACACCTCAGATCCCTGTGCAGCGAGGCCGTCAAACGTGCTCAGGGCAAGTACCTCGTGGCCGTGACCTTTCTGTTTCACATATCATATGGTTTCAGATTAATTGCTACCTTATCATTGAGTATAATTATCATATCACTCATACTTACTTGGCTAATATCATATCGTTAATGTTACTTGGCTAACATCATATCATTAGCGATAATTGGCCAACATCATATTGTTAAAGTTACTTAGCTACTAACAGATTCCTAAACCTTACTTGGTTAATATCACATCACCAATGCTTGCCTGATTATTATCATATTACCAATACTTGTTTGGTTATAAATTTTTAATATTGTTTATCTTGTTCCACATGCTCTTAGGTTTAGTAGAATGCTTAGTTAATTATGCTCTAGAATTTATGCTTTTAATTAGTGATTTAGAAGTAGCGCTTCAACCATTAGGGGGGTTTAACATATGAACATATTTAATGTAGGTTTAAAATTATTAGCACTCGTTTTACATTAGGCTGCTATGGTTAAATTCCTGATACCATGATCCATTAACTACTTGATGTTATATGTGGGCTAGGACGGATTCATATGTGCATGATACACGTTAACCTGACTAATAATCACTTAACACATAATAAAACTTGGATGAATGACAACTCTTGTGTGAGCTATGTTATAATATCCCTTTTAGATTAATTCCTAGTTCTCTACCACCTTGTTATCATTCCATATCACCTCATATCGAGAGTTATGTTTTTTGTTTTCAGCCTCAACAACTCCTTCCACGGACCGCGCCAAGCTCACGGCCGTCGCCTCCATCTCTTGATCTCTCGCGTTTCTTCCTCTCTGTGTTGCGTGTGCGCGTGTTTCCTCTCTACTGAGGTTGCTAATACAGTAATGCCTAGTGTTTGGCACACTGGATTAATGGATGGATGTTGATCAAAGAGGAGGCTGCTTTGCTTATACGGTTTTGCTTTGCTTATACGGTTTTGTTCTACATAGCATAGCAGGCAATGGCTCCTCTCCAGTTTATTTTGCTTGCTACAAATTGTAAAAGTATCATATATGCTCTACATAAGAGGGATCTTATGTGTGACTATCTTTTGGACTGCAGATAGATGATTTATCCATTACTGGAGGGATGGAGATGGAAATAGATCAACCACAAGAAGGTTTGTGTACATGTGTCTGTGTGAAAGCATATAGGTTACTATAGGGCCTGTTCTTTTCGGCTGCGGTTTATGGTTTTTGGCTGGAATTTTTGAATTTTGACTGTTTACAGTACAGATTACGGAGAGACAAATACTCACTTGCGATTTTGGCTAGTACAGATGTTGGGCTTTTAACGTGTAGATCATTTAACCTGTAGATCTCATCTTGAGAAAATACTCCGTTTGAAAGTTAGGTACTGTAGCAAAAGCCAAAAGCCGCCGGCTTCAGAGGAAAAGAACAGGCCCTATATACATATACGTACCTATTGGCTCTACAATATGATGTTATTGTTTGTTGTAATCATATGACCTGGTATGTGTAAGATGCTAACAAATGTATGCACCATTGGCCAATTTCGGACGTGTATATATATCTGATGCTTGCCAATCTGACTGTGTGTTTGTTGTGGAGTAGTTACATGTAATTGTTCCACTCAACTGAATCATGTATGCATCATATATGCTCTGTTTCTTTTATATGTTTCTTAAGAATAATATTTACCATTTGTCCATTTCTTCACAGATTTTGAGGAGGCAGTTAGGCAGATGTCAATGGTTGAAGACCTTTTGGTTAAGACCTTTTGTTCAGTACCAAACCGTCAATGGTTGAAATCTTCAAATAGAAGACCTTTTGTTTGTTGTTCTCGTTACCACTTTATGAATCACTTATGAACTACTATTTGGATGTAACACAATTGGTACTACCGTATTTTGTAATTTATACACAACCACTGCTTGTATAATTGCAATCAAATTATGTAATTTGTATTAATGAACCTAACGAGCCAAGCCCGAGCTTTCCACCGAGCCGAACCAAGCCGAGCCTCACTTTTAGCTCGTTATTCTAACGAGCCGAGCTGCTTCTTTAATGAGCCTTGCCGAGCCGGCTCGTTATCCACCCCTACCTGGGGACCAGGGAGTGAACCTGGTTGGATCTGGCGGGGTACGAGAGTCCGGATCTGACAAAATCATATGTATTATTCACGTCGACATCTCCACCGTTTAATGTCATTTTGAAAAATATATACAAAAATCATTAGTTGCAGACAAAAGTTATCATTAATTGTATAGTAAAGTTGGATTTTTCATTCATTTTAGAAAGGAAACTCGCAACGTTGTAGTCAGTCTGACAGTGTTTTTGAGACGGAAAGATCCGAGAAAATGCTCTCGAGTAGGGTGAGCGGTGCAGGATCGTGCTTGGCACGTACGGTAACTGACCAGCGACAAGTAGATACTGAACTTCGACGAAAAAAGAGGTGAAATTTAATAGGTCGGTTCGGTTTTCTTAATGGGTTACTTTGGACTTTGATAGGTCGCTTCTGTGAGAAAAAAAGAAAACGTGTAGCTACCGTTATAATAGTGTTACTTTGGACTTTGTTTGGACACTTCAGATTGAATTGAATATACGAATTCAGCATACGAATATACGGATGACGTAGTTCATGGTGGCTCCAAATGGTCTTCGTATCAACTATTATATTATTATATTAATTAAACGATATATGCTCCATGAAAAGGATGTACATAATGCAAAATACAAGCTATGTTTGGTGGTGATCGGTTCGGCTGAAAAGCTCGTGGCTTATGGCTGAAAACACTGTAGCTGATTGAAAAAAACACTGTAGCTGACAGAGGCTTATTTAGAATAATTAAATTTTAAAAAATTTAAAAATATAAAAAATATGTTAGCCCATTACGTATAATACAAACAAATACGGGAAAAAAAGAACCAGCAAAAAAACTCAACAAAAAGTCAAAAGTTCAGAAAAAGACGAAACTTATGAATAGTGACAAATAAGCCAGAAGCCAGAAGTCGAAGCCGAGTTGATCAGGAATTTTCTGTGTAAGCTCAATGTCAGCTAGCTGGTACCGAGCGCACGGCGAAATGAAATGAAATGCTGACCATGCATGCTTTGTAAAACAACAACCAAGGCGTTAACATTTTTTAAAAAGCAACATGCAACGTTAGTTGCTGGCACGAAACTTCCAGTCACACAATTTGTAAGTAAAAACAACCAAATCAGTAGTCTTGGTCTTAAGGATACAAATCGATTGAAGTTAGGTTCCATGTGACTTCTTATACTTGTTGGAGTTGCGGCCGGGAGACAATAGCGACTCGATAAAAATGAAGATGAGGATAAAGAACCAGTTGGAGTCCATTTCTTGAGTCATATTAGGTAAATATACAATGAAGAGCAGGATAAAGAACCGGTTGGAGTTGCTCAAGATAGTACGTACGTGCACGGGAGAGGCGCGCGCATCAACGTCCCGCATCAACGTACGTACTGCGCGCTGAAATCGTTTACGCGCATGGGGACACGGGCTGCACCTGCTCCTGACCGAGTCGCAGGTCGATCGGGCGGCCAACGGCCGGGTCGTCGCTCGAATACGCGCGCGGCGGTCGTCGCTCGAATACGCGCGCGCGGCGGGCGAGCCATGTGCCCATGTGGTGTGCGCAAGACGGGAGGCGGGAGGCCTTCGAGGAAGCAGCAGGCGAAGACGACTGCGTATGCACAGGAAGGAAGACGCGAAACGCGGCGGAGCGGTAGTTGAGTGGGCAGCGGGCTGTATTGACCCGCGGTACAACGCTGGTTGTTCGCACATTGTTACCTGGTTCTCGTTCCGCACGAACCCAATCAAGAAGACGCCGAGTTAAAAGAATTGGGCCAACTTCGATGTACCAAACTGCGCACTGATTCGGAGTTCAAAAGAAGTGATTTTTAGAAGAAAATGATGAGTGGTGAGAAAAATAAGAGAGATACTTATATGAGACAGAAGCAAAAAGAGTAGATATATAATACGTCTATGGTGGTGATCGGTTCGGCTGAAAGCCTCGTGGCTTATGGCTGAAAACACTGTAGCTGGCTGAAAAAAGCACTGTAGCTGACAGAGGCTTATTTACCATAATTAAATTTAAAAAATTTAAAAATAGAAAAAACATATTAGCCCATCACGTATAATGTAAACAAATACGAGGAAAAAAAGAACCGGTAAAAAACTCAAAAAAAACCAAAAGTTCAGAAAAAGACGAAATTTATGAATAGTGCAAAAATAAGCTTAAACCAGAAGCTGAAGCCATATCGATCAGGGCCTGATCTCATATCTTATCTCTTAACGAGTAGTCAATATAAACTGGTTATACATACGTTCGGTACTTCAGTTGGCGCGTGCTTCTTTCGTACGTACACCGGTGAGGCTTCCATACGGGGTCATCTATGTAATGGCTTCCATTTAATTGCGTGACGCTTCTTGAGCATTAATCATCGCTATGCAAATATTGTAGCTGATTTGATCTGGAGCTCATCTCCCGGTGGTTGAATCGATTTCAACATCCGATTGGATCGGATGGCACAAGCGGTCTGATCGGAATTGGCACCCGGTCAGATCAGCCAGACAGTGATTTTTTGGTTAGGATTTTTGATTCTGTGTTTTAGGTGTTAGTAACAGTGGGTGCTATGCAAGAGTTAGCCGTAGAAGACTCTATGCATTGATTTACTAATAGAGAGTAAAGTGCATGTCATTTGAGCATGTATCGATTGCTTTGTTCTTTGATGTGCAGATGTTTTGATGATTGTTGCAATCAACGGCAATACTAAGGTTACAGAAGGAGTCCTTGTTGATTTATGATCCGAATTCCTGAAGGATTTTACATGCACCTACTTTTGGACCGTCTAAATTTGCTTTCACCAAATTAGCGGAGGTATTCCTGGTTGCATGCATACATGCGTGTTCAATGGTGCATGCATAGTTTTTTCTCCATCCACTCATGTTTTGGATTGCATGCATGCTCCAACCTATATAAACCTGTTAAACGCCGTACGATGTAGAGGAACACATTAGCAGAATTGTTTCTGCATTTAACTTCAATTCCCCTTGTAATCCGCTCGGGATGACTTAACCACTCATTATAAATCCCTTGCATTTGTAGACTTTCAGTTATATTGAATAGTGAGGATTACCTTTGTGTGTTCGTGGTTTTTTCTGGAAGGAGTTTCCACATAAATCAATGTCTCTCGTGATTACGATCATACTTGTTTTGCCAATTGTTTTCCTAACAAGTGGTATCAGAGCCAAGTTTATTGCCTATTCAATCCAGGCTTCTTGACATGGCGTCCTTGAAGTATGATCTTCCATTGCTGGATCGAGAGACACGATTTTCTCTTTGGCAAGTCAAGATGCGGGCTGTTTTAGCGCATACTGACTTGGATGATGCGCTAGAACGTTTTGGCGGGAAGAATACCACTGATTGGTCTGACGAGGAAAGACGGAAAGACCGTAAGACTTTATCTCAAATTCACCTCCATTTGTCAAACAGTATTTTGCAGGAGGTGTTAAAGGAGACAACTGCTGCTGCACTATGGTTAAAGTTGGAGCAGCTCTGTATGACAAAGGATCTCACTAGCAAGATGCACCTTAAGCAAAAGTTGTTTTTGCACAATATGCAAGATGGAGGAAAGGTGTTGGATCATCTTTCGGAATTTAAAGAGATCGTTGCTGATCTTGAGTCAATGGAGGTAAAATATGACGAAGAGGATCTTGGTCTTATTCTCTTGTGTTCCCTGCCTAGTTCATATTCAAACTTCAGAGATACCATATTATATAGTCGTGATACTCTCACTCTTAATGAAGTCTATGAAGCCTTGCATGCCAAGGAAAAGATGAAACAAATGGTGTCTACTGAAAGTTCAAGTTCACAAGTAGAAGGCTTGTTTGTACGTGGTAGGTAAAAGGAGAAGGGATCCTATAGTGGATCTAGAGGTAAAAGTTCGAATGGCTACGGGGGCCGTTCAAAGTCTAGAGGCAAGGGTGATAAATTCTGCAAGTATTGCAAGAAAAACACTCATTATATATCAGAGTGTTATAAGTTGAAAAATAAGCAAAAGCGAAATGGCACGTCTAAGCCTAATGGTAAAATTGAAGATGAAGGTGAAGCTTCAGTTGCTGCTGAAAGTGGCAGTGAAGGTGATGTGCTTGTTGCTTTTGCTGGATGTGCAAAGATTGATGATGAATGGATTCTTGATTCAGCCTGCACTTTTCATATATGCATCCATAGAGAATGGTTTACCACTTACGAGTCTGTGCAAGGTGGTGGTTCTGTGTTAATGGGTGATAACACACCCCGTAAGATAGTAGGCATTGGATCCATTCGAATTAAGATGTCCGATGGTATTATCAGGACCTTGACTGATGTAAGGCACATTCCAACTATGACGAGAAATCTTATCTCGTTGAGTACTCTGGATTTGAAAGGATACAAATACTCTGCTGAAGGTGGAGTTTTGAAGGTATCAAAAGGTTCTCTTGTTGTGATGAAAGGTGATATGAAATCTGCAAATTTGTATCTCTTGCGAGGTACTACGATTATAGGTAATGCTACTGTAATTTCAAAGTCATTATCTGATTCTGATGCTACAAAGCTTTGGCATATGCGTCTCGGGCATATGAGTGAACTTGGTTTGGCAGAGTTAAGTAAGAGAGGACTTCTTGATGGACATAACATCGAGAAGCTACAATTTTGTGAGCATTGTGTGTTTGGCAAACACAAGAGGGTGAAATTCAATACTTCAACACATACCACTGAAGGTATACTTGACTATGTGCACTCTGACTTATGGGGACCATCTCGTAAGACGTCACTAGGTGGTGCTCGTTATATGTTGACAATTATTGATGATTACTCTAGAAAAGTTTGGCCTTATTTCTTGAAGCATAAATCAGAAGCATTTTTAGCATTTAAAGAGTGGAAGGTAATGGTTGAAAGACAAACCGAAAAGAAAGTAAAGAAGCTTCGCACTGATAATGGGATGGAATTCTGTTATGAGGGATCCAATTCTTATTGTAAGTCAGAAGGCATTGTTAGACACTACACCATTCCTTACACACCCCAACCAAATGATGTAGCTGAGCGTATGAACAGGACAATCATCTCGAAGGCACGATGCATGTTGTCTAATGCAGGGTTGCATAGGCGTTTTTGGGCAGAAGCTGCTTCCACTGCTTGCTATCTTATTAATCGATCACCCTCCATTGCCATTAATAAGAAAACTCCAATTGAGGTTTGGTCTGGTTCCCCGACAAACTATTCGGAATTGAGAGTTTTTGGTTGTACTGCTTATGCTCATGTTGATAACGGAAAATTGGAGCCTAGAGCTGTTAAGTGTATCTTTCTAGGATATAAATCTGGAGTCAAAGGATATAAGCTGTGGAATCCAGAAACTAGAAAGGTTGTGATTAGTAGAAATGTTGTCTTTAATGAATCTGCTATGTTACATGACACTCCTATTGATGTTCCTGTTGAGAGTCAACAGAAATCAAGTGTGCAGGTGGAGCATTTTGTTGACACGCCAAGAAAAGAAATTGATAGTGTTCCAGATGAACCTATTACTAAAGGATTCCTCTATTGTTGAGGAAGCTCCCATTGTTTCGCAGTCGCCACCACCGCGACAACGTTCCGTTGCCATTGATAGGACTAGGAGGCAAATTAATCAACCAAAGAGATTGATTAACGAAATCAATATTGCTGCTTATGCTTTAAGTGTGGCAGAAGAAATTGAAGGTAATACAGAACCTTCTACCTACTGTGAGGCTATTAGTTCTATTAATTGTAACAACTGGGTGACTGCCATGCATGATGAAATGGAGTCACTTGAAAAGAATGGCACTTGGGACTTGGTAACATTACCAAAAGAAAAGAAATCTATTCGCTGCAAGTGGATTTTCAAGCGAAAGGAAGGCATTTCCCCAAGTGAAGAAGTGAGATATAAGGCAAGATTGGTTGCTAAAGGTTATAGCCAAATTCCAGGAATTGATTATAATGATGTGTTTTCCCCTGTTGTGAAACATAGTTCTATTCGAACTTTACTCAGTATTGTTGCCATGAATGACTATGAGCTTGAGCAGTTGGACGTTAAAACTGCATTCTTACATGGGGAACTAGAGGAAGACATATGGATCAACCAGAAGGTTTTGTTGTTCCTGGAAAAGAGGACTTGGTTTGTAGGTTAAAGAAATCTCTTTATGGTTTAAAACAGTCTCCTAGACAGTGGTACAAAAGATTTGACTCATTTATGATCTCTCATGACTTTAAGAGATCTGATTATGACAGTTGTGTTTATTTAAAAACTATTAAAGGCTCAACCATTTATTTGCTTTTGTATGTTGATGACATGTTGATTGCTGCAAAAGATAAAAAGGAAATAGCAAAACTAAAGGCACAATTGAACAGTGAGTTTGAGATGAAGGACTTGGGTGCAGCAAAGAAGATTCTCGGTATGGAAATTATTAGAGAAAGACGTGTTGGAAAATTATATCTCAGTCAAAAAGGATATATTAATAAGGTTCTTCATCGCTTTAATATACATGAAGCTAAGCTAGTGAGTACACCTTTAGCTGTACATTTTAGATTATCTTCAGCTTTATGTCCACAATCAGATGAAGATGTGGAGTACATGTCTAGAGTTCCATATTCAAGTGCAGTTGGTTCTCTTATGTATGCCATGGTTTGCTCTCGTCCTGATTTATCTCATGCATTGAGTGTTGTTAGTAGATACATGGCCAATCCAGGTAAAGAGCATTGGAGAGCTGTCCAATGGATTTTCAGATATCTGCGTGGTACTTCAAACGCATGTCTACAATTTGGAAAATCTAAAATTGGACTTGTTGGTTATGTGGACTCTGATTATGCTGGTGATTTGGATAAGAGAAGGTCACTCACAGGTTATGTATTCACCATTGGTGGATGTGCTGTTAGTTGGAAAGTAAGTTTGCAAGCTACTATTGCTTTATCTACCACTGAAGCAGAGTATATGGCTATTTCTGAAGCATGCAAAGAAGTTGTTTGGTTGAAAGGTTTGTACAATGAGCTTTGTGGAGATACTTCTTGTATCACTATATTTTGTGATAGTCAGAGTGCTATATGCCTTACAAAGGATCAAATGTTCTATGAGAGAACAAAGCATATTGATGTTAGGTATCACTATATTCGAGGTGTTGTTGCCCAAGGTGATATCAAAGTATGCAAGATTAGTACTCATGACAATCCTGCAGACATGATGACAAAGTCAGTTCCTGCTATTAAGTTTGAGCTTTGCTCAAGCTTAATAGGTGTTACAATGTTTAGTCCATGAGATTTTTTTGGTGCATGATGATCATTATCATTGAAGGAGTTATATTAATGATTCTTCATTTGCTATAAGAAGGGAATTCGTCTCAAGGTGGAGTTTGTTGATTTATGATCCGAATTCCTGAAGGATTTTACATGCACCTACTTTTGGACCGTCTAAATTTGCTTTCACCAAATTAGCGGAGGCATTCCTGGTTGCATGCATACATGCGTGTTCAATGGTGCATGCATAGTTTTTTCTCCATCCACTCATGTTTTGGATTGCATGCATGCTCCAACCTATATAAACCTGTTAAACGCCGTACGATGTAGAGGAACACATTAGCAGAATTGTTTCTGCATTTAACTTCAATTCCCCTTGTAATCCGCTCGGGATGACTTAACCACTCATTATAAATCCCTTGCATTTGTAGACCTTCAGTTATATTGAATAGTGAGGATTACCTTTGTGTGTTCGTGGTTTTTTCTGGAAGGAGTTTCCACATAAATCAATGTCTCTCGTGATTACGATCATACTTGTTTTGCCAATTGTTTTCCTAACAGTCCTGAGGCTAGACGTATTGCGTAAGTCCGGAGGAGCAACATCTCAAGCTGAGAAGCACGGGAGAAAGACAACGGTCGTGCAGAGGCAATGCATGCATATGATATGCCAAATGGACTTGTGTGTTTCAAGTGGTGTCGTTTCTCCAAGCAGACGTACGATTTTGATGGCAAGGCGTTGGGCATCACGGACTATGGAGCAGGGCCGTCTCCAGAAATTTGGGGCCCTAGGGCGAATTGCAAAATGAGGCCCTCAATTTTTAAAAAATATTTGTCTAATATAACTAAGGCATACTATCGCACAATCATGTAAGATGTAACTTCAATATGTATTACTCCATACAAGATTTGGAAATATATCAAATATTAAGACCAAAAAAATATAGTACTAACCTCATGTTCTACTAAAAAGCATCATACGTCTTGTATTTCTTGAAATGAAATCTCCAATTATATCTTCATAATTAATCTTCTCCACGACATCATTTTCAACCGCTATTATCGCTAACTCATTGAGTCTTTCTTGTGTCATAGTAGAACGCAAGTAGGATTTCAACAACTTGAGTTTAGAAAAGCTCCTTTCCGCAGATGCAACAGTCACAGGAATGGTTAACAAAATTCTATATGCAATAACAGCGTTAGGATAAAAGGGGCGCTTCTTCAAAAACTTCAGAATATCAAGAGGACTCATAGATTCCACAAGTAAATCTTGGATGAAAGTTAACTCCGCAAACAATTCCTGTCCATCAATATCTTTGTGTTCTCCATTCTTAAGTGCATCCTCAAGATTAACACAAGCAGCCCCCATCGCCCAGGTCGCACGCCCTCATCAACGGGCCTGCTATGGAGTGACGTTGGTGTGCCCTGGGACTTGAGCATTTCAAGTGGTAACAGTCTCGGTGCAGGCGGATGATCTTGGCGACAAGTTATGGGCATCGCATCATCGTGAAGACCGGTAGGTGACAATTCGAGAAATTGTCCAAAACCAGGAAGAGTGGCAGTTTGCAAAATTACGACGTTGGTCTAAGTAGTTTAGGTCATGTCTGTGTGGTTAGAGTGTCTTATCGGGCTTATGGAGCCTTTAAAAGTTGCGTATTAAAAAACATGCAAGTGTATGAGAGCGTAAAAGTAGCACAACAGTTAATTATAGTACTAAATAATAGGACTGCTGTATTTGTAGCACTGTAAAATAAAAGGCAAATTTACGATCAGAAAAGCAAGATAAAATGAAAAATAAATAACAGAAAATAGTTTGCCCAAAGCTGTGATAGCATCAGCTTGCTACTCGACTACCAAAAAATATGTGTAACTAGGCAACTGAACTAAAAATAACTCAAAGTAGGAACCAAATGGAACATCATGTACTTGTTGTACAGTCTCAAATACCTAAAAATAACCATTGAGAAATCAACATTATGCACAATCTAAAGTGCATAGCATAAAGTAATTACTATACATGACATAATCTGCCATATTGAAATGTTGAGTTGTACATTAGAAACATACCAGATCCGTTTTGTCAGCTGAAAGGACCGTATGCTGCCACTCTGTCATTGCTGAATGCGGAGGGCACATTGGACTATGGCATATGGATTTTAAGTTCTCTCACCTGACCATCATACTCGTCTGCAAGGTGGCATTGGCCAAGCTGCAGAAAACAACATTTTTGGTCAGACTAAGTCAAAACAACCCACAGCCTTTTAACCTGTTGATAAAATAAAATACAGATACAACTCACCTCTGACCGCCGCACCGCGCCCTCCCGAACTCTCTCGGCCGTGCCACGCGCCGTCGTCGCTTTGGCCGGTGCCCTGTGCCGAACCGCCTCCAATGGCCTATATAAGCGCCCAAGCCCTCCCAGCCGAAACCATCAAACCCTAAAGCCAACCGAGCACCCCCAAAGCTCCCCTCATCGTCCCCATTGCCAGCGATTACCAAAACCCCCAAACGTAATCCCTAGTTCAATGTCATATCTCCGGCTATTATTTTCCAATTTCCCTCACCAGTAGCTTCCTTGAGCACCTAGAAAATCCCCAAAACCATTGCCTTAGCTCCCCGAACTCCCTATTCCCCTGCCGCTGAGAACCGTCATACGGCCGAAGTGCCTCGCCGTGGCCAGCCCAACTTCGGCCTCCTCAACCCAACCCGACACTTCCACTAGCTCACCCTATACCCAATGATGCTCAAACGCCAGCCCATTCATCCGGTTAAGCTCCCAATCATACTACACCCTTCAAACCAGCCGTCGAGAAAAAGGGCTCGCCGCCGGCGAATGCCGGCTCCGTCGACCCTGCCAACCCTCAAAATGGAATCAACACAGCCCCATGAACCCAACTGTACCCTCCAAAGCCGTCGCAAATCGTCCTAGCCCCGTCGACAGCCGCCGCCTTTTCCTCTGTTTTGGCGCGCGCGTTCGGCTGAGGGAGAAGATAAACAGCAACCGCACCATACTGTTCATCCAACCCGTCGGACCCAAACCCGAACCCCAAAACCGCTCGCATAGTGCCCATGTGGTGTGCGACGGATTCCGCGGCTTCCCGTGGCCTCGCCAGGCACCGGACGGTGGAACCGTGCGGCATGGACGGGTGCAGTGCAGGCAAGACTGGGTGTGCGGTAGTTAGCTTGACGGAGTGATTAGCTCACTGCTCACATTTGCTGATAAACGGCCGTCGCTTTGGTTTGACCTTTCCAACCTTAAGTTAACCGAGTCCATCTTATTCCTCGAATCCAACAAATTAAGAAACGGTATAAAAACCAAGCCAATTATAGATCTATTTTTTTCAACTTATAATTTATATCTTTCATTAAATAAATAAATGGGATATTTTCTTTTCGTTTGAACAAGCACTCGTATTGGATCAAAAGATATAAACTACAGCCATAAATCATAAGCCGTAGCTAAAAAAACACACACATACATGTCAACCTGCAGCCTACATAAATGGATCGTTTAGCTTACTCCATTCTATCTGCCTTGGTGTTGGTGGAACCTTACGTCAGGGGGCACAACAAGGTGCGAAATCCACTTGGTCTATTAGCAATGGACTCAATCCAAACTGGTGTGTTACAACCTATTAAGTGTGTGACTCTGTAGATTTATGTATATTCGGTCATGACCAAAAAACTCATTTCTAGTCCACGAGTCAGTAGTGATCCTTAACAGAACATATCGGCTCTCAAATATATATAAAAATCATATCGGACGAACCTTTGTAATGCTCATGTACTGATCTCTTTACCTCACGACATTAGATGAATTCAAGATGAGAAGTGTGCCATTGGCCTGCAACCAATGAAGCTCTAACATGACGCCTGTGTGGGGACCATATCTATCTTCCTCCCTTGGTTGCATATGCAAGGGAGCGAGACATGCGCATGCTAATGGCTACACCATACAGCATAGTCCGCTCTGAACGACGGCGCCAAGGCAAGCGATGGCCCAGCTTATGGCGTCCCTTCCTGCCACTACGCAGCACACAACCATAGTTCCAAAGGTTGCCCCAAAATCTCCTGCTCTGAAGAACAGCAGTATCCTTCATCTGGGAGCCAAATGCGACACCAGAAGGTGTTTGCGAGGAACCTGCTCTACGTATCGGATCTTTTTTTGTCTTAGAAATCACGGATTTACGGTGCATTTTTGGGTTCTGACAGCCCTGATGCATTGTTGTTATAGGGCCTTTCTGCATGGCTTGATGATTGCTGCTGGTGGTGCCGGTTCACTGATGGGTGCTGACATTGCCTCTGCTGCTTCCAAGAGGGGGGCTCCGCCGCCGGCGCCGACGGAGGAGAAGAAAGACCCCAACGTCAGCGGCGTGCAGGCTAAAATTCTTGCCAGCAAGAGGGGGAAGGAGGCTATGAAGGAGTCAGTGGCCAAGATGAGGGAGAAGGGGAAGCCTGTCAGTAATTGAAATTCCACAAAAAAAAAAAACACGGTCGTTGTAGCGTGAGTATGCCATTCACCAAGTGACTCATTTCCTCATGAGCACTATATATATATATATATATATATATATATATATATATATATATATATATATATATATATATATATATATATATATATATATATATATATATATATATATATATATATATATATATATATATATATATATATATATATATTACGTTGATGCAAATACCGTCTTCATTGCTATTTGTTCGTGCTCATATTCATTTGAACTCGATAAGAGGACATACCGTGTAGTATGCACTCGTTTTCCTTTAAGGTTAGCTTGTGCTGATTTGAGCTAAACAACTAGAAAGCTCTCTTTTGGGAATTCCTGAATTTCAATGCCCAATCCATTACAGAAAAATGGACCTGCTAAATTAGCATCTATACTACATTATTCTCATTTTTTTTCTAGCATCTCTTTACAAAAAGCATGTCTTGTTGCTGCTGTTAGTAAGAGCAACTCCAGCAGTACTACTCAAAACAGGGCCCCTACTTTTTATTTGAGGGCTCTCCCTACTTTTGAGGGCCCAATTTTTTTGCTTCTACTCTAACAGCACCCCTCAAATCTAAGCCCTCAAATCTATTCACCACACACTGACACATGGGACCCACTCCTGACAAATTTCTTCGTCCCCTCTCTCTCATCACCGTTCCCCTCCCTCACTCCATCGGCGGCGGCGGGATCCGGCGGCGGCTGGACGGCGTGGAAGCCGAAGAGGGCGTCGACGGCCTTGGCGGAGGCGGCAGCGGATGCGGCGGAGGAGCCGAGGCCGGAGCCGAGGGGGAGGCCCTTGGTGAGGTGGATGGAGACGGCGTGCGACGCCGGATGGCGTCGGTTCCGGTCAGATCCGGGCGGGGAGGGGCGACCTCGGGCGAAGATGGCCGGATCCGGCAGCGACGGCGCAGCGGCGGACGGATCCGGGCGGGAGGCGGCCGGATCCAGCCGGGCCGAGGCCGGATCTGGTGCGGTGGAGGCCGGCGGTGGAGGAGCTCGGTCGGTGGCGCCCGGATTCGAGGACGACGGAGGCGCGAGACGAGGAGGCGGCGGGTCGGCGCAGGCGGCGGTGGAGGGGGCGGAGGCGCCGGGGGAGGGGGCGGAGGCGGAGGCGCCGGGGAAGGGGGCGGTGGGGAAGGCGGGGAGTCGGGGGCGGAGGGGGCGGAGGCGGAGGCGGCGGTGGAGGGGGCGGAGGCGCCGGGGAAGGGGGCGGCGGTGGAGGGGGCGGAGGCGCCGGGGAAGGGGGCGGTGGGGAAGCCGGGCGCGGTGGGGGCGGCGGGGGAGTGGAGGCGCTAGGCGGAGGCGTCGGGGGGCGAGCGGAAGAGGAGGAGGCGGGGGGCGAGCGGAAGCGGGGGGGGGGGGGGCGAGCGGAAGAGGAGGAGGAGGCGGGGGGCGAGCGGAAGAGGAGAAGGCGGGGGGCGAGCGGAAGCGGGGAGGCGGTGAATTTTCACGCAGCGGGGAAAAACGGAAAATGAGAGCCAGAGTAGGGGGCCCCTGGGAATGAGGGCTTGAAGGCCTCATTTGAGAAGCCTCCTATTTTTGAGAGCCAAGTAGGGGGTCTGCTGGAGTGCAGTTTTTTGCTCTGGCTCTCAAATATGAGGTTTGAGGGCTCAAGTAGGGGGTCTGCTGGAGTTGCTCTAAACACTTTTGGAGAGTTATCAGTAGTGTACATCATCCCGGATATATGATACAAATCTGAATGAACTTCTGCCTTTCAACTTTGGGGTACTTTGAGCAAAACATCAACCTAATAATAATTATCAAATGATTTAAATCAAGCTAATGGAATTCAATAGATGAATAATCACTTTCAGAAAAGAAATTCAATAGATGAGCAATAGTGTATTATTCCCTTCTTTTCTCAACATACATCCACAAGCCAAAAGAGATTACAGAATCTGACAGCATCCTTTATCGAGGAAGGAAATAAAAACTAATTGAGTGATGGGCCCATGGCCAAACATTAGTCCATGCCTTTCTTTTTGTTGAACATTCTTTACCCTTTTTCATTCTACAATTGCTGCCCTTGGGCTGGGATTTGTGGACCTCATTACTATGGACCTGCCAATTAGAAGCTTAGGTCGTGTCGTAAATCGACTAACCTGCCTTTGCAGCATATTCTCCAGCTGCGGTTTATCACCAGAACTTGCCAGGATAAGTTCATTTAGGTTCTGTAGGAACGGCACACCGGACAGGCCATCCTTGCTGTCACTCAGTGTAGTACATTTCTTCACTCGAAGTTTCTCAAGCTCAGGCATTGCACCGTCCTCGATTTGCACGGTCTTGATTTTCTGCAGCCCTTCAATGTCAAGCAATTTGAGTTTTTTGAATGTATCCCTTCGGAAACGCAGTGACTCCCCTGCAAAGGACTTCCCCCACAGTCCAAGAGAAGCCAGGTTGCGCAGGTTCCCAATTAGCTCAATGTCTTTCTGCTCCAACTGTGTCCGAAGAAGCTTTACCTTGGCTAGATCATTGAGGGAACTAATCCAGCCAGGAAATTCGCCTAAATGGCCACACAACCGGAGTGACAAGAGATGCTTTGGTGGTGGTTCGCTCATGTCCCAGTCCTTTAGAAACTGAAGCGACTCAGAGCGCACTTCGAGTCGTTCCAATCGAACAAGCCTTCCAATCGACGTGCATAATTCCGCTTCTTCTTCCTTGGTCACGCATAAATCCACTCCTAATCTACGCAAGCTAGTCAGCTTCCCCAGCTTCCTTGCCACTCCGCTGCCTTGTCCAATGTGCACCACCCCCAGCATGTGTAGGTTCCTTAGCTTCTCGATTCCCTCAGGAGCCCTTACACTGAACTGACCTGCACAGCATGAAGATGAAGATTCGCAGCGTTCCTCATAACCATGACAGCACCTGTATACAAAGTCTGCCAAGCTTCCCAAGAAGTTGCCGTTACATTTGGCTGCATTGTTGTCTGCAAAAAATTTTTCCATCTTCTCCACCAAGTCTTCCGCAAAGTTGACACCAGCAATAAGATAGTGTAGTTTCTCCAGTTTGGAGATACCATCAGGTAGCTGTGTCACCTTAGTGTCTTGAACATCTAATGTCTCCAGGTACCTAAGGTTCTGCAGAGAAGGAAGCCTTGAAATGTTTGTTCCTCGCAGACCGAGGTACCTTAAATGGTGTAGCTCCCCGATGTGCTTGAGATCATCATTCTCCAGCTCGACTGTATCTTCCAAGTCAAGAACTCTCAGCAACCGCAATTCAGGGGAGACGAGGGACACAGGGCACTCTCCAAAGACTGTCAATGACCGAATCCGAGACAAGTTTATGCTTGCCATCTTCTCCTCACTCCTCTTCCATCTTGTCACTACCAAATGGCGTATCTTACTTTGTGGAACCTCGTTGCAGTGCTTGTCAATGATGAAGAGTTGGTTCTCCTCAATTGACTTCGATAAGATTATTTGAAGTACCACACCATGAACCCGGCAACGTTCAACTGCCATGCTGGCGCTGACCTTCTTCTTGGAAGGTAGGATCATGCTTCTGTTGATGAGCTCGTTGTAGTGCCTCTGTCCGACTACCTCAACGGTCATGTCACGCCGCTTTGCTATGTACCCTTCTGCCATCCACCGCCACAGTAAACGGGTACACCTGATCTCATGGTTCTCAGGAAAAAGACTAAGGTACAAGAAGCAAGACTTCAGATGATATGGTAGCCCGTCATAGCTCGAGGTGATAACTCTTGTGATGTCTCGGTCGGACTCCAGCTCTGACCCAAGATGCTCACGCAGCTTCATCCATTCTCCGCTCACTTTGGGCCTGTTGGCCAGCAGACCTCCTATGGTGGCTATAGAAAGTGGAAGCCCCCGGCATCTCTCTAAGATATGATTGGCTTGCTCCTTCATATCATCTGGCAAAGTATATTTAGCATCCTTGTACACCTTAAAATGAACAAAAACAAAATGAGAAACTATAGTTCTTTTTTAAAAAATAAGTAACTAAAGAACTGTGTATGACCATTTAGTTTTGCTTGAAAAACAAACAGGGAAAAATCTAGAACTCCCCAAAGTCACTATTATTGTTAAAAGTCCTCTACAACTCGCTTTGCTTAACACCCATATAAGTGAATCTCCTCTAGTTCCCTCCCAGCATCTATTTTCTCAAAATACCACATAATTACTCATTTTGTCGTGACACCTCAACACTACTTATCTCTTACGTGGAAGCCTATATAGCCGGGGTGTCTCCAGGAACAACGTACCCAAGTATACCTATGGAGACATTTCGTCAAGCACCTTGTAGGCAATGGCGTCAGCAAAACGTCCACACAGCGGCGAGCCAGAGGCTAAGCGCAAGGACGCACGGGACGATGACAGCTGCATTGTAATTCTCGTGCATGGTTCGTGCGGCGGAATGCGGCACAACACGGGGCCGATGCGTCACCTCAGTGCACAGCCGGGCGTGAGGCGCCGGCGAGGCCAGTGTGGGTTGAAGCGGCGAGCCGTGCTGGCAATGACATGTGGCGTCGGCGAGGGCTGTGCGCAGTGCGCGGGCCGCGAGCGAGCAACAACGTCTGACATCGTCAAGGGCAGAGCACGATCTATGCTCAGGCTGCGAGAAGCAGCGCGGCCGGCGTAGGCGCGACCGAGGAGGAGGATTTGGGGGAGCAAGACGAATTGACAGGATAGCATTTGGCAGGGGGTGCTGTGCAAATTGCCAATGAAGTTTCCTTTGTTAAGACACGTTCTTTTTTCCGTCTTTCAGTCGGTTTTTTATTTCAGCTTTTTTTAGTATTTACTGTTTATTAAACTAATAAGCTATTTTAGTCGGTTTTTGACTTTAATTTCTTTAAGTGCTTCCTATTTATTAAACTAATAAGTCGTATCCAAAAGCTACATACCGTGGTCCAAAAGAACGCCCCCCTAAATAACTCATTTCCTAAGGAGGTGGCTAGCGTGCAGCGGCGGTGGCGTGTGAGGAGTGCAGCCGGCGTGCAAATTGCAGAGGCAAGCGACCGAGTCGCAGTTGCGTAGGTGCAAAATTGGTTCGGTTACTATGGTAATATTTATATTTTCACTATATTTCTCTTCTAATTATGTATGATTTTGGATTATGAAAGATGATTCTATTATTGCTTCTTTGGTTTGTCTCATGTTAGCACTGTCTCATTAGCATCCTCTGTATTTCTATTCTAGGTCCGCCATTAATGTCCGGCTTATTCACGTGGAAGGAGGTGAAAATTAGTTCAACTTCCACAATCCTAACCACGTCCCAATAAGGCCGTAGGATGCCAGACCGTGCTACTATACCTCTCGGAATGCAATACAAATAGTCATGCTAAACGTTAGTGTTAAACCGAACCTTAACCCGCTATCGTCAGCCATAGCGTAAGCATAAATCTTGAAGCAGAATGTAACGAGAGAAATCGAATTATAGCTGAGGAAAAACAGGCGATTAGGGTCCGGTGCAGTGCAATGTGCATGAAACATCCAAAAGCTGCAGCCAACGAATGAACTGTTCACATAAATAGCTATTATAGATATTTTTTTAAATTTAACATCTAAACATCCGTTTTTACAAATCTAGCCCTTTTCGTAAATTTATCGAGCTCGACAGGTGCCTATGAGCTAGGAGAGTTCGGCAGATCGCCTGCCGAGCCTCCTGTGTGTAGCAGCAATCATGGTGCTTTAATTAAGCGATGATTAGCGCTAATTAATTTCTATTAGCACTAGTTAAATATGATAAAAGCTTTTTAATTAAGCAATGATTAGCGCTAATTAATTTCTATTAGGACCAGTTAAATATGATTAGTACTAATTAAGTATTCACAGTAGCATGACTGTGACCTGCAGCACACAGGAGGCTCACGAGGGGCGTGCCGAGCTACTGTAATTCGATAGGTTGTCTGCTGAGCTTCTTTAGCTCGGTAGATCTACACAGATAACTAAATTTGTAAAAACAATGTTTAAAGACTAAATTTTAAAAAAAATAACTATTGGACATTCGTATGGACATTTCCAACCAATCAAGGGCAATCGACAAGTTGATGAAGCGGCAACTAGCGAGCTCACCTTTTGCAATAGCAGTTCCCGGGCCTCCTTATCTGCGAGAGGCTTCAGCTCGTACGCGTGCTCCGCCATGTCCCCCGCGCAGTGCCGGGCAACATCTTCTCGCTGGGTCGTCACGATGATGCGGCCGCCCGTGTCGGTCCCGGCGAAACACCGCGATATGTGCTCCCACTCCTCCTGTGAGCACAGGTCGTCCACCACGACCAGGTAGCTCTTCTCCTTGAGCCACGCCGAGACGTCCTGGTCGTGCGCCACGCCGAGCTGCTTCCCCAGCCGCCGCTTGAACTCGTGGGCGCTGTCGAGCGGGTGCGGCACGGTCACCCAGGCGTGGCAGTCGAAGCCGTCGAGGAGTTCGGGGTCGTTGTACAACATCCTCGCCACGGACGACTTCCCCATCCCGCCCATGCCCCACACCGACACCACCCTCCCCTCGCCGGGGATCAGCCCGGCCAGCTTGTTCTTCTCGCCGTCCCGGCCGATGACCTGGAACGCGAGCTCGGAGCGCAGGTGGTCGTCTTGAGGAAGCTCGTGCTCCTCGGCGGGTGGGTGGTGGCCGTCGTCGACTATGATGTGATATCGCTGGTTGCGCTGGTTGAGCTCCTCGAGGCTGGCCTTGAGGCCCAGGATCCGCGCGGCGATGCGGTGGCGGGCGGCTAGGGGCCCCGGGAGCCAGGGGTTGGGGCGGGACGCGTGCAGCATGAAGTCGAGGAGACAGTCCTCGACGTCGTAGGCGAGGTCGCGCACCTGCTTCACCCACGTACTCACGGTGTCCTTGCTGCAGCCGCGCCGGCCGCCGGCCTCCGGGCTCGCGGAGGCCACCCTGAGGAAGGACTGCATCATCTCCAGCTCGTTGCGGATGAACTCCAACTCCCTCGGCACGCCCAGCAGGAGCGCCGCCTCGTCGGCCACGGCCGACCCCGCGCTGCCCAGCACGCCGTCCAGGACGGTCCTCGCCAGGCTCACCGCCGTCGCCTCCATCTCTCTGTGTGCTGATCTGTTCTGCTCTAGGCTATGCAGTGGAGCAAGCGAGCAAGCCGCCATCTTATACAACCACGGCGCGTTGACGCACGAGTCAACCGCAAGTCTTCCGGTCCACGGCCAACGTCACAGATCACGTCACGGCGTTTTTGTCATCCACGTCCGCCGTGTAATAACACCGCTCCGTCACTCACGGTAGAAAAAAAAAGCATTCGAGACGTCGCAAATAGTAGAAAGCCTAGCACCGCAACGCAAAGGCATCCAAAATTTTTTACAGGAACCGTGAAGGGATCAGCGGCCAAGATGAGGGAGAAAGGGAAGCCCCCTGTTAACTGAAGCTAGAACCGAACTCATTTGGGCTGGAGAATGACAGTTTACTGAGTGATTTGTAAGTGCACTTAACAATAAAACGTTGATGCAGTGCATGAGTGCAGATAACTTCAGTTTCCTTGCTGATGCTCGTGCTCTGTTTCGTTTGAACTCGACTCGGCCGTGTGATTCCAGTTAGGGCTGGCAAAAAAGCTTGGGCTCGTGAGCCAGCTCGGGCTCGGCTTGGGCTCGTGAAGGCTTGGCTCGGCTCGTGGATGAAACGAGCCGAGCCGAGCCAGCAAAAAAACTCGGGGTCTAAACGAGCCGAGCCTGAGCCAGCTCGCGAGCGGCTCGGTTGGCTTGGCCCAATAGGCCCATCTAAAAGGTAAAAACCCTAGTTTCCCACTTCCCACTTGCCAACGACCCAGCGTCCTAGCCCAGCCCCCAGGCTCCCTTGCGGCCTTGCCCCTCGGTCCCTCCGCATTCCGCAACGCCGCCGCTCCCGAGTCCCGACTCCCCCGAGGGCCGAGGCCCCTGGCCCCCATCGCCCCGAGCCCCCGAGACTCCCCTGTTCTTAGCCGCCGGCCGCCGCTCTCGACTCCCCCGAGGCCTCGACTCCCCCGTTCTTCCCCCACTCTCTCGGGCTCTCGGTAGCGCCGCCACCATCGCACATCCGAGATCCGGCCATCCCTCCACGGCCTCCCCGGCGCGAGGCCGGCGGCGAGCAACGGGCGGAGGAAGGGGGCCCACTGCCAGGTGGTGCGGGCGCCGAAGCCGTGGAGGAGGAGTACGGCCCGCCACCGCCCGTGACTGTGTCAGCCTCTCTCTGATGGAGACCACCACACCCACGGCGGCCACCGCCCCCTCCGCCGCCTCGCAGCCCATGCGCGTCGTGCTGTGGGTGCGCCCGTTCCTCCCGTCGGAGGCCGGCTCGGCGGTGTCGCCCTGCGTCTCCCTCCTCAGCAGCCACCCCGGTGGCGAGGTCACTGTCCAGCTCAAGGACCAGTACACCAGGTACCCACCTCAGGAATCCGTGGACTTTCTCCTCTGCTAATCGCAGTAGTTCCTGTCATTTCCCCCAATTTCTGCAGCTCCTTCCTTCCGGCATAGCTGCCAGCTCCATTGAGATTTGTTGTAGCTCTGTTGTGTTTGAGAATGGATTAAAAGATTGAGAAACAATCCATTCCTGCAGCCGGAACGAGTGCAGTACGGGGTGGAGGGTCGGGTCGGGGGGCGGGAGCCAGAGGTGGATGACAGCGCCATCCGGGAGCGGCACGGCGGCCGGGCGGAGGCTGGCGGAGCGGAAGGAGCGGGTGTAGCAGCGGTCCCACGCGACCGTGGGGCTGAGCCTAGGGGTGGACATATGGCTCGAGGCTCGCGGCTCGGCTCGGCTCGTGGCATTAACGAGCCGAGCCAGAGGTTTAGCTCGGTTGCTTAACGAGCCGAGCCCGAGCTGGCTCACGAGCCGCTCGTGGGGCTCGTTTGGCTCGGTTTGACTAGGCACTGCTCGGGCGGCCCATCTCAGCCATCTGCGCGGCCGGCCCACCTGCGCGACTGAAGACACCGCACCGACAGATCCCCGCAGCACAGATCCCCGATCGCCGAATGCAGCTCCCGATCCCCGTCCTCCTTGCCTCTCTCGCGGCGATGGCCGGCGAGCCCCTCCAAGTCCAAATCGATCCCATCCCGATCCCGTCCAAATCGATCCCCGGCTCTCAATCCCCATCCTCCTCCCACGCGCCGCCCGATCTGAGCGGAGCTCCACCAAATCGATCCCCGGCTCCTGATCCCCATCCTCCTCCCAGATCCCGTCGATCCCCGTCCTCCTCCCACGCGCCGCCCGACACCGGCGGCAGCGGAGATCCCCGTCGGCTGTCGATCTGAGCGGAGCTCGCCCACGCAACGCGCCGCCGGACACCGGCGGCAGCAGAGATCCCCGTCGGCTGCCGATCTGAGCGGAGCTCGCCCACGCGACGCGCCGCTCGACACCGGCGGCAGCGGAGATCCCCGTCGGCCTTGCCCACGCGCCGCCCGACACCGACGGCAACGGAGATCCCCGTCGGCTCCCGATCTGCACGTTTGCAAAGGGTTTTAAACAAAACATGTGGGGGAATTTTGCTTTACTGTTAATCTGCGTCACCTGAATGTTGCTCTTACATATGAAATGGCAGCACTGTTTGTGAGACATATGATGTGATTTCATCAATCTATTCTGCTGCTTCTGCAATGCAATCTGTTCGGCTGCTTTTGCAATGCAATCTGTACTTGAGATATCTGCTCTGCCGATCTATTCTGCTTCTGTAATCTGCACTTGAGAGTTGAGATGATGTGATTTTGCTTGCATTTTGAGCTAATCTTGGGTGTAAAAGCATAATGTAATTTGCTTGCATTTTACTTGCTGATCTGTTCATATATACTATGTTTCTTTCATATGTTTGTATAATTGCAATCAAAATATGTATTTTGTTTTAACGAGCCTAACGAGCCAAGCCCGAGCTTTCTACCGAGCCGAGCCGAGCCTGCTTTTTAGCTCGTTACCTTAACGAGCCGAGCCGAGCCGTTTTGTTACCGAGCCTTAGCGAGCCGAGCCGAGCCGAGCCAGCTCGATATCCACCCCTAGCTGAGCCGGTGCAGCCACCGCCGACGGTGGGCAGCGGAGGGGGCGGGGGCATGTCGTTCGCCGGAGATCTGGGTGTGCAAAGGGATGGGCTGGGTCCGGACATTGTTGGCTCGCGAGCCCTCACGAGCTGGCTCGAGCCGCACCACGAGCCGAATCGAGCCCACAAAAAGCTTGATATCCTAACCAAGCCGAACCGAACCGAGCCTCCATTCCACCAAGCTTTCACGAGCCGAGCCGAGCCAGGCTTGGCTCGGCTCGTTGCCACCCCTACCCGCGCAGTGCCGGGCAACATCTTCTCGCCGGGTCATCACGATGATGCGGCCGCTCGTGTCGGTCCCGGCGAAACACCACGATATGTGCTCCCACTCCTCCTGTGAGCACAAGTCGTCCACCACGACCAGGTGGCTCCTCCTTGAGCCACGCCGAGCTACTTCTGTGGACGGCTTTTGGATTTTTTTATGGTACCTAACTTTTAAATAAATGATTTTTTAAGATGAGATCTACAAGTTAATTGTAGTACATGTTAAAATCCTATCATCTGTATCGGCTAAAATCGCATGCGAGTATCTCTTTTTTAGTAATCTCTGTCGCGATAGCCAAAATTTAAACATTTTAACTAAAAGCCACAGCCAGAAAAAATAGTCCCGTAGTCTTGTAGAGAGCTATGTGCAACATGAAAAACAATTGAGCTAGCCGTGGTCGATCTGTAGTTTCTGAATTTTTGATGTGTGCAGATGCAATCGCCTCATCAGTTTTCGTCAACACGTGCTCTAGGACGATCGAGGCCAATATTTTAATGGAGAGAGGCAAAATTTGTTGTTCTTTTCGACTTCGGTTTATAGTTTTTGGATGCGGTTTATAGCTTTTGGGTTGTTCGTAAGAGAGATGACGGAGAAATAGAAACTTATGCACAGTTTTAACCGATATAAATAAAGTCTATCTTAAAAAGTCATTCTATTTAAAAACTAGTTGCTATCCAGCTTTTATAAGCTTTAAGGAAGAGCCCATTATCTGTCTCTTTTCCTCACCACGCGGTGGTTTTGTCTGCTGATAATGCATTGCTTATCTGTTTGCTACCTGACGGCCTGGTGCCGGCTGCGTGACAAAGGCCAATAATCCATGTCAAGATCAAATTAGCTACCCGACGTCCTTGTGTCGGCTGTGTGACACGATCTCTCTTTTTTCATCAATTAATATGAAAATTTCTAATTTTTAAGAGGAAACATGATGATTTCTTTTTCTATCATTTTAATAATATAATAGATATTGATAGCTAATATGGCATACAATTCTTAGGGATTATCGCCTTGCTTACGGATACAAGGAATGCCAATGTGGTATGCAGTAACATTTGTCAAAATTATATGGAAGTTGACTGAAAGACATAAATATTCATGTGTTTGTTCATTCCTGTTTCTAAAGCTTTACTGGATTGCTATTTACAGTTCTTGGGGTTATAGCCCAAGATTAAACAAAACACAGATAATTTATAGCAACTATATACAGAAAATCATAAAGTATATCGTTTATGTAAAGCCCTCAATATTCATTGCTCGGCTGTCGCGCTCGTGGTCGGCTTTGGACTAGTAGGTACAATAGACTTGCCAACGAGGAACTTGGGGCGTTTTTTGTGTGCACTAACCTGCTCTTGCAGTATCTTCATCAGTTTCTCCTTCTGACCACATTTCTTCAGAACAAGCTCATTCAAGTTCTGCAGATGTGGAACTCCAGACAAGCCATCACCATCGTCGTGCAGTGATATGCACTTGTTCACCCAAAGTTGCTCAAGCTCAGGCATCGCGCCGTCATCAATCGCCACCATTTCAATCTTCTGAAGCCCATCAATGTCAAGGAACTTGAGCTTTTGGAATGTACCAGTACAGAAATGCAACGAGTCCCCTATGTAGGAGTTCTCCCACAAACCGAGCAAAGCCAAGTTGCGTAAGTTTCCGAGGAGCACAACTTCTCCCTCCTTCAGTTGTGTCCCCAGCAGCTTCACCTTCGCGAGATCATTTAGTGAACCGATCCATTTAGGCAACTTGAATAGATTGCCATATAACCTTAGTGAAACTAGATGCTTTGGTGTCGCTAATATATTCATTTGGGCAAGAAACTCAAGGGAATCAGAGCGCACTTCGAGCCGTTGCAATCGGCCAAGCTTCTCTATTGACTTGCAAAGCTCCAGTCCTTCTTCCTTGGTGAGACCTGTGACTCCTAACCTTTGCAAGTTCGTTAGTTTCTTGAGCCTCCCTGCCACACCATTGCTCTGACCAACATTAACCACACCCAACTTGTGCAAGTTCCTTAACCTCTCAATTCCTTCAGGGGCGCTTACACTGAATTGGTCCACGCCGGAAATCTTGCAATAATCGCTGCGGTTGCAACATAGACAGACTGCCATGTTTCCCAACAGGTTGGCCTTGTGGTCATCCATCTCTGACTGCACCACCTTCTGCAGAAGATCTCTCGAAAAGTTGACGCCAGCAAGAAGATAACGTAGCTTCTCAAGTTTGGCAATGCCGTCAGGGAGCTGTGTCACCTGTGTGTCTTGGATGTCTAGCGTCTCTAGGTACCGAAGATTCTGCAAAGAAGATGGAAGCTTCGAAATCTCTGTTCCTCTCAAACAAAGGTACCTCAGGTGGAACAGCTCCCCTATGTGCCTGAGGTCTTCATTCTTTAGATTGACTGTGTCTTCCAGGTCCAGCACTCGCAGCATCCTCATTTTAGGAGAGATGAAAGAAACAGGGCACTCTCCAAAGACTGTCAATGATCGAATATATGACAAGTTTATATTTTCCAGCTTCTCCTCCCTCCTCTTCCATTTGGATACTACCAGGTGGCGTATCTTAGTTTGTGGAACCTCATTGCAGTGCTTCTTGACGAGGAAGAGTTGGTTCTCCTCAATGAACTTGGACAGGATGATCTGCAGCACCATGCCGTGAACCCGGCAGCGGTCAACTCTCACTCCGGGGCTAATCTTCTTCTTGGAAGGTTGGATCATGCTTCTGTTGATGAGTTCATTGTACAAACGCTCTCCTACTACCTCCACAGGCATATCGCGGTTCTTTGCTATGTAGCCTTCTGCCATCCACCGACTCAACAAGCGGGTGCATCTGATCTCATGGTTCTCAGGGAAGATACTGAGGTACAAGAAGATTGATTTCAAGTGATACGGCAAGCCATCGTAACTTGAGATAATCACTTTCGTGATGTTGCGGAGATCAGACTCCAGCTCTGCTCCAAGGTGTTTATAGAGCTTCATCCATTCTATGCTTGTCTTGGGTCTATTGGCTAGGAGACCTCCTATTGTGGATATGGCAAGGGGAAGCCCTCGACATCTCTTTAAGATATTACTAGCTTGCTCTGCCATTTCCTTCGGCAAAGTATACTCGGTTGTTTTGTAGACCTGCAAATGATGGAAAACAGAATAGATAAATGAGTATTCTCAAAAGATAGAATAGATAAATGAAAAGGTAGAGTAGGCAGCATGGCAATTTTGTTAAATTATTTTAACTCCACTAAATAAGAAAACTGGAAACTGCTAAGGACCTAGATTATATGTGCAATTTTTGTTAATTATTATGCAAATGTCATAGCAGTTCAATTGGAATGTTCTAACAGTAAGTGTTGCAGCTAATGGTGGTTTATTTGGTGTAATTAAATTTTAAAAATAGAAAAACCAGGTCAGCTAATCACAGACAATATAAACGAATACGGGAAAAAAGAACCGACAAAAAAGCTAAAAAAATCAAAAAAGATAAAATTTAGAAATAGTTAAAAATAAGCTAGATATTAGAAACTTAAATTGAAATAAGCGGATATAGGAGATAGAAACGCGCGGCGCAAAGAGGACCGGTGGAGCTCGAGGGGGATCCAGAGTCCACACGCTACTCCCTTTGGCCTCCTATGATCCTATCCTTGGGACGCCGCTCGCTCTCGCTCTCTCTGTCTCTCGTGGGCGGGTGGTGGGCTGGTGGCAGCATAGCTCGCTCAAACTCGGACTCGCTTGCAGCAATAAGAAACGGAGTAAAAGAAGAACATGTTGGTCAGACAAGACCGAAAGTTTAATCACCTTCTGACAAAGGAGATCCTCGGACTCGGCACGCCCGAGTGGCTTCAGCTCGTAGACATGGCCGTGCCCCTCCCCGACATTCCCCGCGCAGTGTCGGGCGACGTCCTCCCGCCGCGTCGTCACGATGACACGGCTGCCCTTGTTGTTGTCGAAGTGCAGAACATGCCATATGTGCTCCCACTCCTCCTGCGAGAGCACGTCGTCGACGATGATCACGTACCGCTTCTCCCGCAGGTACTCCCGGACGTCCGTCTGGTCGTGCGCCATGCCGAGGCCGAGCTGCTTCCTCAGCCGCCGCCTGAACTCGTCGGCGCTGTCGAGCGGGTGCGGCACGGTCACCCATGCACCGCAGTCGAACTCGTCGAGGAGGACCGGGTCGTTGTGCACCATCCTCACCAGCGACGACTTGCCCATGCCGCCCATCCCCCACACCGACACCACGCTCAGCGCGCCGTTGCTGCCGGAGATCAGCCCTGTCAGCTCGGCCTTCTCGCGGCTCCGTCCGATGATGTCCGACTCCTGGAACGCGAGCTCGGCCGAGTCCACGTCCTGGTCGGGGAGCACGGCGGCCTGCTGCTGGTCCTCGGAGGTTGTGGAGGAGCTGCGTGGTGCGGGGCATTGGTCGATGACGACGCGGTACCGCAGGTTGCGTTGGTTCAGCTCCTCGACGCTGGCCTTGAGGTCCCGGATCCGCGCGGCGATGCGGTGGCGGGCGGCGAGCGGCCCCGGGAGCCAGGAGCCGGCCCACGACGACGAGGACGTGGCGGCGTAGAGCGAGAAATCGAGGAGGCAGTCCTCGACGTCGTACGCGAGGTCGCGCACCTGCTTCACCCACGTCCTCACGGTGTCGTTGCGCCCGGCGGCCTCGGGGTGCGCGGAGGCCACCCTGAGGAAGGACTGCATCATCTCCAGCTCGTTGCGGATGAACTCCACCTCCTTCGGCACGCCGAGGAGCCTCGCGACCTCGTCGGCGACGGCCGAGCCCGCGCTGCTGAGGACGCCGTCCAGCACGGACCGCGCCAAGCTCACGGCCGTCGCCTCCATCTCTTGTTCTCTCGCGTTTCTTCCTCTCTGTGCGGTGCGTGGCACAATGGATTAATGGATAGATGTTGATTAAAGAGGAGGCTGCTTTGCTTATATAACACTGGCGTGCGCGCGCACGTACCGGCCGATTGAATAATCGAACTGCGTTGACATAATTTAGTTTGGTTTGGCTTGCAAACTTTTGCTTCCTTTTTCTTCTTTGCAACCAGCAGAAATTTGTTTCAAAAGCGCTAAAGTGTTGTTTGTTTGGGGTTTGACTTCTTTAAAAGTTAAAATTAATATACGATTTTTTAAAACGGATCATTAAATAGTTTTTTAAGTATAAAATCATATGTTTTGTTCGCGTCGACACCTCTGCCATTTAATACCGTATCAAAAAACGTATATAAAAATCATTAGTCACAGACAAAAGCTATCGTAAATTATATGGTCAAGTTGGATTTTTCATTCATTTTAGAAATGAAACTCGCAACGTTGTACAGTCAGTCTGACAGTATTTTTGAGACGGAAAGATCCGAGAAAGTGTTCTCAAGTAGGGTGAGCGATGCAGGATCGTGCTGGCACGTACGGTAGTTGTCACCGACCAGCGACCAGTAGGTACTGAACTTCGACGAAAAAAGAGGTGAAATTTCATAGGTCGGTTTGGTTTTCTTAATGGGTTTTGCTTCCGTGAAAAAAAAAGAAAACGTGTAGCTACCGTTATAATAGTGTTACTTTGGACTTTGTTTGGACACTCCAGATTGAATTGAATATACGAATTCAGTATACGAATATACGAATGACGTAGTTCATGGTGGCTCCAAATGGTCTTCGTACCAACTATTATATTATTATATTAATTAAGCGATATATGCTCCATGAAAAGGATATACATAATGCAAAATACAAGCTATGCTACTTTTCTGTGTAAGCTCAATGTCAGCTATCTGGTACCGAACGCACGGCGAAATGAAATGAAATGCTGAATGCTGACCATGCATGCTTTGTAAAACAACAACCAAGGCGTTAACATCTTTAAAAAGACACGTAATGTTAGTTGCTGGCACGAAACTCCCAGTCACACAATTTGTAAGTAAAAACAACCAAATCAATAGTTTTTGTTTTAAGGATACACATCGATTGAAAGGTCGGTTTCTTGTGACTACTCTTATACTAGTTTTTTTGTAGAGTCATTGGAAGCCCATCCTTGTTTCAGAAAGCCGGTGGTTGTTTTTTTTTAATCAAAAAGTTATAATTGCATTGTGGTCTTGTGTTGACTTTGCAGAATTCTGCACTGGGTTCTCTCGATTTCTTAAGCCTTAAGATAGTGCGCTCGACGACTCTCTATGAACAGAAGGCAACTATCCTTGACAGTTCTCCAAACCCAATCAAGAAGACGCCTGAGTTAAAAGAACTGGGCCAACTTGGATGTACCAAACTGCACACCACCAATGATAGTGTTTAAAAAAAATGATCTTTAGAAAAAGAAAATGAGTGATGAGAAAAGTAAAAGAAAGATACTTATATGAGATAGGAGCAAGAGGAGGAGTGGGTACATGATATGTCTATGATCTCATGCTTTATCCCTAACATGACAGAAACGAACGAAGTGAAAATGTTGTTTCAAAGAACCGAACAAAAGTCAATATAAACTGGTTATACATACGTTCGGTACTTCAGTTGGCGCGTGCTTCTTTCGTACGTACACCGGTGCGGCACCAAGCAACCGAAGCCAAGACGGTCGGTCGGTCGGTTCTGGCCGTACGCCTGCACGTAACGCTTCCCCATGCACGGCGGTATTTGCGGAGCTTGCACGTACGTGCACGGGAGAGGCAGCGTCCCGCACGGTACGGCCGCGCGCTCGTACGTACTGCGCGCTGAAATCGTTTACGCGCATGGACGCACGGGCTGCACCTGCTCCTGACCGAGTCGCAGGTCGATCGGGCGGCCAACGGCCGGGTCGTCACTCGAATGTGCGCGCGCGAGCCATGTGCCCATGTGGTGCGCGACGCATTCCGCGGCTTCTCGTGGCCTCGCCAGGCACCGGACGGTGGACGGGGCGGACCAGCGGATGGTCCATATAGGCCCAGGACTACCCACTCTGCCGGCGCCCATCCGCCCATCCACCTCCGCCAGTCCGCCTCGCCTCGCCTTTGGTGCGCCGTCGGCAAACTTCACCGCCAGCTCAATTCGGTGGAAATCAGGACCCTCCTAACCCGCCATCGAGTTCGCCTTTACCTTCTTCCCCTCCTGGCCGAACTAATTGTTCCCCCTTTCCCCGCAGGCCGCCGGCGACATCTTCCTTCATCACCTCCGGCGCCGGGTCTCCCCAGAGAACGGCAGCGCCCCGGGTCGATTCCCCGCACGTGGAGCGTCGCTCGGACCCTGGGAACAAGTTCATCAAGTCGCCGGGCCCCGCCCCCCTCCCCAACGAGCTGCCACCGTCGCCCTCCTCGCCGCCGGACCCGCTCTCGCCGCCAGCCCTCCCAGCTTCACCTCGGCCACCGCTTGAACCTCACGTGAGCTCAGGACCTCCCATGGATGCTCCCTCACCGAGCAATCGGATTCCCATGGCCCGAGCCGCCGGCGCACAAGCTCCCCTGTTTCGGCCGCCGCCCTGCCCGCTCCGCTCGCCGCCCGGCCAAATCCGGCCAACTCCGGCCGATTCACTCCTCCCCAGGGTGCGCGCCGGGTCGAGCAGCCCGTTTTGGCCGGCGCCGCCGCGCCTCCGTGCCCCCGCCGCCGCCGGCCGGCTCCGCCTCCCTTGCGGCCGGGATGAGCCCGAACAGAGGACACCCAGTGCTTTACGCCACTGCTAAATCACTGTCTTAATCCGACCGATTAAAGTTAATGATGCTAATGAGGGCCCAGCTGTCTGCTGCAGTAATTACCGGCATCATTTAATTCCCTTCGGGCCCACCTGCCAGCCGCGCATGCGCTCTCTCTCCCCTTTTATTTTCTGGATTTTCAGGATAATAAAACTTTGAAATACTATAACTTTCAAACCATAACTCCAAATTTAATGAAACCAATTTTTAAATTTATCTAAAATCAAGATCTATCTAATGGTTCTGTTTTGATTCAGTTTTGAGTTAATTTGAATTTTGTTCATTTTTATTTGGTATTTATTTGCTTTTGTTCTTTTGTGTTGTTTTTCCGGTTCGATCTCCCGAGTAGAGTTTGAAGACGCGAACGAGCCCCAGTTCGAAGCAGCACAAGACCCCCAGGCTCTCGAACCAGGCATATTGATGTGATGGGATTGGGCGTTTCGATGCTGTTCGTGTGTGGGGTTGGTTGAACAAGTCCGATGGCAGATTGGGGATACAGGGTAGTGGTTGGAGTTGGTTTAAGCCTAGGATTGTTGCTGCCGCTGTTGTTGCAGGTGTGCAAATTCGTGCTTGTTTGCAAAATTGCGTAGTGAAGTGGTTGGGTTTGCTGGATAATAATTTTTTAGTTAGGCATACGTTGGATTCAAATCCTGGGTCCGCCAGTGGACCCGTGTGGCATGGACGGGTGCAGCGCAGGCAAGACTGGGTGTGCGGTAGTTAGGTCGACGGAGTGATTAGCTCACTGCTCACGTTTGCTGATTAACGGCCGTCGCTTTAGTTTGACCTTTCCAACCGTGAGTCCATCTTATTCCTCGGATCCAACAAACTAAGAAACGGTACAAAAACCAAGCTAATTATAGATCCATACTTTTCAACTTATAATTTATATCTTCTATTAAACAAATAAATAAGATATTTTCTTTTCATTTGAACAAACACTCTATTAGACCAAAAGATATAAGCTACAGTCATAAATTATAAGCCGCAGCTAAAAAACATACACATACATGTCAACCTGCAGCCTACACAAATGGATCGTTTAGCTTACTCCGTTTTGTCTGCCTTGGTGGAACCCTACATCAGGGGCACAATAAGGTGCGAAGCCTACTTGGTCTATTAGCAATGTATGCAATCCAAACTGATGTGTTATAACCTGTTAAGTGTGTGACCCTGTAGATTCATGTATATTCGTTCATGACCAAAAAAACTCCTTTCTAATCCACAAGTCAGTAGTGATCCGTAGCAAAACATATCGACTCTCAAATATATATAAAAAAACATATCGGACGAACCTATGTAGTGCTCACGTACTGATCCCTTTGCCTCACGACGTTAGATCGAATTCAAGACGAGAAGTGTGCCATCCTATGATAACTCGATCCTTCTATCGAACTTGTACTGAATTACTCAGTTGTGATTAACTCAATCACATTCGGTATAGCCATTCACATCCTTAATCCAACCACATTTAGGGGCTCAAAGATATCTCTCCAGTTATATAGGAGGGACAAATTTTATCTTGATCATTCACATTCTTTCGCATATTCACTTCCTTAATCCAACCACATTAATGTCTCAAAGATATTTCTCCTGTTATATAGGAGGGACAAATTTTAACTTGATCATTCACATTCTTTCACATATTTTATAGTAAACCTAAAGTTACCTTTACAACCATCTAGTTATGGAGTAGTATTTGTGTAGCATCCCACATAACCATATGGGATACTACTATAGAACGTCATCGCCAAAGTAAGAATAAATAATAGCAATAATACAAACCATAGGAAAATTAAAACTTTAAAGGTACTTTATTAGTGGGCCAATGAAAACTGAAAGTAATATTGAAATATGGGACCGGTCCACTTCTAACCAAATGAAGAATAAATAAAATGACATAAATAGTGGCAATCCACAGTGCAGAAAACTTGAGTGCTCCCGCCCATGCATGTTGCTATCACTCCATTGCCTTTTCACCTGAGAATGAAAAGAGTAAGCGTGAGATTTGGAAATCTCCACAAGTACCCAATAACGGTCGCAACACGATGAGTAAAGGGCAGGTAATGCAAGCAAGATATGTAAAGGACAAGCCATGTAAGCAAGATGTGTAAAGGTCAAGCAATGTAAGAAAGATATGTAAAGGACAAACAATATAAACATGTAATTGTCACAGGTTAAATGCAATGAACCTGGGTTACCGGAAACACTAATATAGATCGGAGATAGAGATCGCAGGAACATTGTAATTAAAGATAATTGTTATTTAGCAAGTTATGACAATGGCACTGATGATCACTCCCATATACCCGGTTATACGAGAATAGTCGGGCACAACGCTGTCCTCGATTGTATAACCACTGACAGAGTGTAATATCCTGAGTAACGAGAGTGTACAACCCCCGTACGTTACCAGGTTGGTGGAAATATTTCCTATATGTGGATAATCCCAGACCAAGTAACCGTTATATTGTTAACATGTTATATGGTATGACTTTACGGGAATTAAGGAAAGGCTAAGATAAAGTTATAAGAAGTGAAAGGATGTGTTAGGGTTCAAAATGGAGAGACATAATCCATGAAATAAAGACGATGTGGAATGATGACATGGTGATAGTGATATAGGAATTATCCTAAAGAGGTATTATAATATAGCTCACACAAGGTTATCAAACATTCAAGTTTTATTGTGTGATAAGTGATTGTTAGTTAGATTAATAGGTTTAATATATACATCCTTCATGGCTCAAATACAACATCATATAATTAATGGATCATGATATTAGGAAACTAAAACATAGCAACCCTAATGTCAAAAAAATGCTAATAATTTAAACCTAAGTTAAAACATGTTCATATGCTACCCCCATTAACAATTTAAACATGAATTCTAAAACACTAATTAAAAGCATGAAGTCTAAAATATTTTAACTGAGCATCTTAATAAACATAAAAGCAGGTGAAATAAAACAACTTAGAACATCATGGTATGAATACAATATTAATAGTCTATAACTAGGAAAACAAAAGTGATATGATAACAACCAGACAGCCATAGTGATACGATAATGACCAGATGAGTTTTAGTGTTATGATAATAGCCAGGTAACTTTAGTGATATGATATTAGCAAGGTAATTTCAGTGATATAATATCAGCCCGGTAACTTTAATGACACGATATTAGTCAGGTAACTTTAATGATATGATATTAGACAAGTAACTTTAATAATATGATATTAGACAGGTAACTTTAATGATATGATATTAACAAGCAAGCATGAGTGGCATGATAATTCTACTAAATAACAAGGTGACAAGTAAACTGGCAACACGTAATATACGAAACGGAAAGGTCACGGCCGCGAGGTACTTGCCTTGAGCTCGTTTGGCAGACTCACTGCATGAGGGATCCAAGGTGTGCAACTACCCAAGCATTCCCTTAAGGGTTGCGTGCGAACCTATAAGATGGAATGGAGATGAATCAGATCAAAGCTGAGATAACCTGTGGGAAGACTGGACACAAATGCTATTGGCTGAACGAATTTGCGTTCGCTAAGCCTTCATCGTGCGAATTGTCATTCGGCTGTGCGACTGACTGTTCGATCGTGTGAACCACAACCCACTGCCTGACTTCTGAAAACGCCGTGCGAAACGCGATTTGGCTAAGCGAACCCTGCTCTACGGCATACACTACAGAAATTGTGTGCGAAACATGATTCGGTCAGGTCCAAACCGACCGAACCTCGTCGGCTGCACCGCTGCCAGCCAGCGCCGCCACCTTCTAGTTGCGACTGGCCTGTGCCGCTGCTACGCCTCCTTCTTGGTCACCGCTTGCCGTTGTGCCACCGTCTACCGCCTAAACATCGACCGCCGTAGCGCCGACGCCTGAAGTAGCCCTAAATCTCTCCACCCACTGGTGTCATCACCGACGCTGCTCAGATGCTCACATCCGGCTTGGCATCGCCTGGCTCCATCTGTTGAAAGTGGTCGCCGTAGAGCCCGGCCACCACATCTGGCCGCTGACGAAAATCCGCTACGCCCGAAGCCAATGGGCCCGAAGTCATCTAGCTCGCACCAACACCCGAGAGCTCGAGACGCCAGCCACTCTCATGCCTGGCAACTCCTCGTCGGTCGAGACTGCCCTGCCGGCACTGCCGCGCTTGGGTGATTCCCACTCATCCGTCGCCATTGGCCATTTCAGCCAGACCGCCACAGTCATCCGAGGCAAGCAAAGCCTTACCGGCTACCTGAAGTCGCCAGCCACCGCTCGGGCCCTTGCCCGCCGCCACCGCTCTTGGCAGAAACCTCCGCCGCCTCGCCGCAACCGTCGCCCATGCAATTCGTGAGAAAGAGAGAGGCCGTTGGAGAGAGATATTAAGTTATAGATATTGGGGAGAGAAAGAGAGATAAGATGGATTTGAATTACTGTGGTTGTTTGCATTTTCAGGGTGCTACAATTTGGCAACCCCTAAGTACAAAAGCTAAATTGCTTATTTTATTTTATTTTTTATTCCAAATTTTAATTATTTCCAAATTATACTTGATGTGGACTTTCTATTTTAATCTAGACCGTTATAATCTAGATCCACCATAATCGGTGGTGTAGATCTTTCACTTTTTCCATCGATTAACACAATAATTCTAGTTTTTGAGAGCGAACGTGGTGGCTTCGTTTTCTATCACTTTAATATTATAATAGATATTGACAGCCAATACGACATACAGTTGTTAGGGATTGTCGCCTTATGTAACACCATGTGGTGGAAATTCCATATGAGTGATGAGTATTTGATATTGGTTGTCTTGATTTTATTGCTTAAGCTTGAATTTTTTGTGAATTTGAATTTTGGCCATGCTGTTGTTGGCTACTGTTTTTGTCCTTGTTTTCATGCACATTGATGGGACACAGTTGCTACAGAATTTGTGAAGTCGTGCTGAGCTTTGTCGGTTTTAATTAATCTGCATAGATGGGGTCATCTATGTAATGGCTTCCATTTAATTGCCTGACGCTTCTTGAGCATTAATCATTGCCATGCAAGTCTTGTAGTTGATTTGATCTGGAGCTCATCACGCGTTGGTTGAATCGATTTCAGCATCCGGTTGGACCGGATGGCACCAGCATTCTGATCGGATTTGGCACCCGGTCAGATCAGCCAAACAGTGATTTTTCGGTCAGGATTTTTGATTCTGTGTTTTGGGTGTTAGTAACAATAGGTGCTGTACAAGGATTAGTTATGAGAGAGTTCGTGCATTGGTTTACTAATAGAAAGTTAAGTACATGTCATTTGAGTATGGATCGATTGCTTTGTTCTTTGGTGTGCAAGTGTTTTGATAATTATTGCGGTCAGTGGCAAGACTAAGCCTACAGAAGGAGTCCTGAGGCCAGACGTGTCGTGTAAGTCCGGGGGAGTAACATCTCAAGTAGAGAAGCACGGGAGAAAGACAAGGGTCGTGTAGAGGCAATGCATGCATATGATGTGCCAAATGGATCTGTGTGTTTCAAGTGGTGTCGTTTCTCCAAGCAGACGTACGATCTATGCTTAGGCTGCAGAAGCAGCATGGCCGGCGTAGGCGCGACTAAGGAGGATTGGGGGAAGCAAGACGAATTGATAGGATAGCATTTTGCAGGGGGTGCTGTGCAAATTGCCAATGAAATGTCCTTTGTTAAGACCGTTGTTTTCGGTCATTTAGTCGGTTTTTGATTTCAACTTCTTTTAGCATTTACTATTTATTAAACTAATGAGCCATTTTTTGGTCGGCTTTTGACTTCAATTTCTTTAAGCACTTACTATTTATTAAACTAATAAGCTATAGTCAAAAGCTACACGCTGTAGCACAAAAGAACGCCCCCTAAATTACTCATTTCCTAAAGTCCTATTTAGATGTTTGGCAGAGGTAGATGCAAGGGGGCCGAGGTGGTCTAGAGCACACCTTACCTTCGGCCAAACCATAGGTACCCCCAACACCCCTAACCATCCATGTCTCTATAGGGCACCATGGCTGCATGTAGAAGAAGACTATGAGATTTGGACATCAATCAGCTTTCGTGGGCCGCACCAACTCCAATCCTAGTGTTGTTTGCGTGTTGGACCAGCCACACCCGGCATGCCCACCAAAGCCCACGTACCTCTCTCTTTCTTCCCAATCCAACTAGGCAACCACCGAAGGACAAAACCAACTCTCCAATCGCAATTGGCCTGGTGGAGACATGACTCATACGACGTGAGCAGCAACCCTAGAGCGATGGCTAGCATGCGACGGTGGTGGCGTGTGACAAGTGCAGTGGGCGTGCAGATTGCAGAGGCAAGCGACCGAGGCACAATTGCGCAGGTGCAAATTTGTTTCGGTTACTAAGGTGATATTTGTATTTTCACTATATTTCTCTTCTACTTATGTATGAGTTTGGATCACAAAAGAATATTCTTTATTGCTTCTTTGGTTTGTCTCATGTTAGCACCCTCTATATTTTAATTCTAGATCCGCCATTAACGTTCAGCTTATTCACGTGGAAGGAGGTGAAAATTAGTTCAACTTCCACAATCGTAACCCCATCCCAATAAGGCCGTAGGATGCCAGGCCATGCTACTATACCTCTTGGAATGTAATACAAATAGTCATGCTAAATGTTAGTGTTGAACCGAACCTTAACCCACAACCGTCAGCCATAGCGTAAGCATAAATCTTGATGCAGAATGTAATGAGAGAAATTGAATTATAGCCGAGGAAAAACAGGCGATCAGGGTCTGGTGCAGTGCAATGTGCATGAAACATCCAAAGCTGCAGCCAACGAATGAAGTGTTCACATAAATGACTATGTAGATTTTTTTTAATTTAGCATCTAAACATCTGTTTTTACAAATTTAATCTTTTTCGTAAACTTATCGTGCTCGACAGGTACCTACTGAGCTAGGGAAGCTCAATAGGCGCCTGCCTGAAGATGAAATGAAACACAGATAATTTATAGCAACTATATACAGAAAATCATAAAGTATATCGTTCATGTAAAGCCACCAATATTCATTGCTCGACTGTCACGCTCGTGGTTGGCTTTGGGCTAGTAGGTACAATTGACTTGCCAACAAAGAACTTGGGGCGTTTGATGTGTTCACTGACCTGCTTTTGCAGTATCTTCATCAGTTTCTCCTTCTCACCACATTTCTTCAGAAGCAACTCATTCAAGTTCTGCAGATATGGAACACCAGACAAGCCATCACCACCGTCGTGCAGTGATATGCACCTGTTCACCCAAAGTTGCTCAAGCTCAAGCATCGCGCCGTCCTCAATCGCCACAGTTTCAATCTTCTTAAGCCCATCAATGTCAAGGAACTTGAGCTTTTGGAATGTACCAGTACAGAAATGCAACGAGTCCCCCAAGTAGGAGTTCTCCCACAAACCGAGCAAAGCCAAGTTGCGCAAGTTTCCGAGGAACACAACTTCTCCCTGCTTCAGTTGTGTCCCTAGCAGCTTCACCTTCGCGAGATCATTCAGTGAACCGATCCATTTAGGCAACTCGAACAGATTGCCATATAACCTTAGCGAAACTAGATGCTTTGGTGTCGCGAATTTATTCATTTGGGCAAGAAACTCAAGGGAATCAGAGCGCACTTCGAGCCGTTGCAATCGGCCAAGCTTCTCTATTGACTTGCAAAGCTCCAGTCCTTCTTCCTTAGTGAGACCTGTGACTCCTAACCTTTGCAGGTTCGTCAGTTTCTTGAGCCTCCCTGCCACACCATTGCTCTGACCAACATTGACCACACCCAACTTGTGCAAGTTCCTTAACCTCTCAATTCCTTCAGGGGCGCTTACACTGAATTGCTCCACGCTGGAAATCTTGCAATAATCGCTGCGGTTGCAACATAGACATACTGCCATGTTTCCCAACAGGTTGGCCTTGTGGTCATCCATCTCTGACTGCTCCACCTTCTGAAGAAGATCTCTCGAAAAGTTGACGCCAGCAGGAAGATAACGTAGCTTCTCAAGTTTGGCAATTCCGTCAGGGAGCTGTGTCACCTGTGTGTCTTGGATGTCTAGCGTCTCTAGGTACCGAAGATTCTTCAAAGAAGATGGAAGCTTCGAAATCTCTATTCCTCTCAAACAAAGATACCTCAAGTGGAACAGCTCCCCTATGTGCCTGAGGTCTTCATTCTTCAAATTGACTGTGTCTTCCAGGTCCAGCACTCGCAGCATCCTCATTTTAGGAGAGATGAAAGAAACAGGGCACTCTCCAAAGACTGTCAATGATCGAATATACGACAAGTTTATATTTTCCAGCTTCTCCTCCCTCCTCTTCCATTTGGATACTACCAGGTGGCGTATCTTAGTTTGTGGAACCTCATTGCAGTGCTTCTTGATGAGGAAAAGTTGGTTCTCCTCAATGAACTTGGACAGGATGATCTGCAGCACCATGCCGTGAACCTGGCAGCGGTCAACTCTCACTCCAGGGCTAATCTTCTTCTTGGAAGGTTGGATCATGCTTCTGTTGATGAGTTCATTGTACAAACGCTCTCCTACTACCTCCACAGGCATATCGCGGTTCTTTGCTATGTAGCCTTCTGCCATCCACCGACTCAACAAGCGGGTGCATCTGATCTCATGGTTCTCAGGGAAGATACTGAGGTACAAGAAGATTGATTTCAAGTGATATGGCAAGCCATCATAACTTGAGACAATCACTTTCGTGATGTTCCGGAGATCAGACTCCAGCTCTGCTCCAAGGTGTTCATGCAACTTCATCCATTCTATGCTTGTCTTGGGTCTATTGGCTAGGAGACCTCCTATTGTGGATATGGCAAGGGGAAGCCCTCGGCACCTCTTTAAGATATGATTAGCTTGCTCTGCCATTTCCTTCGGCAAAGTATACTCGGTTGTTTTGTAGACCTGCAAATGATGGGAAACAGAATAGATATGTGAGTATTCTCAAAAGATAGAAGAGATAAATGAAAAGGTAGAGTAGGCATCATGGCAATTTTGTTAAATTATTTTAACTCCACTAAATAAGAAAGCTGGAACAACCATGTGTGATCGATAATCGTAGCTAGTGATCGACAGTCGTAGCGTACTGCTTGGTCATGATCGGTAGTCGTAAGCTATAACGATAAGTAGTCTAATCTGTGTAATCGGTAGTCGTAGCGATCTATGAGGTAGTCGTAGCCTGTATGATCGATAGTCGTAGCGATCTATGTGGTGGTCATAGGCTTCTGGTAGGAACTCGTGGGCTTCAAGTACTTCATCCCCTGAGCATCCGAGTACTCGTAAGTCGTATCAGACCAGCCAGTGGTCAGACTGGCTGTGGTCTGAGGTTGTTTTCTGGAACTTTTGGGGTTTTGGTTTGGGTTTGATCAGTTGTTCTTGCGAGTGTGCATGTGTGATTATTGCTTGGTTCTAGGATTAGAATCAGTAATTTAGGTGCATACTTTTTACATTGTGCATTGTATGGATAAATTGTGCAAATTGATTATCTTTATATATCCTGAGTTGCTACGTGATAGTTTGCTTGTTGGTATTGGTTGCAGGATTTTAGAGTTAATTCATGGTGAGGCGTGAAAGGACGGTGACTAGGCACTGGAGGTGTTAAGGTCTAGAATGGTCAAGGAGACGCCAAAGATGACTGAGACGTGTGGGGTGGTTGCAAGCCGGGACGATGAGAAACCAGAGCGGGAGCTACCGGTGGTGTTCATGACGGGTAGCGGCAAGGTGGACTGGGACTAGGCACAGGGAGGAGTCGAGGTCCAGATGGTTGAGGAAGCTGGGTGACGTTATGCACAAGAAGAAACATGTGGTGCGCTAAGTGACTTGGGTCGTTTGCAAGTAGTGAGGACGGTTCGTTGGGATCCGGACGCGTGAGAGGCTTGACGACAAGTCATTGGGGCCACATGAAAGATGGCGAAGCATGGGCAAGGCTTTGTGGCAAAGGAAGTGGGAAGCTTCGTGGAAGGCGGTAGAGGGGCATATTGGTAAAATTGCGCAATACCGGAGAAGTGTATGTGAGTAAAATCCGGTGTTAGGTGGGGTTAACGAGTTATCCCCGGTTTGGCCTGATGGGGGATTCATTAGGTTTTTGGGTTCGGGTTGTGATTCTATAAAAGGGGGAATATAACCAAAGCCATCTTGGCTATCTTTGACCCACGAGCAGTTCTGATCAACGACTTCGGTTTTAGAACACAGTTCATGTGAGCCCTTGATCAAATCACAAAAAGGTCTCAACTTGGTTAATAAGTTTTAAATTCAAGATTGGAACAGCCTCTTGAGACCTTAAGCAATTTGCGTACAAAGTTTCATGGCCATTTGATATTTTAATCAAAAGATATATGGATTTTAGATCTTGAGATCATGCGTTGCTCTATTCTTTCGAATCATTTTTGACCGCATTTGGTTTCGACCACGGTGAAGTTTTAAATCACATCGCATCTGATTTCGACTGCTCAATCATTTCAGAGTTGGTGGTCATGTGCCTTCTTTACTACTTCTAGTCGTTGATGACCGCACCTGGTTTCGATCGCTCAATGGTCTTTGATCTGGTGGTCATGTGCCTTCTCTGCTACTTCTAGTTGGTTACAACCACACCTGTTTCTGATCACTCAATGGTCATAGAATCGTGTGGTCGTGCGCCTCCACTGCTTTTCGAGTTGCTTTCGACCACAGTCGGTTATGAGCGCTCAATGATCTTCGTCCATGCTAGCTATTCGATTGCTCTATTTTGAGTTCGTTCTTGTTTTTATATCTCAATTGGTGTACGCTGCTTTAAGTTACAAAAATGTCTCAATTTTGTCATGTATTTTTCGATCCAGGAATGGAATAGCTTCCTGAGACATTAAGAAACATACGTACACCGGTTTCACAGCTTTCGGATCTTTCAATCAAAAGTTGCGTGATTCTAATCGCACTTAGGTTATCAACTACGGTGGTGTCGACCATTCATTGGTCTTCGACCACGTAGTTTACGATAATATCAGTCTTTGACTGCGCTGGTTTTCGACCACTCATTGGCCCTGAACTACGCTGGCCTTTCGACCACACACTGGACATCGACAACATTGGTTTCGACCACGGTGGTTTCGGCCACGTTGGTTTCTACCACAGTGGTTTCCACCATGTTGGTTACGACCACATTGGTTACGTCCACGATGGTTTCGACCACATTAGTTATGGCCACGCTGGTTTTGACCACGCTGGTTTCGACCACATTGGTTTCGACTACGCTGGTTACCACGTTGGTTACGACCACGTTGGTTTTGACCACTGTGGTTTCGACCACGTTGGTTTCAACCATGTTGGTTTCGACCACAGTGGCTTCAACCATGTTGTTTTTCTCTGCTGACTGGTTGTGTTTAGTTCAGCTATCTGTGTTTTACGACCAGTAGTTGTAACTTGATCACATAGTATGTCGAACAGGTTATTCTCGGCTTTGTCTTCCTTGGTGTGTCAAGTAGATTTAATTCCTAATCTTCGTAACTTTATAGTTATCGGAGTAAAGGGATAAGTGAATCCTACTTACGGGGCAAAAAAATTAAAGGCACCATTTACGCTCCTCTGCCTATCCGGTCCTACACTATTCTAGTCAAAGGCCTATGGTTTGTTGCAAATTGCCATACAAAACCATTTCAATTTTTTTAGAACCATTCCAGTCATCAGTATTGCCCAGCAACACATGCATGACATGTAGTTAAATTCTATCAGCATTGAACAAAACAAAGCTTCACGGATTATGTTACGTTGGCGCTTCATGGAGGATGCTGGTGGTGTCTGGCGTTTCAACGTAGGCATTTCGCCGAACAAGATTAGGGCGTAGAAACGCGCAGCGCATGGGGGACCGGTGGAGCTCGAGGAGGTTAGTGAGATAAGGATGCAGAGTCCACACGCTACTCCCTTTGGCCTCCAGCCAGCCCAGCGTTTCCCTCCAATCCTTCGGACGCCGCTCGCCGCGCCGTCGTCGTTTTACTCCTTTGACCACGAGCTATCTCTCTCTCTCTCTCGCTCTCGCTCTCGCGCGCGCAAACTCGGACTCGCTTGCAGCAATAAGAAACGGAGTAAAAGAAGACTGAAAGTTTTATCACCTTCTGACAAAGGAGATCCTCGGACTCGGCATGCCCGAGTGGCTTCAGCTCGTAGACATGGCCGTGCCCCTCCCCGACATTCCCCGCGCAGTGTCGGGCGACGTCCTCCCGCCGCGTCGTCACGATGACACGGCTGCCCTTGTTGTTGTCGAATTGCAGAACATGCCATATTTGCTCCCACTCCTCCTGGGAGAGCACGTCGTCGACGATGATCACGTATCGCTTCTCCCGCAGGTACTCCCGGACGTCCGTCTGGTCGTGAGCCACGCCGAGGCTGAGCTGCTTCCTCAGCCGCCACCTGAACTCGTCGGCGCTGTCGAGCGGGTGCGGCACGGTCACCCACGCGCTGCAGTCGAGCTCGTCGAGGAGGACCGGGTCGTTGTGCACCATCCTCACCAGCGACGACTTGCCCATGCCGCCCATCCCCCACACCGACACCACGCTCAGCGCGCCGTTGCTGCCGGAGATCAGCCCGGTCAACTCGGCCTTCTCGCGGCTCCGTCCGATGATGTCCGACTCCTGGAACGCGAGCTCGGCCGAGTCCACGTCCTGGTCGGGGAGCACGGCGGCCTGCTGCTGGTCCTCGGAGATTGAGGAGGAGTTGCGCGGTGCGGGGCAGTGGTCGACGACGACGCGGTACCGCAGGTTGCGTTGGTTCAGCTCCTCGACGCTGGCCTTGAGGTCCCGGATCCGCGCGGCGATGCGGTGGCGGGCGGCGAGCGGCCCCGGGAGCCAGGAGCCGGCCCGCGACGACGAGGACGTGGCGGCGTAGAGCGAGAAATCGAGGAGGCAGTCTTCGACGTCGTACGCGAGGTCGCGCACCTGCTTCACCCACGTCCTCACGGTGTCGTTGCGCCCGGCGGCCTCGGGGTGCGCGGAGGCCACCCTTAGGAATAGAGGTGGGAATTGGGCCGTGCCGTGCCGGCACGGCCCAGGCCCACCGTGCTTTGGGCCGCTTCGTGCCGTGCCGGTTCGGCCCAGTCATCCCGTCGTGCCGTGCCGTGCCGGCCCGCCTCGTCTTCGGCCAGGCCCAAGCACGGCCCAAAGCCCACCGTGCCGGTGTTCGTGCCGTGCCAGCCCAAGCCCAGCCCAAAGTAACTATACACGACAAAAGCGACAGCGACAATGGTAGCGGTGGCCGCTATCTTCCTTTCTCTTGTATCCGCCTTATTAAAAACCTACTTAAAATTCGATTCTATTGTCTCATGCCATTTCACCTTCGAACTTGGTCATCTAGTCTAATGGAATGCATATCTTGGTGCAAATTAGACTATGGCGTACGTTGACATCGCCCGACAATCTAGCATAGGCCTACCCAACTAGTCAAATAGAAAAGCTTAAGGAGAGTCATGAGTACAATTTACTATAGTTAAGAAATCAATTTTAAATAGTTACTGGCCAACCGTGCTCTTCGTGCCGTGCCGGCCCGAGCACGGCCCGATCTGTCGTGCCGTGCCGTGCCGGATTTTGAAGCCCAGCCCGGCCCACCGTTCGTGCCGTGCCGGCACGGCCCGCCACGTGTCGGGCCGGGCCGTGCTTGGGCCGGGCCGTGCCGGCCGTGCTTCGGGCTGGCCCAAAGAAGCCCGGCCCAAGTCCCACCTCTACTTAGGAAGGACTTCATCATCTCCAGCTCGTTGCGGATGAACTCCACCTCCTTCGGCACGCCGAGGAGCCGCGCGACCTCGTCGGCGACGGCGGAGCCCGCGCTGCTCAGGACGCCGTCCAGCACGGACCGCGCCAAGCTCACGGCCGTCGCCTCCATCTCTTGTTCTCTCGCGTTTCTTCCTCTCTGTTTTGTGTGTGCGCGTTTTTCCTGTCTACTGAGGTTGCTAATACCTAGTGTTTGGCACAGTGGCTTAATGGATAGATGTTGATTAAAGAGGAGGCTGCTCCGCTAATATATAGCACTGGCGTGCACGTACACGTACCGGCTTGCAAACTTTTGCTTCCTTTTTCTTCTTTACAAACAGTAGAAATTTGTGTCAAAAGCGCTATAGCTTTGTTTTTTTGTTTTTTCGAAAATCAAAATAAATAAATAATTTTTTAAAGCGAATTTCCTAAATAGCTTTTTAAGGTCAAATTCAATTCTATGTGTGCTATCCATATTGATATCTCCGTTATCCATTACTTATATAAAAAAAATATTGCTATACAACATTCGACTATTTTTTAGAACAAAAACAGTCAGATTGATCTGGGACATTAGATCTCCATCCAACGGATCCACCCATACAAGCCCCCCTCCAAAAAAATGACCCCCTCCAAAAAAATGATGTAGGGCGTTGGATCTCCATCTAACGGTTCAAAATCTGACTGTTTTTGTTCTCAAAAACAGTCGAATGTTGTATAGACACTCCTTATAAAAAATACAGATAAAAACTATTAACTAGAGCTAAAAGTCATCATCAATTGTATAGTCAAGTCGGATTTTTCCTTCGTTTTTGAAAGGGAACTTGTACAGTCTGTCTGTCTTTTTTTAGACGGAAAGATCCGAGAGAATGCTCTGAAGAAGGGTGAGCAATGCAGGATCGCGGTGTCTACGTACGGTAGTTATCACTGACCAGCGACAAGATAGGTACAGGTACTGAGTACTGAACTTCGACGAAAAAAGAGGTGAAATTTCGTAGGTCCGTTTGGTTTTCTTAATGGGTTTTGCTTCCGTGAAAAAAAACAAACGTGTAGCTACCGTGATAGTGTTACTTTTGTTTGGACACTTCAGGCTGAATTGAATATACCAATTCAGTATACGAATATACGAATGACGTAGTTCATGGTGGCACCAAATGTTGTTCGTATCAACTATTATATTATTATCTTAATTAAGCGATATATGCTCCATAAAATGCAAATTACAAGCTATCTCTACTTCTTAAAAACACAAATTGATAGCCATCGGTGCGTTCTCCCTTTTTGTCTCTACAGTCGTCCGATCTAGCCAAGATAAGATTCAGACGATCCATCTCACACCTATCTCCTTGTGTTCGTACAGAGTGACCCCTCGTGAAAACTGAAGGAGCGTCGATGGCAATCAGAGGTGGGTGAATGATTGCAGTGCACAGCGAAATCTTTTCTTAAAATTTATTATTATATTTTAAACCTGCAAATCATAGCAGCACACACAAAAATATCCAGCCACAATGCATGCAAAAATATCCAACCACAATGCACACGTGGTCGTAGTTGAGTACTCCGTGTGTTCGAGTACTGCGTGATCATAGTCGAATACTACATAGCCTCGGTGAGTTCGAGTACTACGTGGTCTTTGTCGAGTACTCGGTGTGTTCGAGTACTGCGTGGTCATTGCCAAATGTACTCGGTGTATTCGGATACTACGTGGTCGTAGTCGAGTACTCAGTGTGTTCGAGTACTGCGTAGTCGGTATGTCCGAGTATGTGTAGGAGTTGAAGACCTGTAGTCGGAGAGCGGTCGGAGACTCCAGACCAGTCGAAGGTATGGTCGATAAGCCGCGGTCGAAGGCATGGTCGATGTCGTAGTCGAAGAAGGGTTGAAGCCACAATGACTCAGTTGGTACTCGGAGGAGTATTGTCGCAGTCGTTAGTCAAACTGTATATATAGTGGTCGATGGTCGATAGTCGTAACTACAGTGGCCAATGGTCGATAGTCGTAGTTACAGTGGTCGATGGTCGGCAGTTGTAGCTGCAGTGGTAGATGGTCGTAGCTACAGTCGACAGTCGGTGCTGGAAGACCTCTGTGGTCGGAGATGCAGTCGAGGTGCTGTGGTCGATAAGTCACAGTCAAAGCCGTGGTCGAAGGAGCAGTTGAAGCCATGGTTGAATGAGCGGTGTGCTATAGTAGACATGTGCGGCCTATCGCTATAGCAATCGGCGGTCATTGTAGCAGACGTGTGCACTGGTTGTGTTCGAAGGCCTGGTCGAAGCCACGGTTAAAAGCATGGTCGATGCATAGTCGAAGCCACGATCACAGTTGGAGTAAGACGGTCAATGCTTTAATTCTGCTGGTACATGTACCAAAAAATATAGTCTACAAAGATGTCCTTACATCCTAGATGTCTTATGTATTTTATTTTTGATCATGTTGTACAAGAAACAATATCAGCTACTAAACATGAACATCTATTTTCAATTTCATTTATTTATGAGTTTGTATATGTGTGCTTTGCTTGATACATGTTTTTCGAAAGATAAAATTGATGTTCAATGTTTAGTTTGGGATCATCGTTTCATAATATGAATTACCCTCATTTGATACACCGTTGTAACGTACGAGTATCTTACTAGTAATATATGAATGACGAGGGCCTGTTCTTTTCGGCTGCGGCTTTTGGCTTTTGGCTGAAATTTTTGAATTTTGGCTGTTTACGGTACAGATTACGGAGAGACGGGTACTCACTTGCAATTTTGGTTGGTACAGATGTTGGGCTTTTAACGTGTAGATCGTTTAACTTGTAGACCCCGTCTTGAGAAAATACTCCGTTTAAAAGTTAGGTACTGTAGCAAAAGTCAAAAACCGCCAGCTTCGGAGGAAAAGAACAGGCCCATAATAGTGTTACTTTGGACTTTGTTTGGACACTTCAGATTGAATTGGATATACGAATTCAGTATACGAATATACGGATGACGTAGTTCATGGTGGCTCCAAATGTTCTTCGTATCAATTATTATATTAATTAAGCGATATATGCTCCATGAAAAGGATATACATAATGTAAAAAAACAAGCTATGTTAATTTTCTGTGTAAGCTCAAATGTCAGCTAGCTGGTACCGAGCGCACGGCGAAATGAAATGAAATGCTGACCATGCATGCTTTGTAAAACAACAACCAAGGCGTTAATATTTTTTAAAAAGCAACATGCAACGTTAGTTGCTGGCACGAAACTCCCAGTCACACAATTTGTAAGTAAAAACAACCAAATCAGTAGTTTTGGTCTTAAGGATACAAATCGATTGAAGTTAGGTTTCTTGGGACTATTCTTATACTTGTCTTTTTGTGGAGTCATTGGAAGCCCATCCTTGTTTCAGAAAGCTGGCGGTTGATTTTTTTTTATCTGAAAATTATAAATGCGAATCGATACAGGTAGTTTACATTAAATTTCGTAGAGAACTACGTCTGCTTTACACAGTTACGCTCATCAGAGTTGCGTTGCTTTGTGGCCATGTGTGGACTTTGTGGAATTCCGCACTGGCTTCCGCTCTATTACTCGAAGCCTTAGCCTCAGGTCGCTGTAGGTTATAAAAGTTGTAAATAATTTTTCTATAGTATTTAACTTTTAAACAAAGTATCTTTTTAATATAAGATCTACTAGTTTATTATAATACACACTATAATAAATTTATTTATATCGATTAAAATCACATACAACAATCTTCCTCTACAAGTTTCTCTATAAATTATTACTATTTATAAATTAAAACCAAAAGTTTTCAGCAAAAGATAAGATACTGCGCTAAACGACTCTCGATGAACAGAAGGCAACTATCCCTCCCAGTCCCTCCGAACTGTCCAGATGCATAGGATGATTAGGATTTGTATGCACAATCATTCTCGCCGGAGAAGCAAGAAAACAGGCGGCGGGAGGCGTTCGAGGGAAGCAGCTATAAAAAATACAGATAAAAACTATTAACTAGAGCTAAAAGTCATCATCAATTGTATAGTCAAGTCGGATTTTTCATTCGTTTTAGAAAGGGAACTTGTACAGTCTGTCTGTCTTTTTTTAGACGGAAAGATCCGAGAGAATGCTCTGAAGAAGGGTGAGCAATGCAGGATCGCGGTGTCTACGTACGGTAGTTATCACTGACCAGCGACAAGATAGGTACAGGTACTGAGTACTGAACTTCGACGAAAAAAGAGGTGAAATTTCGTAGGTCCGTTTGGTTTTCTTAATGGGTTTTGCTTCCGTGAAAAAAAAACAAACGTGTAGCTACCGTGATAGTCTTACTTTTGTTTGGACACTTCAGGCTGAATTGAATATACCAATTCAGTATACGAATATACGAATGACGTAGTTCATGGTGGCACCAAATGTTGTTCGTATAAACTGTTATATTATTATCTTAATTAAGCGATATATGCTCCATAAAATGCAAATTACAAGCTATCTCTACTTCCTAAAAACACAAATTGATAGCCATCGGTGCGTTCTCCCTTTATGTCTCTACAGTCGTCCGATCCAGCCAAGATAAGATTCAGACGATCCATCTCACACCTATCTCCTTGTGTTCGTACAGAGTGACCCCTCGTGAAAACTGAAGGAGCGTCGATGGCAATCAGAGGTGGGTGAATGATTGCAGTGCACAGCGAAATCTTTTCTTAAAATTTATTATTATATTTTAAACCTGCAAATCATAGCAGCACACACAAAAATATCCAGCCACAATGCATGCAAAAATATCCAACCACAATGCACACGTGGTCGTAGTTGAGTACTCCGTGTGTTCGAGTACTGCGTGATCATAGTCGAATACTACATAGCCTCGGTGAGTTCGAGTACTACGTGGTCTTTGTCGAGTACTCGGTGTGTTCGAGTACTGCGTGGTCATTGCCAAATGTACTTGGTGTATTCGGATACTACGTGGTCGTAGTCGAGTACTCAGTGTGTTCGAGTACTGCGTAGTCGGTATGTCCGAGTATGTGTAGGAGTTGAAGACCTGTAGTCGGAGAGCGGTCGGAGACTCCAGACCAGTCGAAGGTATGGTCGATAAGCCGCGGTCGAAGGCATGGTCGATGTCGTAGTCGAAGAAGGGTTGAAGCCACAATGACTCAGTTGGTACTCGGAGGAGTATTGTCGCAGTCGTTAGTCAAACTGTATATATAGTGGTCGATGGTCGATAGTCGTAACTACAGTGGCCAATGGTCGATAGTCGTAGTTACAGTGGTCGATGGTCGGCAGTTGTAGCTGCAGTGGTAGATGGTCGTAGCTACAGTCGACAGTCGGTGCTGGAAGACCTCTGTGGTCGGAGATGCAGTCGAGGTGCTGTGGTCGATAAGTCACAGTCAAAGCCGTGGTCGAAGGAGCAGTTGAAGCCATGGTTGAATGAGCGGTGTGCTATAGTAGACATGTGCGGCCTATCGCTGTAGCAATCGGCGGTCATTGTAGCAGACGTGTGCACTGGTTGTGTTCGAAGGCCTGGTCGAAGCCACGGTTAAAAGCATGGTCGATGCATAGTCGAAGCCACGATCGCAGTTGGAGTAAGACGGTCAATGCTTTAATTCTGCTGGTACATGTACCAAAAAATATAGTCTACAAAGATGTCCTTACATGCTAGATGTCTTATGTATTTTATTTTTGATCATGTTGTACAAGAAACAATATCAGCTACTAAACATGAACATCTATTTTCAATTTCATTTATTTATGAGTTTGTATATGTGTGCTTTGCTTGATACATGTTTTTCGAAAGATACAATTGATGTTCAATGTTTAGTTTGGGATCATCGTTTCATAATATGAATTACCCTCATTTGATACACCGTTGTAACGTACGAGTATCTTACTAGTAATATATGAATGACGAGGGCTGTTCTTTTCGGCTGCGGCTTTTGGCTTTTGGCTGAAATTTTTGAATTTTGGCTGTTTACGGTACAGATTACGGAGAGACATGTACTCACTTGCAATTTTGGTTGGTACAGATGTTGGGCTTTTAACGTGTAGATCGTTTAACTTGTAGACCCCGTCTTGAGAAAATACTCCGTTTAAAAGTTAGGTACTGTAGCAAAAGCCAAAAACCGTCAGCTTCGGAGGAAAAGAACAGCCCATAATAGTGTTACTTTGGACTTTGTTTGGACACTTCAGATTGAATTGGATATACGAATTCAGTATACGAATATACGGATGACGTAGTTCATGGTGGCTCCAAATGTTGTTCGTATCAATTATTATATTAATTAAGCGATATATGCTCCATGAAAAGGATATACATAATGTAAAAAACAAGCTATGTTAATTTTCTGTGTAAGCTCAAATGTCAGCTAGCTGGTACCGAGCGCACGGCGAAATGAAATGAAATGAAATGCTGACCATGCATGCTTTGTAAAACAACAACCAAGGCGTTAATATTTTTTAAAAAGCAACATGCAACGTTAGTTGCTGGCACGAAACTCCCAGTCACACAATTCCTTAGGCCCTGTTTGGAATGCGGGAATTTTTCCCGATTCCTGCAGGAATTGAACTGTTTCCTGTAAAATTCCTGTGAAATTCCTCTGTTCCAAACAGGCCCTAAGTAAAAACAACCAAATCAGTAGTTTTGGTCTTAAGGATACAAATCGATTGAAGTTAGGTTTCTTGGGACTATTCTTATACTTGTCTTTTTGTGGAGTCATTGGAAGCCCATCCTTGTTTCAGAAAGCTGGCGGTTGATTTTTTTTTATCTGAAAATTATAAATGCGAATCGATACAGGTAGTTTACATTAAATTTCGTAGAGAACTACGTCTGCTTTACACAGTTACGCTCATCAGAGTTGCGTTGCTTTGTGGCCATGTGTGGACTTTGTGGAATTCCGCACTGGCTTCCGCTCTATTACTCGAAGCCTTAGCCTCAGGTCGCTGTAGGTTATAAAAGTTGTAAATAATTTTTCTATAGTATTTAACTTTTAAACAAAGTATCTTTTTAATATAAGATCTACTAGTTTATTATAATACACACTATAATAAATTTATTTATACCGACTAAAATCACATACAACAATCTTTCTCTACAAATTTCCCTATAAATTATTACTATTTATAAATTAAAACCAAAAGTTATCAGCAAAAGATAACATAGTGCGCTAAACAACTCTCGATGAACAGAAGGCAACTATCCCTCCCAGTTCCTCCGAACTGTCCAGATGCATAGGATGATTAGGATTTGTATGCACAATCATTCTCGCCGGAGAAGCAAGAAAACAGGCGGCGGGAGGCGTTCGAGGGAAGCAGCGAAGACTGCGTATGCACAGGAAGGAACACGGGAACCGCGGCGGAGCGCTAGTTTAGTGGGCTGTATTGACCCGCAGTACAACGCTGATGTTCGGACATTGTTACCCGGCTCTCGTTCCGCACGAACCCAATCGAGAAGAGGCCGAGTTAAAAGAACTGGGCCAACTTCGATGTACCAAACTGCGCACTGATTCGGAGTTTTTTTTTTTACCCTTTTTCTTAGCGGTGTGCCGTCGAGTGCATATCATACCCTTCATATAGCCGGAAGGATTCGCGGCCGCGCAGCCTAGCCACGTCGCCCCCAGCGCTCGGCCGGCCGGCGCGTGGCAAGAGAATTTGCGTACGGCCGGCCGAGCCACTTTCCTCATATATTTTAGAAATTACGTAAAGGTCCTTTTTCCTCGCGAATAGATCTCTGCAAGTTTTTTCTTTAAAAAAAATTTTTGGATGGTGCCTCGCGGGTTTCCAAAATTACGTATAGGTTCTTATTTACTTACGTACAGGTCCTTACATGTCCTCAGTTTTTTACAAAAAAACCCTTTGATTTTTCCGAAATTACGCATTTGTCCTTGATTTTTTTATGAAACTCCCCGCGAATTATCGTCTCTTTTACTTCGGTCCACACTGGAGCTAGCGTGGCGTGCGCCGCGCTTATGCAGCTAGTTTATATTAGCCGCGGCAGCTAATTTTTGATCCAAAATAATGATAGTGTTTAATAGAAATGACTTTTAAAAGAGAACGAGTAATGGAAAAAGTAAGAAATAGATACGTACTCAAGACAACAACAAGAGGAGTGGTGTAAATGATATACCTATAACCTTATGTCTTATCCCCTAACGAGACGAGAGCGAAAGAAATAAAAAAAATTGTTTCAAAAAACCCAATAGAAGCCAATATTAACAGGCTTGAAAAGGCATCGAAGAACAGATGGAACACAGCAGAAGCCGTCTCTCTTCCTCCCCAAACTCTGTTCCTTCCCCTCCCATTTCTTTCTCTCTCTGATTTCCCAATCTGCGTTGCTTCTTCTTCTTCCTTCTGAAATGCAGCAAGGTTGAAGAAGAGCATTTTGTTGGTGATGGGCCTTCCTGCTGCTCCATTGGCGTCTCCATGCACTGAAGATGAGATTGCACGTAGAATCACAGCTTCAGAAACGTACAACACGTGTAGAGCTATGCCTTGCACGTGGGAAGGAGCAAGGCTGCAGGTAGACGGTGTGGTACCGTGGGGTTTGTAAGCCGCTATGCTGATGTTCTTCGGACAAGAGCTGCCGTATTTTCAGTACGTCATTCTCGTCGCCACTTACTCCGTTCATGCAATCACGAGGCTGAAAAAACGAACAGATGAAGAAGCTTACGCGATCCAGTTCAGACAGAGTACCGTCAGTGAAATACAGTTTGCCTTCTGAATCTCTGTGTCGGAAAGCAGGAGGGATTGGTTGGGAAGTGACACGTTGAAGGATGTGGTTACCTTCAGATCCTTGGAGAAGCACGGCCTGAGCCCCTGCGACGGCCCTTGCTCGCAAAGCAGCAGAGGGGACGCTCCAAAAGAGCTTTTGATGGTGGCAGCCAGGTCAGTTACTAGGTACTCCTTGCCACCATCATCATCATCTGTACCTATGCTAACCTTGCCTGTGAGCATAGCCTGAGGCACAATGTAAAGTCAGCAAAACCATCATCATTAGAATTATTCATCAACAGCGCGCACATTCGCAATCATCATTACTCATCAACCGCGCGCACATTCACAACAAAAGAACAAATATGTACATCCATCTACCAACCAGCCAAAGCAGCAGGAAACAAAGCTGGATTTGACACTGTCATATATTGTATTTATAAAACTAATCATATACATATTATAATTATAAAAATAGCATTTCTATCGTGCAGTTGATAGGTGGTAGTGCCGACGAGGCGACATTTAGCGAGGCCGGCGGCGGCAGGCGCCTATCGCCCCGCCAGCTGCCGGCAGGCAGCTTGCCGCCTCGTGGGGGGAAGGCAGGTAGGCGTCCGGTGAGGGCACGGCAGGTTAGCTAGCTTAATTACTTGCTATAATTTTTTACATTTAGTATTTGTTTGAATTTTTAAATATATCAAATAAGCTCAAAAAATTATGAAATTTTATGTATAACATTCCGACACAGTGTAATTTTTGGGTAATTTTATCCATTGTAAATGTTGCTCAAAAAATTATGAAATTTTGATATTTTTACAAGTTTTTACATAGAACAAACGATCTCCAAAAAGTAGAGGCAACTATTCACCCCCTCTAATTGTGCCATATGATCCTACAATGCATTATATTACTTACAGTGACATTGTAGTCGGAGCACAGGTGCAAGGTTGTAGAGAAGTAGCTATACTCATCCTGAATCACAGTGTAAGAGCATGTCCCATGCTTTTCAGCACAAACACTACCGTCAATATGAAGGTTTCGATGCTGTCAAGAGTTCAAGACAATATGACAAGGAGCAGTGGATTCTTTGGAGAACAGGGAGGGTGCACATTACCCCCACTGCCGAAATCCAGCTATCAGTAGTACGTCAATGGCATGCATGCATTAGAGAAATGGAATCTTGTAAGCCCATATGGACATAGCCGGAACACTACACGAGCAAGGCTGCTTTTGAGCCAGCCAGTTACCCCATGTGCCCAGAGAGATCCTTGGCCCCCAGAGCCGAAGCGATGGTGAGCTGCAGTACAATGATTTGGCCAAAGCCCATCTGTCACAAGAATGAAATAATACCTAGGGCGTGATATAGGTATACTGCTAGTAAAAACTTTTGGGGATGAACTCATCAGATCGATGGAATGGAACCTGCGAAGCATTTGCAGATTAGTTCCAGTTTATAAATAAACTCACGGATTGTGAACCATCCGATGGGCTCAGAACTGCAGAATTACAGAGAATTACTACATTTCAGTACGAGGATTTCAGATTTATGCAAGAGAGGAACTCGTGCTGAGTACTGACCGGCAACAAGCGTTGGAGGAGCAGCAAGGGCCGGAGGTGCCCCGGCAGACGGTGCCCGGCCACTGCAACGCCAGCACGAAGTAGTCGAAGTCCGGCGAGGAGGACGAGGAGGAGAGTGCTGACGCCAAGAGGAGCAAAAGGAACAACATTCTTCGGGCACCAGTAGAAGTGCCGCACACTGAAGGCTTCTTCTCCATTACAATGTTTGATTGTTCCATTGGAATACTGCCGGACGCATCAGAAAGTTCTGCTGAAAGGTGGTAGTAGTAGTGTAGGCCTGGACTTCCGGAAGATACTTGATTAGTGGTGGGTAGTTGGTCACTTACATCCTGAGCCGCATCTAAACTTCATCTACGAGATGCTGAAACCCTGAGGCTTCTATGAAGTTCTTCAGGGTTTCAGACGAATGTATCTCCTCCACATCTTAAAGCAGCTGATTGCATCAGACGAAATATACAGTCTTAGTGTTCCTCTGTGACGATTGAAAGAAAAGCGAATCCATGAATACATCCAGAGCCCAGAGTAGAAAAGCAAGCAGATACTCTAGAATGATCCTGATCCTAAAGAACGGTGAATTTATGAACTTTGGTCAAAAATAACTTCGTTTACCTCAAAAATATCAGATCTAGCCTCCAAACAACAGCAATTACGTTTATAGCCCCCTCTCCCACCGCAGGATTCCCAGACGCCGACAAGTGTTAATCATATGGTCGAGGACCGCACGACTATTGTTCATAGGGTGATCGTGCGGTCGGGGACCGTACAACCGCTGTTCACCCGAGTCATGCGGTCGGGACCGCACAACTTGCATGTGTACAGTATCACATGTAAATAATTTCGTATTGCAGGGAGACAAATTAAACATGAATATTCGTAAGTCGTGCAAGTCGTGCGGTGAACAGTGGTCATGCGGTCCCCGGCCGCACGATCAACTCATGAACAATAGTCGTGTGGTCCCCCGACCGCACGATTAACACGTGTCGATGATGTCTGGGAATCGTGCGGTGGAGGAGGCTATAAACGAAATTGTTGTCGTTTGAGGGTTAGATATGGCATTTTTTAGATAAATAGTACTATTTGTGACCAAACTTCTGAATTTGTTTTCTCCTCGTTTTGGGGCCAAACCGCCTGTATCTTTTTGGGCTTCATGCCCCCTCTTTGGGTGTCACACTATGCAGAGCAGCGCACAGAACACGTAACTACTACATTTCGGTGGCAAAATCACTAACGAAAGTTGTGCATTAACATTTTGGTTCTTGGCATAGATGGATCAATGCTGTAATAAAAAAGACCTTGATGGATCCAAAAACTAGGAGTGGTCGTAGTATCATGCTCTTCTTTTCTGTAAGAATTAAACCATTTCTTATTAAATTTAAACTTGTGTTTTAGACACCGCTTATTTCGATTTGAGCTTCTAACTTCGGGTTTATTTTTCACTATTTATAAATTTTGTTTTTTCTGGCCTTTTGACTTTTTTGAGCTTTTTTATCGGTTTATTTTTTCGTATTTATTTGCATTGTCCATGTTGGGCTAACATGTTTTTTATTTTAAATTTTTTAAAAAATTAGCTATGTTAAATAAACTATAGTATAATTTTAACCAGGTATAGTATAATTTTAACCATAAGCTGGACGTTAGCCCGTTTTGCAAGGATACACACATACATAACTAATCTTCTGAAGTATACACAGTTACACTCTACTGGCTCCGGTCTACTGAAGCTAGCAGCTCACGGTGTACCGGACTACTGGTACGCATGAATGGGTCCAAAGGCTGCATAGTCAAAGTGCCAAGTACTGCATGTTTCTGTCAAATAATTAAAGCTGTTCGCTGCCTGCTGAATAAACAAAAGAGCCATGGTCTTCTTCATCTGTAGCAGAAAGTGGGCCCCACCAACGACTGGCCTTGATTACTGTGTACACGAACGTTGGTCAAAAATGACAAGCTCCTCGGCTGCTGCTCGCAGCGGGCTGCCGTCTCTCTCTCTCGTCCCCAATTTTTATTGGTTTATTACTGTATTGTTTTGGGAATAAGCTTGTCATTGGTCCCAGTTTAGGGCCTGTTTGGAACAGAGGAATTTCACAGGAATTTTACAGGAAACAGTTCAATTCCTGCAGGAATCGGGAAAAATTCCCGCATTCCAAACAGGGCTTGAAACAGAGGCTTGTTACAGCATGGTTTATTACTCCTTCCGTTCTTGTTTACTTGAATTTTTAGAATTCATACCATTAAACTTCTTAAAATTTAGCTGTCAATAGATTTTAAACAATTGGCTATATAAAATTAAATTATTGAATTTATCATTAAAAATATTTTTTATAATATTATTTTTTAGTATATATTATTGTAAAATTATAAAAGTAGCGGTCAAATATGCATATCGAAGACCATACAATATAAAAAAATATCAAGCAAAAAAGGAACGAATGGAGCAGTTGATAACCTCATCGTCATGTATGGCAGCATAGCTGCATCGAATACAGAAAATCAAAAGAGTTGACGGTCTGTTCTTTTAGGCTGTGGCCAATAGCTTTTATCTACGCTTTTCAAAACGACAGCAGAAGGTGAAGACGTCGGCGTGGACAGCATACAGTTTTGAAGTTAGTAAGCCATTAAGAGAAACAGCTTCTTAGAGAAGTTGCCTCGTTTGTTTCAACTTCTAGAAAAAATTGAAGCTAAAAATCAGTAAAAAAAGATAAAAAAAAGAATAGGCCCGACTGGTGATAGGTACAACTGCTGACATGCAAATAATGTTTATGCTCATGTTCGAGGTCGCCACTAGAGGTGGAAACGAGCCGAGCTGAACTAACTCGAGCCAAGCTCGCCCAAGCTCATTTCACCATGCGGCCCGGCTCAGCACGTCTCAATTTGAGCACAAGCCAGAAGGGCGACTCAGCTCAGCTCAAAGAAAGGCTCGAGCCAGCTCGCGAGTCCTGAGCCAGGAGCAGGCAGCTTCCAGCGGCTCGGGGCTCAGCATGGCTCAAAGTAGACATCCACTACAGTGAACCACCAGTCCATCAGATGGCCAGCCAATTCAACCAAATCCAGCATACTACAACCACAACAACTAAGCACCGAATCACATCAAATCAAATTGAAAGGGATAGGGAGAGTGAGCGCGCACAATCTCTGCTGGTCCTCGGTGGCCTGGTAGAGCGCATCGTCACGGTGGACACGGCACCGCTCGCTGGAGATCTAGAGGTACTAGTTCGGGTCGCCGCGGTGCTGGCAAGGTAGGCGGCGCGGTGCTACGCACTGCGGCATACGACGTCCATGAGGTTGTGGACCTTCCACTTGGACCGCCGCGCCTCGTGCCATATCGCGTTGTCGTTTCTAAAAGGTTCTAGAAGCCGGCCGCGGAGAGGCAGTGGGAGGGGCAAGCGCGCGGTGGGGTGGGTGAAAGATAAAGCTCCATTTAAGTTGGTTTTGGTGTTAATGACAAATGCCATTATGACATTATGATATTAATGACATATACTTTATAATGTTTTGGTGAAAATGATAAATAAATTTATGAGACTAGTATGTTTATTTAAGTTTATCTTTGGTTAGTCTCATTTGGATGAAAAGGTGAAATCAAAGAGGTATGCATTCGAAATCGCTTTCTCATTTATAAATGCATTCCTTAGATCCAAAATATAGATTGAACTCCTCAATTAGTCAAATGAATATGTGCATATGTCTTCGCTATATACACTTGTATGCACACATTTAGGGGGAGCTCTCTATATATTTTGGAGTTTCATAAGTATTGATCCATACTTTCTTTAATACGCATATTTGGGATCTTTACTTTGAAATACATTCTTGAGTATATATAACTTGTGTAGTTCGTATATACTCATGTGCAATCGGGTTGTCATCTAACTTCTCCATTATGTGTTAATGGTTGAATGCCTAAATGACAACCGGATGAGTAAGCTTTGTCTAAAGCTTATTTTAGAGTATACATTTGTTGTGTACAAGGTGTATACTCGCAAATCATTTTCATATCTCGTTATTTGTTGAGATTGTCATGAATTACCAAAATGGTGAAGTTTGGTAATCGATGACAATTGTTCTGTTGGTCTAACGGTTTCCATGAGTTGGATGCAGAGTTTAGGTTCCACAAATAAGAACGACTTGGAATGACTTCATGTGTTGAAGATCATCAAGTCAAGATTGAGAAGAAGATAGTTTCATGAGTTGAAGGCTATCAAAGAAGAAGATGGATTCATGTGTTGAAGGCCATCAAGAAGAAGATGCGTCATGAGTTGATGCATGTTCAAATGGAGATGATCATGTGTTGATCATCAAGACAAGTGAAGACCATCATGTATTGATGGAGTTGATGAAAAGAATGCATCATGAGTTGATGCCTATCAAGACGATGACTCAAGGCAAAGGTATGACTAATTAGGGCTAAGGATGTGCTCCTAGTTTTTTACCGCCTTGGTGTTTGGTTGGAAGACCGGATTGCTAGTGTAGGTTGCCGTACTATTAAGAGGGGTCATGTCTAGTAGTTTGAGTCTCATCATGTGTTGATAGCTCAAACCTCACTTGCTCTAGCTCATCTCGACATGAGGCTTATATTTGCGAATGTGTTTTGCAAATAGTTGAAGCTCATGTGGTGAATCTTTGCAACATGGGACTATGCATTGCGAATGTGTTTTGCAAGTACTTGATGTCCATGTTTTCATTTTTGTGATATGAGGCTTATATTTGCAAATGTGTTTTGCAAATGGTTGAAGCTCATATATAATCCTTGTGGCATGTGACTTAGGTTTGCGAATATGTTTCGCAAATGTGAGAAGTCCATATACCTAATCCTTGTAGCATGATCTAAGTTTGCAAATATGTTTTGCAAAAGTTGGAGATCATGCATTATCCTTTGGCATGGTCTAAAATTGTTTGTTGCTATTTCCTTTGACATTAGACTATGGTAGTGACTCTTTGGATGTCTTGTGATTTCTGTATTGATCTAATGTGTTTGAGGTCATGCAAATAGATGGGTTGTGTAGCCCTCTGAATAAGCTTTCCATAGAGTCCAAGATCACTGAATTCCGACATCGGAGTCAAAAGTTATGACCGTTTTTCTGAGTGTCGCCTGTGCTGAAAAACTGGAAAACGGAAGTACCGCAATTTGTACTGCAGTAGTTCCGATTTTTGCGGAAGTACCGTAATTTGTACTGCGGTAGTTCCGATTTTTCCGGTGGTTCCGATTTCCGGGCAGAACGTTTTTTTCTAGAGAGCGACTTTTTGAATGACTTGGCCTCGGGAAAATCGGAAGTACCGCAATTTGTACTGCAGTAGTTCCGATTTCGCTGAGAAACGGCTAGTTTTCTGACCGTTGGCGAGGAAAACGGAAGTACCGCAATTTGTACTGCGGTAGTTCCGTTTTTCCTGATTTTTCAGGGGTTTGGCTCCAACGGCTAGTTTTCTTGTGTGGGGTATAAATACCCCCTTGTGGCCGGTTGGAGATGTAGTTGATTGATCCATTTCTGTTGTCTTGAGCTAGAGTGAGGCTCTCCACTCAATTGTGCATGTGTTGCACTTTGTGAGAGAGGAGAGGTGATCTAGAGTGCATGTGTTGCATCTAGAGGAGGACTTTGTGTCCGGATTGAGCTTGTGCATTTGTTGCACGTGGTGAGAGTCAAGTGAGAGACTTGGCTTATTACTCTTGTAGTTTGCCGACTCCTAGACGGCGTGGGAGGCGTCGTGCGCGGTGATCTTCTCAAGAAGTTTGTGAGAAGACCCGGCAAAGTTGTGAAGGTCGGAGCTCACCTACCCGGAGCGGGAAAGAGCTACCACTAGTGGATTGGAGGTGCTTCAGCTTAATTCGTGGAGCCGGTCCGATTTGTTCGGGCTAACCTCAACGTGGACTAGGGGAGACCGGCAAGTTTCCGAACACCACGGTAAAAAGAGAAAGTGTCAATTGTGGTTTGCTTTCTTGTACTCTATTTACTTTCAAGCAATTTACATACTTAGAACATATTTGATTGCTTGTCAACCTTGGATTGCAAACCTTGACCTAGGATAGAATTGTTGGTGCACTTAGGCGAACTCATTAGTTTTAGGTGTTATTTGTATTAAACCATCTTGTATTTAGCTTCTGCATTGTATACTTGGTTTAGGCAAATAGAAAAGCTCTTTATTGATTAGTATTAATTAGAAGAGAATTTTTAGACCGCCTATTCACCCCCTCTAGTCGGCCACCTCGATCTTACAGTGGGCGAGCCGCGCGGTGGGAGGCGCGATGGGGTGGGCGAGTGGCGGTGGGAGGCACGGTGGGAGGGGTGAGCAGCACGGCAGGTGGCGCGGCGGACGGGGCTGGTGGCGGGGTGGATGGGGTGGGTAGGATGAGGCGTGGCGGCCAAATCAGATCGGGGACAGGGATTGGGGATTGGCCGAAGGTTAGGGACTTAGGGATAAACCGATGAGCTAGGCCTGGGGGCACTGTACGGGCGACTGCCACTGGGCTGGCTACCTGGCTGGGCTACACACACGAACCAAACAAGGCTCACAAGCAGCTTGAGCTCGGATCGATTTTTTTGCGAGCTTGGAGAGGGGCTCGGCTCAGCTAGAAAATTCACGAGTCTGAGCCGAGCCGGCTCGCGAGCCTTGAGTTATTTTTTCAACCCTGGTCGCCACAACCTAAATGTCAGTAATAATCCATATAACCCACTGTAGGCTATCTCCAATGTTGGTTTTGGTCGGCACTAAAATAAAAGAGCATGATATCTAGAGTGGTTTGGTTCTAAAGCCACGGTCAAAAGTTTAGTTTACCCAAATAAAAATATGGTTTTTATTGCACCCTGGGTTTATTTTATTACCAAAGTTTGATCAAAACTTAGTGGTACTCTAACTGGAAAAAAACCGTTATATCATCACAGACAAAGCAAAAAAACAAGAAGAAGAAACCCAAAAAAAATTGAAAAATCAGAGGTGATTCTAGCCTCTAGCTCATGGAGTCCAAAATTTGTAATGTATGAGGCAGCCTCTATGGCTTCCTCTCTAGAGGCGGCCTCCTCAACTAAAATATTCGAAGGGCCCACTTGTCTAAGGGGTTTGGATCGCGGGAAGAGAGTTTTTTCTAATTTACTAGGCCCACCTTAGAGGCAATACGAATATTACACATTGCAGACAAAACTGATAAGTTATAAGCTGTCTGTGGGTCCCAACTTAGAGGCTATACAACCTCTAAACATTGAGAATGTCCTAAGTGGCTTCTGACTTAAATAAGCCAAAAGCTAAAATAAGGCAAAAACTGAAGTCATTTGGAGCAATGCCTTAGGCTAACGATTCAATGACTAAAATTTGGCACATACTGGTAAGATTTGTATGTGTAATGAACCAAATAGCCAGAGTAACCTCTGATGTTCTGTTATGTTCTCAGAAACTTCCACGTGAACTGTTGAATTTCTCTAAACCTTTGGCCATGATTTTCATAATCGTTTGTTGGAATAGGTTTATAATATCTTAGAGTAGATCACTTCAAAATATTAAGTCATTTAGATTTGCGAATCAAAAGTTGCACCGTTTTTAGTTTTTGAACTCGTGCTAAAATCACTGTTCATCGAGGAAATCGAAAGTACCGCAGTGCAAACAAAGGTACTTTCAATTTCCCTGATTTTTCTCAAAAATTTCAGAGGGTTGTTTTGCTTGTCTGTTGGTGGTTTCGCATTCCAATCTTCATAGTTTTGTAGCTATTAGAGTGAAGGAGTGTTGAATACTTGTGAAAAAATTAGAATGCACCATTTACCCTACTCTATTGTCATCTTCGGTCGTTTAGAAGAATCCTTGGGAAGTTAGGTAACAACTTTGAAATTCAATGTTGAAATCGACTAGGGCTCTAAATGAAGCCTATACCTGTAATGGCTTTAGGAGTGAAAAGAAAATAAGGAGTGATAAATTTTTATCAATACGAGGGTGTAATGCACGACTACAGTCTACCGTGTTCTAAACGGGCCTTAAATCGAGCACCTAAAAATTTGAGGATCTGTTGCACTACTACAGTTTACCCAGAAGTGAGAAACTACTGGCTTGGTTGATTAGTGATCACTATTGAAGACGGTTCATAGTGTAATAAATGAGTAGACAATGGTAGGCTCCTGCAATGGTTAGCCACCCCCCATCTCTCCATTCCATGGGCACTAGCTCGAAAGGGAAGTGCACGACAAAAGTCAATGCACTGCCATCATTTCCACATGAAGAACCATATCGAGAATGTTAATGGTATTTATGTGTTGAACAATTGATAATTAACAATTGTATCAAATTAGAATTTGTATTTACGAAAGTTTTACAGTTTGGCAGTTATAGCGATCCAACTATTGTGCAGAGCCGAGCTGACCGGCCAAAGTGCCCCTTAAGCATTTTTGCTAGGGGCGGTCAGGCCGGCTTGGTCCAAGCAACTGACCGACCAAGTTGGCTTTTGATTCTTGGATATCAAAGTAATGTGTAGGAGTATTTAGAGATGTCATTGCACTATGTTTCACCTCAAATGGAGATTTGAGCAAAAACTAAATAGCAAAAATATTAAATTTCTAGAGAGGGTGTTACTCTAGTACTCTGCCCTGGCAGCCAGACCGGCCATGACAAGTTATTGGGCGAGAGGTTGTGGTGATTTTGGGAAATTGGTCGTGGGTTGAGTGTTTGGGTCTAGGTCATTGCATTCATGATGCATGAAGTATGTTTGAACTTGTGTCCGAAAATAATTTCTTGGTCTTTGATGTGTAGATGCTTGGAGGTAGCTATGGTGGACAGCATGAACTGGGTCTAGACCCTGGGATGAACTGAAATGTGGTCAAATAAGTCGAGTAGGATGATTAGGCTCAAATGAGTCATGGGAAAATACAATGGTGTTGAAGGAAAGATTTGAGTAATGGTTCATCGAATAGTGTGGTCGGTGTAAGTGATGTGTAGTCAGGGGGAACCGACACGGAGAGACTTGCCTATGTGTGAGTTATTGGTGAACCTACACACTGTAAGCATAGAGATTGCTTGCAAAAAAGGAGATGACCATGGACTAGGCTCGGAGAGGAGGTGAGGTCTACGGTTAAGGTGAAGGTGCTTCGGGCGGGAAGCCAAAATACCGAAAGCAGCAAAGGGACCAAAACCACATCACTTGGAGGGTGTTTTGGAGAGTGATTTAAATCAAGGAGGTGCCAAGGAGATCAAGTGGATGAAAGCTTGTACCTTAGCGGGTCTTTATGCGCTTTGAAAAACGTGCATAAGTCACAAAGTGTAAAACTCGGTGTGTGTCAAGTTAACAGATTTTCCTAGTTGGACTAATAGATAGTATCTAGGATTAGATGTGTATTGGTCGCATCATCTATTTAAATAAGGGAGGTTGGTGGCAAGGGTTAAGGGTTTGTGTGAGTGCTCTTAGGTGAGATAGCTTTTTCTTTCATAATGGAGTGGCTATAAATCAAATCTCCACAAATTGCAATTGTCAATCTTTTTCACCCCTCATGGTGTGTTATTGATCTTGTGGATTTTGTTGTTTTGGTTGGAGTTTTTGCCATCTCTTCTTCTTGATCTTGCTAGTTCCAAAGATATATAAAAGATAGAGATGTTTCACGAGGATCACATGCCATCTATCCAGAGACTAGGTATTGTAAGATATTGGAGTTTACCCTATTTCATTTGATTTGGAGCATTTCTTGAGAAATCTTGATTCTAGGGTTTTAGTCACAAACCTGTGGGTGCTCTAGCTTATCATGACATATGGAATCTATCTAGAGCTATTTTGGCCATATCAAACCCACAAGCAAGTCATCTATCAAGTTTGTGAGTTTTGATCGGTTTTGATGCAACCTTGTTTGTCTTAAGAAAATGTTGAAACTTTGATCAAGATCAGCGTGCGGGTGAATAATGTCTTAGAATTCAATCCTTCGGATCATATTCTAAAACATCCATTCACTACCTATTGTAAGCTAAAAGGATTAAATTAGACCACCAACAAAGAACTCGTTAAAATACAAAAGCCAAAACAGAGTTTAAAACCACAACATCAGTGTGACCGCTATTGATAGAGCAGCTGGACTGGCCTACTGATAGTCTGATCGCCTAGGAGCGCCGGTATGACCGCTGGCGTGGGGTGGTATGACCGCTCCCCTAATTCAACTCTGGAAATTAGCCTAGGCAAAAACTCAAAAAGGTGCAATCTTCAAAATACAAATCCAAATGATTTAAGACTTTGCACACATCTTGCCAAGTATATCAGGAGCTTAGGATGTGTTTGGTTTGAGGGATGGGGTGGGATGGAATGGTCCAAAGTGGGATGAGCCTGTGCAAATTTAAAGAATATTCTTCTTAGATGCTGGACCATGTGGTTCCACCTTTTTTTGTGGAACCATCTCATCCTATTCCATCACATCCCATTCCACTTTCATCACTCCAACCAAACACATCCTTAATTCATCCGACCCCGCTCGTTTCGGCTTGGCCTTCTGGCTTCTGCTTATTTTCACTATTCATCATTTTTTGTCTTTTTCTTGTTTTTTGGCTTTTTTGAACTTTTTTGACGGTTCTATTTTTTCCCGTATTCGTTTGTACCGTCTGTGATGGGCTAACATATTTTTTCTATTTTTAAATTTTTTTAATTTTAATTACGTTAAATAAGTTACCATTAGCTACAATGTTTTTAGCTAGCTACAATAATTTTTAGCCAAAAATCACTTCTAATAAACTCTTTTGAGCAGGGTGGACACCATTTCACAGGAAAGGGTGGAAGAATCCAAAGCACACATTCCCATCGCACTCCATGCGATGCCCCTGCCCGCCGTCTTCCTCCTCTGCCCTCTCCTTTCCCTGCATCCACAGCTGTTCACAAGTGTTCACTTCTCTCTCTCCTCTTCTCCCACATCCCACACGGCCATACTTCACCTCACTCTCACAAGCCCAAAGCTAGCATGAGAGCAGCTCACTTCGCTTGTCTGTAGACCTGTGAGTGATCGTTAGTTCCCTAGCTAGGAGGGCTCATCGAGGTTGCAGGTTTCTAGGACGCGCCAATGCTCGCGCAGCTGCTCCTCGTGCACCTCCTCTTCCTCCCTTCCTCCTCCTCTCACCACCACCACCACCTTGAGCGCCATTACCGACGGTACGGCGGCAGGAGGGCGTTGCATGAGCCGCTGTTCCCGCTGGAGAGCGTGCCCTCGCCGCCGCCGCCGCCTCCCGCGCCGTTCTTCCCGTTCTTACCCGACTCCGGGCCGCCGCTACCGCCGGAGACCACCTCCGCCCCCGCCGGCTCCGGCGCCGACGCAGGCACCGGCGACTCGTCTTTCTCCTCGCCGCACCCCACGGCGCCGGCCAACATTTCTTCTTTGGCTCTGCCCATCTCCCACTCCGCGCCACTCCGCTCCTTCCTCTCCTCCCACCGCCTCCTCACCATCCTCCTGCCGGTCGCCGCCGTCGCCGCGGCCGTGCTCGCCGCCGCGCTCATCTACCTCCTCGCCCGCCGCCGCCGGCGGTCCGAGGCGGAACCCGCAGTGCATACGAAGACCGTCTTGCTTTCACCAGTCAACCCCGCCCTCTACGACGGCGATCAGCATGGCCGGGGTTCCACCGCCAGCTCGCCGGAGCTCCGGCCGATGCCGCCTCTGCCCCGGCAGTACCAGCAGACTAGGATGAACTTGCCGTCAAGTTCAAAAGCCGTTCTTGAACCCGGAACAGGGGACAAGCCAGCGCCGCAGAGTGTTCCACCTCCACCGCCTCCTCCGCCACCGCCGCCAATGCCACCGAGAAAAGACAACGGGAGCGCGCAAGAGGCGCCTGCACCTCCGGCGCCGCCCCCGCTGCTGCCGCGAGCTGGCAACGGCAGCGGCTGGCTGCCGAGGCGGCATTCCGAGCGCCCTGCGGCCACGGTGATCAGGGCCTCGGCGGGGGCAGTCCACCCCGAGGAGTCACCGGAGCGCGCACAGCCAGATGAGAAGGACGCGGACGCGGCTGCTCGCCCGAAGCTGAAGCCGCTACACTGGGACAAGGTGCGCACGAGCTCCAGCCGGCCGACGGTGTGGGACCAGCTCAAGGCGAGCTCGTTCCGGTGAGCCCCCCATCGTTCTAGCTTCTTGCAATACAGTTGCTGCCATGATCATTTCGTTCGCAAACTTATACTTACCTGTTTGCTTCCTTGTGTGTGCCTTTGGAAATAGAGTGAACGAAGAGATGATCGAGACATTGTTCGTCTCCAACTCGACAAGGAGGATATCCAAGAATGGATGCAAGGAGGCAAACGCGGGTTGCTGCAATCAGGAGAACAAGGTGCTCGACCCAAAGAAATCGCAGAACATCGCGATCATGCTGAGGGCCCTCGACGCAACGAAGGAAGAAGTGTGCAAGGCTCTCCTGGATGGTGAGACGAGACGATTCCCATACACAGCTCAGTTTGTAAACTTGCATTCAGAGAATGCTTTCTCTGATCATTCAGCTTCACGAACATTTGCTTATGTTGCCATTCTTGGGAGCAGGCCAAGCAGAGAGCCTTGGAACTGAGCTGCTGGAGGCACTGCTAAAGATGGCTCCTAGCAGAGAAGAAGAGATCAAGCTGAAAGAATACAGGGAGGATGCCCTATCTAAGCTCGGCCCTGCCGAGAGCTTCCTCAAGGCGGTTCTCGCGATACCGTTTGCGTTCAAGAGAGCGGAAGCAATGCTCTACATCACCAACTTCGATTCAGAAGTTGACTACCTCAAGACCTCCTTCAAAACGCTTGAGGTACTAATTATGTCCTATCTTGTCCTATTAACAGTTTTGAATGAAAGGAAGGTACAGACATGCCATGGCAATGGCTCTGAATCGAATTAAACGACTGCTGTTCATATCTGTAAAGGTGTGCTTGGAGATCTAAAGCGTCGTATTTGCCATGTTCCTACAATCCTTCACGACATTGTCAATTCTACCATGTTACTATCTTCCTACCGACAATCTTATGAGTAACCAAGTAGTGTTTAAAACTTATCGACTTAGGAGTTCCTTAGTCCTTAGCAAATTTGTGATTTGCCATTCGCCTAGGACATGAAAAGCCTTACTGAAATTCAGCCCATTATAGACAGGTTAGGTATTCATTTGGAACCAAACAGCATGATCCAGAAAGTGGTAAATAATCTGTTTTAACATTCATATTGCCATTTCAGGCAGCGTGTGAAGAGTTAAGGGGCAGCAGATTGTTCCACAAGATCTTGGATGCCGTCCTAAAGACCGGTAACCGCATGAACACTGGCACGAACCGTGGGAACGCACGCGCCTTCAAGCTTGACGCGCTCCTTAAGTTAGTCGACGTTAAGGGCACCGATGGCAAGACGACCCTTCTGCATTTTGTCGTCGAAGAAATCACCAAGTCTGAAGGTGCCAACATTTTAGCCAATGGCCAAACGAACAACCAGGCGAGTGCCATTGCAGATGATTTCCAGTGCAAGAAGGTAGGCCTCAAAATTGTTGCCAGCCTTGGCGGTGAGCTCGGCAACGTCAAGAAGGCGGCTGCAATGGACTCAGACACGCTGGCCAGCTGTGTGTCCAAACTCTCCGCCGGCGTTAGCAAGATCAGTGAGGTCCTGCAGTTGAACCAGCAGCTCGGTTCGGACGAACTCTGCAAGAGGTTCCGCGCCTCCATCGGTGAGTTCCTGCAGAAGGCTGAAGCTGAGATCACCGCAGTGCAGGCTCAAGAGGGCCTTGCCCTCTCCCTCGTCAGGGAGACGACCGAGTTCTTCCATGGCAACTCGGCGAAAGAGGAAGGCCACCCTCTGAGGATTTTCATGGTGGTGCGCGACTTCCTCGCCGTTCTTGATCATGTCTGCAAGGATGTTGGGAGGATGAATGGACGGACAGCGATGAACTTCGGCTCCTCACGGCGGCTTGAGAATGCGGCTGTTCTCCCTAGGTTTAACACAGCGCAGTCCAGTAGCTCCGAGGAGAGCTCGTCATCCTAGCCGTTGGTAGGCATTGATACCGAGTGTCTTGAGCTTGGAATCTGCATGTTATTTACTGTCTAGATGAACAGCAATGCAGGCTCGGACTTAGAATCATAAGTATTTTGTACCTGTAGCAGATAAATGTAGATCAAAGTCTATATATCGTACATGCTTCCGCATGCTAAGCACCATCTAGCCAATGGCCTACCAAAGGTAAAAGTGGCATTGTACATGATGATTCAGCATGCTAAGAATCACTAGATGAGAGCATTTGAAAAACTGATCATGCTGAATCTCATGATAAAAGTAAAACTATCTAGCAGTAGCCACCTTTAATGCGCATCCAAGGTCTGCCAGCACTCATCTTTGCTCCCTTTCTGACACATATTTTTCTGTTCTTCATTCTTTGCACTCATCTTTGCTCCCTTTCTGACAGATATTTCTCTGTTCTTCATTCTTTCTTACCTGAAGGCATTGGGCTCTAGCTTTATTACATGCTGAAATGAACACCACTTGCTTGGCATGCATGGATTGTTCAGGAAAGAAACAAGGCGAATGATCGGCATAGTCCGACTGAACAAGTGTTGGCACCAACATGATTATGCAGCATGTCATGATGCACAAGCAATTAAAAATTGCGCATTATATCTTCTATTACGCATTCAATGGATAGTGCGCTCACAAAAGGCGCATTTTTGTGTCTCGAGGTGTACGTTATTATATACCAATCCAAACGACTTCCCAAAAGAAACGCCAAATGGTACCATAAGCTGCATGTTTGCCGCTCTATTGCCAGCATGCTACTTATCTGCGGCTGTTTTAAGTCAGTGGTACATTTCCCATTAGTTGGTATGACCAGTAAAAAAAACTAGCAGATGGCTAAAACAAGTGGCTCTGCAGAAGGACTAGTCAAACAAACCATCCGCATCCATGCGCTCTAATATGCGCCGTGCCTCTTCTTCAGTAGAGGGAACAACATTGCGAATCTTCAATCCATTCTTCAATGCATCACTACTGACGGTGAAGGTGAAGTGAAATATGTTGGAGACCTGCCAGTTTGGATGAAAAGTTGGCAAACAAGCAGTCAGAGCAAGAATTCAACAAGGAAAAAAATAGGTACAACCGTGTAAATGATGCAATCAAAGCAGTCTTATCATCAACAAGGCACATTCTGTGGGATTACCTCGCTTTTCCGGAGCTCAGGCCTTGTTACATGGGCAACAACTTCAACATTGACTAGAGGCTGCTCTGGATTCTCAAGCTGGGTATACAAGACACATGATTTGAATCGAAGAAAGTCTCCTACATCCACCTGTGCAAGCACAATAGATACATGGTTATTCCTATCGCTGATAGGAAACTGAATTCGATATTTCTAAATAGACTTGATAACAAATCCGATAATAGAAACATCTTTAATAGCTACTTTGATAATAAAAAAAACACAGCACAGTTTACTCTAGATAAGGGCTGATATGTTCAGACCAAAAAGAATATGCTAGTCACTTACTGGTTTTAAGAAGTCAACATGATCAACTTCAAGAAAACAAGGTCTCTGCCCAACAAAGGCATACGCAGTTGAGAAGGCAAGCTCAAATGCTCGGTGCATCAAGAAACCTCCAAATATTCGCCCATGCAAGTTTCGTTGTTGAGGCTGGCATATAAGAGAGTTCTCCAGGTGAGTATCCCTCAGCAAGATGCTATCTCTATCAGCTAAAGCAGGCAAATCAGAGAAAACACGACCCTCTGCCAGTAAAGCATTCAGCCTCTCAGCCTCAGCACGAAGTTTATGTATCCCATTTTCAAGCACTCCCTTCTGTTCTTCTCTCTTCCTTTTTCTCAGCTTATCCCATGCTTCCCTCTCTCCAAAGAGTTGCTTCTCTCTTTCAGTTTCTGGTGAAAGGCGGTTCACTGGAGCAGACTTTCCAGTCATCGAATCTCGTGCAACAAATGTGAAGTTAGCCATCAATGCAATTGGATCTGACTGTATATCACTATCTGTTGAAAGACAACCACAGTTTAACAGAAGTCAGTCGAAGACAGGAAGAAATTAAAATCTATTATACATGACAATTGCTCTGCTGATCCATCAAGAGGAGAAGAAGAGTTTAGAGACACAGGAGGTCATGTCTGGGGACCAAAATAATTGTTCAAATAAATACAGAACAGGTATATAATTGACCCCAGGTTGAGTGATATTGCTATACCAAAATTACCTTGATCAACCTGAGTCACTTCAATCTGTATATCAATTGAAGAGCGGCCAACATAAGTAACAGCTCCTGCTATCTTTAGATCAGTGTCCACATGAAGTGGCTTCTTTAACTCCATCTTATCCACAGAAGCTGTCACTAGCAAAAGTGGTCTTGTCGTGCTATCTTCATCAGAACAGTGCTGAATGCCAAATAAGATATGTCAAAAAGTCTGCTAGATGTAAACAAATGTTTCCCCGGTAGCATGCAAAACATAAAAAGGAGTGTCACAATTGTACACCTGTCAGTAATAGCTACCATTGTATAGTATATGTCCAAGTGAAAGACTGAAATGAATGGTAATAAGGAACTTCTCTATTTAACTAGTCAGTACCATTGAGCAAGCTATGAGATGTGTCTACAGTGCAACCTCTGCTGCTTCCATAACCAAACTGGCACCATCTTGATTCACTAAGGTTAAGTACTTGTTCAGACTTGTCACAAAGGAATCTTTTTTTCTGGCACTAAAGACTGCATTAGGAGGAATCATACATCTCAGTTGTTAGTATCTAAACCGTTTGCAAGTTTTATGAGAAGAATCGTATCAATCAAACCCCGATATTAACATGAGCACCATGAAACAACAGATTCCCCAAATCCTGGCTTCTACCTACTGATGTAATATACAGATAGTGCCAGTTCTGTTGTTCAGTCGACTAATTGTGACACTAACAGTGAACCAGCTATATTGTTACGAAGGATAAGTTTCATCATTTCTCTGGGGCCCTCAAAGATTTGATCACCACAACCGCAACATACTAAACGGGAGTGACAGAAACTGTGCCTTGGCCCAGTATATATATCTTCTCGACCCAACCAGACTCAGTAAGCCGCTATCACCGTTACAAGGACATTGCATAGTATCCAGGCAATATTTTCAAGATTTGACTGATGCAGGTAAAGGGACTCACACATACAGGGAGCGCAACTGCATCGCCATCCCGGATGCCATTACACACAATCCATACAGGGAGATCGGATTCTGGGACATTGCAATACCTTGACGGCGATGGTGCCGGCCAGTGCGTCGAGGTCCTCGAGCAGCTTGCCGATGCGCACCTCGTTCCAGGGGTCCCGGTAATGCTCCCGGAGGATGTCGTCGGTGGCGAACTTGTAGACGATGCTTGTCCGGCTCTGCGCGGGCGTCTTGGTGAGAAGCTCCGTCTGCGGCGGCTGCTGCCCGCCGGCGGTGGCCCCCGAGTCCATCATCCGCTCGAAGATGCTGGACCGCGCCTCCCACAGCGCTTTGGTGACCGGCGAGTGGTACATCCCGGGCCACAGGCTCAGCGGCTTCCGCACCGACCTCCCCGCGTCGATCGCCCCTCCCCCGCCCCCGCCCCCGAGGTGGGACACCACCTTGATCGGGGAGTCCATGGACGGCGCAGCCGGTTCTTGGACTGGATCTCCCGTGGCGGTGGTCGACGACGCGGTTCTTGATTCGACCCGGGGGATTCGAGGCGCGGTTCTTGCGGATGGTTCGAGGGATCTCGTGGACGGTGTGGTAGAGTGGCCACGGTTTCCTCGCCGTTTTTGTTTGACTAATATAAAGCGGAGAGGTGATCAGATTTTTTTGTGGCCGTCCGATTGAGATGATTGGTGGGGTCTGCCAGGCCGGAGCCGTCGGATAGTCTGTTTGGTTGGCATCGCTTCCTTCTGTGGTGGGCAATGCAAAGGTCAGCAAGGCCCAAATTGTGACCCAAACCAGGCGGCCGGCGCTCTTAACTCTTAAGCGAGCCGGCCGTTGCAGCTGTGGCAGTGCCACCAGTGCCCTGCGAACGCCGCGTGATCAGATCAGATCATTTCACCGTGTGATCGATGTACGTAAGCGGCGAGTCACGCTGCCATGTTGAATTCCGGCGGCCATTTTTGCTGGGACACGGATAGGCTTCTCTATTATGAATTAAAATTTTTACCGTATAAATTAGTGTAGCGAAAGTAATCGATCATCTAACGTCCTGATCAACGTCATTGGAAAGTGATCGTTCTCAAGCAGCAGTCGATCTCCACAAGTTGATTGTGTCTTCTTCTCAGATCGTCTCAATCAACACCGCAATTGTAGCAGCGTCTCTACCAAAGTCTTCATGCCTGGGGGTGAAATGCAGTGTGCCAGTATACCAGCACCAACACACACAATAAGGCCTTTGGAAGGAGGTGGCTAGGGTTCCAGTGGGTGGTGCAATGTCTCTCAATTTTTCCATAATTCATTGCCCTCTTTATATAGAGCTTTCGATCATATTCTTTTCCATCACGAGTAGAGATTGTACCCTATTTGAAAAGCCTCCTGATCTAATACGAAAAGAGATCGTATTCGACTCAGAGTCTTTCACTTGGACCCTTACTATTCCAACCTATTAAGTGTATGACTTTGTAGGTTTATAAATATTTAGTTATAACCCAGAAATATTTTTTCTGGTCACTGATAGGTACCTGTCCTTAGCAGAACATATCGCCCTCATACATACATAAAGATCAATTTGGACGAATCTTGTGAAATATGATATACAACTAGGTCTTAGTCATTCACGATAAGTTCATAACTCCTTACGAATAGTTCGTATCTAGTTATGACTAGTCTATATCCCCATATTTTCAGTTCACAAATCAATTTGTGATATGTCCGTTCAACTCATGACCAATAAATATACACAAACTATCAGTTCATATCTGGTCAGACTAAATGACATATTTGTGTATTCTCCTTTTGTCTCATGATAGCCGATTGAACTCAAGGTGAGAAATATGTCATCTATGGACTATTCAATTTTTTTCCGATCCAGTGATGGACAACTTCATGTGATCGACTCTTCGATCACTCATGGTATAACCCTGCACTTCCTTTATTCGACCACATCAAAGAGTCTAGAGATATCTCTCCTATTATATAGGAGGGGCAAATCCCATATCTGACCAGTCATTTTTCTCCTCATATTTCATAGTATACACGAAAAATGACCTTATAATTACCAAGTTATGGTGTAGCGTTTAGTAACCGCTAAGTACACTATTATACATGTAGCAAACTATATTGATATTAGGTATAAGGATTATACATCATAATTGCTTGAGACCAAGTGATAATATATAAAAACATATCAATCTCAACAGTGTCTAAAGATCGGTTAATCCAACACTATGTTATCTAACATTGGTCCATACTATTGGTTTGATATCCCCATATCTATGACTGATGAAACATGTCCATCAATCAATACTAATCATAATTAATTAGTACTAATTGTGTTCAACTAGTGCTAATTAAAGCACTGATTAATCTCTTTTATTTAGTGCTAATCTTATTTAATTAGTACTAATTATAATTAATTACCGCTACCAATGAACTTAATGTATCGCTAATAATGTGCATGATTGCTGTACTTAATTATATAGTATTATCCATAAGATTCAATCATACAAGCTACGTTAGTTTGGCCATTATATAACCTTCAATTATTATATTTTATTTTATAGGTTTTCAAATGTCAAACATATGGTTGCCTCGGACATCCTAGGATGAGGTAGACTGCCTCGTACCAGCTGCATGCACTTCGATGAGGCAGGCTAATTAATTAATATCAGTGGATCCCAGTCCCCGACACGGCATGGCTGCCCTACACGATTGCGATTAATTAGTTAGTGGTAATTAATGCATGCGTTTTTAATTAGTGCTAATTTAATCCACCAAGATTCTGCACTTCTTGTTTGTTTATGTAGCTAATTAATTGTGATTATTACTAATTAAATATAATTAGCCTCAATTAAAATGCTAATTAAATATGTATAATAGCCGGAAACATCTGTCACACAAGGGACTCGACAGGTGGCTGCTGAGGTACTATAGCTCGATATGTGCCTACCAAGATAATGTGCTCATAGGTATCTACCGAGTTCATCTAACTTGGAACGTCTACGAACTAAATTTACAAAAACGATTACTGTATACTTATCGAGCTCATCTAACCCGAAACGCCTATGGACTAGGTTTACAAAAACGGTTACTGTATTTGGTCACTACAGTTCTTTGTTCTTTATCGTCCCATATATACGTGCGGCTGCTGCATTGGGCGGCTGAGTCGTGAGACAATAGAAAAATCAATGCAACACATCACCCCAAAAAAAGTCTTCAAGCTTAGAGCAAGTCTTATAATACAGCCTTCAGCTGGCTGTATGGATATACTTACAGCCCACTTATCAACCTACTTATATAGTAGTTACAGCCAGCTGAAGGCTGTATGACCTACCCCTTCCTCTCACAAAGTTTTTTTGTTCTTGTGCTTCAGCTGGCTGTAAGCTTACAGCCCACCTCTCTTCTCTCTCCTCTTCTCTCTCCTCCACCTCAGCATACAGCCAGTTTACAGCCTCTTATAATACATGCTCTTAGGGTGCATGGTATCCGGCTGCAACTGAGCGCCCCCTCCCAACCGAAACATAAACGCTGTACTAACTACTTCCTTCGGTTTAAGAAACATATTTATTTTGAGCACCAACATACTAACTACTCCCTCCGGTAAAAAAAAACATATTATTTTAAACATTAGCCTTTATAAAACAACTTTAACTACTAATTTCTATTATAATATAAAAATATCTAGGTATTAACAGGATATTTTCTTCCTAATTATCATTCAAATTTGTGACCCTAAATTAAATATCAAAGGGTCTTTGTTTTTGTATGGGAGATTTTTTTAAGGGGGAGGGAGGAGAATTCATGGCCATGGATCTTTAATCCAACAGTTTTAAATCTGGATGATAGTTAGGAAGAAAACATCCAGATAATGTTTAACAAAATCTTTATAAATTTATACATATAATTTTTATATATTTAATCTAAATATTTGAAAAAATAACGATATAGCTAAAGCTTTAAAAGTTTGACTTCCTGTATCCGAAAACAACGTGTTTTTTTAAGCCTGAGGGAGTAATTACCTATCAAGTCAGACCACTGCCATTTGGCTTGTCGGTTGTAGCGCACGCTGCGCACCTCGCCCTACACTATTTAAGAGCAAGTTTAATAAGACTGACTGTGCTAGCTATAAGGGAATCCATGTCAGCATAGTCCTATGTGGAGGGGAGAGAAAAGGAGAGAGAGCCAAGCCGGCTCCCATGCAAGAGTCAGGCTATAGCACAGAAAAAGAGGCGTTATTCATGCATGTACCAATAGAACTAACTGCTATACCATGCATGTATTAAATAACCAATACCCATGTATGTATTAAATGATTGAGAGCTCTTGTAGAGATAACTTATAGCCAGCTTATTGTATGAGTTGGCTGCATCTTACCTTTTGATGACATGTAAATGTATTAGAGGTAGCAGCTATCTATACTATTAAACTTGCTCTTAGGCGGCCAACTACTCTGCAAGACTCGCCAATCATCGGCAGGCTACGTGGGAGCCCTGTCGGCTCGTCGTCGAAAGCCATCATCCTTTTCATCGTCGTCGCCCCTCGTTGCACACATGACAAAATATCGCCACGCGTCGCTGATCCTTCCTGCTTTGTCGCCACGGGGAGCCGTGACTGGATGTAACGGTGCGGATATGCTAGCTTGTGCGCGCAAGGCCAAGGCTTCCGCCGTGATCGCTCGTGCCCTACACGTCGCTACCGCTCGCGCCGGCGTTCGTTATATATATACTATCTCGAGCGGTCGATGCGACAACACATTCCTCTAGCTTGTGTGTGTGCACAGAGCGGCGCTACAGTGTCATACACAGCTACACGCAGCCACTTTCTGCGCACAGCTAGCTAGATACCTAGCCATGGGTTCTCACGGCGAGGGCGCGCAAGAAGTCGGTAGCGGCGGCGCCGGCGGCGGCCACGTGCTCCTCCTGCCGTACCCGAGCCAGGGCCACGTCCACCCCATGCTCCAGTTCGGCAAGCGCCTGGCGTTCCACGGCCTGCGCCCGACGCTCGCCGTCACCCGCTTCATCCTCGCCACCTGCACGCCCGACGCCGGCGCGGCGGGCGCGGTCCGCGTCGCCGCCATCTCCGACGGCTGCGACGCCGGCGGCTTCGGCGAGTGCAACGACGTCACGGCCTACCTCGGCCTCCTCGAGGCCGCGGGGTCGGAGACGCTGGGTGAGCTCCTCCGGGCCGAGGCCGCCCAGGGCCGGCCCGTCCGCGCGCTGGTCTACGACGCGTTCCTGCCGTGGGCGCAGGGCGTGGCCCGAAGGCACGGCGCCGCGGCCGTGGCCTTCTTCACGCAGCCGTGCGCCGTCAACGTGGTGTACGGCCACGTGTGGTGCAACCAGGTGGGCGTGCCGGTGGAGGCCGGCACCACGGTCGGCCTGCCCGGGCTGCCGGCCCTCGAGCCGGAGGGCTTGCCGTGGTTTCTCAAGGTTGGCCCCGGCCCGTACCCGGGCTACTTCGAGATGGTGATGAACCAGTTCAAGGGGTTGGAGCAAGCTGACGACGTGCTCGTTAACTCTTTCTACGAGCTCGAGCCCGAGGTGATCACCCTAGCTAATTAGCGCATGTAGTTTAACATCGGCGATGAACATTTCAAACCATTTTTTCCTCGGTGAAGATCAATGAACAATTGAACATACGGTGACGCAAGTCTTTCTGCATACAGACGTGAGGAATTTGGAGGCGTTGACTATTTACACGTCCCTGTCATTGCCAGGTGTCATAATCAAACATAATACTCATCGAACCTTTCATTTTCAGATGCAATTTTAGAAGTGGAAGCGGTGTATACGGACGATTATCAAACCGAATTCTTTACAATTTTGTGTAGATTTTCTTTTGATCTTCGAATCCGATCCTTTTCTTTTCTTTTCATTTTTGGAACTTGAACGATGTAGACATGTCACGTTAGGGTTTCTTGAAGGTTCATATTATTGTGGGCTGTCTCTCTGGGAAATCCCAGCTATCTTGATGTGGGGTTTTGACTCAAACGTGCACTCCAGTAATACTGACACGCGACATGGCGACTGCAGGAGGCGGCGTACATGGCGTCCGCGTGGCGCGCCAAGACGATCGGGCCGACGGTGCCCGCCTCCTACCTCAGCGACGACCGCCTGCCATCGGACACCAAGTACGGCTTCCACCTCTTCGAGCTCACCACGGCGCCCTGCATGGCCTGGCTGGACGCGCAACCTCCTCACTCTGTCGTGTTCGTCTCCTTCGGCAGCCTCTCCAACCTCGACGTGGCGGAGATGCGCGAGGTCGCGCACGGCCTCCTCGACGCCGGCCGCCCCTTCCTCTGGGTCGTCCGGTCGTCGGAGTCCCGCAAGCTGCCCGCCGGGTACGAGGAGGCCTGCAAGCCGCGCGGGCTGGTGGTGTCGTGGGGCCCGCAGCTGGAGGTGCTGGCGCACCCCGCCGTGGGGTGCTTCCTGACCCACTGCGGGTGGAACTCGACGGTGGAGGCGCTGGTCACGGGCGTGCCCATGGTGGCCTTGCCGCAGTGGACGGACCAGCCGATGAACGCCAAGTACGTGGAGGCCGTGTGGCGGACGGGTTTGCGGGTGCGGCTGGCCGCCGAGGACGGGCTCGCGCGGAGGGAGGAGGTGGTCAGGGGGATCCAGGAGGTGATGGACGGCGAGAAGAGCGCCGAGTACAGGAGGAACGCCGCTGAGTGGACGGAGAAGGCCAAGGCCGCGAGCAAGGAGGGCGGCAGCTCGGACAGGAACATCGCCGAGTTCGTGGCAAAATACGCCTCCAAGTGATATATTACAGCGATCGAACGAAGCATGCATGGACAAATTGTTTCACGTACGTATCATTTGTAATAGACGGATCGTATGCATGCATGGGTGATGTGTTGATGACTTGAACTGGAATAAATGGTTGATAACGCATTACCGCTGTCAGGTTTAGCTTATGTTTCACATTCATCTGTACTATGTGAATTACTTTACCAGAAAAACTTTTTTACAGTACACTATATTGGTATTAGAAAGATAGTAGTAAAAATAAAATGGTTGTGTATAGGTATCATCCGGATGTTTTATTCCTAACAATCATCCAAATCTCGAACCGTTGGATTAGAGATCCAACGGCCTCTTATTTTTGAAGAGGGAAGATTTTTTTTGGAGGGGGGAGATTGTTTTTTTGGAGGGGGCGGAGAGAATTTATGACTGTTGGATCTCTAATCCAACGGACACAAATCTGGATGATAGTTAGAAAGAAAACATCCGGATGATGTTTATCAATACCCAAAATTAAAATCTAAGTGTTAATTTATAAGGGTATTATAGACTTTTGTTTTTCAACATAGTTTTTTAGGGTGTTTTAATTTGGACTTCACGCCCCTTGATTAATATGGTAGTATACGATCACCTCGTTAGAGTGTAGGAGTTGAGAAGAAACGACACGGAGGCCATCACTATGATGTTCTTGTGCTGCAGTGGTAGCCTGGTCGGTAAGGTGTGCCACTAATTATAATCGGAATGCCTCCATTCTGTCTAAGAATTGAAGGATTCAAGCTGCTTAATTGTGACCTGATCTTTTGCGAGCTAGTGGATCAGAGGCATGCGTATACATCATTGTCGATCGCGTCGTCCTCTGTACAAATTGCTTAGCATCTTTCTCCGTCGACTGCACCATCCACGCCACGAACAACTGCGGCATCCACAACACCGTCTTCACAAACCGCCCCACCAGGATGCGCACCTTTGCAGTCGATGAGTTTGCGTACGCCGCGCGGCACACAGACGAGGACGCGGGCACCGCACGTGGTGTCTTCTAGATTTTGGGCGTCGTGGTGTCGGTGACCGTGGTGACGACGATGTCGGATTTGAGGTTGTCGATGGTCTCCATGGCGTACTTGAGGATGTTGACGTGGGTGGGGATGCGAGCCTCAAGGAAGGTGAGGGAGCCATGGTGCCAGACGGCGCCATCGGCGAGGAGGATGATGCGGTCGAGCAGCTCGAGGATGCGGAAGCTAGGCTGGGGGATGGTGAGCACGACGGTTTTGCCGTGCGCAGCGGCCATGTCCTTGAGCATCTTGACAATGTGGAGTAAGGAGCCAAAGTCGAGGCCCGATGTCGGCTTGTCCAGCAGCAGCACGGCCTAGTCGTGCACGAGGTTGATGCCGATGGACACCCGCCATCGCTTACCACCGGGCACTCTCGTGACCCTTGATCGCGTGATGTGTTGCAGCCTGAGCTCGCCCATCAGCTCCCTCGCCTGTGCCTCCACTGACCATCAGAGAGATCAACACAAGAAGTTGAAAATTAATCTTATGCCACTTGTTTCATTTATAATTTTACCCCTTTAGATATTCTACTGCTAGTAGTGTGGATGTTAGTATAACTAAATTCTAACTAATCTGAACCATTAGATCATAGAGATTGGACGACTCATATTCATTTTAAGGTACCGTAAAAAAGCTCAAAAACTAATGGGTACCAATCTATCAGATCAAGCTGTCTGATTCTCCTAAACAAAGTTGACAAAGTGACATGGCCACATGGGGAGGTCGTAGGTCACAAGGATGTTGAGGGAAGAGGAGGCGGTGAGGAATGCAGCGGTGGGGCCAGTGGAGAGAGAGGACGTTAGGGGAGAATGGAAATGTTTTTTTAATGGCTCTACTCGTTTCAGCTTCAGCTTCTGACTTCTAGTTTACTATTCCTTAACTTCGTCTTTTTTTGGTTTTTTTGGAGCTTTTTTGCCTTTATTGTTTTCTTCGTATTCGTTTGCATTGTCCGTGATGGACTAATCTATTTTTTATTTTTATTTTTTAAATTTAATTATGCCAAAAAAACACTAGCATTATAGTGCAAAAAAGCCAGCTACAGTGCAAAAAAGTTATAAGTCAGCTTATATAAGCCAAATTGAGTGGGCCTAATGTTCTCTTAGTAATTATGCCCGGGGAGGGTGGATTTGTTCTTTCTCTCTGTCCAAATTTATAAGTCGTATTTTTTTCTTGGCACATAGACCAAGAAGATAATAAAAATAGCTAGATTACCCCTAATTATTATCGCTAAATATTATATTCAATGCATACATGTAGAGAATAGTAAATAAAGCTGTATATTTATTAGGGGTATAAAGAGAACATCATACTAAATTTTATATTAAAAATAAAATACACCCTATATTTATAGATAGAACTATTCAAAAAAATATACCCTATAACTTTGATCAAAGAAAGTACTATTTATTATATTAACAAACCACAGCCTAAAAAATGGCCCAACGAGAGAGGAGAGGGTAAGGGAGCGGTGGAAAGCGTGGGGCTGGAATACTAACCCCATTATGACCGGGGGAAACGCTGCGAGGGGGCTCGGCCACGTCACCCCGCGCCCGCGCTCCGGCCGGCGCGTGGCGCGGGGATTTCGGTACGGCCGGGGGAGGGAAATCCCTTCTGTTTTCTGAAAATTACGTACAGGTCCTTTTTCCTCGCAAAGAGGTCCTTTTTCCTCGCGAAAAGGTCCCTGGCGGCTTTTTTTACGCTTTTTTCTGAAAACACCCCTCCAGTTTACAGGATGGCGCCCCGCGGTTTTCTAAATTACGTACGGGTCCTCGTTTAGTTACGTACAGACCCTTGGATTTTTGCAAAAAAAACCTCTAGCTTTTTCGAAAATACACATGTGCCCTGGATTTTTTTAAAAAAACTCCTCACGAATTATCGCCCCTTTTACTTCGGTACACACGGTGGTTAGCGCGGCGTGTCGCCGCGCCTATCAGGCTAGTAACTCAGACAGCGGCGGAAATCTTACAGGCCACTACGAACTATGCTGGGCTGGGCTGCCTGTCTATTTTTTTGAGACAGCTGGGCTGCCTATCACATCACTGCAACCCAAGCCGACCCAGTACCGGGCTAGGCCATATGTTGCACCGAAACGCCATCCTTTGGGCTGGCCCGTTCTTGATCCAGGTTGATTGCATCTAGTGCAGTTTCTTCTCAAACCGTACGTCGTCGCCATACGTGCAACTTGTTCTAGCGTTTAGCGTTTAGCTAGCAATAGCACACCTACCGCTTTCAACAAACAATACTGGATAGGATATGAATTTAACAGTGTATTTATCGAATTCATATTTTATAAATAAATATAAATTCAAATATTTTTATATACAAATATGTATCAACTACTGTATTGTATACGAATTCAAATCGAATATCAACTCAATTCAGTCGGATTCAGATATCCTCACAACTTATATAGTATAAATATATTAATGATATTTTATCCTCGTACAGTCACGCTTAATCATTCTAATTCATTTACTTCACCCAAAGAATTAACCTTCAATTAAAAAATTTGTCCAACAAATTAGTTGTATTGCAATATATAATATATATTGCTTCATCAAAAAGAAATACGAATAGTCCGGATAAAATAACATTTCGGATGATAAATATCTATACCATATCCATATGCATATTTTTATATGAATTCAAATTCGAATAGGAGATAAATTATTAATTGGATGAAAAAATTTATACCGTATCCGTATCCTATCGAATACAGTAACCAAATAATACGAATAATTTGTATCCATGTCCCACCCCTATCTATTCACATCATACCTAAACTCTGTATTATTCCTATTATAACTATAGTATTCGTGACAGGTCATTTAACTGTGGTAACTCCATAAAGATCATACAAGCCTGAAACGTTAACATTGCAGCATGTTGGTTTTCAATTCATACATTTTGTGCAATGTTAGCGAGAAAATTGTTACCACCTTTTGTTTGACACGTTTTGGCTGGCAGGTGTCTGCTTGTCAACTTGGCCGGAAAAGCACATCCTGATTTTGGGTCTGTTAATGTTAGCTTTTGCTAATGACTTTTGTCTGTAGTTGATGAATAATAATGGCTAATAGAAGTGGTTGATAAATAATAGTGCATTATATAAGAAAGATGGTGTAATGAAAGGTACTACAACATTCAGATCGTCATATGACTTACGAAACTGTGATATAATAAAATACAAAGTACGTTACAATATGTGAAAGCGAAAAGTAGTGGATGATAGAAGGTGAAGCGTTCGTATTAGCTTTTGCTTTTGGAAGTAGAAGTCAATATGAACATGCCCTTTGACTCTGTTAGGAGATGGACGACCGACAGAGAATATGAATGCAGGTTACAGGGTTGCATAGTTTGCCATCTAGCTCGTGAAAATGTTGTATATAATGTTCACACACATATCATCCAACCATAGCAATCCATAAAGCCAACATAGAGAGGAGGAAGAGTGTAGGAGAGGAAGGAGTACACCATAGGTGAGACCACCGCGGCAACAGCGTACCATCGTTGGCCAACCACGTGCTCCTGATGGCCACCACACTCCTCGATGTGTGGGAAGCCTCAAGCCCCGCTATAGCAAGCCATAGTAGCATAGCCATCACCACCTTCACCATCCTTGCTTAAAAATCAACTCAAATCACAAGCTAAAAGAAAAAAAGATAAAATCATGAACTAAAAGTAACAAGAAGGAGGAAAATGTTTTGGTAAAGGGGAAGCTCGATTCCTAGTAGTCGACAACGAATCCGAAGGGGCCAAGGTCGGATCCAGCCAGGGCCAAGCTGGAGGCGACAGGAGGAGAGCCGATGGGGAGGGGAGTAGAGGGGCTGATCGAGATTATCAGGGTACACAGGGGAGCTGGCAAAGTTGGAGGATGGCGTAGGAAGGGGGTAAAGCTACAGGGCGGTGCCAGAGAGCGGAGAGGCAGGGGCAGCGTCGTAGCTGGAGAGAGCATCATAAGAAATCGTCCATGTGTAGGAGAACTATGAGCTAGGAAAGAGTGGAAGAAATAAGGAAAAGCAAGTAGAGAGAGAGAAGAAGAAGAAGAAGAAGAAGAAGAAGAAGAAGAAGAAAGGGAGAGAGGGGCTAGGGAATGGGCCAGCTAGGCCTTCTGGCGTAATGGGTGGATGAGGAAGAGAGTGTGCTCATAGTATTTGTAGGCAAGAGAATGGACCGGCAAGGTAGGCAATTAGAGAAGACACTATCCTATAGGTAAATAATACATGGGTGGAGAGTGCTTGGGTCAGGAAAAGAAAAGAGGCAGGTTTTGGGATCCTCTACGTATGGTTATAATAAAATAACCAACTACCTTTCACTTGTGTATGAGCCGCATTATTATATCGGCCATGGTCTCATTTAGAGCGGGCAGAATATCTATTGAAGTTTATTATACATTTCATTTAGCTATGCGATACTGGGTAAGGCCAAGAGGGGCAAGACTCATGGTGAGTGCTGAGTGATGGACTAAGCCTCCCTAGCATGTGTCTGTTGATGGACTGAGCCTCCCTGACACGCAGTTAGCAATGTGATGACCCCTAAGATGGGTGGTAGGTGATGGACTGAGCCTCTTTAGCATATATCGGGCGATGGACTGAGCCTCCTTGGCACAGGGGTTGATATTGTGATAATTGGGTGAAGTTATAATACACTGAAGTAAAGAAAACGTTCTGAACTCCGACTTGAGAGTCGGATCTAAGGAAAGGCGAATGAACCTGTTGCAGTCAGAGTCAGGGTGGCTATAGGTAAAGCGATACAAGCCTGCGCAATGCTAAATAAATTATGAATTCATGCATGTCTCCTAGACTGGAGGCTACGAAATCCTACAGAGGGTCTTTTCTCTGAATATGAGTGACTAGTAGCTTTATAAATGAAGAGCCTAACATTTTCAAAACTTAAAAACTTATTTTAAGAATGAGGATGAGAAGATATATAATGTGAATATGATGATGTTTAGCATAAGGTTGCATAATTGTTATTATTGCTTGCTAAGTATTTTTGTACTCACCCTTGTTAGAGGTGAGTCGGTATGATGATCTACACGGTTATGTGAAGGTCTACGCTGAGGACAGCTACATTGAAGGAAGCGAACTCGGTCCGGAGTATGACGTATACGAGACGAAGTCCTCTTATAGAGGTTGGGAAGAGTGGACGGAGGCCGGAAGCCATTTTCGTGAACCTGAGTATCTTAGTGTGTAGCTATCTATTCATCTCCATCTTTGTATAATTATTAGTTAGAACCATTTCTTTTCTAATTATTATAATATTTGGGAAGAACTTGTTAAACCCTGTTTCGGACTGTAGCCCTATGTGGCAATGATATTGTAATAATATTATGCCATCTCTAACTATTGTTCTGCCGCAACACTCTAATGGGCTTATTATTTGTTGGATCGGTGTTTTACCGAATAGACAAATAATAATCTGTGACTAGTGTTATTACCCCTTGTTAATGGCATGGGTCATCACGATAATACTGTAATCTATTTATTCCCTTTGTTCTCTTTTACTCGATGTTTTTTATTTTTGATTTTCGAGATACGACTTTGACCACTATTTTTTGTAACTATACATTAATATATACTAATAAATTATAATATTATAAAATTATTTAATGGAAAATATAATTATATAATTTTATATATCTAATTTAAATAGTATTAAATTAATTGATTTTCAAACTTTAGAAAGGGACGGCAAGTAAAAAAAAGATAAATACTTTACTGGATAAGATGCTGACCCTGTAGCATGCGTCAGTGCTGACAACAAATGCGTCCGTAGAAGCTACGTCATTGCCGACGATAGCCAGCTATACAGGGTGCTGGCCAACCAAGTATCGCCGAGTTTCGGTCGGCTACCACACCCGAGAAACGGCGCAGGCGCCGTCAAGCGAATTCAGAGGTTGACAAGAGCTTTTCGCGTAGCGTCTTGTACAAAAGTACAAAGAAGATCAGGCGCAGGTTGAAATTGGCTACGATCGATCGAGCACTTTCTTTCTTCTTCTAAGGGCAAAACTCCTTCAGGATGATTCCGCACGTATCGTGCATGTGATCAGACACGTTATTCGCTTCTTTTCTAGCTAATTAATTTAAAGCCGCTAATCGAACAGCATTTCTGAAGCTACGTACTGTACTCAGCTCTTCTTTCACCATCATGTGATCAGCAGCTGCAATATTTCAAGTACGACCAAGTAAATGCCCCAGGTGCCCCTGTCTCTTGTTTTTCAATGCAACACTTCAGCTTTGTTTTATCAACTGATCACGTCACGGAAGCGAGCAAGGGCACCTCTGTTGGATATAAAATAATCTTAATGTTAAGAGTGGTCGGTGTCGAGTACTTGTGTATTCGAGTACTGTGTGGTTATAGTCGAGTACTCGGTGTGTTTGAGTACTACGTGGTCGTAGTCGAGTACTCGGTATGTTCGAGTACTACGTGGTCGTAGTCGAGTATTCGTTTGTTTGAGTACATTATAATCTTATAGTTCTCGGTGTGTTTGAGTACTATGGAGTCGTGTACTCGGTGTGTCTGAGAACTGTAGCAGTCGGTGAGTTCGGGTCATCACCAGCGTTCGAGCATTGGGCGTCACCACGATAGATGAGTTTGACGTTGTTCACAGGTTTCTTTGGGCTGCCCCGGTGCGCTACATGCAGTTTGTTTCCTCCATTGAGCAGTGCGTGGAGTTGAAAGCCCTCACCATCGAAGATCTCGTTGGGTAGTACAAAGCCTATGACGAGCACGTCCAAATCAGTTTCAGTGACGCGAAACAGAGTGAAAATATATCGCTCATGCGCACGCAGTGGAAGACCCTCAACAAGAAGAATGGAGAAGGGTCAGACAGCGGTGCGAAGAAGAACCGTGATCATGGCAGTGGCTACGTCAGAAGAGGTGGTGGTCGAAGAGATGACCATCATGACGACGAGGACTCGCAGACCAGTGAGCACAAGACCAACAATAAGAAGGTGAAGTGCTTCAACTGTGGGGTACGTGGGCACTTTGCCAGCAAGTGCCGTTAGCCGAAGAAAAAGGAGGCGCATCTCATTACGGTTGATGCCGATGACGAACTGGTGCTGCTCTGAAATTCAGCGAGAAGGTATTCAAGAATAAGATAACAAGATTAGGGGGTTGAATGTTGGATATAATCTTGTTGTTGAGAGTGGTCGGTATCGAGTACTCATGTGTTCGAGTACTGTGTGGTCGTAGTCGAGTACTCGTGTGTTTGAGCAATGTGAAATCTTATAGTCGTACTCGGTGTGTTCGAGTACAGTGAAGTTGTGTACTCGGTGTGTCTAAGAACTGTAGCAGGTGGTGAGTCCGAGTGCTATAGTGGTCATAGCCACAATAGTCGTAGCTACAGTGGTCGTAGCCACAGTGATCGAAGTCTGTGGTCGAAGTCTATGGTCGAAGCTGCAATCGAAGGATTACTGAAGCAATTAGTACTCGTAAGTCGAGTAGTAGGCATGGTCGAAGGCGTGGTCGACAAGCCATGGTTGAAGCCATGATCGAAGGCATGGTCGATGTGGTCGACAAGCTGTGGTCAAACCCATGGTCGAAGGCGTGGCCGATGCCATGATTGAAACCATGGTTGAAGGTGTGGTCGATAAGCCATAGTCGAATACGTGGTTGAAGGCGTGGATCACCCTGGGCGTTTGGTACTACCGAACCGATCGGTTCGGTTCCTCGGTACCCATACAAATTCGGTTCCTGAGAATCTCGGTACCGTTCGGTTCCTGAAAAGACTCGGTACCGAAGAAATTCGGTATCGGTTCTTTCGGTTCAGTTCCGGTATTTACCGAAATTACCGAACAGGGTACAACAGCATGTAACATCAAGTTCAATAGCCAATTTTGACAGAAATGTAACATGATTTCATATAGAATAAGTGCCAAATCATACAGAGAAAAAGCCACAAATACATAATATAGCTGTCCACAATAGACCCATCAATAATATTACATATTACTTAGTACTCACTACTCAAATACAACATGTAGTTCGGTATTTCGGTAAACCGAGGCACCGAACCGAATTTCCTCGGTAAATTCGGTTCCTGAGAACCTGGAACCGAACCTGGAACCAAAATTTTTGGTTTCGGTACTTTCGGTTCGGTTCTCGGTAAATTCGGTTCGGTACTCGGTTTTCGGTTTTTCGTGCCCAGGGCTGGGCGTGGACGACAAGCCGTGGTTGAAGGTATGGTCGAAGGCATGGATGACAAGCTGTGGTTGAAGGCATGGTCAAAGGCGTGGTCGATAAGCCATAGTCAAATACATGGTTGAAGGTGTGGACGACAAGCCGTGGTTGAAGGTATGGTCGAAGGCATGGATGACAAGCTATGGTTGAAGGCATGGTCGATGTTGTGGTCAAAGCCACGGTCGCAGCTACAATAAGACGACCGATGCTCAAAGACCTGTGTGATTAGAGATACAGTCGAAGAACTATCGTTGACAAGCCGTAGTCGGTGAAGCGGTCGAAGGGAAGCCGTGGTCGTTGGTCGACAAGCCGTGGTTGGTGAAGTGGTCGACTGTAAGATCGAGGATGTCAACTAGAGAGGGGTGAATAGGTAGTCTAAAAAATTCTTCTCTAATTAATTATTAATTTTTATTTGGCTAAACCAAGCAAATAATGCAGAAACTTAACTCAAAATGGTTTAGCACAAATAACACTTAAAACAACTGGGTTTACCTAAGTGCACCAACAAGATAAGTCTATGTTAAGGTTTACAATTCTAGGATGACAAGCAATCAATTTAATTATATAAATGTAAATTACTTAAATGCAAATTGAGCACAAGAAAACAAATTACAATTGACAAGGTTGCATTTTACCATAGTGTTCGGAGACTTGCTGATCTCCCTAGTCTACATTGAGGTTAGCCCAAATGAATTGGGCTGGCTTCATGAATTAAGCCGAAATACATCAATCCACTAGTGGTAGCTCTATTTCGCTCTGGGTAAGTGAGCTCCAACCTTCACAACATTGCCAGATCTTCTCATAACCTTCTTTGAGAATATTACAACGCACAACGCCTACAATCCCTTCTACGAGTCGGCAAACTCCAAAAAGTAATAAATCAAGCTCCTCGCTTGACTCTCACCACGTGCAACGAATGGACAAGCTCGAGTGGATACATAGTCCTCCTCTAGATGCAACACATGCAATCTAGAGCCTTTCTCCTTACTCATAAGGTGCAACACATGCACAATTGAGATGAGGACCTCACATTAGCTCAAGAGAGTGGAATAGAGTGCCAAAAGTTCACCTCCAACCGCCACAAGGGGGTATATATACCGTATACCTCGAAACTAGCCGCTGGTACAGAAAATCAGGATTTCCAAAAGTAATGTAGGCAAACGGCCGGTACTTCTACTCCCCTCAGTAACGGTCATAAAACTAGCCATTGTAGGCAAATGCAGTAGTTCCATCTTGCAAAGTTCGGTACTACCGACTATCGAAAGTACCATAGTACTCGTGCGGAACTATTGATTTTCTTGGGGATGAGAAGACTCTATACAGGTGTCTTTCTAGAAAAAACATACAGATACACAAGCTGGACATTCTGTAAATCAGAAGTACAGTTCACATAGAGCTGGTAGTACTACTCGCTGATCGGATCGCTCAAACAGAGTTGGTCGAAAGCATCGATTGTCGACTTCACTGGTCCCTGACCATGTCGGATGGTTTGACCACGTTGTCTGGTTCGACCACATAGGTCTCCGACTATGCTGGTCTTCGACCATGTTGTTTGGATATACCACACAGGTCTCCGACCACATTGGTTTTGACCACTCAGGTCTCGACCACGTCAATCTACGATCACACAAATCTCCGACCACCACATCGATCTTCGACCACATTGCATTAATCATGTTAGTTCAACCACGTCGATTACGATCACACGTCTCGACCACGTCGGTTCGACTACGCTGGTTTCAATCACATAGATTTCAACAACGTCGGTTTCGACCATGCTATTTCGATCATATGAATCTCAACCACGTCGGCTCCGACCGTCTTAGTTCGACCACGCTGGTCTTCGATCACACAGATCTCGACTATGTCGGTTTCAATCACGTTGATTTTGACCACTTCGATCTCCGACTACACAGGTCATCGACCACGTCGTTCTTTGACCTCACTGGTATGGACAGGCAGCTGAGTGCGTGGGCATGCAGGCGGCGCAGTAGTTGAGGCCGAAAAACCGGATCATAGGTAGTGGCTATCAGAGTGTAGCGGTTGTTGGGTGCGTGCATGGGTGGTGTAACCGTGTATGCGTGAGGCTTATTCAAGCCATGTAAATCTGTAGAGCTCAATAGAGTTTGAAAAAACAGAGTGAATAGAAAAGGAAGATAGAAAAGGCGTATGTTGCTGAAAAGAAGTCCCTCCTGTGTTTCACTCGTTGTCCACTCATATGCGTTTCTTATCTTCTCTGGGCTAACAGCCTCTATATAAAAGCCCAGGCCTCACGTCCTCCAGCACAACGTCGCCTTGCTTAGCTATCACGTAAGCCAAGAGATCGAAGAAACTTTCTTCCTGATCAGCTAGTTGCACGCAACCATGGTGCACCCCGATCACAGCATCCACGTCCTCCTCCTTCCGTACCCAGCCCAGGGCCACCTTAACCCGGTCCTGCAGTTCGGCAAGCGGCTCGCCGGCCACAGCGGCGTCCGGTGCACCGTCGCGGTGACCCGGTTCCTCGTCGGCACGACCAAGCCGTCCCCCAGCTCGGTCCACGTCGCCGTCTTCTCCGACGGCTGCGACAACGGTGGCCCCGCGGAGCTAGGCGGCCACGAGGGCCCCTACTTCGAGCGGCTCAGGGAGGCCGGGTGGGAGACGCTGGACCAGCTCCTCCGGTTCGAGGCGGAAAAGGGCCGGCCGGTGCGCGTGGTGGTCTACGATCCGTTCATGCCGTGGGTGCAGCGCCTGGCGCGGCGGCACGGCGCAGCGTGCGCGGCGTTCCTCACGCAGACGTGCGCGGTGGACATCGTCTACACGCACGCCCGGGCCGGCCGGGTAGAGCTGCCGGTGCGGGAGGGGCCGCTCGAGCTGCCCGGGCTGCCGTCCCCGCTCGAAGTGGCCGACGTGCCGACGTTCCTGGTTGCCACGGACACGCACCACCCGTCTATTCGGCGGATGTTGATGGACCAGTTCGTTGGGCTGGAGACGGCGGACCATGTGCTCGTCAACTCGTTCTACGACTTGGAGCCTCAGGTGAGCCGTGAGCCCACGCAGGGATGCACGCATGATGAACATAGTTACTAGGAAGCAAATGTTCTGGATGCTGCCATATACTTCCACAGAGCCATGTGGTAGCATCTGGAAGATGTCCCTACACACCGATGCTCCTAGTTACTGACATGTGCACGTAGATTAACTGAAGTTCACATCAAGAGTGATTCTATGATTTCTATCCAAACGACACTGTCACACGAATGCTAATGCTTGCAGCCTGTAGGCGTGGCCATATTGAAAGTTAGGTAATGGCAGCTACACCACGTATAGTGAACACGATCGATTGCCAGGGCATTGCATGCAGCAAGCATACATGCCTATGCTGCTTGTGCAATACAGCACAGTACGCCTGCCCATCATGTCATGACAATGCCAAGCAGATATGCGATTGATAATTCTGACGTATCCTTCCATACTGGAAGAGTGAAATGGAAGTGTGCATTTCTGAGTCATGCATCGACGCTTTTTTCAGGAAGCAGAGTACCTAGCGTCGACGTGGGGTGCCAAGACGATCGGCCCAACCGTGCCGTCGGCGTACCTCGACAACCGCCTCCCGGACGACGTTTCCTACGGCTTCCACCTCCACACCCCTAAGACGGCGGAAAGCAAGGCCTGGCTTGATGCCCACCCCGCGCGCTCCGTCGTCTACGCCTCCTTCGGCAGCATGGTCGCGCCAGGGCCGGAGCAGATGGCCGAGGTGGCCGAGGGCCTCTACAACAGCGGCAAGCCCTTCCTATGGGTCGTCCGGACGATGGAGACCGCCAAGCTGCCCAGGAACTTCGTCGGCAAGACGAATTCAAGGGGGCTCATCGTGCCATGGTGCCCGCAGCTGGAGGTGCTGGCGCATCCCGCCGTCGGGTGCTTCGTGACGCACTGTGGGTGGAACTCCACGGTTGAGGCGCTCAGCGCCGGCGTGCCCATGGTGGCGATGCCGCAGTGGTCGGACCAGCCAACGAACGCCAAGTACATCCAGGACGTGTGGCGCGTCGGCGTGCGTGTGCGGCCGGACAGCGAAGGGGTGGTGAGGAAGGAGGAGGTGGAGAGGTGCGTGAGGGAGGTGATGGAAGGGGAGAGGAGGGAGGAGTACACGGAGAGAGCTGCGGATTGGAGGGAGAAGGCGAAGCAGGCCATGAGCGAAGGCGGCAGATCGGACTGCAACATCGTGGAGTTCCTCTCCAAGTATCGTGGACCCAGATGATCGCCATGTCGGAACCATTCAGTCTGTATGGCCTCATTTTGGAACACTTCAATAATGCACATTTTGGATCACTTCAATAATGCGACGTCCAAGTTCCAATTATTGGCTATAGTCAGGAATTGAAAGCCAACAAGGCAACAAATAGTAATGGGCACGGCTATAATCAGAGCGCCCGGTGCGGGACAAAAAAATCAGACGCCCTATCCACTTCACATATCCACCCATTCCTTATTCAGTTATCCACTAAATTTCACCGTTCTTTCCGCTAAGCCCACCACACCAACTCTCTCTATCTCCACGGAATAGCAGTGAGATCCGCCCAAGGGGCGTGTTGAGCAGAGCAAGGGTGCCTCCACTCCCTACTCCCATGAGTTCCAGACAATGTGCACGTAGTTGGGCAGTGCACACTGTGCTCCAGTGAGCTTCAAGCCTACAACAATGGCACACACACGAGCCCACAGCCATCACACCGAGTATGTACTATCTATGACGCGTCGTCGTTGCTGAAGATCTTGGGCTCCATGTAGGGCACTCCTCCTTAATATGGACCAACTAGTAAACTAGCTGATGCTCAGGGGTGGTCCAATCTTCTCGGTACAAACAACAGTGAATTCCTCCTATGCTCCTTGCGGCAGCAATGAAGATTGAGGCGTCTTCTCTTTGCTCCTTGCAGCCACCAACACAAACTAGGGTTTGAGCCATGTAGCTCTTAGTTGCTCGGCAGCAATTGGCTTCTCTTCTTGTGGGTAGATGAATTAGGGTTTCGGCCCCTTCTTCCTCCTTGCGATAGCCCGTAGGGTTTCTGGTTCGGCTAGGAGAAAACAACAGAACAACAACCCTTACTTCCCTCCTTGCAGTGGTGTAGATGGATTATATTGTAGGGTTGATATTGCGCTAGGTCAGCGAGAAATCTAAAATCGAATCAATCAACCAAAATCTTCCAAATCGTGAGCAACCAATGTGATCACGAATCAGAAGGTAGAATCGTATAGATTCAATGCGCAACTTGAGAGCGATAGCCCTCGATCTACATGATCAAAGTAAACCCTAATCGAGAAATTCTCATGCAATCACAAGCACACAAGTTTGTGTCACAAAAAATTGTGACTTTTTTGTATTTTCTCTCACAGCAATCTCCTCTAAGCTACAATGGGGTATGCCCTTGGCCTTATATTGTATTCACCAAACACAAATGAATGAAAATCACGGCTAGTAGCAATCCTGGCTGGTAGCATTACAACAAACACACACACAAAAGGAAATGGCAGCGCACATTCAACCACCAACACCAATAAGCAGTGATCCGTACAACACTGCTCAACAGGCCTATCTTTTTGGCTTTAGTTTATAATTTATAGTTGCGACTTATAGTTTTTGAGTTGTTTGTGATAAAGTAAAGAGTAACAGAAACTCACGTGCTATTTTAATCGATAAATATGAAGTCGTCACAGTGTATATTACAATCAACTTTTAGATCCCGTCTTAAAAAGATACTCTATTTAAAAGCTAATTACTATAGAAAAATCAAAAAACAACTTTTAGAAGCTGAAAAGTAGCCCTTGTAGTGTTCATAAGAAGAGTACCTCGGCAACCACAAAAGTTCAGAGTGTTGGATCGGATCCCTGCAGAAACACACCACCTACACACACACGCGAGAAGAAATGGAGGAGTGAATGCGGAAGAACACGGAGCACAGAGAAGACAATAGCTTGTTTGCCGAGCCAAAGCCTACGGCGTTTTCTTACTTGCTCTTTTATTCACTCAGCTCAAAACTCAATGTTACAACCTAGACCATATATATAGACTACTCGGCTGACTCCCTGATGGGCGCCATCCGTGCATGCACGATCGGCGGCCATGCCATGTTTCCTCACGACTCGGCCCACTACTCAACTGATGCATGCAACTAATCGGCAGCTAACTCAGCTAACAAACCAGGAGATCAACTAACTCCTACATACATGCTATTGACTTATTCTTATGCACTACTAGCAGCCTCTACGCATCAGGTGACTCGACTGGGCCTCACGGCCAACTCTGATGCACACGACTCGGATTTGATGCATGACTCGACTAATGCATAACTAGACACATGCAACAAGATTAACCCAACACAGAGAAGAAACCAAAAATTAGAATTTAGTATTGCCAGGCCCAAATTTCAGACCAGAAATCGAGAACAACAATTTATGTTCTTTCATAAAGCATTAAAGTAACAGCTTCAGTTTCCCAGTACATAAATGCATCCAACAGTAGATAATCTTACAGTTCCTAAATATGCCATAGCAAGAAGAAGCAACTGAGATGGTTGGCAAGTCAACGGGCATCGCGTCTCGTCGGAGAAGCACAGTCATCGAATCCACAACTATTGCCCCGTCCACTTCTAGTACAACAGAGAAATTTGGAAGGTGATATCCTAATGGGATTTCCAGTTATGAGATGTACCTAGCCATTATCAGAGAACACTGGATCCTTGGTTGCAGCTTTTTAGTGCAAATCAAATACTAGTGATCTTACGCTTAAGTCCGTTAGTTACGCAACTTAAGTACTTGACAACTCAATTTTCTTAATCTACTTGTGGCTAACTAACTATCTGACCTTTCAAATTACATGTGTGTAACCACAAATCTGACTAGATGAGAAAAGTCTGAGCAACAGAACATACTTGGTACCCCAACTTACTCGTTTCTTGCAACAGCTAGTACCTCTCATCGAATCAAAATGTTCTACTCCCTGTCAAGAGATCTAACTCAAAAGTAAGGTCAGAGGTTTCAAATACCATAAGGACCAGTAGCAGAGTTTCAGAAATCAACTAGTACCTCTCACGAGTTTCAGAAAAACAAATTGAATCATACCAGTATATCACTTACTAACGAAGAACAAATCTGTCGGTGCAAATGAATTTTGTTGAGCTCTAATACTACCATTCCCATTTCTTCCTTCAGATTATGACATCAAAAGAGGCATTGAGCACATTAGTATATAATGACATGGCCAAGTAAGGAACTTCCACAAGTCCATGCACCACTATCTCTCTTCTTCGTGCAAATTTTCACCGGAGTGGTCAGAACGTGAGTCGGGATGACGGCCGGTCGGCTTCGGGAACGATGGGCTCGCGACAACATGCAGTAAAAAGTTGGTGCCATAAGTCAAATCTGTTGCAATGTTCTTTCAATAGGAGATTGGAACATTGGTGGTACTGTCTTGCATCTTCCATGCATGTGTAGCCATGATGAGCTACGTGGGGGCATGACGAGCTTCTCTCTGTTACACGCGACGGCGGAGGAACGACGAAGTAAACAAGATCAATCGCAGAGAGACACGAGATTTTAACGTGGAAAACCCTCCCAATGCGAGAGGGAAAAAACCACGGGCGCCAGCCAGCAACAATCTTCACTATATCGGGGTGAGGTTACAATGCCGGGGATTTACAACTCTAATCTCATATCCCAAACGGCGGCTTACAGGAAATATATATAACAGGGAAACCCTAATTCGACTAGAATCTGGCGACGGGCCTCCGCTACGCTCCGTCCAGAAGCTGGCCTAATGTATAGAATTTGGATCACAAATCAACACTCTCTGGCACTGGCAAATGCTCCCATCTTCATTTTCCTAATACAGGTATGGATCTGAAGTTCTCTTGGCGACAAATGTTTCGGTGCCCATATGTTTACACAATGGCTGAGAGCACTCCTTTTTTTTCTGCAGGCCGACCATCGAAACATTGCAAATTCAACCATTCTAGGACTTGCAGCCTGTGGCCTTTTAGCAGCTGGGAGCTGCATTCATATGCTGAGGTGGAGAAAACACATTCGCCAAAATACGCGTAGTTTGTAGGAGCTTAGCAAATATGAGACTAGACAACCAGCTTGAAGGTGTTTTTTTGGTAGCATGTTGGTTTTTCACATTTTCCTTTTCTTTTAACTTCTGCATCCCAGTTCCTCACAATAACATTGCCTATGTGCTAATCACTGGTGCCGCACATCCGAAGGTAGGTGTAGGATATGGTTTTCTGTTCAGAGAAATTGTTTAGTTGATGGCTGACACAATCTGTAGACACATGTAGGGGCTACATTTTTGCCAGATACTGTGATTTATGATACAGAATAAAGTTTTTGTCCTACGATTTTTTTTAGATAAAGGATAGTTATATCCGGCTTCATCTATCAACCGATAGAATCAGGCTAATTATTACAAAAGGTAGCCCATAGGCTGGCACACGAGCTGTAAAAGATTCTAACTTTACAGCAAAACACATGGATAAACAAAACGCATGTAAAGTTTTGACTAATAAAGGCCAATAAATCTTGTTGATAACCATCCATTGGAACCGAAGAATTGCAAAGCTGACGACTCAAGATGTTGCCCAGCTAAGACCAAGTGATCCCGTAGATCATCACGCCGCTGCAACTTTGCCCACTGTCGGAGCCAGTGAGTTCCCCTGAATAGTACCTGCAAAAAAGATTTTGGTCTACATTTGTCAAAAACCACCTCGTTTCTTGTTATCCAAATTGCCCAACAAAGTGCCGATGCTGCTGTCAATAACAATGTGTTTTGTTTCTTATTACCCTTCTTTGACCACCCATTAAAAAGGTCATCTATACTCTGTGGAGGTGTTAGTCCGAACAGTAAATATACCGCTCGCCACAAAAACTTGGCATAAAAACAGTCCAGAAAAAGGTGTTGAATAGTTTATAGAGAATGACAGAAGCAGCACTCTTATGTGCCTTATAAACGCCACATAGTTCATCGGTTTTTGCTTCCATGAGTGCCGCCGCCGCTTCTTGCGCCGCCACCGGGCTCCAGTTGCCGCGCCACCACCGGCCATGCTTTTCTAGGGCTCCAGTTGCCGCACCTCCACCGGCCATGCTTTCCTCGATGAGCCTTCCATCCATTTTGGGCCTTGATTGCACCGCCAGCCAGCCGCTGCTCTGCTCCCTGCTGTTTTTTTTCATTCTTCAGCATGGTCTCGCTTGTCATCCACCAATACACTTCTAAAAATGTGCCACCTCACAGGCACATCAGCCATTAATTTCTGTTATGACCTACGGTGCAAAGAGATAAAAATACAAATTTTACGACTAAAAAGGTATAACGTCCCAACTTTAACTTTAGAGAGCTATAATGCAACCTTCTCATTAAATTAAACAAACCTACTTTTGTCCAATCATGTCGCTATGTGCTTCAGGCTCAGGGGTTGTGCTCCTACGATCGGAACAAGTACTACACGACATTAATTGGAGAAACGGGGACACAAGTTTGAATAATGTACCAGGAAGAGGAGGAGCAACGCTCGGCGGTGGCGGCGGAGGCTGCGTCTTCGACACGGCGGTGGTGGTGGTTGAAAACCCTGGCCATCCAGTACTCAGTCTAGGCGACGGCGGTGGCGGTGGAGAAAACGAGTGAGTAGACTGCTAGGGGAGGGCGATGCACGGCGAGAACATAGCCATGATCGGCCCGCCGGGCGCCGGTGGAGGATGCGCCGGGATCGGGATGGAGCCGCCAAGGCCTCCTGTTCAGGGATGAGCACATCGAGTTGGGAGGGGAAGGAGCTGAAACGAAGTGGGCCACGAAGATATGCATGGCTCACTTCTTTTCAGTTATAACTTATAAAATATATACCCTGTATGTTCGATTTATAGCTTATAACTTTTAATTTATTTATATTAATTAGCTTTTAAATTATATGTCTTTTCAAAACAGAGTCTATAAAGTCGATTGTATTAGACATTATATCGACTTTATCTATATCAGCTAAAATCGCACATAAGCATCTCCGTACTCTCTCTCATAAACAGTCATAATTCAAAATTTTAAACCAAAAGCCGCAGCCCAAAAAAAAAATACATGGTACACCTATACGTGTGTGTTCCCGTGCTCCGGAGATCCCTGCGATCTCTGATTAATTTTCTAGTGTGTGTAGAAGACATGTATGTGTGTGTACATACGGTGTGAGTGTGGTATGCATCCTCCTTGTACCCCTAAAAAAAGAATCCTGTCGCTTAATATTTAAACGGTGAGACGCTTGAGGTATACAAGTGCGTATTAAGTGGGATACCGTGTAATCGCGCTTCGAAGGCCATTGAGCCTTTGATTAACTAGCCTCATAGGCGCGGCGCAACGCCGCGCCAGCCACCGCGTGTACCGAAGTAAAAGAGGCGATGATCCGCGAAGAGTTTTTAAAAAAAAACCGAGGGCACATGCGTATTTTTGAAAAACTAAAGGGTTGTTTTGTAAAAAATTGAGGACCCGTATGTAATCAAACGAGGACCCATACGCAATTTAGAAAACCACGGGTCGCTATCCTGCAAATTGGAGGGGTGTTTTCAGAAAAAATCGCCGCAAGAAAAAACGCCAGGGACCTTTTCGCGAGGAAAAATGACCTTTTTGCGAGAAAAAAGGACCTCTACGTAATTTCCGGAAAATACAGGGAAAGTACCTCCCCCGGCCGTACTAAAATTTGGCCAGACACGCGGCGCGCGCGGAAGAAAAATGGCAACGTGGCTGGCTCCTTCGGCGGGGAATCCCCCGGGTAATATGGCTGTTACTAGCTGCATAAGCGCGGCGCACGCCGCGCTAGCTACCGTGTGACTAAAGTAAAAGAGACGATAATTCGTAGGGAGTTTCATAAAAAAATCAAGGACAAATGCGTAATTTCGGAAAAATCAAAGGTTTTTTTTAAAAAATTGAGGACCTGTAAGGACTTGTATGTAAGTAAATAAGGATCTACACGTAATTTTGGGAACCCGCGGGGCGCCATCCAAAAAAATTTTTTAAAGAAAAAACTTGTAGGAATCTTTTCGCGAGAAAAAAGGACCTTTACGTAATTTTTGAAAAGTATGAGGAAAGTGCCTCGGCCGGCCGTACGCAAAACCCGTCGCCACGCGCCGGCCGGCCGAGCGCTGGGGGCGACGTGGCTAGCCTCCCTGCCCGCGAATCCCACCGACTTTGTTTCGGTGACGATGATGATTCCTTAACGTATGTGGAGGATACACACGTGTGTATGGCGTGAGTTGTGTGTGTCCGCTTTGTACAAAAAAAAAGAAAGAAAAAGAAACCTGTCCCTTGCTTTCGGATCCGACTGCTCAGATGGACGGAAACAACATAGCACAGCAAAGAGGGGTAGAACGGGACTTAAAAGGCTCACGGTAAAAAGTGACGGAGGGAAAGAGATTTCGGCTGCAGAAACGTGGAAGCATCAGAAACAAGAACACCATTTCACTTGTCACATAAAGGGGAAGAAAAGAAAAGAAACTGCGAGCCAGCAGTGCACTCCACTACAACCAGAACCCAAAGCAAAGCACAGAGGAACCGTGTGTAAGTCGTGCAGAATTGACCAGCGTGTGGGGCAGTGATGAGTATGACCACCCCTTTTGCAGTGTTAACTTTTTAGTGGAGTAGAGGCAGTAGACAGATGTGCACATGGAATTCGACTAGATTTACGTGATCTAATATGAAGATGCTGAAACAAACTATTCTGGGACTGATGCTTGGTTGGCTTTTCGAAAGCAGCCCCGTTCCTCCGAGGTGTTCTAAAAAAAAAGCAACTTTGGAGAAGGTGATCTCCATATGGCTTTTGGAAGCATCAGCAAAGCAGTCTCCTCTTGGTCATCCAATATTCAAATTGAACTTGAGGGAGTTTTTGACAGTCAAAAACGATTTAAACCTATATTTACAAAAAATAGCTGTAGTTCTATAAAAATAGCAAAAATAGTACTTCTGCCGGCCGATCACCGAACGGCAGCAACATGGAGCTAACACGTGGGCCTGTCGTCCTACCATCAGGTAATTAAATCGGTTTAATTACCTGTCTTAATTAGTGTTTTTTCTCAACTAGTATAGGGTATTTATATCCTAAAATAGCTAACACATTTTTGAATTGTGCTTCAAGGCTTTCTCTTCGTGTCAGCTCGACCTTTTTTCGATAGAGTCTATGTTCATCTTTTCAAATCTTCTCGCTTTTAATCTCTTGTTGACAATTTTATTATTTGCACCTACCTTTCCTTAGTTGGTATTTTCTGGAGGTATTTTAGTGTGGCAGATGCTTGATATTGATTTCTATCAAATCTCGATATTTCTTTATAATTATATTAAATACTAAAAATATATTTGCTGGCTATTTTTCCTGTCAAAATCTGATGGCGATACAAATCCACCGGATTCCTGCATTTCACTCCAGATCACACTGTTCTCCATATTAGCAACAGAGAGACACAAAAAAAAACTCACATAACAGAATAAACTAATTGATGGACATTGTTCTACAGCTAAGTACGGACCCTATCAGCTGCACAATAGGATAAGGTATACAGTGCAAGCTAATCAGGGCATGGAACAAGAGGTATGATGGGAGCATCGCGGTTGTTGCCTGCTTGCCAACCATTGACCTCAGGTCAACAGAGATGATGAAAACGAGCTTAATCAAACCAAAAGTTACCAACTCAGCCAGAGCGAATCTTGATGTGGATTGTGCGGTTCAGACACTAGCCCTATGTCGGGACCCCGGATTTCCGAACCCGGACCCTCTGTGTATTACTGCACTAGTCCCAGATCAAAGCTAGTGCACACAGTTAAACAGAATGGAAAACTTCACCAACAACGATTTATTACAATAATTGAGAGTAACGACCGAAAGGTCTCCTTATTACAATAGAGGTTTAAGACCTCGCACACACGAAACACAACGGAAGCAAAAGATAACTCGATGACGACCCATCAATACGCCACAGGCAATTGACTGGGGAAGCGCGACCTAGTTCTCCGGGAAGAATCCATCGCAGCCACACGCGAAGCAATAGTCGTAGTCACCTTCTTGAGCTTCAACTTCCTCTGAGATTTGTTTTTGAGTGTAGCATGTGAGTACATAAAGTACTCCGCAAGTCTTGGGAAAAATGCATAGATGCAAGGCTTGACAAAGGAAGGCTATATGGCTCTTTTAGCACAAAGCAACATTTTAAATTACCATTAATCAAATTCAAAGGCATCAAGTTAATCAAATAAATGTTTTAACAGAACTACATTAACTTAATAGTGAAGGTTCCATCCACCAACACTAGATAACAAATTTTAAAGTTTCGGGTTCCATTCACCCTCTCTGGCTCCAACCGCCAGAATACCCTTCCAAGAGTTCCCTCCACTCTCGGAACACAAATTCTTGATTTTTAAAACCAAAACCAGAAATCTACCATGTGAATGCATTCATTGCCCGCCCTTGACCGTGGGCACGGCTATTCGAATAGTCTTACACTCTGCAGAGCTTGTACAACTTTACCCACAAGAGATAAATTATCCTAAAAGTCAACACGCTTCCTTTGGCATGAGACCCAGATAAAATATCACAAAGCCTTTACCTTACTCTAATCTAGCTAGATACCACCCGCTGAGGTTTCACCGCAGGTAGGCTAACTGCCCGAACCGAAGCCCCCTCTTGCGCCATATGAGTACAGTAAATCCCTGTCCCTCACTGTGGATAACCAGTCCATCTCTGGCACCCACTTTCCACTGGTGGCACCTAAACTAGACTATCATAAGTTAGTCAGCTAGGTCGTACCCATATAGACTTGTGGTTGTACGGTTAATGCTCAGTCTGGACAAACACAAGCGTCGGTCCTTAATTGACTAGGGTGGAACATACACTTAACAAGATCTCGTGCTAACTGCACCAAGCCAAACCAACCATCCACCCTAATCTAAATCAACTTTGACATTTTATTTTATTTTAAAAGATCAGTGGCAACTCCAATTACCACTACATTTACAAACACAAGGGTTCAATAATAAATATTAGTTTCCCATTTTCAAGATTTAAGAAATATTCATTAGCATGGCTAAGCATCGTACTACCACTCTAATATCAACAAGTAATTATAATACTCTCATTAATGAGACAAAGGAAATTCTATGGTGACAAGAGTACATGGCATTCAACTTCAATGGAGGGCATAGCAAGTTGGAATAACTAGTTCCTAGAGATTTGAACTAATATTTTATGTAAATAGCAATGCACATAATTTAAAATAGTTTGAAAACATTTCAAATCATGGGTTCAAGATGATCAAAGGAGACTTGCCTTCTTGCAGATTCTCTGGGTCTTCTTGCTGTTGGGTGGAGTGATCGTCGACAACGTTGGAATCTACGCGATAGAAACGAAGCAAACCAAACAAATAATTACAAACAAAATTCAAATAAAATCCAAAAATTCAAAAGAGGCCATATTTGGGTAGATCATGATTTTAGATGAATTTAGAAATTTGAATGGCTGAAATTGGAGTTAAAACGAGAAAGTTATGATCATTTGAAATTCTCAGTTTGAATAAATCCAAAAATTCGAAAATTTCTGACAGGTGGGACCCACTGGGATATTTAATTTTTAATCTTTTATTTTATTCCGAGAATCTGACAGGTGGGACCCACTGACCAGTAGACCCTCTGCGGTCACTGACATGTGGGACCCCTCTGCCAGTGACCTCATCTGCCTTGGTCACTGACAGGTGGGACTCACTGGGATCTGGACCCACTTGTCAGAGGCTGGCGCAGACAGATGGGACCCAGGCGGCAGTGGCCCGCACAGACGGCTGCCGCTGACGGTGGGACCCACTTGTCAGCGCGGAAAATAAACGAAAAACTCAACCCAGCGCGCGGAGCCGAAGGCTCGAACGCGCACCGGGGAGTTGAAATCGCGCGCTGCTAACCAGAGGGGAGGGGGAGGCTTTGCCTACCCATAAAGGGCAGCAAATCCCTTTGAGGGATACCTTCGGGTGGCCCGGGCAGCGATGGTCGGAGGCGACGGCGCCGGCGGCGAGGATGGGCCGGAGAGGTTCAGGCGGTGCGTAGATTGTAATCTGCGTGCGAAGGGGGTTTGGTTGGAGGAGTTGGTGAGGTCCGGGGATGAACGGAGACGGCCGGCGGCGAGGGAGCAGCGGAGGCAGCTCGGGTGCTCCGGTGCGACGACGCTCCGGCGACAGGAAGAGGTGGCCGAGGTGCCCAGGAGATCCGCCGATGCTCGGAGAATCTGCAGGTGGCGGCTACGGGCTCCGGGGAGGTCTGAGGCGGCGGGGAGAGCTCGTCGGAGTTGGGCGGGGCTCGCGGAGAGAGAAGCTCGGCTGCGGGGCGTCTCAGGGCTCCGGAGAAGAGGTGGAGGGTGCTGCGAGGTGGTGCGGGGAGAGGCGAAGGCCGAGGGGCTATTTATAGGGCTCGGGGAGGGGTGAGGCAGCGGGAATTCCTCGCCGAAGTCGACGGCCGAGGCTGATTCAAATTTGGGGATAAGCCGTCGGAGGCAACGCGGAGCTCCGGGCTTTTAGGGGATAAGACGCTTATCCCCCCGGTAGTTTGAATCCGCGTTCAATTCGAAGAAAGAGGCCGAGTTCGAGCGGGATTCGGTCGCCGGATTCTTCGGGAGAGAGAGAAAGGGAAGAGGAGTCCGGCGTCCGCGCGGAGACGACGGAACTGACCAGCGGGGCCCGCAGTCAGCGAGAGCGGGGCGCGTGGTGCGGATGGCGGCCACGTAACTCCGATGCAGATCGGGCGGCGGGCGCGCTTAAGTGGGAGGGAGCGGTGGATTGAGGCCGGGCGCGAAGACGCGGCTCATCCGAGCCGTCCACGCGTCGGGCGAGGAGGAGGGGAAGGCGGGGCCGGGGCTGACGGGCCGGGCCCGCTAGGCAGCGAGGGAAGGGGAGGGGTGGCCTGGATTTGGCCGAGCGGCGACGTGGGCGGTCCTGGGCCGTCCACGCGTCGGCTGGAGGGAGGGGGATGAGTTTTTATTTTCGATTTTGATTTTATATTTCCAGAAAATGCTAAGTAATTATTTAGGCCTCAGAAAAATATGAAAATACCTCCAAAAATTCCAGAAAAATTCACAGAAGCTCCTGGACACATTTTGGACTAAGTAAAATTATTTCCAGCTATTGATGGTATTTAATTTTTATACTTTAAATTAATTTTAAATATTAAAAATAGGTTTTAAATTCCAGAAATGCAGAAAAGCCAAATAAATTTCCAATTACCTTAAAATAATTAACTTGAATTTAATTTTTTTCCAAAAAGCAAAATTTTGGGATGTGACACCCTATTATCCGATCTTTTCTTAATTCATTATTGCAAGTCAATATGCCCTTCGCTTCACTACTAAAGCAAAGCAAAGCCATAGCCTCATGTTGTTGGGTGCTAGCCAGGTGGTGTGCTCTAAACGTTTTCAGTTTCTAATTTTTTTAGTTTGCAATTTATTTAATCTAAAAACTACTTAGAATACATTGGATTCTAATTTCGATTTATTTTAGCTTTTTTGGGTTTTGGGTTTTTTCTTTTCTCATATTCCTTTGTATTGTCTGTGACGATATAATAGTTTATTTTCAAAATTTTCTAATGTTTCTATTTTTCACAAAAAAACTAACAACCGCTACAACGTAATTTCAGTCAACAACTAAAAGCTGAAGCCTTAAACCGAAGCTGCTTTGAGCAGCCTTGATATCTTTGCGAGCACTGGGCTTCTCAAGTCCCACATTTTGTTTGGAACACAAAAATTTTCTTTAAAAGAAAAGGCTAAAGGAAAGCAAAACATTACTTTCACTATACGTTGTACCGTGCGAGCCTACAACACAACACACTTAGTCCCACTAGACAACTTTTCATTCTATTTATCAGTATATTAGGATTACATATGGGCCCGGATATTTTGGAAGCGAAACGTAGTGTAAAAAACTAGCCTCATAGGCGCGGTGTCATGCCACGCCAGCCACCGTGTGTACCGAAGTAAGAGAGGCGATAATTCGTGAGGAGTTTTTTTAAAAAAAATCGAGGGCACATGTGTATTTTCGAAAAAGGTAAAGGTATTTTTCGTAAAAAATCGAGAACCTGTACGTAACTAAACGAGGACCCGTACGTAATTTAGAAAACCGCTGGGCGCTATCCTGCAAAGTGGAGGGGTGTTTTCAAAAAAAATGTTTTAAAAAAACTGGCAGGGACCTTTTCGCGAGAACCAAAGACCTTTACGTAATTTCGGGAAAACACAGAGACTTTTTCGCAAAAACGGGCACCCGACCGTATGAAGATTCGGCCGCCACGCGCCGGCCGAAGCGCGCGCGCAGGCGACGTGGCCGCCTCCTCCATGTGGGAATTCCCCCGCTCGTAATATGGGGATTATTAACGTGCGGGGTTCTTGATGCGCCTTCTTTTTTATCGCTCACACACTGGTGATGTTGAAAGCCTTGCCGCCATGTCTCCATCCTGCTTATTTGGCCTTTTTTATATAATTTACAGTTTATTTTTTACTGTTTGATACTGTAACTGACTTATTTTATACTATAGCTGCTAATGGTTTTTGGCGTAATTAAATTAAAAACTTTTTAAAAATAAAAAATAGATTAGCCTATCACAGACATACAAAGGAATACGAGAAAAAATACAAAAAACCAAAAAATCAGAAAAAACAAAATTTTAAAATTAAAAGCCAGAAATCAAAAGCTGAAGTCCAAACGGGTGGGGCAAAACAACATGCATGTGCCACTGGTTCTGACGCATATGTTATGCCACCACCAAACGAATATAAAAAAGAAATGAACGAATGGAAAGATACATTCTTGTTTTTAGAAATATCTAGGAGTTGATCGGAGCACATGTTTCTGAAATCTGAATGTGGCTTGATTGAAGATCTAAAAACTAGAGATCAAGTCCTCGGTCCTTACACAACTAACACCAACAAATTCTTCCTGGAACAAGGTAATAGCAACAAATGCCATGCTAAAAAAATCATCTTGGGATTAACAAAGTTGTTTTTTCCCACTAAACTCCAAGGTCTGTAAGAGCAAGTACAATAATGGTTTTATAGTCAAGCTAGTCAGCATTTTTGCTGATGTGGATGAGAGAAGAGAGAAGAGAGATGAGAGCTTGGCTCTCATGCAAGCAACAAGCTGGGCACGGGAGCCTATGCAGTGGTGGGCCAAGATAATAAATGTATGTGAGGAGGAATAGGAAAGAGAATGTGAGATATGGTACCACATAATAATAAAAAACATTTTCTAGACAAAGAGAAGACAAATTATTGTATAACTTGGCTCTTATAACTTGACTTATAACTAAACACTTGGCTTTATTATTGGACTTGCTCTAAAGGAACTCTTCTATTTCTTGCAAAATCTATGCATTAATTCCAAAATGGTAGGGTAAAAAATGATCTTGGGATTAGCGAAGTTGTTTTTTCCCCTCTGAACTCCAAGGGCTGTAAAGGACTCTTCTATTTCTTGCAAAATCTATGCATTAATTCCAAAATGGTAGCCTGGTAGGGTAAAAAAAGATGATCTTCGGACTAGCAAAGTTGTTCTCTTTCCTCTGAACTCCAAGGGCTGTAAAGGAACTCTTCTATTTCTTACAAAATATATGCATTAATTCCAAAATGGTAGCCTGGTAGGGTAGAAAAATGATCTTGGGATTAGCAAAGTTGTTTTTTCCCTCTGAACCCCAAGGGCTGTAAAGGAACTCTTCTGTTTCTTGCAAAATCTATGCATCAATTCCAAAATGGTAGGGCAGCGAGCTGAGATAGCTATGTTCTTTTTGGTTTTGGACTTTTGTTTTTTGTTTTTTCAGAAGTCGAAAAGATAAACATCAAAATAAGACGATTTTTTAAGTGGATTCTCCAAACGGTTTTCTAAATCTAAAATTATACGTATCATTTACGTCAACATCTCCATCATCAACTACTATATCAAAAAGTACAGATAAAACTATTAGCCATGGTCTAAAAGAATACCTAAAAAAACTCCAGTGTCTCGCTGTAGCTAGCCTAAGAAAATGCACAAATTTTTGATGGAGGAAACGCTACTTTACTTTTATCAGCCCCATATGTTACCACAACCTTTTCCTTTGTAGAGGATTATATGTGTGCGCACGCGCTTGCCGGTAATTTGCTGAAATGAAAGTAAGAAAAAAAAAGACATTATAGGTTTATAGCCCCTTAGAAATTAAAAGAGATGATATAATTCTTGTAGCCGCAGGAAAAGCTGCCTAAAAACAAATAGATGTGGTAAAGACAGGGCGAGAGAGAGAGAGAGAGAGAGAGAGAGAGAGAGAGCAAAGCTATCTTTTCCGAAGTAAGGACGAAGACGGCAAAGGCGCACAATTATTCCCTCCAGGGGATAAAAATCAAGAGCGGAAGACTTACCAACTACCAAACGTGTGCCGGCTCCTTTGTTTAACAGTCGTCGTCCTCCGATGATAAGCGTGCGGCAAGGGTGGTAGAAGAACACTGGAAACCTAATAAGTGAGCTTCCAGGTCAGGCCGTCGAGGAGAGGGACCAGCCGGAGAAAAGCTAGGAGGCGTCCAACTTCCATGATACCCACTATTGCGTTCGTCTCCCTTCTCTTTCTCTCGGCCGGTGCAAGAAAGATGGGATTTTTGGTGTTCTGGGATCACTCGTTTCTTTGATTCTTGTGCTGTGGTGTGGAGGTCCCCTGGCTCCCTACCAATTCTTGGCTGCTCCCTGCGCTATTTGTTTTCTTGTGGTGAGGAACTCCCTTTGATACTTCTTGGGGACAAGTGTTTTAGGATCTCTCTTTAGTTTTTTTTTAATTTGAAGCTTGTTCGCTTTTGTTCATTTTGCTTTCCCCCGTTAGGATCATGTGCAAAAGACGGAATAATATGTTAATTTCGTTGATCCCTTTTGCAGTTTGAGGTGATCTGTGATCAGTTCATGGTTTTGTGCCTTTGACGGGAGGACAAAGCACAGGTTGCAGCGATAGAAGATCTTTATGGAGACATTTGAGAACTTTCCGTAGTTCTATGTGCCAAGCAGACAAAAAGGTGTTCTTGTAAACCTAAGCGAAGGGAGCTGTAGCAGTTTAGTGAGGAGAGGGGCTGTTGATTTTTTGCAAAGACAAGCTCAAATCTTGGCCTACTCTTTGCAATCTGAAGACGTGGTATTTTCCCATCAACTGGAGTTGAATTTGCCGAAGTGTGCGAGGAGAGGGTCTGCTTAGATTTTGCAAGAAATCTTGCAATTTTTGGACTTCATAATACCGTCAAACTGCAAAATTAGTAAGTTTTTGGATTTGGAGATGGAGAGGCAATCCAGCACCCGACTTGGTGCTCTAGAAAAGTTGAAGAGCTTCCGGGGGATAGAGAAGCAAAGAAGCTTCAAGTTCTTGTCCATGGAGAAGCAGCAGAGCTTCAAGGAGAGGAGGAACAAGGACAGCCCTGGGAAGAAGGGTGACACCGCGCTCCACCTTGCGGCGAGGGCTGGCAGTGTTGCCCATGTACGGAAGATCTTTGCAGATAGTGATCCAGAGCTGGTGGGGGACTTGGTTGCCCGCCAGAACCAGGACGGTGAGACCGCGCTGTATGTGTCTGCTGAGAAGGGGCATGTCGAGGTTGTGTGCGAGTTATTGAAGGTGTGTGATGTGCAGTCAGCAGGGTGCAAGGCCAACAACAGCTTCGATGCATTCCATATTGCGGCGAAGCTGGGTCATCTGGGTTAGTTTCTTTCGTTCATCATGAATGATAATTTATTATTGAATTTGATCCCAATGAGTTCTGTCTGCCAAGTCAATAAATTGCTGATTAGGTTTGTGTGAATTGGAATTCTTTAATATGTTGAACTGAGTTGAACCAATCATTTTAATTTGACTCATAGTTGTTTATGTTTAGAAACAATGACTCGTATCTGATTGACTTCGACAGACCCCTATGATTACAAAATGATGTTTTCCCAATATAATTCCTGAAGAACATGCATTAATAAAGAATTTACACACTGACTGCCTTCTACAATAAATGGATGATAAATTTACTAGAATGATGTGTTCCAAATTGACTTATTTACCTTTCTTGGTTTGACAGAAAAAATTAGTATGGATTAACAGCTTTTATACAAAGTTCAGCAATATTCTAGGATCTTGCTTAAAATAATTGATGTGTCTAAAACAAAGTAGTGGCTATCCTTTTGGGCATCAGATATAATTCATATGACCACATATTTAGCGATAAGATAACAAATTTTGTCAATTCGTAGCACTTGTAAATTAGTACTCCCTGGTACTTGTTTGATCTGCCAGAAGTCTGCCCTGAACCAATCTACCTGTGTAATTTTCAATATTTGGATTTGTAGGCTGTGGAGAAAAGCGAACTGTTGTGTTGTCCTATCCCCTAACCATAATGATGCCTATACCTTAGCAGTTAGCGCTGTGTTTTGTTTAAACTGATTTGTCCAAGCATTTCTGGCTCATAGCGCAGTTCCATTTCTTGGCTTTGCAGATGTTTTGAAGGAGCTGTTGCAGGCATTTCCTGCATTAGCTATGACAACAAATTCCGTAAATGCCACAGCTTTGGATACTGCTGCCACTCAAGGCCACATTGATATTGTCAATCTTCTACTGGAAACGGATGCAAGCCTGGCCAGAATTGCAAGAAATAATGGCAAAACAGTTTTGCATTCAGCAGCAAGAATGGGCCATGTGGAGGTGGTCAAATCATTGTTAAATAAGGATCCAGAGATTGGTTTCAGAAAAGATAAGAAGGGACAAACAGCACTACACATGGCTTCAAAAGGTCAAAATGCTGAAATTCTACTTGAGTTGTTGAAGCCTGATGTCTCAGTTATACATTTGGAAGATAACAAGGGGAACAGACCATTGCATGTTGCAACTCGAAAGGGAAACACCATTGTAGGTGATCATATCTCAGGAACATCTTCTATTTTCTGCCATCCTTTCAGTCTTCATGTTAATGGTCTTATTTCTGGTTGAACCTATGTTGGTCATGAACAATATGAAAATAAAAGCTCGTCAGTTCTTTCATTTGTGAGATATTGCTTGCTTAATACCAGCAATATGATGCTCTATAAAAGAATTCTAAAAGGGCAATTAACAATTTTCTCGAGAATAAAGAAACATACAGTTCAGGATATACAAAAAAAGAGTGGGAAGACTTTTTTCCGTGGAACTTGTAATAAGTTTTGACCAGAATGTTACGGGATCTTAAATATTGTATTTACTTAGCATTTCAAAGATTTTTCACTTCATAACCCATACCCTGAGCTGATATTTGTGCAATCTCTTGCAGATAGTTCAGACACTAATATTAGTTGATGGGATTGATATCAATGCAGTTAATAGAGCAGGAGAGACTGCTTTTGCTATTGCAGAGAAACTAGGCAATGAAGAACTTGCTAACATCTTGAGAGAGGTTGGTGGAGTAATTGCAAAAGAGCAAGTAAATCCTCCAAATTCAGCAAAGCAGCTTAAGCAGACAGTCAGCGATATTAGACATGATGTCCAATATCAGATCAAGCAAACTCGTCAGACCAAGATGCATTTCCACAAAATCAAGAAGAGACTTCAAAAACTCCACATTGGTGGGCTAAACAATGCCATCAACTCCAATACCGTTGTTGCAGTGCTTATTGCCACTGTCGCCTTTGCAGCCATATTCACTATTCCTGGTAATTTTCTGGAGGACATGAAAGATGCAACTGATCCCAACATGTCCTTAGGGCAAGCATTCGTAGCAAGCAATCCAGCATTTATAATCTTCTTGGTCTTTGATTCCTTGGCTCTCTTTATCTCCCTTGCCGTCGTCGTTGTCCAGACCTCTCTGATTGTTGTTGAGCAGAAAGCCAAGAAAAAGATGGTCTTTGTGATGAACAAGTTGATGTGGCTCGCGTGCCTCTGCATATCAGCAGCCTTCATAGCACTGACCTATGTTGTCGTGGACCGTGATGATCGGTGGTTGGCTTGGTGTACAATGGCAATTGGCACTGCGATCATGCTGGCCACTCTTGGTTCCATGTGCTATTGTATTATTACTCACAGGATCGAGGAGAAGAGCATGAGGAGGATTAGAAGGTCCTCCACAAGCCAATCATGGTCCGTATCAGTTGACTCGGATACAGAGCTGCTGAACAGTGAATATAAGAAGATATATGCACTTTAAGATAACGATGACAGTTGCAGTCGAGTCTTGTACATATCAAAGCCGTTTGCCTGAGGCCACTCCATGGCATTCAGTGGAAATGACTCGGAAGTATATTTAGGCCTAGAACATGGCAGGTGTATGGTGTATGAACTGAAGCCTCCTTGCACAAACGTAGCAATCTGAATGCAGTTGCTGTGTACATTCCAGGCGATACTTGAAGCAGCCACCTTTTGTAGGCATTATAGGAGTATTTGTGAAGCAAGATGTTTTGCACTTATGCTTACTACTGTGGATGACGATGACAACCATACAATTATACTAGTGTAGTAGAATAAATTGCCATTTTGTCAAAGTTCTGTTGTCATGGATGCTGAGCATATTGTGCAACATGAGCTAAAAAAAGAAAGTGATGGATTTTTACTCTACTTAGATATTTCCTACTGGTTATGGTCATTGTCTCATTAAGACTGCAGAGTATGCTGGAGGCCAAAGGCCAATGATCATACATGACTTTTATGGACTTTTTTTTTTGGAAAGGGACAACACTTGGACTGGAGAAAATTAGAACAACCTAATGCTGCCACACATAAATATGATAATTTGCAACTTTGTTGACCATTGGGATATTTAAGAAAGGCTGTGATTATGCGGCTTTTGCAGCCGTTGTGTCTATGAAGCTGGTATTTGCCTGTAACAAAGAAATGTCGAAATTTCCATGTACTCTTTTCCTGCTGAATAAGCAGATATTTGAGCTTGTAGTCACGGTCTTCACCTCTGAACTTTGTTGCGTTTCCAGCTGGGGATCAGAAGACGAAACTGCCGTCTCATCGGCACCACTCCACTAGTCCAGATCCCAGAAGCTCACATGGTTGCATATTTCGCAGTGATCACGTAGAGCAATTGAACACTGCGCATGCATAGCATGACTTGTCAAATTGACGATTGGACCTGATCACTTCAGTGCCATCAATCAATAAGTCAATTACTCGGCGTACCAGAAACGACACACAAATTATCAAAGGAGAAACTGAAAGCCAACCTGATGGTGCCAAGTTAGGTGTCAAAAGTAGCAAACAGAGGAATTTTTGTGGAAATCATTCGAAGTCTACCCGATGCATCTCGATCTGTTCCAAGTTTCAACTGTGCCTACTCGTGTAGCACTCTCCGGTGCTCAACGACGTACTACTAATCAACCTTTGTACTTCTGAGTTCAGAGTTCTGATGCAGGTGTGCAAGTAACAAGAGATACCGACAAAACTGAACATTCAGAAACCTCTATGGAAGTGAAAGTCCTGATGAAGATGTGGACGACACCATGAGTTAAGACAATTTGCAGATTTTCGTTGAGGGCAGTAGTGGATTGGAGATTGATTCCTTCCTTGCACAAGTTGATCACTGCTTTTGTTTGCAAGTATCCATTCCAGTGTTGATACTGCGCTTCCAATGCTTCAACTATTTGCGGGTTGCTTAATGAAGAAGTGTTTTGAATTCAAACCCACATGCTCTCTAAACCGTTTACTATATGCGAATTAGTGCGTCAGAATAGAAAAGAAAATCCCTATTGGTTGATTCAACTAGGATTGTGTTATGGTATATACATAAGTCTGGTCCATGAAAATTTTAAGTGTATTTGATGTTTTAACTGAATGCATAAACGATTTCACTGTTTGAGCGACTCTTGTATCATAAGACGGTTCCTCTAACCAACATGTAGATTGTTCATTAAACCAATCTCTAACGCAAAACATGAACTGCGAGCTTTCAAATTGAGTGTATTTCTAATAAATTAAGTGTCATTAGACGGCTCACAGAATGTAGTGGCACCGGAAGGAAAGACTGGTGTTGGTACTGTGCCTGCTACTGATAAGTGTGTATTTCGCATAAACAAGTGTATTTGATGTTTTAACTGAATGCATAAACGATTTCATTGTTTGAGCGACTCTTGTATCATAAGACAGTTCCTCTAACCAACATGTAGATTGTTTATTCAACTAATCTCTAACACAAAACATGAACTGCGAACTTTCAAATTAAATGTATTTCGCATAAATTTAGGCAACTGAAAGCTCTTCCCGAATTAAGTGTACTTGCATAAATTGGGCTGAATGAATTAAGTGTATCACTTCCAGAAACAACAATGTCTGACCTACTCTATCAACTGACACGACGATTACCGTAACTTCTTTGCATGATTTCCAAGTTTTGGCCTCTGCTCCTTCTCCCCGCCCATTCTTCTCCCTCCCTTCAGCGCCGCCTCGGCATCACGGCCACCCTTACCGGTAGCAGGCACAGTACCAACTCGAGTCTTTCCTTTCGGTGCCACTGTATTCTGTGTGCCGTGTAATGGCAGATCTTTGTTGCTACCTGTTGTTGCAGCAGGTGGACATGTCAGTCTTCTTGCCATGCCATTGTCGATCTTGAGATCCTTTACACCCAAAGAAGGATCTTTGGACAGAGCTCTCGGCACGCTTGTCGTAATGTTCTTGTGTGCCTTGTCAGGGAACTCGTGGTTGCTCACTTTCTTGACTGCATTTGTGCTGCCTGGGACTGCAGGCTTCTTGCCTGAGGTTTTCTTAGTTTCCTTCGTTGCTGTAGTATTTGTCGTAGTTGCGGGAACTGCACTGTGCTGCCTATTTGTCAGAGGTGTGTAGCTTGATCTCTTGTCTATTCTGTAAGCTGAGTCCTCTTTAGAGAAGACAGGGGCTCCCCTGATGGGGATTTTCTTTGATGAAGAGTTGGGTCTTGCTGTTGGAGTAACAGACTTCGAGGAGCTGGAGGTAGGGGATTCAGACGTTGTTGATATACTGGTTGCCTCAGGGTTGCTTGAGAACTGTCAGGAGTTTGACAATGTCACAGTAAGATTAAGGAAAAAAGACTCATAATTACAAAGAAAATCTTGTACTACTGTCTACAAAAATCAGTTTTTTCCATTTTGGCTTGGACATGACTTGCACGAACGTGGTATTAGAACATGAATTGCTCTTGATACACCGGTTTCACAAATTGTATCAAAATATTAACTAATCGGATATTTTGGACTGCTGCTTGAGTATTTCAACTTGGTGAATGTCAGCTACTTTGTCATGTAAGTTGAAAGGGGCTGTATTAGCACAAACAGTCACCATACCCTTGAAGTTTTAACTGGTTGAAGGATGGGCAGCTCCCTCTGAAAAACCATTTGACAGGAATTAGCTTCCATCTCAAGGGAAGGGAACAGTGGGGTGGCTGGAGGAGTCTTGAGCCTGAAACGAGCTGTTCTTTCTTAAAAAAACAATTGAAACAATGGGTGCACATCAATTTAACTATGGGCAAATTCCATCTATACCAGTCGTAGTCATGCTTTTCGCCATCTGTCAGGAAATAATATCTCTTCTCTGATGGGAGTTTGAACATACGACCATCTCCTATATTCAGTCAACCAAGCATTCCAATCAGATGATCTATCTTCCAAGGAGAGAAGTGCATTTCCCTAGATATTCCTAAGCATTTACTGAAATAAATGACTAAAGATCTCATTTAGTCTGATGAAAATATCATGAAAACCCTCCTCTTGTTAGCTCTAGGCAGTGATAATAGAAGGAAAAATTACTTCATTAATTTCATGACGACATGAAGTGAAGGACAAAAAAAGAGAAGGAAACATCTCACCATGGATAGCTTCAAATTCCACCGAGTACATTGGTTCCAGGAGGTTTACATCCTTCTCTTTCTCATGCTTGTACAGCTCCCCAAAGAGAACTAAGCTCTCGTCTTCGTCTTTACGAACCGGAACCACGTATGAGCCCTTTGCCATGCCGGCAATTCTCTTCATGCGATCCATTTCCAGGGAACAGGGCGTTCATCACAAGGACTTCACAGCCAAAGAAGATGCTGAGATGTAGAGAGAGCAGGCACATATATCACACTGACAAAAAGGTTACCTGAATAATCTAAGGACAAAAAATGTGCCGGCAATCCTGAAACTATCCCTGGAGCTCCACACAATCCTTACAAATGTAACAAATATGTTGGTGAAAGGGACATTCATATGCAACCGAATGGGAAATATTATTAGAGTGGATGATTCATTTTGTGCAGTGCATCTTTCTTCTTGGTCTCCATATGGCACAAATGTGTTCAATTTGGTCTTTCCTGAAGGCCATCTGTAATTGTTTCCTGCTCTCTTCTTTTCTTTCCCACTAGCGTTTTTTTTTTCAGTTGACGGTTTGCAGAAATAAGCTTCCCTGTAGAAACATGTAGCATCAGATTCACAACCATGGCATGAACTGAAAAGGAGCTCGAGGGCTTCATCTGTATGCAGATATCATTCGCAAACAAGAGCAGAACAGATAAAAAGAGAAACCTGTAATATCCAGAGGAAAGAGAGAGAGAGAGAGAGGTGGCTAGGCCAGGCCCAAGCTCGAGCCGGCCCGGCCCATGCCAACCCCACATAAGGAATGAGCTTAGGGGAGGAAGCTCATTCTTATCCATTCCCAGCTGCCCCGTGTGTCTGCTCCTTCCCCGTGCCTCCCAACCAGCGCCTCCCCCAACCACTATTGCCCTCATGCCGCCGTCGCCACGCCGCGTCATTCCTTACGGTGCCGACACCGTCGCACCCCTGCTTTGGCCGCCCAGCCGCACACTACTTACTGTCGCTCGCCGGCGCCGCCGCTTAGCTGCGTGTCGCCACCTCTAACCTATCGCACCCTCTACTCCCCCGTCGTGCGCCATCTTTGCTGCTGTTGCGGCACACAAGAGAAGGTGAAGGAGAGAGCAGGGAGCCGACTGGGAGAGGTGTTAGACTGGCTAGGTTTAAAATATTTATGATGATAAATAATTGACAATATTACTTATTGATGATATTTAAGGCGTGTGATATGGGTGGACTTATGTCGGTTAAGTTAGAAAGTATTTGTATTAAAAAAAGATGTTGTTTTTGTCTTTGCATGTATAGGGTAACTCAGAGGCGATCGTGCTCTACGGTGAGGACCGAGAGATTACTTGATGCAAAGTCATGATACAGAGAGATGCTAGAGAATACAGTTGTGCTCGAGTTGGAGCACGTAGAGATTAAAGATGGATGATGCTTGTGGGAACTACGGAGGTGCGGTCCGAAGGCTACGACAAATGATAATTTAATTTTGGAATGTCTAAAATTGGTTAGTGTGATAAAAGTTACAAAAAATTAATATTACGTAAAGGTTCCGGGTCCTTTATTTATTGGAATTAGATAAGAATTCATGATCTTAGAGATAAAATCATGATTTGGGTCCTAAGCTATAAATAGAGATAGGGTGATAGATGCAATTTTCGCGTTAGAATTTGAGAAGTGACAGAAGGACACTTTATAGCCACAAATACGATAATACAAAAATAAAAAATATATCTTAAATAATGGTAGCGCAAGAATCGATTTGTTCTCTCGGTGACTTTTGTTTTTCTCTGCTACTCTCTCTCCGACTCAGGGAGGTATCAGGCGTGCACACACATCGTGTATAAGTCAAGAGACGGACAGAGTGCAGAGGTTGCATGTGATGTGGATTGTTTCATCATGTAATCAAGGCGTTATGTTACTCCATTGCATGAAGATTTGAGGGTCGGTGGTGCTCACTGCATCACGTCACGTGCAAGAGGACAAAGACGTTGTCTCCTGTGCGTGGGTGCAGGGTGGGTGAGGGTGTCCCATCTCGTGTGGTGTGTCGCGAGGCGTCGAAAGGAGCACGCATCTGGAGGATCATGGGAAAATTCCAACTAGTAGTACCATCAGCGAGTCGCTTCAAGAGAAGGCACGACAGAGACGCATCCTCTGGGTGTACCGGTGATAGAATTTAATATTTTTTCTTTTTGTTTTTGTTGTATAATAAATTGGACAATCAGTAGATAGCAAATTTGAAGAAAAAATATTCACTGCAGATTAAAATCATTCACCTTTCTGATTGCCATCGATGATTTTATAAGAGGAGAGAAGGAAGGAAGGAAACGAAAAGGGGGGAAGGAGAGGGGCTCAGCACGACTGAGAAGGAGGAAGAGGGAAAGAGGAAGAAGAAAAGAAGGAAACGAAAAGGGGGGAAGGAGAGGGGCTCAGCACGACTGAGAAGGAGGAAGAGGGAAAGAGGAAGAAGAAAAGAAGAAAGCAAATAGGGAGCCTGATGAAGGAAAGGAGAGAGGGAGGGGAGGTAATGAAAAGGAAGAAGGGGAGGAGCTTAACCTGGCCGAGAAGGAAGAAGAGGAAAAGAGAAAGAAGAAAAGATGAAGGAGAAAAGGAAGAAGCAAATAGGGAGCCCAGCCGGGAGAGAAGGGAGGAAAGGAAAAGGGGAAGGAGAGGGGTTTGGCCCGGCCAAGAAGGAAGAAGAGGAAAAGAGAAACAAGAAAAAGAGGAAGGAAGAAAAGAAGACAAACAGGGAGCCCAGCCGAGGAAAAGAAGGAAGGAGAGGAGGAAGGAAGAGGGGAAGAAAGGAAGGAGGAAGAAGAAGAGAGGAGGCTGAACCAACACTGGATTCGTTAGATTCGGCCAAGAAGAGGATGAGGATGCCCCGATCTAGTTATTTGTTGCTAAGGTAACACTTCAAATCCCTTTTCACATGTCTTGTACCCCTCTGTAATGACTTAGATGATCATGTTATGGCATTGTTTGAACATGGTTGCAACACATCGGTAGCAAATGGGTAGCAAAGACGGTCGCTTAGTTGTTGCCACTTTCATTCAATTGCCCTTGAGGATTGTGGAGTAGTTTTGGGGTTATCACGTGCCTTTTCACACCTTTGTAATAACATGAAAGTTGTAAAGCACTGTCTAAGCTTTTCGTACAGTACTAAATCATCGAATTTGGTCAAGTAGGTTGGAAGTTATGATCCTGCAAACTCTGTGGTCTAGAATTGAGTTAGCAAATGTAGCTATGATGCTGTTTTGCATTTTCAATATAGAAAAGGACTTAATTAAAATTGTGGTGACAACTAGAAAGGTGTAGATAATTTCTTCTAGCTTCCAAAAATATTGTTATTTGCTATAGTTGGTGTTGCAGAAAAATAGGGTTGTTGTCCAGTAAGTTTAACAATAGTAACTTTGTGGCTAAAAATGATGGCCTAGATGGCTCAAACATGGAAAATGGATATTTAGGAAAATGTGGACGACTTTGTGTAGATTTCAAAAAATATATTGTTTACTGAGTTTGAGTTCCTAGTTTAGAAGATACGGCCATTTGTACCTGGGACAGCAAGGTAAATGGCCGATGAACTAGATTGACTTAGTTCGAATTTGCACGTGTAGGAGCATCATTAACTTACTTCTCATGTTTTTACTATGGAAGCATGTTTTGAGTTTGGTATTGATTGTCCAGGTGGAGGTTCAGGGTTTCTGTCATGTGCACGTCATCCCCGTGGTTAAAAGGCAAGTGCATGGTAGAACGGTAGACAGTTGTTTATTCGTGCTCTTTGTTATCTAAATTTACACGCCGTGCTATATTTAATTGACCCTTGTTAAATATGATGTGATATGATGACGATAAGTACATGGTATCGATGGTCACATGGTAATGCTGGTATATGGTAAATGATTATGGGAAAGTATTGTATCACTTGTATTCACATCATGAAAAGTGCATATGGCCCAGGTCGGTGAGTAAGTCATATAATTGGTTTGGAGTGCATGAGCCAAGTCGGTGAGAAAATTATATGATTAGTCCAGAACGCTCTTAAGAAAGATCTATTTTGGTAGCCTCCACAGGATGGAGAAAAAGACCTATTTCGATAGATACCCCTACGGGATAGAGGTAATGTGTGTACATCGATGGTTATTCCCTTAGCTATACTCGTATGAGCTTGAAAGGTGTATAAGGACATTATATTGCATTGCATTAATGAAAGGAAAAGATAAATGAGTTATGGATCATGACATTGTTATGTTACGTAGTGATAAATGAATGTTGACATGGTTAAGTTATGTCTATTACCTTGTTGATGTTTATCATTTTATCATGTATTTGTTGAGTCTTAGACTCACGCTTATTTTATTGTTTTTTCAAGTGACTGTAATGGCGACATGCAGAGAATGTGAGTTACACCTCTACACCACACCTAATAATAATAATGATCTAGAGTATCACATTTATCTCTTTTATCGTTGTTGTAGTAAAGTAGCTTGTCAATTTGAAACTTGTTCAATAGAACTCTCGTAACTGATAATGAATGTTATGAAGCTTTTATGATAATATATATTCCCCAGTAATATTCTATTTGCATGTTAAGAATGCTATCAGACACATAGTTCTAGACGTTCTCAGGCGTAATGTCCCAAGCATTCTCAAGCCTGAGTATTCTTAAGCACGTGATCTCGAGCGTTCTTAGACGCGAGTGACCTAAGTTTTATTTTATAAATTATTTATTCTTCTCTGGTTATTGAATCATGTTTATTATGAATTAGTTCTTTACAAAGGATTAGATCAGAAAGATATTTATCAAAAGGTTTGATAGATGGTTTAAATTTAAAGAGTTCGTGAGTAGTAATAGCATTTTAAGCTCAGAGGTTAGGCCGGGCCAGGGCGTTACAAAACGAGTCAACGACATCCATAAGCTGCTGGTTCATGCAGAGCAGCAGCACGCATATCAGTGTACCATTTCTAATTGCAGTCAGGCAGTGCCTACAGGATCACTGACATTCACATGTAAATGATACAACACACAATAAAAGATGAGTTTAACACCGGAGAGTTGCTTTTGTATGCTAATTCCGCTGCCAATTGTGACTCAAAGGAACATCCAGAGTTGAGCATTACTTTGCTTTCGCTCCCGGATTATTAGTGTTAGTGTACATCTCTGCCTGCATGTTGCATTCTAAGCAACAAGCAAACTCTGCTAGACGTCGAGTTGATTCGACTCCCAAGAGTGTTCTCCCCAAAATGGTATGGATATCTTCGCCTATATTGTATATGGTTTGCTTGAAGCCTTGAACTAAGTTTGCACCTTCCCTTTCTTCGACTCGTACGACTGCCTGATTGCATCCCAGAATGCAGGCATCGCCTCAGTGTCAGGAACTTCTTTGAATGACGGAAGATAGTTTAGGTCCACTATGACATGGTCTCCGCTGCCCTCTTGAACCTGCATATCCAAACATCATTCACTTAATAGATATCTTGTTCTGATGCTGTCAGATCGCTGTTTTATAATTCCTAAGTAGAGTGAGCAACAGGAAACACAATGGCAACCAGAAGTCTTCCAGACTCTTTGTAGCTGTACTGAACTCAGAGGAAATACTTACAACAACATCAAATCCAAAAATTGTAAGTCCAAGTGATTCCTTCAGCAATTTTGCAGCCTCTTCTACTAGATTAATGTCCAAAGATTTGCTATCATGTACCCTGTTTTGCAGTAGCTGCTCCTTAGTAGCCACTGGAAGAGTCTTCAAACTGAGAAAAGCCAAATTGAACTATTACTCAGTGTCACGGTGTTAAAATCTAACAGTTGAAAGAGAAAAACGCAATTCAATACTGTGCCAATATATATACTTTCCGAAGTGTACCTATTAAATGTAAGAGGTTCATCTCCTGATGACGGTTTAAGAAAACTTGCATTGGGCATCGAATTCTTGATGGCATGGAAAACCTTGTTTCCAATTACATAAAATTTGAATATCTTGGATCCATGATCGATGTATTCCTACATCACATAATTAACAAATTTGAGCAAGTGAATCACTGAGAACTGTAGTTAATAGGTATAGAGCTGCAGAGTTCCACGGAATGTTAAAGCACAGAGCTCAACAAGACAGGAAGTCAATATGGGATGCCTCATAATATTAAAATTGCACTACACAATGATGTGATGAGTTAGGAACATACTTTTGTAGAGTGCACATGGAAGAAGTTATTAATAGTCAGATCATAAAATGCATCAAGAGTATATCAGAGATACCTATTTCCCTCCAAGGAATCATTGAAAGAAGATTCAAGAAAAGGCAGAAAATTGTACCTGTAGAATAGCTGGAAGAGGCACACTGAGGTTGCTAAATTCTTCAATTTTGAAAACTAATGCCTGCAAACAACAAAATTTGTAATTCAGATGCAAAAGAAAAACAAACAAAACTCTGAAATAAGAACTGTGATAGCAGTAGCACAATTAGTATGCCAAACCATCTTCATGACGATAGTGACAAAAGGGTATGATTGGAAAAATAATGCATAGCATAACATTCAATTGATACAGCACTGTAAAAACAAAGACAAGCTACCATATTGTGCGCATCAGCAACTCCACATGCTACTTGTGGCTTCACAATGAGTGGAAATGATAAATTAGCTGCTGCTAGTTGCTTCTGTAATTCATTGCCGCAGAATTTTTTGACCTGTTTTACAAAATATATAGTCAAGCAAACAGTACACTTCAATAGACAACACAGTCATAAGTAAAATAAAGCAAGCCATAAAGCACATAAATGCTCATTAGAAGTGCATCAAGACCATGGTTCCAAATACCGGCGGTAACCGGCCGGTTACCGCCGGTAACCGGTCTTACCGGTGCCGACCGGGAGAAAAAAATCCGCCGCTTTTTATTTAATTCAAATTTAAACTTTTGAATGTAAAAATTAGTTTCTCTAATGATATTTACATTGTTTAACACTAATAGAATGTATTTAGACCCAATGTTGTCAAATCTATTCCTAAAGCAAGAGATGCTAAGTCCAATATGATCCCAAACTAGAAGTTTGACTTGGAGAATTTAGTGGTCTTAGTCCAATATTTTGGGGTCCAGCATTCTGAACCTAATGAAACATAACTGATATTACCACTCCTTGTATTAAAGGGTCAATGTAAACAGTAAATTTGAACCATGCATCTGAATGATACATGCCATGTGAAAATGGAAACATATCAGAACCATGACAATGCAGTAGATGTTGATTGATAGATGATTGTTTTAAGGAATTCTCAGTATTACTTACTAAATTAGCACCTTGCTGGTGTTGCTGACGATTTGGTGGGTAGCTACTTCCTAAATTAAAGCCAACTGACCTTGCCATCTGCTAAATTATATACTTGTCTGAAAATGATTTCTAGCCATAGTAAGCATGAGAATACCTCATCAAGCCGACATGCCCTGACTTTTAGTTGATGTCTTATATGAAGAGTAGCAATGTCATATATAAGACATAAGCAAGAGTTAGGCTGCTGTCTTCATACTCAACTTTATTAAATACTTCATTAAATATTTTTCAATCTTCATGCTTCATTCTACCGGTTTATCCGGTTTTTCCACCGGTATTTCCGGTAACCGACCGGTTACCGGACCGGTAACCGGTCTCCTCCCGCCCCGCGCAAAAAATCCATTTGGCAAAATTTAACCGGTTTTTTTCCAGGATTTCAGGTAACCGGCCGGTTACCGGTACCGCCCGGCGGCCGGGATTTGCCCCGGTTCCGGTTTTTTGATCCTTGATCAAGACCACAGGAGCGTCCAAAGATGGGAGATATCAATAACATACAGTACAAGAAGCACAACTAAGTACTAATGATAATCATGCAACAGCTGATCACTAACAGAAGCCAAAGAATTTGTTATCACACAAGCACTGGAACATATTGATTAGAAAGCAGGCGTACAGATGTATTGTTCTCAGGAAACCAATTACTGAAAGATGAGGGCCACAAGAGGTGTTGACACCATGAAAGCATACAGAAAGAGAATAATAGGACACAATCTTCCAAGAAAATAGTAATGCACTAACTATTCCTAATTCCTTGAATTTGGAGTTCTGGACTCTCAAAAGTGGGAAAACACCACCATCCCAAAGTATAATATAGTTAAAAGTCCTTGCATAAAATAAAAAAATAGGTCATAAAGAAAAGAACTGAATCGTCTCCAGGTGACATGCAAGTGGAGAAAGAACTTAGCAAGCTCATAGTCCATACACTATTACACTGACAAAAAAAGGTGGAGGAAGGTTGGTCCAACAAAGAATTTCCTTACATCAAGATAAGAATGTTAGGTCAGCACACAGTTTGTGGCAGAAAATGAAATTCCACAAGGCATGGTCTGGTGTAATAATTTCTAAAGACCAAGACATAATGATTATAGAAATAGAACAAATATTCCATGCTCAAGAGAGCATGGGCGCAATCCGCTTTACACAGTTCAAGTTGTAATTATGCTGAAAAAGATTGATCTAAGTACTCATGGAACATATAAAGACAAAAAAAGAGATGACAAGTGCCGAATAAATAGTTGCAAATAATGGCAAGGGAACACATAGGGAACAAATATATGTGCATATACAAGTATTTTACTGCTTTCTGGCAAAAACTAAACTCATACTTTTGCATAAGTATAATTCAACCAAAAAGGACCTTTAAAGAATGTGGTGCTCGGAGTTTGGGCCTTCCTTCGGTGCCAAGTTCTTGCAATCTAACTAGAATTTCTTGAATTTGAAGACGATCCAGCAATGGATAAATATTTTTGAAAGGATCAATGATGCAAAAATCAGGGTGCTCTTCCGTAAACCTGCTTAACGTAGAGGGTTATAGTGAAACAAAATCCAACACAGCAACCTAAGAAGTTCCTGGAAGCAATTATTATCCAGCAAGTTTTCAAATATATATTATCATGCAGCAAAAGGGGACACTACTAGATTTGGTTGCTACTTGTTGTTTGATATCCCATATTTGGATATTCATAGCAAACTTCCATCACATATGTTCCTTCATAAATAACCTCAAGTAGCAGGCTATTTTTTCCTTACGTTGTTCCCTCTTTTGGGAAACACAAGGTGCGTTCTTTTCGGTTGGGTATTGTGGCTTTTGGCTTACGGCTTTTGAATTTTGGCTGTTAACGAGAGAGTATGAAGAGAGAGACAGTCGCGTGCAATTTAATCTGCTATAATTGAAGTTAGTATAGTGTCTACTGCAATTGACTAGTAGACCTCATTTTGAAAAGACATTCCGCTTGAAAGCTAGTTGCTGTAATATAAACCATAAGCCATAAGCTAGAAGCCGAAAAGACGATGCCACAACCAGCAAGTTAATTATCAAGACCAAACTTAATTTCCACACCCAGATTGATCAAAATATAAACAGTTGCATCAAGAGAGTCCAAGGTACTTCAAAACACTCTATTGAACTAGGATTTTACATTGTATTGGAGACCAATTTCAGAAATCTGTCTTGCTCCAATATCACTATTTTCAATACAGAAAACTGGAACATTAAGATAGCTCGCCAGAGTTAACATATAAATAATTCAGAGCTAGCAATGATAATAGAATATGACAAACAAAAAGTGGAATAACAGAATTACTCTAGCGCTTGACAACACATGGTTCAGTGAAAAATATAGGCAGTGGAAAATATTAGCATGTTAACCCATGGAATTGCTTCCTGTAATCTTAGTTCGATCTTGTTATGTACCTTATAATTTCAGACATTCCTGCAGAAAATGAAATCCCCTTTGGAAAATTGATGGAGCAGTTTGGATCAATGTTGATGATCTCATCAGTCATTTTGTGGAGGACCATATCAACTTCTAGCAGTTGACAAGCTAAAGGAAGTTCAAATGAGAGTGGAACAAATATAAGCCCATTTTTACTAGGATAAAGGGGAAATGCTCCTCTCTGCAAGCAATGTAAAAAAATGATGATATTCCAGCAGAGATCCAATACTAAGAAGTCAGTAACACACTGTTCAAAACTTGCCTTGGCAAAGTCTTCCTCACGGGATTGTTTCATTGCATAGCCAACCATCAAAACAGATGAGCTACCTATTTCCTGGACGAAAGAAATTGGACAAAAAATAGATTATAATTCAAATTCAATGCACTACACCATTACAAGAAAAACGCACAAGTAGGCACCAAGGACAAATTAACCTTTTTTATTAAAGTAGTCAAAGTGATAAGCAAATCCTGAAGCTTTCCAATATTTACAGCTCCAGAATCCTTTGTTCCACATTCATTATCTGGATCAAAAGAAGAATATGAGTAGCCCTCAACTTTAATACTGGAACCTCCTTCGAATATGTAAAACAGCATATGTTACACAGCAGTGATAGCATGAATGCTCCTAATGGAAAGGACTAGTTGAAAACAGCATGAGAAGGACAATTATAATCTCATTCCTGATATATGCTTACCTACAGCGATAACTCTCCAGCTATAATTCTGAAGTGCAGAAAATAAACCTTCGTCAACTCTTGAAGTCACATAAAAACAAGAACTTGTTCTGCTCCATTCTAACATCAAATCGTTCAGTGAATGATTCCCGCTTGAAGCAGGAAGTGATATGTATCCAAAGGAGTACAAGTTTGCTGTCTTGTCAAGAAAGCCTGACTAATAGAAGCAAAAAGAGGACCTTGTAAGCATACACTACTTTTCAACAGCTGTAATGTTTTGTACAAAATCATGCTTGTAAGAAGAATGATAAAATAGTGTTGTGATAGCAGTTTTTTATGTCGTAGGGGAAGATAAAAAGATTATCATGGTAAAGTTACTGTTCAGAAATGTTTTGAGTGAAAGTAACGCTAGTTTTAACTGGTTAAAAGCAGTTTCCAAAAGAAAAGAACACAATTCATTTCTTCAGATATCAAGAGTGATCAGTAGATTCAGTACCACTGGAGCATATGAAAGTTCAATTCTAGCTGGATATTTTGCGAATAACATAACCGAGCATTATCATGCTGCATCTTCAGTTTGTCAGGGCTGTGGGAACATCTGGACCATTGTTAGTGGTTTTAAGAAAGTCTGTTAAACAGAAGTATACTCTGGATAGCCATCATAAACAGTATAAATGAGATGAAGCAAACACAACAAGTTCAAAAGGGAGGTAAACAGAGCACCTCAATAGTTGGCATGTCCTCCGGATGGCAAATCGCCTGAAAAAGAGCAAAAGGATGCAAGCAGTTGCTTATCCATTTCAATACATGTTCATGATTCACGACTTAATGAAATCCACATCAACGCGCAATAACATCACAAAAAGGTAATCCACCTACACTAATGTGCATAGTAATGGGGACACGTTACATGTTACCGTCATAAACATCTCAACGTGCTGTGCTCAAAGCGTTGCATGAAGTCGTAAAATTAGACACGTGCAATTGGCCATGGATTCAACTCAGAACCAAGCACTTGAGCAGTAGAACAAAACTTGAATACAGTGGACAGCCAACTGATCAGCCAAAACCACCTCCTAAATAGCATCCTAATCAGCTCAAGGAAACCGCATAATACTAAGCACAACAAAATCACGCGACATCATTGAAATAAGATGGCAAAGATCGCTCCTTTAGGCAATTCACAGAGGCATTCCGTCCAACAAAGAGTGTTTCATCAAACAGTAGAACATTAGCACGTCGTAAACATATAGAGGCTGCACCGAACTCATCCTAGTAAGGGCACTCGTAAACAACACCGCAGGCTAGTATTAACCGCGAATCGCACGGACAGATCAAGAACCGAGCCCATACCACACCCATATTGGAGTAGCGCAGCCGCCGCAGCAGCGCCTCCGCCCCAGGCCGCAGCGCCGCCACCGCCTCCCCGGTGCCGCCACCGCCGACGCTTCCGACGGGAGCGGAGGGCTCGAGGAGAAGAGAGGCATCCAGCACCAGCCGTACAGGTCGGCCCGTGGCCATGGCTGTGGGGAGGTGGACGGGCTCGGTTTCTGTTCGGTGCTGGGTAGGAACCGGAAATTGGAAAGGGAAAGTTCCTGAGCGGTGGGGGCCAGGTGTCAGCGTCAGAGGTGGGCCCCACGGACGCATGGCAGGCAGGTGGCGCGGGAGGATGGCAAACGGCGACAGATGCAGAAAAGGCCAATGTTTCAGGGAATCCGATCCACTGTCTTCAGGGGAAAAAAGTATATTTTTCTCCTTTTTATTTTGTTTAAATTGATTAATTGTTCAATGGAAAAGATGATGAGTTTCGTAGCTTTCTCGTTTTGGGCACTGAGTTATTGTGGAACGGCTATCAGATGAATTTTGTCAGTGCAATTGAATCGCGTGAGAACTGAGGATACATGCATTTTAACTTTTTTTTTGTCATGTTTAAAAATATTATTTCTTTTATTTTTTTGACTGTGACTTATGACTTTTGGCTGATTGTAAGAAAAATTAAGCGAGTAAGAGAAAATCATGATTGAGAAGTTACTATGTTTAAAACGGCTCCTACAAAACAACCAGCTTGAGAAGCTATTTTGTTCAAAAGTTAACTTCTAAAAGGCAAAAGCTATTTAGAACATCGCTTTGGATTCATGAAGGACTATATGAGAAGGTTCAGGTTAGTATTTGTGATGAACCATTGCAATATTTATGGAGTGATTAAGTGAGTTTGCAAAGATCGCTCTTTGACTAGTTTGGTTTTGGGCAGGATTTGAGGATTTTGGGATTTGGGTCATGGATTGAGGTAGGATGACTTGGGTCATTTGATTAAGATTGTATGATGCATGTCTTAGCTAATGAGATTAAGTTGTGAAGAACTTGTGCTTGAAAATGATTTCTTTGTCTGATCGGGGCTAGGCTGAGGGAGGAGCCGAGGCTTAGAACGATCGAGGATGCAGACGGTAAGCTCAAGCATGGCACGAGAAAGTGAAAAGTGTTGAAGGCGAGTTCGAATGGTGGGATGGCGCCATGTGACTTGCACGGGCCAAGTGAGTCGTGGTTCGGTGGAACCAGGACAGGATAGACTTGGCGGCACGTGGCAAGCTAGTGGTGCACCTACAAGTGGTAAGTATGGCGATTGCTTGCAAAGGTTGGTGAAGACCAGGTTAACGGAGGGTATTTTAGTAGTTTGACCAAAATATCGGGCATACATTTCACCATGATGATTTTTTAAGGTACTATTTACCATCTTCTCTGTTGTCTATCCTGTCCTACAACTCACTTGGAACACTGAAATTTTTCCCGTATCCACGTGAGAATTTAGCTGACTCTTACGAAATTTCTGAGAAAATCTTGTATTCCAAATGAGGCCTCAGTTCTGGTCCATCGGACATGCTAACACAATTATCAAGTCAAAGTACAATTTTCTCACCGCAAAAGAGGAGCAAATTTCAGTATATTTTACTTCGCCGTCACAAAACAGAAGGATCTTGCCTAATGTTCCCAGCAAAAACTTCTCACTCGTTCTTCTCGAGTGATCTCTCACTGTACACAAAGTGCTCAATTATAGCCCGTACATGCAAGAGCAAGACCACACATAGCAGCAGTACATTTCTTATGCGCCACTGACGCATGCAAACACGCGCATGCTACTGAACCTCAGGGATTTGGACAAGCCGCGCTCGCCGTTCCGGCTGGCCGGCGAGAACAGCTCACCGGAGAGACCTTCCGGTGGCGCGCGGCAGCCGCCGCCGTCGTCGTGCGAGAAACCGAGCTCGTTGGCCGGCGAACGCACGGCGAACCGGCAGCTCTGAGAATGGTAGGAGCCGCCGGCGAAGTGCTCCCTGCCCCGCGCGGAGACGGTGGAGAGGCGCTCGTAGCGGTCCGCCCTCTTTCTCCGCGTCTTGATTGCGCCATAGACGAAGGGGATGAGCCCTTCCATTGTTAGCTTAGACACAGCTGAAATTGTAGTGCGGTACAGGTGCTTGGTGAGAGGAAATGCATCGGCAACGCCACCTCTTTATACTACAGGAGGAGATTAGATTTTTGACTTTGCTAGTTAAATTATGCATTTTATTTAATTAGATGCTGAGTCGTTGAGTTGCCTTCCTGGCCAAAGATAATTGAGTAACGCCCAATGTTAGTACACATCGTTTAGATGCAAAGATGAATACTTTATTGGACGTTTATTTGTAAGGTTGATTATACTTCCTATAGGATCGGTGTGACAGCAGGGAGATAAATAGAGCCTTCGAATTTTCTCTAATTATTTATAGATTCTTTACTATAATAGCTATGAAAAAGTATAAAAATCAGAGACCAAAAGCCCATATGAAAAGATCTTAAGTGAAACTGAGCAAAACGATCCTTGACGTGCCCTAAGCGGTCAAACTGGATGAACTGTATTGGTCAAACCGGGCAAACAATAGCGGTCAAATTGGAGTAGTAAAATTAGTATAGGAATAGTAAAATAGCACTGTTTCAAAACAAAGAATCCATAAAACTTTTGATTTGTATATCTAAATGATTTGAAATTTGACATGCACCATTTTTAGGATATCGCAGACTTATTCCATCAAATGATGAGAGAATCGTTGTTAAAGTTGTGATATTTTTCCATTTAAATGGAGGTTGCACCAAAACGAACAAAAATTAAAAACGGTGAATATGACTTGCTCGTGGGTGAATGATGGCCAAGATGGGTACAGATGTATTCCCACATATCATACCAAGTAAGAATAACAAAGAAATCGAGGCAAAAATACTCGAATCAAGAAATTACTCGGAGAGGTCAAATCAAGCAAAAAATCAGACAACTTAAAACTTGCCAAACCTGATGCTTAGATTATGGATAGGGATTGATTTTTAAGATATATCTCTATCCCTTACTCATCCTTAACATCCAACAGGATTAAGAAGGGAGAAGAGAAAAGCAAAACCACCAAATTAAGAGTAAATCAACCAAAAAAAGAGGGATCCATAAGAGATGAACAAAGTTGATATATTGCTACTTGAGGATGAAGTTTTTATAACCACTCCACTTGAAGGATAAGAGAGCACACCACAACACTAACACTTCTCAAACCCTAACCCTAGAACACTTGATTTCAATGAGTAAATGTTGAATGGTTAACTAGTAAGCCTCTATCTCAACTCGTTAAATAGATAGGTAACTAGCATATATATAATTCTAATGAACACTATCCACTTAATACATATGGAAAAAACCCGTTAACCCCACATAAACACAGATTTTATTCACACTATACTTATGCACATTTTTTTAAAGACATAAACTCCAATCCGCTAAATCGCCTTTGATCCACTTGATCATATCAGCTTCTTGATTTAAACTGTTTTCTTGACCCGGTCTTCATCTTCCCTTGCAAGTAATCGTTATGCTTACCACGTGTAGATGCACCGCTAGCTTACCACACGTCGGCAAGTCTCTCCCGTTCTGGTTCTACTGAACTACGCCTCACTTGAACCGATCAAGCCACATTATGCAACCCATCGGTCAAACTTTCCTTCAATATTACCCGTCTTTCTTGTACCATACTTGAGCTCAACCATTTCACCTGATATCTTTGATAGTTCTAGGCCTCAGCTTCTCTATGAGCATAGGCTCGATTCTCATTATTGATTATGGTTGACTCCAAACGTCCCTACACATCTAAAGACCAAGAAATCGTTTTTGGACATAAGTTCTTCACAACTTGACCCACGTTAGTCAAAACATATTTCATGCAACATATATGTACTTACCTAGGTGAAACCAAAACACACCACAACTCAATTTCCCAAAAACCCCAAATTGGCTGAAGCAACACAGCGCAGCCGATCAAACTGCCAGTCCCAGTTAGTCTAACCACTGGTGGTGGTCGGTCAACCACCAGGGGCGACCGGTCTGACTAGTAGATGATCTGACTGCCACCTTTAGCCAGTCAGACCGGTTAGCCTGACAACCATTTTGAAAAATCGCAAATTTGTAAAATCTAAATTCTCACTTCTTCTAAAATGGTAATGATTTATCACAATATAACCTTGAGCTTTCTCACATGGTCCTTCACTTTCTTAAGTATAAACTATATTTTCTAAATATCGGATCAACCTATAATTAAACAAAGTATTTATCTCCAAGCTAATCCAAAGGCTAAGAAAATGACTTAGAGTAGAAAATATAATAGTTTATAAATAGCAAACCCGATATTAATTTCTTTTGCATTACTATAGTTCTAGATAGTTTTTTCTGACTGTGATATAAGTATATAGAAAGGTATACAACAAGCCACCGAAAGAAACAAACTTTTTTTTTCCAAAGAAACGGGCAAGAACCCTGCCATTCAATTAAGAGGAGAAAAGAGTACAGTGGGCCGGACGGAATCAAGGCTAAACAAAAGGCAAGAGGCCAAAAGAGAAGACATTGCACGTGTTAGGATGGATAGGCATTACGCGAGTAAAAACAGAGAGAGACACGATTACAGGTTTAAGAAGGCTCTTCACCGTTGCTCAATGTCTTCCTTCGCCTTAAGTGCTACTTCTAGCACCGTAGAGGAAATATTTTAGAAGACTCACATATTCCTTTCCTTCCATATGTTCTATATGATGTATATTGCCTCGCCATTAGAATCCATCCTCAGGTCTTTTGGGATTCTTTTTTTGGCAAGCTGCCATCAAACAATGAAAGCCTGGAAGTCGAGGGGTTTGAGACTCTGTAGTTTGTAGGATGTTGCCAAACTTTTCTGCAGTCATCACCGACCAGACCTCTGGGCAAAAAGGGCAGTGAAAGTAACAAACTTACTGCTCAATATGCACTGAAGCATGTGATTATGTTTAATGGCAGGTTCGATGTTTGCAATAGCAGGACCATGTGGGGGATGGGAGTGGGAGATCAATGCCTGAAGGTGGAGGGGATCTAGTTTGTTATCTTATTTCATCTGAAACTGCTTCACATGCAGAAGCTGAAGCATCCTACCATCTCTTAAATGGTCAACATGCCTTAACCAATTGGTGGCGGATTTACAGGTGAAGCTTCCACGTCTCTGCATGCCACAATTCTTTAAGAGAGCATGCATATGGGATTAACAATGGTTCATATAACTTCAACAAATATGGCAAAGCTAGCCGCCATATAATAAGTTCGATATATAGGAGAAATAAATAGTATATATACATGTAACAAGAACATGTTGGTACGTACGATTAATGACATTGCTACCTCTACCATACATAATTAGCTAGCTTATCTGGAACAGGTATCTTACGTGCATAGAGACAAATGCTCAACGATATTTTATAACCATCGTAGTTTGTTTATTCAGCTTCTGGTGGCATCATTAAAGATCAACATGTCTATAAATCATCTAGTAGGATGAGATTGATCGAAGCCTCCTGTTTTATCATTCTTTAGCCTGTTTTAAAAAAAGGTTAATGGACGTAATTCAACAAGAGTCAAGAGATACATATACAGGCCCTGTTTTTTACTAAAAGGTATATATATAGGCATGCATGCTTCTGCTCGGATCATGCACACCAATATCTCCGTTCAAGAGGGCATTGCAACGAAGTGCTAGATTGTTCAGTTCAACCTTTTTTTTTCTTAGAGGATGTTCAGTTCAACCACACCCTTGTATTGTCGGCTCTACCTAGGGAGCTGTGGGCAGCTCAAATAGAAATAGTTGAGCCGGCCCATCAAACCCGGGCAGATCCCAACATAATCCGGGCCGATAAAAACATCGGCTGGGCCGGGTCGACGTGGCCTAAATAAGCCAGACTAACCTTTCTTGGGACCGGAAAGGCTTCCGAAAAGCCCAACCCAACCTATTACGCCGGCCGCCGGGGGGAGAGACGCCGCCGGACGGTGGTGCTGACTGGCAGTGGCTGGTGCGGTTCTTATGCGCAGGTGCAGAAGAGAGCCTACAACAAGGAGTGCGCGGGGGAGAAGGTCCCCAACATCACCAGCGAGTGCGTCGGCCTGCGGGAGACCTACTTCGACTGCAAAAGGGGCCAGGCATGTCTTGAATCTGCTAACGCCAGTTTCCTTTTGATAGGTCTGCTGTTGTGGTAGCTGTTTGCGCTCTGCGTAGCTTGCGGATTTCTAGTTGATGAATATGTTTAGCCTGCAACCGTAAATGGTTTGGCATTGGGGCATTGGGCATTCCGCAAGTGCTTGAGGTTTGCGACTTTGTGTGAATTCTGAATCAATATGTAGTTAATGGCTGTTGTTTCCTGAAATGGATGCGGTGTTAGGGTGTATATGGTTGCCGAATAACTCTCAATTGAACATGGTTTGGGCCTGACGCAAAACCTGCGCCGATGTTCTCAGAGCCAGTAACACTACCTTAAGATCTTGGTCCCATGTTATACAGATCGATACAATGCCAATGCAAATTGAAAAGGTTAGGTTTTGATTTGTGCCTGAGCTGGATATTCGAGGATTTCAGAGAGCCAGTAACACTACCTTAAGATCTTGGTTACATTTAGATGAGAAAAGCATGGGATTTTTATATCCAGTTAGGCAGGGTTGAGTAAGCTGATAGTGGCCGCAGAATGTAAATCCCCAGAAGCTCTTCGAAGGAAAAGCAATATTGGAACGGTGATAAAAAAAAATCAGGCTCTTTCTATAATTACTCTATGCACCACATATCCTATAATTGTATCTGTTATTGTAGATGACAGAAGTAGGGTGAACAGGAAAAGCCCATAGTATTGTAACATGAGCACATGAAGATCAATTGTCAATTTTCTATATATTTTTCCTGAAATCATAGTAGCATGGATGCGTACCTTCAATTACTATACAGTTTTGATTCTTTTCTCTTTGATTTGTTTTACACAATGAACTTGATGCAATAGGGTCACTGTTGGATGCATCCTTTTGAGTATGACAGCAACAGAGAACTAAAAACTCCAACCTGTAACCCCCTGCTAGTCTTAAATTTATATGCATCTTTTGTGTGCATTATGTAATTATAATACTTCTCATTGACAGCTCATTTTATTTCTTATGGAAATACAATCATTTGCCTCACATTTATCAAAACCCAATATCCTTATGTGCACAATTCTGAATGCAACATGCAACCTAGCTTAGGAATATTTGGACTGGTTTGGCCAAATATTGTTGCATCAGGTGTTAAGAGTTGTTGCTTTATCCATCATATTGATATGTATATGTTTAAAATCCTTCGGTGCCATCTTTCGTGTATATAAATTTTATGTTCTTCCTTGTTAATCATTGTTCTTCTTCAGCCATTCATTCTCTTATTTTGCTGTTTTTCTATTGCGTATGGAAGTGTTATCTTTATTAGTCGTTGCAACAGGTTGACATGCGAGCCTGTATACGTGGGAACAAGGGGTATTGATGGTGTGCCTGCGGACTCCTCATCCAATTTCAGCTTCTAGCCAAGTTGCGACTTCGAGGCATCTGTTATCTATAGATACTTTTTTGCTTCATGGAATCATATTGTAGATCATCTGCATTTTCTTTGTGGGACAGAGGAACCAACTCAAAGCACACGGGTCGTTTCAATTATTTGAGATGCATCTCTATGTTGCTGTAACCTGTCTTTTGGAGAAGTTATTTGATCATAATGTAGTTCGACTGCATTTTCTTTGTTATGGAACAGAGGAGCTAACTAGAAGCACAGGAGTTTTCAGCTTTCAACTGGTGAGAGATTGAGAGGTGGGTCTCTGTGTTGCTGTCTAGCCTGTCTTTTTGGAAAAGTTATTTCATCATACCACATATGTTCAGGTGGTGGCCTGCTGTTGCTTTTTCTTTGCCGTTTGTGTAGAATTCCGATTTTTTTTTAGGATTTTTAGCTGCTTCATTTCTTAATTCGAGGACAGAAATAAAGATTTCACTAGGGATATGAACGTTTAGCTTCTTGAAATAAAATGTGGTTTAGTCTTTCCATGGGCGGGATGACTCTACACTTCTCTGCCAAAATGCCCTTCTCTTAGAAGGAAGAAGCAGATTGCATCAACTTCACAACGTATTGCTGACACATTTAAAATGCATGTAAACCAGCCTAGCCATGCAACATATATGTTGCTTCTTGTGTAATCGGCTGCAATGACCTTTCTTATCCTTGGATGATTCCTTAGATCTGAGCCGCTTCTTATTATCACCATATATTTCGGAGAAAATTGATCAATGTCAAAGTTCACGTGTTAATTGATGATTTTCCCTTTTAAAATTTTTATCATTTTTATTCCCTCGACTCTTGAACCCAAGATGAAATGATCTGACTACCCCTGTCTTCTTCCTTTTCCTCTCTCCTCTTACTTCTCCAAATATATCTGACTTCCATGACCTCCTCCTCTCCTCCCCCTCTTACCCATGGCTTTCCACCTGGTACCTCTGCCCCCACCGACGCCTCCGCCCCAGATCACTCCCCCTCCTACTGCCACCAGCGGTGAGGGAGGGGCGGTGCTAGGGATGAAATTAGATCATGCTCACGACCGCTATCGCACATCACGCCGAATTGATCGGATTTGGAGAAGAAAGAGGGGAGGGGAGGAATGGAAGGGAAGGGGAGGATGGGAAAAGAGAAGGAATAAGAAGGTAGTGGCCCGCCTGCGGTGGCGACATCGGGGTTGTGGAGAGAAGCAGAAGGGGTATTTTGGTCATTTATAGAAAAATGATTCCGAAAATTATTTAAAATACAAAAATGCCAAACGATCAATTGGTCTCTCAAATTTAAGGTATTTTACCTGTATCAATGTAACCTGGGTATCGTGGCAATGACTAACTTACGAACAAACGATTAATTTTCTCTATATTTTCTGCTATTTCCTCTTCCCTGAATGATGATATGATGCGTGTGGTCCTGCCAGGCACAAAAAAGAAGAAAAGAAGAAGAAAAGGATAGCAGTAGTACTCATTACTCAGGCCTTGTTTGGAATGCGGGAATTTTTCCCGATTCCTGCGGGAATTGAACTGTTTCCTGCAAAATTCCTGCAAAATTCCTGTGAAATTCCTCTGTTCCAAACAGGACGATTGATGGATCCCATGATTCGACCGGATCGGACACCGATCCCAAGAAAGCCGATTGATTTGCGCCAACGCGAGGCGTCCGAGTGCCGCAATGCGAAACCTACGTTACCGGTGCAAAGCGAAGCGAGACCAAAGCCCTCTCGTCGTCTGACAATTGCGTTGCGCTTCTTGCTCCCGTCGACCGGACACCGTCCCGCCCTCTCCTCCCGCCGCCGGTCTCCGTGGAGCTAATCACGAGAGATTAGACGTGTAAGCTCGGTTCACTTGTGTGTAACCTGTGAAGCACTGTGGCTGTTCTTGGTTTCCCGTGGGGCAGTTCTTCAGAAATTTAAGCCCTGTTTGGAAGTTGGACCATGAAAAGTCCCCAAAAATTCAAACCAAAATTTTCCTTTATTTTTGCTGTATTTTTGGGTGTTTTCGGAAACTTTCCTTTTTGGGAAAGTCTTCCCCGTTTCCGCTTTCCCTTTTCGGCTGGCCGCCTTTCCCCTTCTGTTGGCGCCCCGCCCCTCCCCGCCTTTCCCCGCTCCCCGGCTCTCTCTCCCGCGGGCGCCTCCCCCTCTCTCTTTGGCGCCCCCGCTCCTTCCCCGCTTCTCCCGCGCCCCAGCGCCTCTCCCCTCCTTCTCCCCGCGCACGCGCGCTAGCGCTGCGCGTTGCGCCGCGCCGCCCCGTTCCCTCCCCGCGCCAGCGTTGTCCCGACCACCCCGGTTCGAAGACGTGGACGTCCTCGCGCCACGTCGCCCGCCCCTGCTCCGGCCCCACCTGGAAGTCGCCGCGCCACCCTCTCCCGCGCGCGGACGCGCCTCGCGCCCTCGCCCGTGCCGCGGCTCCACCTGCTCCCGTCGCGTCGCCAGTCCCCTGTGCAGCTCCGTGCGTCATTCCCTGCACGGAGGAGACGCTTACCAGCTCCCGTCCCCTCCTGTCGACCCCGGAGCCCGAGCCGTTGCCTTCTCCCCGAAGCCTCCCCCCTCCGCTCGGGTATAAAGACCCCACCTCAGCTCCCTCTTCCCCTTTTGCTTCCCGAGCTCCCCCACCACCCTCAATCTCCTCCCTGCACTCCAGAGCATCTCCCAGAGCCACCGATTTGAGTTCCACCGCCCGTAGCGCCGCCACGGTCCTCCCCTGCGCCGGCGGCACCGTAAAGCTGATCTCTCCCTCTCCTCCTTCACTTTCCGATTGCGTTCGTCCAGAGCATCCTCATCATCCCCTAACCACTTTGTCGTCCTCCTCTGGCCAGGTAAAGCCCCGTGGAGCGCCGCCGTCGAGACTCCCTCTCCGGCCGTCGCACCTCACCGTGGCCAGCCCTCCCAAGAACTTCCCCGCCGGTTCCGCCACTGCTCTGGTGAGCCCCAGGGTCCCTTGTCCGTGAATCTGCACCCCATTTGAATGGATCGCCGCCGCAAACCCGAAGCCACTCTCTTCTCCCTCCCGCCTTCCCCATTGATCCCCTCACCCTCCTAAGCCCCAAAATGGGATCTCCGTGTCAAGCCGCACCCGCCGGTGCCCTCGGTCGCCGCCGATGACCCTCCGTGCACCCAGTCCGCCGTCGCCACCGTGGCCCTGTCCCGATGGCGCTGTAGCGGACGGAGGAAGAAGACGACCGACGTGGCTCTATCTCGGCCGTCCTCTCCTCTCCGTGCCATCTAACGTCGGCCCTTGGATATCGCTTAACCACCGCCGTCCGATCTTCTTAATCCCGTCTTCCCTCGCCCGTCGGATCTCCCGTGCCGCTTCGCCGCCTTCCCCTCTTCGCCGCCGTCCGACCGCCCCGCTCCGCATCACATCCGTTCACCCCGCCCCCATCTCGCCCATCCAGCTTCGCCACGCGTCGCCCATCCGTCTAGACGGGGCGCGCGCACGGGCCTCCGGCCAAGTGCGTGCGTGGGCCGTTCCGGCCTGCTCCCCCGCGCGCGCGTGTGCGCTCGGGCCGCCTGGGCTGCTCGGCCGTATGGGCCGTTTTCCCAGCCGGGCCGCACAGTAGCCGGGCCGGCCTTCGCACTGTTCACACCGATTTTCTCCGATTTATCAATTTCTAAAATCCCAGAAAATCCAAATAAATCCTAGAAAATCACAGAAAATTCTAAAAATTCCCAAATTTCACCACTTTGCTCCAAATAATATTCTAAACCCATTTTTGGCCTCCATTCCACCAAAATCATTCCAGATAAATTCCTAAAATTCTATTTGAAGGGTTTATGCATTTTACTCCTTTTTAAATAGTTCATTTTTCCTCGCTTGATTAGTCTCAAGCTGGATTTATTTATTTTATGTGTTTGCGCAAGTATCGGAGACCCCGGAAGTTCAAGTGCAAGCTGAGGATCCAGGTGTTTCTTCGTTCGAGCTAGCTGAGATCATCCGGATTAACGGCAAGTCCCAAATCCTTTGATCATGTTGCAACCCATGTGATTTAATTATGTTATTATACTATTTGCATTATGCTAATTGTGAAATGCTAGCTTAAAGTAAAATAAAATGTTTAGAATGACATGTTATGTAGATAAACCTACCACCGACAAATGCCATGTTTAATTTGTAGCCATGCCTTTGTAACCCTAGAAATAATTATCTGTTAATCTAGATAACTGTAGGTTATTATTATTATGCAAAGTCTTCGACTAATAAGGTTGTGGCTGCGGGCCAATAGAATTTGCAAACCCGACTCTAGGGTAGGGTGGTATGGGACACCGTGCCCTAGAGCGGTGAGTGCCTGCGTGCAAGGTAGGGTAAGGGTGGTGGTGCGCCGCAAGACGGATCATTCGCCCACCGCCTACCCTAGGTTGGAGGTCGCGGATCTCGTGGAAAATGTAAGGTTTAGACCCTTACGCTGAGCAAATGACATAGTGGCCGCTCAACCACAGGTGTTGACTTGTCAACCCTGGTTTAGTACCTGCTCAACTTAAGTGAAACCCCGCATTGAGAGTCGGTGCAAGACAACGATAGGTCCCCACAACTCGGGTTCGGCGTTCCGCGAGGGCCAGCGGACACCCGAGGATGTGCGGGATTCTTATCTATCGGGTGGAGTGTATACCAAGGGTTGAGCAGCGAAAAGACCCGGTTCCTTAACTCAGTCATGAGGGTTAAGGATGCGTGTGGGTAAAGTTGGGCAACTCTGCAGAGTCAAATAAATGGTATTCGAATACGCCGTGCTCCCGGTTAATGGGGCTGTGTCACTTGGGTGATTCCAGCAGCGAAGCTTAAGTAGTTTTGTACAATGTTTAACTTGTTTAGGTTGGTTAATTAATTCTTCATGAAAAACCCATGAGTTCTTAAGGAGTAGTTTTGGGTCCGTTTTATTAAAATGTTTGCAAATAAAACTGCATCCACCAAAGCTAATAAAACAAGTATACTCCCTTCCATTGTTAATCCGTGCATATAGTAAGATAGAGTCCCTTTGGGGTTTGCTGAGCCGGTTGTTTGGCTTACGGCTTGCTTAATCCACTCTTTAGAGGATCAAGACGAAGGTGAAGGTCTCCCTGTTGAGGAAGTCCCGGAGGATCTCTTCTTCGACGAGGACCCGTGGCTTTAGGTCTTCGCCGCGCTCAAGCGGATTCTGGAAGTCTTTTGTAATGTAATTATACTTTGGGCTTGCACGCCCCGCTGTCAAAAACTGGATGTTATTCCATATGTGAAATATATGCTGGACTTTTGTTGTAACCATACAATGGTATACTCTTGCGCGACACTCCATAACTGTTCAGGCGTGAATAGTTACAGAATGCCATGTCCGTACACGCTCCTGGAAACGGGGGCGTTACAGATCATATAGCTTTTTAGGCAGAACATAGGAACTTCGCAAGATAGGAACTTCGCAAGATACAATGTAAGACTGCTGGTGTTATTGTGATCGGTATGCCATCTTCATCTTCTCCTGTAAATTTTCTGTGTCAGTTATCGTGATTAACAACGTGATCGATAGAGTATTTGGGTGACTTGTCACTGAACGATCGCCGATAATGATCGTTGGTTGGTTTTGAATGCTTGATGGGGACATGGGGCGCTTGAGACTCATCCACTACGGAGGTTTGTGCTGCAATCTACAGCAGTCGCCAGTCGGTCTCTAATGTTGACCACCCAAGAGGTGAGCTAGCTAGTTCCATAGATTCTTTTCGCGTGTTGTTGATGATGTTTGACTCTAGTATGAGCGTTTATGTAAATAAACTAAATACTAATAAACTAAGCTGATAAGTCACTTCAAAAAGTTATCCTAATAAATCGTTTCAAAAATTTGTTTGAGGGAAATCATGAATTGAAATAGACTCATATTCCTGGTATGGCAGCATGGTCCACATCCAAAGCTGATGACATGCGCATGGAAGACCTTGAAAAGGATATATAACCAGCCAAATTCGATGTGCATCATTCTAGAGATCGCAAGATCATCATGGAGTCTCAACAAAGGGGAAAAAAATCCATCCACATTCATCCATACATACTCCATTGACTCGATCAGCTATGGGAGGGATGATTACCTTATAAATTACTCTACAATGATGATCAAACGAACTAATTAGCGACCTATTGGCCAGTGCTCTCCCGTCCCATGCTCATCCAGCCGTACTCCTCTTTAGACTTTCGATCACACCGCCATCCTTTTCCTCCGGACCGTATATTGTATTATCGTGTGTATACCTATACGTAGATTATCTAGTATATCTTATACCAGAGAATTAAGAGCACATAGCATTAACTCTTAAGCCTGATTCTTGTGTAAGAATGTGACTGAAAAAAGAATTGTAGTTGAGAGGAACACTTCAGAGACTAATGGTAATGTACGTAACCTTTTCGTCCGTTTTGGGGTGCCGCGCGCGCGCGCACGAGGGCGAGGCTGGTGCAACGGGGCACGTAAGATCCCGCGCTTCCACTGGACGCCAGGTTCGTGGCCCCGCCGGTGACGGCGACAAGCACCGGAGGGAGCACGGGGGCATGAACTCACCGGTTGTCGCCGCGCGGCTTTGGGGAGAGGACCCAGTGCTGGCCGTGGGGGCGGACGGTGAGCCCCTTGATCGTCGCGAACAAAGTCACCGCTCGCCGGACGCCACGGTTGTCGGCGGAGGTGAAGTAGTCGTGGCCGAACATGACGCCGCCGGGGCGGAGCACGGCCCAGGCCAGGTTGATGTCCGCCCACGCCGAGTGGAAGTCGTGCCCGGCGTCCACCTCGATGAGGTCGGCGTAGATGCCCCACTCGCACAGCGCGGCCAGGGTGGACGCCGTGGAGAAGGGCAGCGGTAGGACGCGCGCGGTGGCGTCGGGCCCCGCGGCGGCCACGTTGGACATGAACTGCGGCAGCAGCAGCGCGTCGCCGTGGCGCTGCGGCGGGACGTCGCGGTGGAAGCGGTCGCGGAAGGCCGGCCAGCCGCGGAAGTCGTCGATGCAGAGGATGGCAGGGGAGAGCGAGAGGTTCTTGGACACGGCCGCCATGTGCAGCGCCGAGGCGCCGAGGAACGCGCCCAGCTCGATGATGGTGTCCGGGCGCACCGCCTCGATGAGCTCCGCGAATACCGCCCCTGTCGAGCCCCACCCGCGCGGGCGCGCCGCCGCAGGGTGCAGCAGCGCCGCGGTGTGCGGCGGAGGGAAGTTGGCGTACGGACTCTTGCCGTCGAAGAGCTTCTTAAGAAGAGTCGGCACGACGGCGTCGCTGGGTATCGGATCCCCGCACTCTTCCTTGAACCGGAAGAGGTCGTGCGGCGGCGAGCGGGGGTAGTTCGCAGCAGCAGCAGCAGCAGCTGCGGTGCCGTTCGACGCCGGGACGACGGTCGAGGCTGTGAGGTGCGCGGCGTGCGGCCGTATGATCGTCTGAGATGGCTTCGGCGACGGCCGAGTGGAGAACGACAGGATGCCAAGGGAGTAGCCGATGGCAAAGACGATCAGGAAGGCCGTGAGCCGCCCGAGGTGTGGCCGGAACCTGGCCGGCACGCCGGAAGACGACGGCGCCGGAGGTAGACGCGGCTTCATGGTCACGTCACACAGACTCGTCTGGACTCTGGACTAACAAATATATCTCCCCTTTGGTTCTGTGGATCAGAATTTTCAATATTTGATCAGAATTTATATCTATAGATAGGGAGGAGAGGCGCAGTCGTGGCCGTCAGTTTAAAACGCCCGCAGTTTGTTTGGAGAAAATTGATGATTTGCCATCTTCAAGAATGGGCTTTGCACTTTTACCACTCTCAATGTTGGCTTCGCAAAAATGTCACGTAGTACATTAATCCCTTGATTAGTATGCCATTTCATCCCTTTAATTCATTTCCTTTTTTCTTTTTCTAATTTCAGGGACTGGAAAAGACCCTTCTACCCCTGGCTAATTTGTGAGATGAACTCCTTTTTATTCTCATACTATGGATGTGAGATGAACTCCTTTTATTCTCAACTTTAGATTTGTGAGATGATACTATGGCTGTGATATGCATTTGTTTATTATTTTAGCTCAATAATTATATTATGGATTTTTATGCAAATACGTGCTGCATGGCATGGCACCAAACCATAAAAAGACCCTCCTGTCCCAATATTACAAAGAAGAGGAATTAGCCAGGGGTAGAAGGGTCTTTTCCAGTCCCTGAAATTAGAAAAAGAAAATGAATTAAAGGGATGCAATGACATACTAATCAAGGGATTAATGTACTACATGGTATTTTTGCGAAGCCAACGTTGAAAGTGGCAAAAGTGCGAAGCCCATTCTTGAAGATGGCAAATCATCAATTTTCTCGTTTGTTTGGACGAAATAGATAAAACAAAAAGAAAAGGGAGGGAAAGAAGGGAGAGGAAAGCTTGAGGCGTTGGTGAGAGGTGATTGCTCCGGTTGGTGAGTTCTGGGTGGTGAATCTGATCACGGTTAGGAGCAGCGGCGGCGGCAGAAAGCACTATGCAATTCGTGCATGTGCATGGTGAGAGTGGCATAGATTTTTGCAGGAGGATTTGTTTGCAAGTCGGTGTGACTGCTCTGCTCTGTCTCCCCTGGTCCTGGAGAATGTTCTTCATTCACCTCACTGCCTCAGTGGTGCAGGTAGCTGTGTGCGACAGCGTTCGTCTGTTAGTCACTGGTCTGTGGGGTCAGGTTACAAGTGTCCTGGGAGCTCTGAATTCTGGTGAGTGTGAGGTACGTGCAAGCCAGAAGGGTTCCTTGCTTGGTGCACAAGGAGCAGCTAACTTTCAGCATCCTGTGGGGATGGCGAAACCTCAGTTATTCAGAATTTTTTACCTTCAGTTTTCGACCTGGTCGCTGCCGCATCTTTCCTTCTCAGCTGAGAACTGACCTTCATCTTCAGGATTTCAGAAACCGGAACCGCCCTGATTCTATAGGAATTCCTTAGATTCTGAACATCCGTGACACCACAGCCGTCCTATTTTATTATCTTCCCTTAATAGCTGAGAGCCTCAACCATGGCCGGCTAATCGTCGAACTTTCAAGTGCAGAAAAATCCGCTGTTAAGGAAGATGACAAATTAGGTCACTATATGGAGATGCCATGATTAATAATGAGTATGTAACCACTGTGTCGGTAGGTGGAAGCGTTCGTTCCAACTGAGTTGTCAGGTGATGCACACGGTTAGTGATATGCCTTATAAATAATCATAGAGAAATATACCACTTCTATGTTTGCAATCTTATAAATAATATGTTATTATGTCACTATATGGAGATATCTTTCGTATTGATCAACAAGTATATGACTTGTTCGTGGAACTCTTTATTCATGTTTTAATATTATTCTAAATTATTAATGATCTTATATCATTATATGAGACAATTATGATTTATAGATCAACACATGTATTGATTGATGATTATGTTTCATAGCTCATAAATATGTGGATATCAAATCAATAATATGGACACATGTTAAAGAATATGGTGTTAAATTGACTTACCTGGAGACATCATTGAGATTGTTATGTTTTATGTGTCATCAGTTGGTCTCAAGTAATGATGATGTATAATCCTCGTATCTAACATCAACATATTTTTCTACATGTAGTGCACTTAGAAGTTGCCAAATGTTACTCTGTAACTGGGTAGTTATAAAAGTAGCTTACGAGTATGCTATGTAATATACGGAGACTATGCCTATGACTATGCCACGATGACTATGCCCATCGATGTGGTGGGATAAAGGAAGCATATGACTATGCCACGAGTGGTTGAGGAGTCGGTCATATGAAGTTATCCATAATTAAATCGGGAAAAGATTAAACAATCTATGAATGATACGTTTCTCACTAGAGTTCGATCAAATATCATGATGCAAAAGAAAAATATGCAAACAGGTCTTTGGTCCAACCAGATACAAACTAGTCGTGCAGGTATACTGAGGGGCTGTTTGGTTGCCTGCATCGGGGTGGCTCGCACCAGCGCATGCAGGGAGATGGTGTTTGGTTGCCTGCATCGGGGTGAGAGCCTGCACGAGCGGATGCAAAAAATCAACTGGAGCCAGGCTGAGGAGAAACGCGGCTGAGGACCTTCTCTACTCAGCCTGGCCACGCTCATGCAGCTGCATCAGCTCATGCAAGCAACCAAACAGGCTCTGATTGGTCATAAGTTGGTTAGACATATCATAGACTGGTGTACGAACTGGTCATATGGGGATACAGACTGATCGTAACCAAATACAAATTGGTTGTAAGGAGTTATGAACTAATCGTGAGTGAGTAAGACCTGGTTATGGATCATATTGCATCAGATTCGTCTAGTTTAATCTTTGTGTATATTTGGAGGGCGATATGTTCTACTAGGAACCGCTATCGACCAATAATTTGAAAGGTGTTTTCGGGTTACAACTGAGTATACATGAATCTACAGAGTCACATACTTAACGGGTTGGAACAATAAGAGTCCAAATAATAGGCTCCGAGTGAGATATGATCTCTACTCATATTGGATAAGGATATGGTCTAAGGCTCTATATAAATAGGGTGCATTGGGTTATGGAACAGTGAGAGACATCGCACCACCCCCTAAAACCCTAACCACCTCCTTCCGAAGGCCTTGCTATGCACGCTGGTGCTAGCACACTGGCGCACAGTGTTATATCTCTAGATGTTTGGATTTCGGTAGAGGCGCTGCTGTGACTGCGGCGCTAATCAAAATGATCAGTAGAGAAGATAATTGGCTTGTGGACATTTACTACTGCTAAAAGGCTACTGGCTTCTGAGGATTGTTTTCCAGAGATATTGGATGATTAATTACTTCCACTACATCGACGTGCACTACGTTGAATTGGACCATTTCAACTCTTTTTCCGCTGCATTACAAATCTAATGGTAATGATCTATAATCTCTTACTCGTATGGTTTTCTGATTTACGTGGTAGAAATTTTAATTCACATTAATATAGCCTACCCGTGATCCTGACACGCACTGCAACTGCAAGCACAAAGAAGTCTGAAGAGTAGGACATGTTAGCTTAGCTAAGTTAGATTAGCCCTAGCTTACCATTCTCTCTCTACTTGAGATGCTAAATATATTTTCAGTGATCTATGATTCTTCTCGCCTGCCAACCACGGGCAGAAGCAAGGTTGCTTACCTGGTGTCACAGGACACCAGGTTCAAAAAATTTATTAGCAATGATCAATACCCCCTAGCTGATGTATGAACCCCCCCCCCCCAGCTCAAACTCAGTACGCCCAGTACCTTCGTTGAAGCCCAACGAAGGGAGCACTAGCAACCCAAATTTCTAATAGCCAACAGCAGTCCACAAGGAGCATCCACTTTCCTCAGCCCATTAGGCAACTGCAATAGGCTGAGGTAGCCCTTGCGCCAGCCTAACAAGGAGGACCACAATAGGCCACGGCATCCATTTAATTGATCTCGAAGCGTGTCACCTCGCAACAGCCCTAGACACTTGTTCGTCTCACACGGTCGGCCAGAAGATGTGCACCATACCTGCCGCATAACAGCACCCAGCTAGCCAGTGATCGGTTGTCGGAGCATGGGAGAAATTGGCGCCGCCGGTAGCCCTCACCTGCCATCTCGCTGTGGTGTCGCCGGTCCCTGTTGCCTCGCACCCTCGTCCAGGTACCGACCGGCGAGGGCCCCAGGTTTGGTGCATGTACGCACGCATGTTGCTGGAAGAAACAGATGTGCCAACCGTTGCTCATCCGTGCGTCGTGAGGGAGCCTGATGTAGCTTGCATACTGCAATCATATGCACAGAATCACCGTATCCTAAGGTTTCGGGAGCCGGACGTGGAACGGCGTAGGCGCGACTACCGGATGGTAGCGTGGACTGCTGGTCCCTTGATAGATCATTGCACGCACCTACACGCAGGTGAGCGAGCTCGATCGGCCGGTCATAAAAGAGGAATCGCCATTGCGGCAGAAACAGACCGAGAAACGGCGACGGTTTTGATGCCTTCGATTCTCAGGTTCTCTTCGGCAGCATATTATTTGATCCAAAACGGCACGGCAGCAGGTGAACCTTCACAAATTTCACTACCAGATAAACCTTTTGAACTAGGAGACTCTTGCAAAAATTAAAAAACGGGTGGATAGGCAAGGTGATACACACACAAGCACTGACTGCAAAATTTGACGAATTTCAGCAGCCATTAATGATAGAATTTCTATTGTGCTAGCTACACGCGTGCTACAAACTGAGATGCAATAGATCGAGGCGCCAATGTTAGAGAGAGAGAGAGAGCGAGGGCCTTTAGCGCTGGGCCTACGGGTCAAAGCAGTTAGGCAGAAGAAAAGTTATTACTAGACGTGCAGTTAGGCAGAAGAAAAGTTATTACTAGACGCGCAGTTAAGCAGAAAAAAAGTTAAAATAGACCAATTCAACGCAGTGTGTATCGATGTAATGGAAGTAATCCATCCTCCAATATCTTTGAAAAGTAATCCTCGGAAGCATATTGTCCTCTAGCAATGGGGTCATGGACTTCGCTTACAACTGTACGTAGTCGATCCTAAGATCATGTTTGACACATGTGCTAGCTGCTAGCTGTTGATCCAAGAGCACCTACTTCTTCATAGGCTATATGGAACCAAGTTGAGGATTCTTGGTGCGTGATTTCGTGCTGCCTATTTCTATGTTACAAGCATGCTATATTATGTACTTTTGATTATGTTGGAAATATGGATAATATCTTAATTCCAAGTTTTACTAGAAGACAAATACAATAAACCAGTGATGTAAAACTCGTAACTAACAATAGACTACTCATCATACTTCAGAATATACACAAGAAAAATCGTGCAGATGTGCTCTGTCCAAAAACCTTACTGTCGCCCCCGTGCAGGTCTTCACGGCAGCAATGGTTTGGAGATACCGCTCCCCTTCTTCATGGTGCACGCCGGGAAGAAGAGTCGACGAGGTTCAGATGGCGCAGCACAATGACACACAAATTCGCAGAAGGAAGAGAATGGAGGCAGTCAGATTCTTCACACACACTCTGGACGTCTCCAGGCATATATATATATACACACACACACACATATACATATACATATACATATACATATACATATACATATACATATACATATACATATACATATATATATACATATACATATACATAGACATATATATATATATATACATATACATATACATAGACAGAGTAATAACTGACATGATTTAACAGTCATTTATCTGTTGGTAACTGACATATTAATTTAACCAGCATTTACCCACTGGTAACTGTTTGTCATCAAACCCAATAAAGCCTCATTGAAATATTTGAATTTCATTCAAACAGAAAAAGAAAAAATGGTGCATGGTTTAGCAAAAATAATGGTGGACTTGGTTTGCCAAGTAGTGCGCCACATCGTGGCACGATCGTGCATCATAAGTCACGCGATTTTCATGTAAAAATGTACGAATACGCGTGCACATGCGTGCACGATTAGCTAAAACCCTCCTCATGCCATCTCTATCTATATTCAAAGAGTAGTGAGGATTTCACCTTATAAATTGGTCTTCTTTAGCTTACCTCAGCAATATGGTATTAAACCATATATATTTTAGAATTAAGGAAATGAGCCAATTTAGGTGGTGATCGGTTCGGCTGAAAAGCTCGTGGCTTATGGCTGAAAACACTGTAGCTGGCTGAAAAAAGCACTGTAGCTGACAGAGGCTTATTTAGCATAATTAAATTTAAAAAAATTTAAAAATAAAAAAATATGTTAGCCCATTACGTATAATACAAACAAATACGGGAAAAAAAGAACCGGCAAAAAAGCTCAACAAAAAGCTAAAAGTTCAGAAAACGACGAAACTTATGAATAGTGAAAAATAAGCCAGAAGTCAGAAACCGAAGCCGAGTTGATCAGGGCCTATAACAGATTGCACTGCGGTAGCCTAATTAGGTCGGTTGAGGTATATGTAGCAGGCGAGAGCAACATAGGACGTCCAAAATCTAGTAGCTTACTCTAAGGCAATGCCGTGCAAAATAGTATGGGCATAAATTAAGTTTACTCAAAACTTGATGTTACCGTTCTGGAGTCATCCAACATATTTGCAGTCATGCATTACTGCTCATTTTGCTATGAACAAATGAAGATTTAGCTGAAATTTCACAAGTAATTAACCCGTGAAAACATCCTTGCCTCGGTTGGTTAGTTCGAGCCGAAACTATCAATTGTACGAAGAAGATCCCATGCGTTTCAACGTACTGGGGATAATCAAGGAGACGTAGAACCTTATTACACGTTCTCATCAGCAACAACCGAGACAGCAATCGGTAAAGAATTCGGAGTTGAGAAAGAGAAAAACAAAACTGGAGTGGAGGATCGAGAGAGCCTGAGCAGACGATCTTTTTCTTCTATTGGTTGCTTAGGAACAAGTCTGAAATGCAGGACTCTCAATTTCTGATAGGTTTTTCGTAGCATATGGATACCAAAACAGCCAACGTGAGCCCGCACCAGAATCGTTCGTATTTCTAACTCAGGCCGTGTAGTGTAGCTGGCCTAACCCAAGCCGGCAAAACCAGCCCACCTCTAAACCGGCCCAACCCACCGAACCGTCTGCACCCACGGGCCGGGATAGAAAATCCCAGGGCAACCCGCCAAAACCCGCGGGATCGGATACGAAGTGATGTACAACCGCCGAGGTGTCCCTGGATGTCCAGCCCAATACTTCGGCCCGGCAACGAACGGTTTCGGACCTGTTTTTTAGTCTACGGCTTTTGGATTTTAACTACAACCTATTAATCTAATGATGCATGATTGATAAAAAACAAAACTAAAAGCCAGTTGAAAAACAAAAAAACAAGCCTTTTCATTTAGAAATAGCTTATCAGGATAATCTTTTTGAAACGACTTATCTACGTTCGATTTATTTACACAAACGCTTGTACTAGAGTTATAAGTTACAGCCATAAGCCATATATCTTTTTCGCCCCGTGCATGTGTCGATCTCGATTGATCATCGCACACGTACACTCTACGCCACTTTTCTTCGACGTGTACTTGTACTCTTGCCGGTCGTGTTACAGATGTAGGTCATCTTCTTTTCAACTTCTAAAATCTACTTTTCGGTTTTATAGTAACTAACTTTCAAAAGAATGTCCTTTTAAATTAGAATTTATAAGTTGATCATAGTACATACTGTAGCGACTTAATTTATATCAATTAAAATCACACGTGAGTTTCTCTTACTTCATATTCTTTTTCATGATTAGTCTAAAAACATAAGCCACAACAAAAAAAACTATAATTAAAACTAAAAAGAATATACCCGTACTCACCCAGCCTGCGGTGAAGGTATAGACACGTGTGATGGTGGTGCTTCCGTTCCTGCGTATATGTAGCCGTGCGTCGGCACTCTCGGTAGGGGACCGACCACAAAGTTTGAATGACACGCTTCCGTTGGGTCTTCACCATTTTCACGTGTCGCGACCATCATCTCGTAGTACAATAATAATACATAGCTCCAATCACAAAATAATGTCATTGTAGAGGTTGACCACTGCACAGTTTCCAAAATATGACTTTGATCATAGACTTATATTATAATATATGATGGGATATAATCAACCTCGTATTATTATTTATCTGTAAATGATATGGTTACGTGATTATGTTCCTCGAGTATACTCTTTATCTATAAAGAAGATATTTCACAACGTAGTCATATCCTCTTCTACGACTACCCTTTAGTCATAAACTCTTGTATGACTATCATTTAATCGAAAGCTCTTCTATGATAACTACTTAGTCGTAAGTTTTTCTACGACTATCCTTTAGTTGTAAGCTCTTCTACGATAACCTCATAGTCGTAAGTAATCCTACGACCACCTTATGGTCGTAGATCCCCTATGACTAAGCCAAACACCGTCTGACCTATCTACAATAACACATTGCATCGTGGGTCTGTCTGACAAAGCGGTTAATATGAGTATTTATTCTTTGGAATAAGTGCATATAACTTCACCCTAACAAAACCCGCTGCACGATAAGTGAGACATCACATCTCTAATAATTCCCATCTGACGGTTATCATTCGAGACATTAAGATATCCCTTGGCAAGAAGAAACTGCCGTCATCATACAAGCTATATAAAGATGGACATCAAGGAGAAAGGGGGAGGATCAGGGAGAGACCTAAAGGAGAATAGAAGTAGAGCAAGATTTTTTTGTATTACTTTCTCTATTGTAATTCTGCATTACTTTCTCAACTGTAATCAATTCATTGAGTAATATCCATACAGGAAATAGGATCATTATTCTCGTAGTAGAAGGCTCGAATCTGTATAAACATCATCGTGTCTTTTCTCTGCGTATTCGTAACTAGGTCTTCAAGAGTTTCCCAGAACCCAAACAAATCATACGTAAGATCGATATTAAAACATGACAATATGATAATAAAATCCAATAAAGTTATAATAGTATAAAAATACTTTTCACGATAAATTTACACATAGGATTTTTATGTATCCAATTCAAAATATTTGAAAAGATATAGGTAGCCAATTTTTAGAAAGTAATGCACTCATTGTGAGGTTGTCTTTCAGTTGGGAAAGAATTTGTGAGGTTTTATTTGGAACAATATGGAATTTCATAGAAGTTATTTATATATCTTGTTGAATTAATAAATTATCTGTAAAAACTCATGTGTTCAAATTACCTAGGCTGAGTCCTAGAACCCAAATCGGGATTTTTTTTTTGACAGAGAATAGAACCCAAAATATTTTTATTAAATGATGTTTTTTTTTGAAAAAATATTTTATTAACAATCCCATCTCTAACTTTATTTCTAAATCTGACTCTTTTAGCCGCACCACGGCCTGTGGCGTTGCAAATACACACCGCCACGTAATCAATCTTGGCATGGTAGTGTTGTTTTGCCACACAACCACCACCAGTGGCATGGCCAAAAAAGCTATTTTTTGCTCAGTGCTTGACTTACCTCATAGCGTGATAGTATTGTTTGCCACGTCATGGATGGCAACACCTGGCTTCTTGCGTGCAAGGAGCCGCCCCAGGAGTCTCCTCCTATCGGGGCCGTGGCTTTGATACCATCGGCTTAAAATTGGCTTATGTTTGTACTATCTACAATAACTAGTTTTTAAACGGTGCATTTTTTCAAAACGGGGTCAATAGAAAAATTGTAGTAAAAAGTGTATTAAGTTCAGTTGTACTAGCCAAAATCGTATGTGACTATTTTCTCTACGTACTGCCTCTCACGACAGTTAGAATTCAAATATTTAAGCCATAAGCCGTCAGGCCAAAAGAACCTACCCTTAAAGCTCTGATACCATAATATAAAAAAATAGAGATAGTAGATACGGATTTTTACGTAAAAAATGTTTATGGAAAAACCACAGGCACACGAAGTTAAATCACTATAATGAGTATATGTTTATAATAGAGCTCTTGTTGTTACTATAGACTACTGGGATACATATACAGAGCGAGAAAAATGAGTGACATACGAAGAGAAGACCGAATTAGAATTGGTTGCTATATGTTGACACCATATCTGATATAACCTGGCATGGCCCTGGTACTGGTCATGCCATGTCTGGTATGAGACGATGCAATGTACGAATTCAGATCAAATTTCAAGAGATATTTTGTTAAATTATTAGCTAGATCGATCGAGGATAACTACGATCGACATAGATTAATTAGTCAATATGCCTTGCTAGTTGGAGCTAGTAGCTAGCGAGTGAGCAAGCAGACGAAGAGCTTTAACAACGTATATTCGACGATCGACGATGCCCTAACACTTCATATGCGTCCTCCGATCAACATGCGTGTAGCGTTAGATTAAGAGCTAGTACGTACGCGTAGTCCATTATGTATGTCGCCTTCGCATCGCTTAACCATCCATGCTAACCACCAACAACGGCTAAAGAAGTGCATCGAAGTACGTACATGATGATAGATGATACACCCCCTCTCTCACACACACAAGACCTTGGATCTAGCCCATTACAAAAAAAATATTAAGATATTTATTATTAAAAACTATAGTAAAACATATAGACTTTCTCAGCTGAGTCTCGGGCCATTGCCAACTCGGCCTCTGCTCTCACACACACACAAAGGAAGTAAAAGGTCAACCACTATGCTGTTATGCTTTTTTTTTTTCCAACTGACGCTCAACTAGAGAACTACTGTTATACATGTTGGTTCACTATTCCAGTACGTGCAAAGTACAATTTGTGTAAGGAATTAATGAGAAGCAGTATTTTGGTGAGAAGTTGGCGCGGTAATAAGCAGCAGTGCAGGACACGCTACCAGACTTCGGATCTTTAGCGACGCCAAAAACCGTCAGAAAATGGAAAATCCGTCAGGAAAAATATTTGCGACAGCTATCTGTCGTCTGGCCGTCAAGAAAATTCTTCGTCGTCAGGTTTGCAATTGGTTTTCCTGGCACACCCGTCAGGGATATACCGTCAGAATACTTTCCCCATTGATTTCTACCCGTCAGGAAAAATGAATACACATATTTTTCACATTTAATTAGTCCTTACAAACATTGCATACAATTAATTCTACTTGGTACCTCTTTTGACCAAACATGGAAGATCAACACTATGGCCCTGTTCTTTTCAGCTTCTAAAAGCTGCTTTTCGGCCTTTCTACAGTAACTAGCTTTTAAACGGAGTATTTTTCAAGATAGGATCTACTAGTTAATTATAGTACATACTTTACCGACTTCATTTATATCGGCAAAAACCGTACGTGAGTTTCTGTTACTCTATAATCTCTCGTACAAACAGCCCAAAAGCCATAAGCCATAGCTAAAGGGCCTGTTCGGCAGGCAACAAGCCGGCCGGCTTTTCGCAGCCGCTACAGTACCTAACTTTTAAACGGAGTATTTTCTCAAGACGGGGTCTACAAGTTAAACGTAGTACACGTTAAAAGCCCAACATCTGTAACAGCCAAAATCGCAAGTGAGTATCGATCTCTCCGTAATCTGTACCGTAAACAGCCAAAATTCAAAAATTTCAGCCAAAAATCATAAGCCGCAGCTAAAAAGAACATGCCCTATACATTACGACAATCTTTCTTACATGTAGACACAATTTCCTTGTCCAAAATCTCAAGTAACCATGCTATCACTAGTCATCTCAGCTGCTGCTGCTTCTCCAGAAGTCTGTTTAGAGACGATGTTAGCGTGTAATAAAAAATATCATGTTTGGCGTCATAAAAGAAAGGATGCAATAAAAGATCATGTTTGACTTAGGGGTGCTTAAAATGGCTTTTTTGAGTGGTTTATGGCTGAAAATCACTGTAGCTGACTGAAATTGCACTGTAGCTGATGTGGCTTATATGGTATAATTAAATTTAAAAAAGTTAAAAATAGAAAAAGCAGGTTAGCCCATCACGGACAATACAAACGAATACGGGAAAAAATAACCGACAAAAAAGCTAAAAAAACCAAAAAAACTAGAAAAGGACAAAATTGTTGAATACTGAAAAATAAGTCAGAAGCTAGAAACCTAAGCCGTTTTGAGCGGGCAGAAAAATAAGGAAGAAAACATTGGGGGAAAGGACAAAGATAGAGGGAAAGGCCGCTTACTAAACTTATAGGGCAAGAGTTGCCAGTTTTGATTCAAAATTCGAGGCTATGGATATACAGAAAGGAGCAAACATTTGTACAGAACTAAGAATTTGATTTATACAACATACGCTATATATACAGTAGCACACAATATATGCATAGTAGTTGATGTCCAAATCTACCTGGGATAAATAGTAACCAAAACAGCACTATGTTAAGAACTACTAGTCGTAATATAACATTAGCCCCTTAACTGAAGCACTAGTAATCCTCTAACTTACAGTGCACATTATAAGATGGAAGCAAACAACAAAGTTAAGTTACAAACTAACAATCGGTATTTGCTCTTCAAAATAGTACTCTTCAGTTCATTAACACTAATCAGGCCAACACTTCTCTAAGCTTGGTGCAGTCGCTGGTAAACGCAAAGCGCAATTCTGCATGTTTTTTTCCCAACAATCATCCAAATTTTGGACCGTTGGATTAGAGATCTAACGGTCTCTTTTTTTGGAGGGGAGAGAATTTTTTTTGGAGGGGGGGTGAATTTTTTTTTGGAGGGGTGGGGATAATTTGTGGCTCTTAGATCTCTAATCCAACGGTCATAAATCTGGATGATAGTTAGAAAGAAAATATCCGGATGATGTTTATCAATACCCTTCTGCAAACTAATCCATGCATTGTATAGTGCAGTTTCAGGGAAAGGTAGAAAACAAGTGAGCTACTCTCTTTCCAATTTGCTTGTCAATGGTTTGAGCTGCATATTAGCAAAAGATCAGTTGCTGCACTGTTGGATCCCAAGATATTTAGCAAATTAAACTCCTAGTAAATTTATTGAATGCTTTATCTACAGGGAATGGAACATGATATGATATTTTTATAGTGGTCAGTACATAGTTATTTTAACAATCCTAAAGAGTGAAAAGGCAAGTGTTATATACAATATCGATCAATATTATTATTAGGTGATCTCAGAGCACATGAGTATTATTAGAGCAAAACTGGAGTGAGAGAAATGAAGAAGTCATTTTGAAAAATTAGATAATTATATTAATAGAAACCAGAAATAGAAGTAAATACGAACAAAGCGCTAGTCGTATGTACAAACTACAATCCTAAAGTTGCCTAAGAATGAAATTGGCTTAGCATTCGATGTATGAAAGAAAAGGCCCATTTGATTGATCTTAGGAACTCATGATAGGTTGTCTTCAGCCACACATTTATCCAAGCAGAAGCTAGGCCCCCGATGAGAAGGTAAGTATTTGTCTGGGTTTGACAGAGCTTTTGCTTTGACTTTTTATTTTTTAGTATAGTAATTAGCTTTTAAACTATATATATGTTTAAGATAGGATCTATCAATCGATTATAATATATATTGTATTGATTTTAGCTATACTGATTAAAATACATATGACTATCTTTCTCTTTATAATCTCTTTTATGAATAGATAGTATTTAAAATTTTAAACCAAAAGTAAAATCCCACCTTAGCACGAGCGGCCAACGCAAGCCTCACAATATATACGCAATAATTTAACAAGCACAGTCACACACACATACGCACACAACCCAACATCATTGGACATTAATATTGTTTGGAAGGATTCCCTTAAAAGGGCCTGTTTGGAACAGAGGAATTTCACAGGAATTTTGCAGGAATTTTACAGGAAACAGTTCAATTCCCGTAGGAATCGAAAAAAATTCCCGCATTCCAAACAAGGCCTTAGGGTCTTGAATGCAAGAGAGAATATACATCTTCTGCTCTGCTTGCATGGCACTGCCCTAACTTAACAGCTATAGTCAGCGCCGTTTATTCCATGGACAACGACAGCACAGATTAACCATGCTATTATAACCATTTATTTCTTGATTTGATCCCCTTAACCCGGCCGGCCGATAACATTACATGCATCTGCCTACCTCGATCTTCTGTACCACGTTAAGCTCAGGAATGGCGCGTACGTACGTAAGCGTAGTGGAGACTGGAGAGCCTAGCTAGCCGCAGTTCTGCAGCCTCCGGAGCAGTGCCAAGCGGAGGCCGTCGTCGTCCTGCAGCGCGGCGGCCGCGGCGGGCACGTCGACGACGATGTCCTGCACGGTCACGCCGTCCACGCGGCTCACGCAGGCGTGCTGCACCTGCAGCTCCAGCGACAGGAGCGCGCTCATCAGCCGCGCGGGCGCGTGCCGGACCGCGGTCGTCACGCGCACCGCGGCCGCGTCCCGCCCCATCATACGCACCTCCACCGCCTCGTCGAGCACGGGGGTGGCGGAGGCGCCGCGGGAGGCGGCAGCGGCGGTTCTCGGCTCCCACCTCTCGGCGGACGCCTGCCTCGCCTCGGCCTCGAGCCGCGCCACGCGGGCGCGCAGCTCGGAGATGTAGGCCGCGGCGTCGGCGAGGAGGGAGGCCTTGTCCATGCGGGACACGGTGGGGACGGCGGCGCGGAGGTCGCAGAACCGGCGGTTCAGCTTCTCCCGGCGCTGCCGCTCGGCCTCCACGTGCCGGACGGTGAGGCCGTCGGGGCGCGGCCCGGGCTTCCGTCCCCGCCGCTTCGCCGGGCGCTGCGTCGAGGGCGGGATGCTAGGTGGAAGCTCGGATAGCTCAGAGTCCGGGGAGAGGGAGCTCCCCACAGGCCATAGCCCCCCGTCGTCCTCGTTCTTGGTCGCGACCACATCGCCGAGAAGCCATTGCTCGGGGACCTCGCAGGAGGTGAACTCGAGTATCTGGTGGCCGGCGGGGGAGAAGGAGGAGCACGGGGAGAGCAGCTCGTCCATGGCCGGAAATACAGTGCTCGTCGCTCCTCTAGCTCACTAGCTCGGAGTGGCAAGCTGAGATGCGGTTTGGTCATGCTGCGGGTGCGCTTTTCTACTGGCGGCACATTTGCGATTAAGACCTCGCACGACCGTTTATGTCGCGAAAAAGGGTCCGTCCTTTTTTTTTTGGCTTTTGGCGATCAGTTTAGCGAGTACACTGCCTTCTTGTTTGTTAGTTGGAAGTTGGAAGCAACAGCTAATTAGCACGTGTAGATGTGGAAGACCAAAATGAGAAAGAGACATGAGCACGTCAATACAGTGGCGGAGGACAGGGAAAAAATGAGGTGGGGCGCCGGCCTGTCGCCCGCCCGCCTCCCGCCGGCCGCCGGCCGCCCGTCTCCCGCCGGCCGCCGCCTGCCCGACTGCTCTCGAGAGGCGGCCTGCTTGTGGAGGGCGTCCCACGAAGACGCCTCTATGGCGGCCTCCTCCTCGTGACCGCCGCCGCGGGGCTCCGGCTCGTGGAGCGGCGCGTGAGATGAGAGATCTCGGTTGGGGCCGCGTCTCGCCTCTCGGGGGGGACGGGACGGGGGTTGTTGGAGCACGAGCCGACGTGGGGATGAGTAGAACGGGAGGGAGGACGATGGTCTATGCGGTGCGGGCGTGCGGCTATGCTCGAGTCCTGCCCGCCCGCCTCCTGCCCACCCGCCCGCCGGCCGCCGGCTACGCCTGCCTGAAAAATTCAAGGTCTAGCTTGGGCCAGACCTTGCCCTATCGGCTCCTCCGCCACTGCGTCAATAGACCACTTCAACTCACATAGAAATAATATAAAAAATCAGGACAAAATCAGATAAGTTTCAACTCACAAAGATACAACATAAATAATCAGCTCATATTTTTTATTTCCCCTTTGTTGTTTTTTTTTGATGGAACGCAGCCTTCTCATACATATTTTTTTGAATTGTTTTTATATTATATGTCAAGACCAAACTAGCCAATGTAGCTTGCAAATTTGGCCAAGGGGATCGATACCGCGTCATCCTTACACACTACGCGCACAGTATGTACGTGAAGCGATTACTGTACGCAGACATATGTGACCTTTGCTGCTGAAAATTTGAAAAGCGGCTCTTGTTTCAGGCCAAGGATGATAACGACGTTGCTAAGAACGTTTGGCTGTGTCTAATAGTTTTTAACTACGATAGATAGATTTTGATTAAAAAAAATAGTTTTTAGAAGAAAAATACGAACAGTAGAAAAAGCAAGTGAAAAATACGTATGTGAAACGAGAGCAAGAAAAGTGAAATACATAATATACTCGTGACCCCTGTCTTACCCCAAAATAAGACAAAAAAAAATAAAAAACCAGCTTTTTAAAATAATATATTTATATTAACTTTTATCTCTTTAAAAGCAAATATGCATGACGCCTTACACAACACGTGCTTGCAGGCCCGTCGCTTTAACGACGAGACCAGTGTGAGAAAACCGAGTCATCTATAGCTAGATCGGAAATGCAACAAGGCCCTGGATTGGACTGGCAAATTAATTAACAATCCGTTCTACTGCTCATATGAGGAGGCCTTTGTTCTGGGGATAGAATTATTTTATTTTGTATAATGTCTTGTTCTCTTATTTGGTTTGATAGATAAAATTATTCTATTTCGAACAAGATGATTTCTTTTAAATAGTTTGATATTTCGAACAAGATGATTTCTTTTAAATAGTTTATCCAAATATTATATCACATCGTTCAAATAAACCACATTATTTTAGTTGAAATCATTCCATCTATTTTGGCACCATAAACCAAACACCTATGAGACCATCAGTTTTGGACGTCCGGTGGCCTAGATGGTTTAAGTAAGGCATGGTCCAGTAGAACCAGAACGGAAGAGACTTACCAACATGTAGTAAACCAGTGGTACACTTACACGTGTTAAGCATAACGATTGCTTGCAAAGAAAGATAAAGACTGGGTCAAGGAAAGATATTTTGGTAAGCTTGCTAAGTACCGAAAACCATGTGGATCAAAATCACAATGCGGGAGGAGCGTTTGTGAAAGCGGTTTAGGTTAGGGAGATGTAGAGATGATCAAGTGGATTAAAGGTTAGGGACTTAGTGGATTTAGACTTATGTGCTTTAAAAAGTGTACATGAGTTAAGTATATGAGTAAAACCCGTGCTGTGTGGGTCAGATTAACGGGTATTCCCATATGTGCTACTAAATAGTATCTATTATGGTTATATGTGGGTTGGTTGCCTCATCTATTTAACGGGTTGAGGACGAAAACTTGCAAGCCAACCACCCATTCCAACCTTATGTTCTAGGGTTAATGTATGAAGAGTAAATATTGTGGTATACTCTCTTATCCTTTAGATGGAGCAGCAGTAAAACCTCTATTCTCATATAGCAATAGATCAACTTTATTTATCACTCATAGTGTTATCTTGTTTTGGTTGATTTGCTCTGGTTCTTGTTGGTTTTAATTTCTTCTATCTCTTCTTGATCTTATTGTGTGCCAAGAATGTGAAGGTGATAGAAATGACTCATAGAGATCAAATCTCATACATTTAGGCATTAGGTCTTGCAAGTTCTCAAAGTTGCCCAGTTTTACTTGGATTTGATCTCATCTTGAGATTTCTTGAACCCAAAACTTTTGCTTTGTATGTTTGAGATAAATAACTTGTTATGACATATGGAAACACGTCTAGAGCCATTTGGTCTATCCTCTACCGACGAGCAAGTCATATATCAAGATTTTAAAAATTGCATGATTTTGATGCACTCTTTCTTGTCTTTAGGAAATCTTAGAATTTTGACCAAGATCCTTATGATCTTTAGATGGAATAGGTTTCTGAGACTCTTACCAAGGTGCATGCAAAGTTTTATTTCATTTGATTAAGGATTTTAGGAGTTGCACCTTTCTTAATCTTTGCTCGGGCTGATTTTCTATTCTGCAAACAGAGGAGCGGTCATACCGTCCCTAGGCCCAACCCAACCGGGTCACCGGCTAAACTGCCAGCTTCAAGTTGGTTAGATCGGCCAGCGATCAGATCAACAGTGTTTTGCCGATCAAACCGTCCACTGGTCGGTTAGACCGTACTCTCAGTGACGGTCAGACTGGTGAGAGGCTGGGAATTTCTCTCGAGTTTTATGAGTGTACTGTTTTACTTTGGGCTTTCAGATCTGATTTTCATAGCTTCATAGTTACTGAAGTGAAGAATCGGTGAATACTCAGGAAAAAAAATTTAGATACATGGTTCATTCCCTATATTGCTATATCGGTGTTACAGCTTAACATCCGTGCATGCATGGCTGGTTCAGTGAGCACAGTGCTGCACACGTACAGATGCATGCATGCATGATGATTGGTGCAGGAACTGCAGGTCGACGTGCATGCATGCATGAATGCACTGGGGTAACATGTACTAGTGAAGTTTTTGAGCTTCTCCTTTGGCCACAGATGCGCGCCACTGATGGTATAACTTGGAAGCATGAGGCATGCATGTATGCATGGCAGAACCAGAATTTGATTACGCCTCGGTCTTAGTGATGAAATGATCTAGGCTATCTGAGCTGGATCATGAAAATGTTACTTAAGTTGAACTAAATTTACCCGAGCTGTACACTAGATATTTTTTCACATCTCAGACTGAAGTCCACCCTATCTAAGGATGTGATCGTCTCCGCCCCGTGCATGCACGTACCAAAAATTTGCGTCCAGTCGTCTGGCATAACGTCGTGGCTAGGTAAGTACACAGCCACCCCAATTAATTAATTAATTAATTAATATATTTGAGAACTGTTTTGCATGCGAATGTATAAACCATGTGCGAAAGTCGCATACAGAGACGCCGGGATCGACTTGGTATGCGTAGTAGCCCATTTTATACCGGAAGCACTAGATGGTACCACCGTACCAGCGTATCGTAACATGATGCACGCGTAAATTCAACTATTTTTGCACGGCCATTTCGACTAGGTAACACATACAAAAAGAAAAATGGACGCCGTATTGGCCGTAACCTGTGAGCATAGGAGAAGGCTAGCAGAGAAGGGGGAAAAGAAACAGAGGCACTGTTCTTTTCCTCCGAAGCTAGCGGTTTTTGATTTTTGCTACAGTATCTAACTTTTAAATTGAGTATTTTCTCAAGATGAGATCTACAAATTAATTATAGTACATGTTAAAAGCCTAACATCTGTATCAACAAAAATCGTAAGCAAGTATCCCCCTCTCTATAATCTCTGTCGCAAACAGCTAAAATTCAAAATTTTCAATCAAAAGATATAAGCCGCAGCCGCGCCAAACAGGGCCCAGAGAAACCGGCTGGCGATGTCCAGGTCACCGTGCGTGCATAGTACGTGTTGGATTCCTAGGACTACCCCGTGATCTGATCTCCATGCGTGCATGGTTGTTCAATCAGCAGCAGCAGCAGCCGCCTTCTGTTCCATCCGACCTTGCTCACCTCGCATTGCCACGCATGGTGGCAATGGCGCTATATGTAATGCCGCTAGCTATCTATGGCAGTGGCGCCACTGTGGCATGAGGTGAGATCTCTCGGAAAAGTCCGCTCGTACGGAGCCACGCAAGCTAGGACGAATCCGTGTGGCCAAGAAAGTGAAGTTACGCGAGGAACAGTGGCCGGCCGGGCTCCATTTTTGGGAAATGGACGGCACGCACGCATGTTGCAGAAGCAGGCAGGCCGCGCAGTGCAGGCGCTGCAGATGGGAATCTTGGGCAAAAATAACATTATTGATCACAGAATACCATCTAGTCCTATAACAACAGTAATTTCATTTATAACCCCTCCTCCCCGCCAGTGGCGGATCTAGAATTAAAATTTAGGGGAGCTATCGGCGCCGACTGCGGCGGGCATTCCACGTACGGTAAGGAATCAAAACCAATCCAAAATTAAAGAGATTAGAAGAACCAACGTACAGATCCCATCCACTTATCTCTATCTCGATGAGATTATAGCTTCTGCTGCTGTTCTTGCTGCAGCGGCGGATGCTTGGTTTGGTTCGGTTCCTAGACGCTTAGCCCGTCCACGCCGCATTGCTTGTATGTCACCGACTGCCTCCTCGGACTGATGTCTGATGGTAACTCTGAGCAGGTTGCTGAGCTTGTCACAGCCAATGGTTACAAAGCTGCTTTCGCGGTGAAGGATGGTGCGGAAGGAAGTCGAGGATGGCTGGTATTTATGCTTTACCTGGCTTGTTTTCGCCGCGAACTAACATATACATTCACTCAACAAAATGTCACCATTTGCTAGTGTTCTACTGCAGAGCAGTAATCTTCCCTGGACTGCTCCTAAGAAGGGATTCAGTTTCAACTTCTGTGATTTATTTGGGGTGAGCTATCATCGTGACCTTTTGCATCTAACACTCTTCGTTTAAATTTAATTTCTTTGTATTATATGGCCTCAATGCCATGCTTTTGTCATTGAAATTTCCCTCCCTTCAATGCTGACTATGATGTGTAAACTTCCAGGATGGTTCAGATGGTTTGCCTGTCACAATTGGTCTTGCTGCTGCTACTGGTTTGGGATTACTTGCCTACACAGAGGTTAGCAATACGGGTGTCTGCTGCTACTCAAGGATTACTTGCTTACTATCGATGCTGCATGCATGTGGCACGTAAATAATCTCAAGCCACGGCCGCCGGGGGCAGGGGCGGCCGGCCGTAGGGGGGGCGCCAGCCCCACCAGACCCTCCGGTGGGTCCGTCCCTGCTCCCCGCACGATTTTCAGGCGTCGACACGTGGCGATCGTGCGGTCGGCACCGCACGACACCGAAATCGTGCCGAAATATTTTTTTGAAATATTGGGCACCTATATTGTCTACCATTTTATTGGGGACCGTACGATTGACACATGTCGGCGCCTAGAAATTGTGCGGTGGGGGAGGGGGCTACAAATGGAATTGTTGCTATTAGAGGGCTAGATCTGGTATTCTGGTGATCAACAGTGTCATTTTTGTCCATGCGTCTGCAGATGGAGGAGAGGTCCACGGGGCGCACGCGGTCCTCGTACGGCAAGGTCCGGTCCACGGCCACTCGATCCCCACCTCTGTCCATCATGGACCAACGTCGTCATCTCGTGGTTATTTACAAGAGTGTCAGTACACATCGGGAATTAGCAAAAAAAATCATGTTTGTTGCTGGTGACTGGGCTACGGCGTCGTGGGGTTGACAACTAGCCGACGGAGCTGGGCCACCGTGCGACAGGCGGCCTGCCGTCCGGCTACCATGCGATAGGTGCTTACTCCCCTGTTAATCAAGCAAAAAAGGTGATTAGCACAAATAAATGACCTACTGCACGGTGGTCGGGTGGCAGACTTTTGGCACTGGGTGGCAGGTGCAGGACCAATATGTTTTTTCTACTCACTTTGGTAGATACTGCCAACCCTAGTGGGCCAAAGGCCCTTCATTTGGTTCTCCTGTGCCGTACGCGATGAGGGAGTAAACCACTAAAAGCGAGGTGCCGTCGCATCTGCTCCCCTTGTGTATTTCATTTTCGTAATTTACTCAAAGGTTTGTTCCATGCTTTTTTTCAGAACATAAAGAAACTAAAACCCAAAAAGGAAATCCCCAAGTAGTAAGAAAAAGCCAAAAATCCTCGGTCCCAGAAAGATCAAGCTCCGAAAAACCCTACCAAGCAAGCACAAGTATGAACGCTGGTTTGAGACTGGGGGTGTCGCGCGTCACAAGATTTGGGCCGTACCAGGGGTCAGGATATGTCGTTGAGCAGCGCCCCACAAGCCCTAGATGGGGATGCGGCAGGCACAGTGGGATCGAGGGTTCGGGGAAGAAGGCGTGTCAGTGAGGAGGCAGTGAGGAGGGGGTCGCTAGCAGCGTCGACCTCAATCTAGCCATTGCATGGGGTTGATGACGAGGCGGAGAGTCCCGAGTGAGCGGAGTGGGTTGGAGAATGGGGGATTTGGACCTAGGAGTTCAAAAAATTGAAATGGGGAGAGGGGCTGAGTGAGGGGAGGAGCGGGGTGGCGGCGGCATATTAGTGGGGAGGAGAGTGGTGGCGACGATAGATTAGTGTGGAGGAGAGCGGTGGCAGCACTAGATTAGTGAGGAGGAGAGTAGTGGTGGTAGCGCTACATGAGGGGAGGGGAGGACGACGGACGGGAGGATTAGGGTGGGGTGTTGAGTATTGCTGAGCGGATCCAATAGTTTTGGTTGGGAAGACCGAAGGAGCGGACTGGTTTTTTATCATGGGGAGGGGAGAGGAGTAAAAGAACGTACCACTCGTCAACTCTTTCTTTTAAGTTATAGAGAAAATAATCTCCATTAGACACAACATCTCCTTTTTACCTTTCTCTTTTCATTCGTCCCAATGCCATGTGCTCCCATAGGTGTTCATGTTGCCCTGCTCAACTTGGCCTTTTATTTGTGGCTTATGGTTTTTTCCATTGTAGCTAGCTTATTTTATACTATAGCTGCTAGTAGTTTTTTTGACATAATTAAATTTAAAAACATTTGAAAATAGAAAAAACAGGTTAGTCTATTATAGATAATGTAAAGGAATACAAAAAAGACAAAAAAAAACCTCCAAATAATTAAAAAACATAAAATTAAAAAATAATAAAGTAGAAACTAAAAGTCAGAAGTTAAATCGAGACGAGCGAAACAAGCTCAGCCTTCTTTTTCGTAGCTCAGAGCTAGCCGCATCTTGTTGTCAAGCTGAAACGCCTCTGAAAAATCTGCGCTCATAGAGGTCGATGCGGTGTAAAGATCGATCAAACGGAATTCAAACGACGTTGGGGAGCGGTTAGATATGATAGTTGGGCGGTCCGTTCACTGGAATCACACCAACCAATCATTCCAAGGAGTTGGCAGGTACTAGTCTTTGTTAATTTGATGGCGTGATTTACATCTATTAGCTCGCTAGGCATTTGACTTCGAGACGATGCCCCCCCCGGGGGGGGGGGGGGGGGGTAAAATCCCAGTGGGTCTGGTTTTTAATGGTTTCGAAAAGCAATTTTTGTTTTTCTATATTATCTAACTTTCAAATGAAATATTTTTTAAGATAGGATCTACAAATTAATTGTAGTGCACGTTAAAAGCTCAATATCTATATCAACCAAAATCACAAGCAGATATCTCTCCATAATTTATACCGTAAACAGTTAAAATTCAAAAATTTTAACCAAAAACCATAAGCAGCAGCCATATCAAATAGGCTCACATTCGTTCCTTTATATAATTATATCCACAAGGTAGATTTACGGGGCGCGAGCTTCTTTGTCGTGGTACAAGAAAAGAGACCACCTCCAGCTCATGGAGCTGTTCATTAATATGGTCATATATTCATAATTTTTTTCAAAAACAACTCTAAACATCTATTTTTTTATAAAAATGCCTTTCTCCTTAAGCTCAGAGGCGTGATAGACAATACGTAACATCATATTTATAGTATTAATTAGTACTAATCGTAATTAATTAGTGCTATATAGCATGTGCAGTATTTTATTTGTAGTTGCAATTAATTAATACTAATTAGATTTATTTAGTGCTAATTAAAATTAAAAGATTTTTGTAGGATAAAATTTAGGATTTACTTATCTTACCACCGTCTCGCTCCGGGGATATGGCAGAGGGTCACGGGTGCATCCCGTACCCTACTCCTCCCTCTCCCGTGGACGTATTTCTCCCTCACTTTTTCTACCGCTCCTCTTCCTTCTAAAAAGCACTAATTTCGGTCATTACTATTTATTTTCAATCAAAAGCTATGAGCCATAACCAAATAAATAGTAATGACTGAAATTAGTGGCTTTTAGAAGGCAGGTGCGAGCTGTGAAAAAAGTGAGTGATGTGCAGTATACCGTGTTGCTATGCATGGACAGTATACCATGTGGCTATGCATGGACAGTATATGTGTGGCTGTGAAAATATTGTGCATGCTTAATTAGCGTAGACATGATTAACGTTAATTTGTTACAATTAGTACTAATTAAAACACTAAGTAAAATATGATTAATGTAGTGCTTTAATTGGTACTAATTAAATATGATTAGTACTAATTAATTGTGAGTATGATAACATAATGTGCATGCTTAATTAGCATCGATATGATTAGCGCTAATTAATTACAATTAGTATTAATCAAGTGTGATGAGTACTAAATAAAATATGATTAATTTAGTGCTTTAATTAGTACTAATTAATTATAATTAATACTAATTGATTATGATTAGTGCTGATTAATTGCGCTTAGCACTAATTGAAGAGCTAACAGTGCCTGCATAGTATGCCACAGTGGGCATGCAACCGTGCGTGGGTGGTTTAGTAGGAGTCCTGCCTACTGTGTTGGCTTGTCTGCTGCCGTGCCCGAGCCTCCTGCCGAGCAAGGGGGCGCGGTAGGTGCCACATGTCGCCTACCGCATCTATAGAGCTCGAGGAGGGGTTTTTTTTTTTGCAAAAACGTGTGTCCAAAAGCTATTTGTGAAAAGAATTACTACATAGCTATATTAGGGCATATACAATGGTTTATCTCTTAATATTGTCTCTAAGATTTCCACCTCGCATAAAGACAATACTAGAGACAACATCTCTAACGGTAAATCATTCCTCTATTATTTTATACTATTTTTATCATAACTTCTTGTCTCACAACCTCTCACTATTTGCGTTGTTTTACAGGCTCAAGTCGTCTCTTGTATAAGAGGCAACACATTGTCTCTCCGCACCTTCTCTCTGCTCCACATAAGATTTTACTCATTTAATATAGCTAAGAATAGCTAAAATAACACTATTAAAGATATCTTAGTAAACAGCTCAAGCTCATGAGGTGGTGTTTTGAGAGAGAGATAATCAGTTGTCATGGAAGAGTTTACCTTGTAATGCATACGCTGATTTAATAACCTTTCATTCATTCCTTGATTCGCAATAGGGACGTGTGTGAGCGTCGGTGTCGTGGAGCGTAGCCTCAGCTATCCATGATATGGGTTACTTCGCGCCTAGGAAACACACGCATTGAACTATATGTACTATTATGCGCGCATGAAAGAAACATTGGCTGGTGATTGTAAAGCCCTAATTAATCTTTGGATGTAAACTTACAGGGATTGTTGACGACACGACAGTCCTGGATGGCAGCGTATCGACATTGCAAGCTCCTGTACTGTTGACACTTCAGTGTATTCTTCTTTAATTGATTGGCAAAGCTCTTACCTGTTCTATAAGAACAGACGGCAGTTGTCAAAAGAATCGAACCGTTCGAGGAGAAGCGCCTGTTTGTGAGTCATGACGGGCCGAGTGTTCCAGGAGAAAGGCTAGCTGAGGCATGTCGACACGCGGTGTGGGCTAGTGTCATTAGTCCCGTTCTTTTACAGTTTAAAACTTTTCTCAAATAACCATATAAAACGGTTTTTTCGTTGTTGTTTTAAAAGGGTTTGTTGAAACGGTCTTTTTAAAACAATTTATCAGCATTCGATTTATTCACACAAACACTCATATTAGACCCGCTCATTTTGGCTTAACTTTCTGGTTTCTGGTTTATTTTTCCCTATTCCTAAATTTCGTCTTTTTCTGGTTTTTTTGGCTTTTTTAATCTTTTTTGCCGGTTCTTTTTCCCCGTATTCGTTTGCATTGTCCGTGATATAAACCTAATTTTTCCATTTTTAAATTTTTTAAATTTAGTTACACCAAATAAGTCACCATCAGATATAATATAATTTTAGTCAGCTTATTTCAGTCCAACTGAACGGCACCTAAAGAACCATAAACCACATCGGAAAGAACCCACCGTTATGTGCTGGCAAGCTAAAACGCGCGCGGCAATCTTGCCCTGAATCTGATCTAAATCTCGCACCATCCTCCAACTTGCAGTCGTTCGACGATCGATGGCAAAAACGCCCGCACGCAGTTGCCGCACTGCGCATGTATACCTTTCGTCTCGTTTCGTTGATCTCAGCGTGTCCAGCAGGCGACGTTCAGTCGAGCTCGTAGCGCGCGGCGGAAGCTTTCGCCGATGAGAAATTGTACAGTGTGACGGTGGCACAGCCTGAGTTGTATCACGAGCCATTTGGTCTGTACTTTTATGCTGCGGTTTGTAGTTTTTTGGCTGTTTGTACGAGAGATTACAGAGTAACAGAAATGTGTAATTTTTATCAATATAAATAAAATCAGTAAAGTATGTAGTACAGTAAATTATTTTTCTCGCCGATCCCTTCTGGTGGCTTGCGCTTAGGTGCGTACATACATCGGGTCATGGATCGCGTCACGGACGGCAACACAACGCAGGAGGACGGATGCTTTGCTTGCTCTAGGTGACAACCGACGAGCTTGACAGCGAGCCAGCTGGCATGAGGCAGTGTGCCACTATCTCGGTGATACCCTGGGTCTATGATTAGATGTGTTTGGTTAGAGTGATAAAAGCGGAATAGGATCGGATAGAATAGGATGAGATATGTGGAACCATATGGTCCAGCATCTAAGAAGAATATTCTCTAAATTTGCACAGGCTCATCCCACTTTGGACCATTCCATCCCACCCCATCCCTTAAACCAAACACATAGATAAGTTTGATCAAAGGAATCATCCCATTCCATCCTACCCCATCCCTCAAACCAACTGATCTCCGTTTGGCTTCTATGGTCTGTGGCAACGCAGAAATTTTATAGAAAAACCCATAAAAAATGGTTCGATTTCATAGAGGTGCAAAAAAAATTTCCTGTGTTTTAATAGGACCTACTAGCATTGTCCAAGCTAGGATGATTTCCAAGGCAGTTTTCTCTTTTATTTGAGTAAATTTTAATGGAATGACGCATCTCTTTCGCGTAGGTACACCTCTTCCATCAAGTGATAGTCGGAACCCCAATAATAAGGACATAACATGGGGAATGATATTGATATGGGTATGTGATCGCATAACCATGGTCATTATTTTTTTCCTTCCGAAAAGTACAACGTCACATGCTCCTGTGTTAGCGCTTTCCATCGTGACGTGCCACATGAGGGTTGTTGTTTAAATTTCAGGTTTTATGTTTGAGTTCAGCTGAAGGAGTTTCGGAAAACATTCATGCGTTTGAAACACGGTAATTCATAAGAATCAGTTAAATTCTCACGTTTTAAATAGACTCTAAAGTTTTATTTTCCAAAATTAAGAAGTGAAATCAATGTGAAGATGAGAGAGAGAATAAAAAAGCGAATGCTACAGCCCAGAAGTAGGCGTCCAACTCCGGACGCTCGGCTGCAATATTTTTTAGCCATGTTTACAATATTTTCGTCCATATTTACAACAAAAAACATAGAACGATGTAAGTATTCTCATCCGCAACATTTTTCGTATATGTCTACAATATTTGTCAACCATATATGCAACAAAAAAAGAAAGAACAATGTGAGTATTCGCATCGTACGCTCTGATGCAATATTATTAGAAAATGTATGCAGTAATTTTAAACACCATATGCAAAAAAAAATGTGATACAAAAGTCATTGTTGTATACACGAAATAAAAAATGTTGCAAGAAAAATATGGACGAAAAATATTACAAATATAAACAAAAAAAATGTTACAAATCTTTACTATTATAAAAATATGAGTTGGTGGTCGTCGGTCCGTTCTCCCTCCTCTTTTCTCAGCCATCCGATCAAAGATCAGCTGTCCAGATATGCATATAGGTAGTTCTTCCGCTCTTCGTAGAAAAGGTCGAGCTGACGCGTGAGCCATGCTCTTCCTTTTCTCTCCTCCGCATCCTCCACCTCCGACTTACTTGATAGATTTAAAAACATTTAGAACATATTCGTATGTATGTTCTGAAAATTTTTACCACCCATGAGTTTTAAAACATATAGTATAATAAAATTTAAAAATCTGTAATAACATATGAGCATTCAGTTAGTATAATAAAAAAATATTACAACTGAACGTCTAGAGCTAACTCCGATCAACATCGGGACGCTAGCATTTTCCATAAAAAATCTACATTGGAAACATTAAGGCCAACTGTGAAGGACTGTTCGGATGAGTAGGATGGTGTACGTCGGCTCAGCTGTGACGATAGCTCGGCCGAGCCGTACAACGTATGTGTGCGCCATCTTCTATTACTCCATCTAAAAATGTAGCCTGTATTTTTTATCTTACACATAGATTAGGAGGTATTGAAAAGTGATAGACTAACTCTAACGTTATTTTTAAGTACTATATTTAATATATATATATATATAGAATAAAAAGTAAATCTGAATATTTATTAAAAGTATATAGAGAACACACTTATTTTGTATTAGAATATAAAATATACTATATATTTATTGGCAATACTATTCAACACATACGTCCAATATTTTTAGACGGAGAGAGTAATATATAACAAGAAGATCAATAGTTCTCCAATATTTTTCGAAGGAGGAAGTAATATATAACAAGAAGGTCGACAGTTCTCCAATATTTTTGGACGGAGGGAGCAGTATATAACAAGAAGATCAATAGTTCACAACAACAGTACATTTTAGTTCGTATCAACAGTACAATTCGTCTATAGCCTTTTCTGAATTGGTTTGCCTCGCTCATTTTGACTTGACCTTCTGACTTCTGGCTTATTTTTCACTATTCATAAATTTCATCTTTTTCTAGTTTTTTAGTTTTTTTGAGTTTTTTCGCTGGTTCTTTTTTCCCATATTCATTTGCGTTATCCGTGATGGACTAACATGTTTTTTCTATTTTTATTTTTTTAAATTTAGTTACGCCAAATAAGTCACCATCAGTTACAGTATAATTTTAGCTATAAACTAGCTTATTTTAGCCCAACCGAGCGGCACCCAAGGTACAGTCTTCCAAGTTGGAAAGGATTCTAGCTCAGCTTATACCCTACATGGACAAAAATACAAACAATATCACCAAAAAGGCCTGTTAACACTGTAGTAGATGCGAAGAATTAAAGAACGTTGAAATGAATTTCAGATAGCGATAGGCTGCTGCATTGCAAACTCTGATCGACATGGAAATCCTACAATTTTTTTTTGAAATAACTTTGAACCAAATGGGCACTAAGATAAGATGCAACCAGAAATACAGATCCCGTTAAAAGGTGTGTTTTTCCAGCTACGGCTGGTTGGTGGCTTATGGGTGTGACTGATACTTTTGGCTCTAGCGTGAGTACTTATATTAATATATCAAATACTAATAAACTGTTTTGAAAAAACTGTTCTTGTAGTACAGGTGGCCCCCACCTGAGCACATCCGACCTGTTTAGGAAATTGCAAAGCCCAATGTAATATGTGTAATGACATGTATGCCCTTCAGGGAAATATGCAACCGTAAGGGTAGTATTGTAATTATGCCTTATTGAGATATATATGTGTGCCCTGAGCATAGCGAGGGGCAAGCGTTGTTCATCCATAACAACCACTCCACTATTCTCGTACTTTATTGTTTGGTCAGTAGCCACAATAGTTGGCGCCATCCGTGGGGACAATAGAGTAAGCCATGGATTTCGAGAAGTGATGGCACCTAAGAAAGCTTCATCAACAACAAAGAGAAAGCAGAGCACGACAGCAATGGTCGAGAACGCCAAGGCCTCGGTTGGTAGGCCGCCCACGTTGGCTTCAGGGACCGGTGTTGGAGGCAATGCTGGCATGGCAAACGCCGGCGTCAACATCCGCGATGTTGCGGTCGGCCATCACGGAGATCGCCGTGACACAGCGGCCAACCCCGCCGACTGCGCAGCGGCTGACCTCGTTAGTGGTGCTCAGGTCAGCGGAAGCACCGCCGCCGACGCTCGCGTCCGCATGCCCAACGACCTGGGATTCAGCGCGGGGGCTATGGGTGGTCCTGACGACCGCATCGGTCTCATCGCCGACCATGGGACCCGTCATGTGGCGCGCCAAACAACTCCAGTGAGCATGCCGTAGTCGCCAGCAACCCGGCAACGCGCACCACCGCCCAGGCAGGTGCAACCACCCCGACAGTGGAGAACGCCTTGCTGGTGGCCCTCGGTATGCTGCAGCGTGAGCTAGCAGACTTCCAAGGTGCTATACGGGAAATGCAAGAGGTTTGGAGCCAGCAAACACCATCGACAGCGGCGATGGAGGTCACACCTGACCGGGCGGACAGTCGCGACGCCCCCACCTCCAGTCGCGCGGTGCTCCGACATGTAGATCCAGAGTCTTCGCTCTCTGCCGGTCTGTAGTAGTTGACGTGGCCAGAGGACTTCAAGTTCCCCACTATCGAGCCGTACAAGGGCGACACGAACCCTAGAGAGTTTGTTCGCGTGTACGAGACGGCCATCGAGGCCACCGGCGAGATGACTCCACCAAAGCAAAGGGTCTGCCGCTCGTGTTGCAAGGAGTAGCGCTCTCTTGGTTCTTTACCATAGAGCCGAACTCCATCTACGCAATGGAGCAGATCCGCGACCGACTGTATAACAACTTACAGGGAAACTACGTCGAGCGGGTCGATACGGATCAACTCTTCGCCATCAGCAAGAGCCTTCGAAAAGGCTCCGAGAGTACTTCAAACACTTCGCCAAGGTTCGCTGCCAAATCAAGGACGTCAACGAGACCACGATCATCAACGCAGGGATCATTAAGCGTACATGTTGTATTTCATCCAAACAGATCAGGATTAGAAACATGTCAATGACAATAGCTGATACGGGACGCACCAATACGCGAGCTCTATAGTGTTCCAGTGACAACCATAGTTCTCAAAAGGCTACTTATGTCAACGAAAAGCACAGGCAAGCACAGTAACCATGAAAGATTAGCAGATACTTGAACACTTCATTTTTTGCATGCTCCTGTTATGAAAGCACTCACCATAAGGTGAACTGATTCTGCTGTGTTAATAAAGCTAAGGTGTGCTGACAAACTTTCTCCACAGCAAGCATGGTCATGGTTTTAAATTCTGAATGTCACCACCATAGCCCATATAGTAGTTCTCATCTGAGCTGAACCAAACCACCTCCAAATCCTGGATAACCCCATCCAGTCTACTCATCCACCAAACCAAACTCTACCTAACTGCATCCTGGATTGCCTAACTTCCATATGCCTCATAGGTAATATTTTTTCTTGCCTCAATCAGAGGCATTTCATTCATATTTCAACTAAATCAGTTTTCTAAAATCACAGCACCTAGATAATGGATGCCTTCTTTTTCACTTATGGCTTGTGCTTTATAACTTATGCTACAGTAACTAACTTTCAAACAGTGTGTTTTTTAAGACGGAATCAACAAGAGAATTATAGTAAAAAGTGTACTGAGTTCAGTTGTACCAGCTAAAATCGCATGCGACTATTTTCCTCTGCGTATTGCCTCTCGCGAATAGCTAGAATTCAAAAATTTAAGCCATAAGGCATAAGGCACAGCCCAACAGCTAACTAGAAATGTTTCATGTGCATGGACACAACACTCAGTACATATAATCAGGCGAGGTCAAGAATTTTGATTGAAGAATCAATAAAACACACAACCAGAGATTAAAATGAGACAAGAAAATTCAAACAGCAAAGGGTATGTCTTAACAAATTAAGACACGGGGCAAACTGAAGATACACTGGCAAAAAGAAAGCAGTATCATGAGAAAAGAGAAGATGAGGATTGGTACAATAACAAGAGGTTGCATAGTAAAAGTGTCTTGAGTCTAAGCAGTATAATCAGAAAAGAGAAGAACAAGGTAGGATTGGTATAATAACAAGGGGTTGCATAGCAAGGGTGTCTTGAGTCTTGAAAGAGGTCCCAACTATGAAGCGGTAGAGGGAATAAGTGGATCAAGGTGGTTGATGGGCAACATGGAGTAAGTCACACTAGGTTGCTATGAACAGCTCAGCACTTATTGTAGAAGAAATTTGCTTCTAGACTTTACCCGTTTCTAGACTTTACCCTCCCAGAGGCACTCAGTGGAGGGACTACAATTATTGCGATTGTTTATGGATGCAGCGTGCAGTAAGAGATCCCGAAGATGAGGTGGTGGGTGGAGGCCCATGTCATCAGCACGCTCCCAACGCTGAAGCCGAGTAACACCAATGCAGGGGCCAAACTTCATGTCCATGTCAAACTGTCGCAACTGCTCCTCTTGCTCGCTAAAATCATCTGCAGCAACATCATCATGAACAAAAAAAAGAATGGTTTCTAAAGAAAAAAAGCTGCAGGAGACTCAATTATGATTATAATAATCTCTCCAGCAAGTACCTTTGAGATCTAAGGAGCCATGAGAAATTAGTGCTGATGTCTGAGCATGATCCGAAGCCCCAACGGAGGCCCCTCCAGTGTACTGCTGTGTTTTCTTCTTGGAAGATGGTGATGTTTTGGTGGTACCTCCTTTCTTTTTCTGCCGATAAAAATCCTTCATGCCACCAGAAGCCATATTTATCTATTCTTCAGTTCTACCTGTGTTTCCTGTCAAGGCCTTTCAACAGAAACTTAAAAGTCACTTCCACTCTGGATTATGGATTTCGTTTGCATTATTTCACTTATGTTGCAAAGAATTCTGTGAACTATAATAATGGAAGAGCGGATAGGTTTTAGTGAAAGAATGCTTGTTTTAAGGCAATGCGAGTACAATGTAGATATGGTAATATCAGAAACCTATAGGTTGGGAGTCCAAGTCCTAACCACTAGACTGCCAGACTATTTTAATAAAAGGAATCCCCAGCTGATGCTCTTCAGTCTTTTAGAAGAGTAGTGCTTCTATGCTCTCTGAAACACATATAGTTTCTCACCAAAAAAAACTTTATACAAAGGTTAAGAAACGGGAGACATTAGAAAGGGAGGAAGCCAGCTGTTTCACGGGCCACCGTCCATGAGAGAGCAAGTAGACACGAGAGTTTATACAGGTTCGGGCGCTAAGGTCAGCGCCCTACACCTACCGGTGTGCCCCCGGGGTGGGGATTAGAGGGGGTGCCTCCTTGTTCGGGTCACCTGAGGGCACACCAGTATGTGTGTATCTTGTATTCAATGAGTTTCTTTTTTTTTGTACAAGTGAGGGTTATAATGAGCTTTTATAGGCGCTCGGCCTAATACATAAAGACCATCCTACCCCGTCGGGGTGGTTTAGGCGTGGGCATATCCATCCTTCCCGGAAGTGGTAGTGCATCTCACATCACCGTCCCCTTGGGGTAGATCTCTGGCTCTCGGGTCCCATGGGGAACCCAAGGCCTGGGCCCTCCTCGCGGGGGCCAACTAAGTAGGGACCATGGAGCATAGCGGCCCAACTTGCTGGTTGATACTAAGCGAGGCGAGAGTGCCCCTCCGTCTCCACAGGTGGTTAGGGAGGTGCCCTAGTGGGACAGGCGTCATACCAAGTGCCCGGTTGGGCCGGGCAATGCATTGTGTGCCTGGGTAGACCGGATGCCTTGCCATGCACCCTACCCACCAGCTAGAGGCAAAACTCCCGACCCACAGGATGTGCGTAGCCCTCTCCGTACGCTCGGCGGGGCATAGGCCCTCCCATCCAGGAGGTAATGGGGTTTCCTCCAACAAGCACATATTGCAAGATCCAGCAACTCAAGAATCAACCTATGCGCCTCATTTACTAGTAAGTATGTGCCCATAGGCTGTAAAACATTTACTAGATCATTGGTCATAAAGCTGCTAGCTTCATTGCATATATAGTCAGTTTGCCTACGTCAGAACAAATGGAGCAGTCATCTGACAAAACAATCACATGTCATGGAACATATACAGGAAACTGGCGTAAATAGAATACATACAACAAGATAAATATTGGAGTTCCACACGCTGAGCATATATTAGTCAACAAACCAAACCGTAGAAGCATCCCCAAACTCTAGTAATTTTAAGCTCTTTACATGTATCCTCTAGGCAAAATCCTAAAATTCAGTGTACATTTCTATGCTAACAACTAAGTTTGAGGCACTGAAATACATTGACACAATAATGTAGTGCCTGAAACAAGAAAAGAAGGGTGCATAAACACCTTGCAGCTCCCCACACTAAAAGTCATTTTTGCTATGCTCAACTCCTGAACACAACTCTAGAAAAGCAGCACCGGTAGAAATGTTCATTGTGCGTTCCTCCATTGTAGTTCCAGTTCAGGGATTAAAACCTCGAAACTATAGAAATAAAAAAACTACTAGCATACTATGTAATCCTTTTCTACATGCGATGAATGCAGACAAGTGGTGCCTCCAATCGGAGCATATTCCCACTCCAAAGTGCAAATACACACAAGATCTGAAACAAAAGGCTGCCAATTGCCCTTCCGCTATCTATGACCAGTGGTGGACCCATGATTAAATTTTAGGTTGGGCAGCATGGACGGTGGACCAATAGTATTATCCTGAGTTCCAGTACGAGATACCGGTAGACGATGCAATGTTTCTCCAAAATAAGGATATCGACGGGTATTTACTGAGTTGAGAATTAACCATGCATTCTTGAAGCATTAAGTGCATCAAGCTAAATCCAGTGCATTTAGCAATCCTGCTTGCCCAAATCACTTGGCTCTTTCTCGTCTTTTCTCGGTAAAGCATACATAAAATTGCAAGAACGTCTTGCGAACTCACACTCTTGTACGCCTCAAGAACAAACACGCATTTACACAAGATGAAGAAGCAGGAGAAGCTTAAGACACAAAGAAATTCAAGAAAAAGGATGGAAGGCTTACACGGGGTGGGCGGCGTGGATATCCTCTCTCCGCCTCTCGCCGGCTAGCCGCCGCCGCGCGCCGCCCCAGGCCTCGACGCCTCGCGTGCTAGCTAGGGTTAGAGCCCAGAGAGTGGGAGAGAACGACAGACGGCTAGTCACTAGTGGGTGGGGGGTGGGCCCTCTTCTCGCCTTGGCCTAGCGCCAAGCCGCTCGACCTCGCTCGACGCACACAGTCTTCTCCATCTCCGGTGCGGCGGTGCCCATGGCGGATGGGGGGTGTTCCCGCGAGCCTCGAGTGACCGCCTAGGCTTGCCCTACTGCTGGGTCCGCTCCGGACCATGACGCTCTACCTCCAAGCCCTTGCTAACAGGAAGACGAAGAAACCCCCAAACCTACTCCCGCAGAGGCGCAAAATTTCTTCCCTCAACTTGCGAGGCCAGGCTCGAAACAGGCAGAGATTGGCATGCAAATAATACGGCGAGAGGTTTGGGAGATTTTGGAATCAAGCAGATGGCTTACCGCGAGAGGCGGCGGAGCAGGTGATCGAACGGAGAATCGGAGAACGGCGGTGAGCTCGTAGCAAGCCGCCCTTCCACGCCTCCATTTTCCTTCTCGCTGTTTTGTTCCACGCATCATGACGTGGGCGCTACTGGGGGCCCGTTTAGCCCAGTTAAAGCCCATCAGCTGGCTAATTTATTTCAATCGTTCTACTAGGCCCATAGTTTGCTCCTCGAAGGATGTGTAGTATAGGGACGTTAGTACGCTCACCGGCCTTTCTAGAAGAAATTAATTGGAAGCACGAGTCGAAACCATAAATATCTCCTCCACCTCTTCGGAGAGTGAGCATGGCCGCCACGGCATGAACACACGAAAAGAGGTGGTGGTGGGCTCACGTGCCGTCGACCAAGGAGGTGGCGGTGTCAACAGATTTGGCAGCGCGGATAACTAGGCAATCAAATCTATTGTTTCTTCCCCCTTCGAGCATCTCCAACAGTGACTTATGAGCTAACTCTAAGAGCATCTCCAATGGGTCTATAGCAGCTATCTACAAGAGAGTCCATGTCATCAACTGTCCTACGTGGAAGATATTAAATGAAGAAAGAGAACGCAGCTCTCTACAGCTCTAGAGATAGTCTATAGCGCCAAACGAGGCAGCCTCCATAAATTCTGTGTGTGCATGTAAGCATCAAATAGCTATCCTTATAGATAGTTCTTTAGAATGCTAACTTTAGTGTGTACTATATAGATGATGTGGAAGTCTTATAGTTAGTTGCTAGCTATAACCATTGGAGATGCCCTAAGCATATTATTCATATTTTAATAGAAGAGAGAGAAAAGCTATCTCTTGATCAAGAGCTAGTCTCGTACACATATTCCAAGATTATGTGAGAGTGTCATGTGAGGCTATTTATGTTATGAGCTATGTGCTAAAGTTAGTACTGTTGGAGAAGTTGTCTTAGAGCTAGTAACTAGCTCATACTGTTGGAGATGCCCTTCGACGATCGGTGAGGGTCAGATCCGAAGGCGTCAAGGCCGGCAAGAGTGGATCTATCCTTCTCCAAGACCGGCGTGGAGCAGCGGCGCGGCGGGGAGCGTGGCACGGCAGCCAACGTGGAGTGGCGACGCACCAGGTTGAAGTGGAGCATGTAGGTTGCGGTCCACGAATTATATGTTGAATTGTGTGTCCAATCCCTATCTTCCCTCTCTCTTTTCTTTAATTCTCCCTCACTAAACACTGATCCTAGTAAGCATGGCACACCGCTAACGTACGTGACGAGGCAACGTGCGATTGGCGGCTCAGTGCAGGCGAGACCATGTGCGTTTCACATAAAAACTCGATTGAAACCAACCTGATTGAGGACTGAGCGTTAGTTCAGTTGGCTTGCTTCACAGGTGAGCCTTATTATCTGTAGGATCGATGACGGCAATCAGAGGAGGGTGAATGATTGCAATGCCTAGCGGAAGCTTTTCTCAAATTTTTTGTCCTTTTATTTTCCAACCTACCACACAAAAAAAATAAAAAACAGCAATATATATTCCTTTTTGGTAGCCGCAAAACACTTCTGCAGATCAGTACTCTCGGCAGGGAATCAATAAAATAGATCAGTTCCTTAGTATATTAGCGCACAAAATCTAACTCTCGGCTAATAAGAAAACTATGCATCCGATCTTTCCATACAGCCACGCAATAAAGAAAAACTAATTAGCAATAGCTTAATTACCTCTCCTAATCTCCTTTTCTTCTCTCCTCAAAAGTTGCATGCGGCTGGTGAGTTCACGTGTAGAAGTAAAGCAATGCTAAATATATATATACTTGAGTAAACTATGCATGGGAAAAGGAAATCACGAAGTAACTCAATTGTTTTGCTTACTCATGGGAACCACGGACGAGAAGCAGAACCAAAACCAAACAGAGACGCTACGACAAAGAAATCCGTGAGATGCGATGCACGTACCAGGAGATAAAAAAAACTCTGGCGATGGATTCACGTCGACTGAGGATGCGACGATGCCGATAATACACAGATGCTGCCGGCTCGCTTCCGTCAATCAACGAATCTTCGTTGCTGCTCACAACACCCGAACACAAAAGCAAACACAATTGCATGCATGCAGCCAATACAAGTGCTAATCAACTTTGCATGCAAAAACATCCATCAGATCTCGAAAGTCGTGCACAACACATTGCTTGTTTTGTTTGTCTATCACTAATTGTTTTCTGTTAGCTCAAAACGGCCGACCCCAAAAACCGTACCTACTCTCGGCTGGCCCCTCGGCTGTTAAATCCCCCGCGTCGTCAAAGCCGCACACGGAAACGACGCCGTAATCGAAACGATCTCCAGCCGCCGCTCCGGACTCGGATTCTAAAAAATCCGTTCTCAACCCTAATACAACTCGTCTAACTAGGTCTGAATCTTTTTATCTCAATTAGATTTTTGGCCCACTAATTTTCAAGGGACCCGAAACCCTTCCTAACACGAGTTTTTCACACTCCCGATTTTTCAACTCATCGCGTATCGAAGCCTCCAGGACCGCACCTCCTGTATCTTCTCCACGCATCATCCACCTTTGATCTCCATGTGCTCCAGCGTGAGCCCGACCACCTCGTGACATCCTCGACCGCCCGGACCTCAGATTTCCCCCTCCTAGTCCCGGTCTTCCTCGTCACCGACCATGACCGTCTCCACGCCCAACCTGCACATGCAAAGATCAAAGAATATTTTTCCCGGCACATGTTCTCACCAACTTGACCGATATTAGTCCACGCACACACGCACATGCCTCGAATAACAATATTAAACAATGTTGTCAATTATTCATCATCATAAAAATGCTAAACCTAGCCACGTGGTCTAACAATATCTCGGGGCACTGTTCATATAAACAAGTGGAATGCCTGATTGCGCTCCACACAGGGCCGGCCCTAGGCCTAGGCAGCAAGGGCGACCGCCTAGGGTCCAAAAACTTGGGGCCTCTAACCCATATATGTTAGTATGTATATATGCATTTTTGTCGACAATGAGTACTTTGCATTTTATAATGTACTAAGTCTAATGTTGCCAATAAGTACTTTGTATTTTGTGACGTACTGTCTAATGATTACTGTATTAAACTTTACCTTTTACAACTGATATAAAATGTGTTATTACATATTTATATTAAAATAAAGGGTCTTATTTTTATCATGCAACGGCCCTGGCTCCGCAGTGCGGTGGTGGTTGCGATCGTGCATTGCTGTCAACTCATCCTGCTAGGGCTGCCTCTCCAAGGTGACGTCTTTGTACCAGTTCTTTGCGTTCTTGCGCTTAACATGCATCAGAAGCTGGCGATGAAGTACGGCAAGACGGCGGCGCAGGTGGTGCTGCCGTGGGGCGTGCAGAGGGCCGGGCACGGCAGTGATACCCAAGACGGGGAACGTGGAGCGGCTGCGCGAGAACATGCAGGTTCTGGACTTCAGCATCGCGGCGGAGGACATGGAGGAGATCGGCTCCCTCAACCGCGCGCGGCTATCGCACCATCCGCCACCCCGCCAAGTTCTGGGGCATCGACTTCTACGCCTGAGATTAATTGGGATCGATCGATGATCCATGCGTACAGATAACAGTGGCCGGCGATCGAGAGGTTAAGTCGATGGATTTCCTGATGGATTAATTGCTCTGAGAATGTTGAATAAGCCTGCGCTGAGGTGGGATTGTACTAGCTAGTCCAAATTGAAGTTAGCAAGCATGCATAAACATGAAAAACTAATGGGACTGTCTACACAACATTTAATTATTTTTAGAGTAAAATTAGCTAGATTTTAGGATGTTAGATGAAGATTCTAACGCCTCAGATTATTTGTTTTGGAGGGGATTTGTATAAATGGATCTACCTCTCTTTCGCGGTTTCGCCTCAGATTATTTGTTTTGGAGGGGATTTGTATAAATGGATCTTCGCCGCCAGCCCATAACTTGTCGCACCACCAGTCTACCTCTCTTTCGCGGTTTCGCCTACTCTACTCCATTTCATGAGCCTAAACCCACAAGCTGGTCGCGCCGCAGCACGGGTAGTAGCAGAACATGGGGGCCCGCCCTTCGCCGGCCTCGCAGCCGCCACCTCCCGGATCGCCTCCCACGGCTGCGCCGGCGACGCTGCCGCCGCGCGCGCCGTGTTCGACGCGATGCCCCGCCGCGACGCCGTCGCCTGGAACGCCATGCTCACCGCCTACGCCCGCGCCGGCCAGCCGCGCGCCGCTCTGGCGCTCTTCGCCCGCATGCGCTCGCCAGACGCGTTCTCCCTCACCGCCGCGCTCGCCGCGGCCGCCGCCCTTCGCTCGCCCGCCGCCGGCTCGCAGCTCCACGCCCGCCTCCTCCGCCTCGGGCTGCGCTCGCCTCTCCCCGTCGGCAACGCGCTCGTCGCCATGTACGCCAAGTGCGCCCGCGCTTCCGACGCCGCGCGCGCCTTCCGGGAGATGCGAGAGCGCAATGCGCTGTCCTGGTGCTCGCTCCTGCATGCGTATGTCGTTTTAGACCGTATGGCGCTTGCCCACGAACTGTTCGATGAAATGCCTACTAGAAGCAACATCGCGTGGAACACGTTGCTCATGGGGTATTCCCGCGGTGGCGATGCCAACCAATGCTTGCTTCTGTTCAACAGGATGCGGATGTCAGGACTGAGTTGCGATGACACAACACTCTGCATTCTTGTTGACGCTTGCACGGAGCTGCCCAACCCATCTACCGGCTTTGCAATCCACAAGATTGTAGTGCAGAGTGGCTGGAATGCCCTCCCCGAGGTCAGTAACTCGCTGATTTCCTTCTACACTAAGTTCAGCTTGCTAGATTATGCCGTGCAGATCTTCGAGTCCATGGAGACTAGAACTATTGTGTCGTGGAACTCAGTGATCGATGCGCACACAAGGCTTGGCCACATTGAACAAGCTGCTGCTCTCTTTCGAAGTGCACCTGAGACCAATGTAATCTCATGGACTGCTATGATTGGAGGTTTTGCGAGGAATGGTTGTGCAGATGAGGCCCTTGCACTGTTTGTCAAGATGTTGACGCAGGAGTGTATCCCTCCTGATGACTTCACTTTTGGGGCTGTGCTTCATGCTTGCGCTACTGCGGCGTCTCTGGCCAGTGGAAGGATGATCCATGGTTGTGCATTCCAAAGCGGTTTTGCATCCTACTTGTACGTGGCCAACAGCTTGATGGACATGTATGCCAAGTGCGGAGACGTAGAGGGTGCAAGCAATGTATTTCATGCCGTTCTTCAGAAGGACTTGGTAGCATGGAACACCATGCTGTTCGGATTCGCGATAAACGGAAGGGCAAAGGAAGCACTGGCAGTATATGAAAACATGTTGTCCCACGATGTTTGCCCCGATGAGGTTACATTTGCAGGTTTGCTGACAGCTTGCAGTCATTCTGGCCTCCTAGAACAAGGGAGAACCTTCTTTGAGTCAATGGTGTTTGTTCATGGACTTAAACCAAAACCAGAGCATTTAGCTTGCGTTCTTGACATGTATGCTAGATCGAGGAACATCGCAAAGGCCATAGAGATGATGTACCATTACTCAGAAATGGTTCAGGCGCGTAGCAGTGACCTATCTGAGGCTCTGCTTAGCGTCTGCTCAGCGGAACACTTGGACGTCAGGGCTGGGCGGAAGGTAGGGGATGACATGGTGGCGACGGAACCTGCGAGAGACGTGGGTTATGTGATGCTCTCCAACTTGCTCTGTGCAAGTGGGCAATGGGACGAGGCTGATAGAGTGAGAAGCGAGATGTCCGAGCATGGTGTGAAGAAGTCCCCTGGTTGTAGCTGGATTGAAGTGAACGGTGTTGTCAAGGTGTTTGTATCAGGAAGGCAATATTGTCGGGCTTCTTCCATTTCATCTGACGCTGCCTCTATTTGCTCACAACTCTTGTCATGAAACACAACCATAGGTCATATTCATTTTATTGCATTTTTTGTATGCTTTGCTGATTTTTTAGACAAGAGGTTACTTCTTTATTTACCCGGCTTCTAAAAAGCCACAGTGAACACAAAACAGAGAGTTCACGCTGGGGACTCCAGCTCACAATACAAGCTTAAAACACACACCAGATCTAATCAGCAACGGTGTTTTGCCCTGCTAAACCCACAAGGCAAAGACCACGAACGGGAGCTAAACACATACAGAATGCATTCTCAGGCAACAGCGCATCAGAATACACGACTAGAGTAACTTAGGACGTTTCCAGTCGCCGCTTCTTCCCGCGCCGTTTGGACGCCACCGTCTTCTCTGGATCTTTTTACCAAGATCATCCATTTCTGCGCGAAAGAAGAGATTTTGAACATCATAAGCTGATCAGATAGAACTCAACAATCAAACACCATATCATTCCGAGTCTTCCATAACCCCCCATAGACTGCAGCCAAACCAAAGATGCACATCCAATTTTCTGTGAAATCCTGCAAAGAGCAAGGAGCTCGTGACCAGCCCATAGTATCTCTGAGAACCCCACAAGCAAAGTGAGGAATAGGACACTGAAACATAATATGGTTAGCGTCTGAGGCTCTGCCCCGCTGCACCGCATAGTTGGCAGAAGAGCTCACCCGGCCGCAGATTGCAGACTGAATCCTGTCTTGGACTTAGACGTGTAACAGCCTGATTTGTCGAAGGCCCAAGGAACTTCGTCCCTGCCTTCTCACGAAGTGATTGCCCGTAACAAAGTCAGAAAAGTGAACCATTCCTGAATTTCCTCTTCACCAAATGTTCTCCTGAATTGTCTTACAAACTCTCCCCATCAAAACAATTAGCCACAATGGAATCAGGATCTGAAGTGTTCATAACTGTAACACGCATATTTCTAGGGACGTTAGGTTATCCTCGCAACTGCCCAGGATTGTTCAGCTGCAAGTACTGTAAATAAGTGTACACCATTGCTAAAGCAAGCTTAAATATAAAAACCAAACTTTATTACAAAAGTAAGGCTTAACAGCCAAGTTTTATATAAAAAGGTGTACAACCCAAGGTTACATTACAAAAGAAACTCCACAGGCAGGCCTGAGTGTAGAATAAAGTCTAACACCAGATGTCGTCTATATCGTAGAGCTCGGCATCGTCTTAATAAACTCCTTCATTCTCTTGACAAATATTCTCTGTTTATGATTTTAGCAAGTATGAGTACAACCAACCGTATTCAATAAGTCACATGGGAAATGTTATTTAGCTAAATGCAAGATATTACCATGGAACTAGGTAAAGCAGTCTATTATTTTATGTGAATGTAATTTTGTTTGTAAACTCTTTGCTGTTAAATATCAAACCATAAACTTCTTAAGGAATTTGGGGGGTTCCAAACTTGATTAACACACTTTCGCATTTTCAAAACCATTCCAAATCCACTTATGATTTACTATTGGAATCACCCATTAAACACAGCTTCATATACCGGAAGCACAGTATATTCGAATACCATTTACAAATGACTCTGCAGAGCTGCCCGACTTTACCCACAAGATTCCTCAACCCTCATGACTGAGTTGAGAAAACAAGGTTGTTTCACTACTCATCTTTTTATGTAGCCTTTACCCGATAGACTATGGACCCTCTGTCACGGATTACGGCACTGATCTTTTTTATTCATGTTATTATAGCACTTCATCCTTGAACTTGAGAGGATCTTCAGTCAACTAGATGTAACACGTTCCAATAAACCATACATGCCAAAATTAGGTAAAAGAAGATAGAATAAAACTTTGCACTACTGATGGCGATGTGATCATTCCAAAATTAGCAGGAGATGTCTTTTACAATGGTGTCAGATTGAGTGATGTCACGTTTATTCTAGAGATATCTTTCAATGTGATATCACTGGGGTAGTTGGACAAAGATAGAAATTTAGTGATATACTAGGTGAAAACCGGTTTAGAATCTACTATCAGAAACATTGATTATATGTCAATGTCACGTGATGGTGTAAAGGGAAATACATCAATTGAGGAGGAGGCATCGGGTGAAGAGGCAGACAAGGTAGCTTCATCTCGTTCAAACTTTGCTTTCTCTCATTAATCTTTTGCTTCATCTTGTTCATGAAAATTTTGCAATTTCCTTTACATTGTAGGCAGTCTGGTTTCTAGATTCATTTTGTGCTCGGCATATGACATCTAGTTCAAACATTCTTATTGATATAGTCCATGATCAACAATCCTTCAAGACTCCCAAAGGAACAATGGTTTCATCTATGGTGGATAACATGAAAACTGATAAGATAACTCTGTACTATATCATGTACTATTCTGAAAACAGGTATGATCACCACTGCACAATTAATATTTCAGTTATTGTTTTACTCACCCACATCTAATGTCTTCTATCATGTTTAAAATAGCAATAATATTATATCACAAGGTCAGCTGGATATTCTTTCATGCATCATAAAAGTCGAATATATCTCTTTTAGTTAGAATCTTTCTAAAAGTTTATTTGGTGGAAATTGTATTTAGCTATTGGTGTTAGAATGATTGAGTTGGTTAGACTTTCCTTCGTACTACTTAGTGCTTTATTAATTATTGGTTTCCAGGCGGCCTAGCCGCTCATGTTGAAGTCAAGACCGTCCTACTTCTAGGCGGTTGAGCCACTCACGTTGAAGCTAGGACTTAGTGATTCTAGCAGCCGAGCCGCTGATGTTGAATCACAACTCACAAACACTAAGTACTAAAAAGTATACAGCTTACCAGGGGAGACCAACACTTACACACGAGAGGGATAACTCAACTCCTTTATTCACCACTACAAACTTTATATAAAACTTATACTTTACTAGTAGCTATCCTAGCTCTCACTCTCTATCTAAGGCTCTAAGCCCTTCTCATGAGCTTCTACTATACCTCCATACTCATAGTGGCTTGTATGGTTCATTGCTTAGGGGTGGGAGGCACCCTCTTTATTTATACTTGTAGAAGACCATTGGATTGGTGCCAAGGGGCAACCATCCAAGCAAGCACTTAATAAATATCTCTACTCTAGAAATCTCTTCTCAAAATATCTAAGTCTAGAAAATTCTCTACTTTGCCATGAAGCTTAACTAAATATTTTATTCTAGGTTCTTCATGGCAAAAATATCTAGTCTCTTGTATTGTATAGAATACTATAGATGCTTGCTTGTGCCAAGTATGCATTGTTTATTTTCAACATAATCCTAGAAAATTGGTTTAAGAACTGGGATGAAAAAAGAAATTAATTAACCCAGAGAGTTAGGATGGCTTTACCGAATAACACACTCACCTTCCAAAACCTTATTTGTCTTCGTCTTGGCCGCCTTTCTTACGCTTAACCCTGGGCAGGAAAAACCGAAAACCGAGTACCGAACCGAATTTACCGAGAACCGAACCGAAAGTACCGAAACCGAAAATTTCGGTTCCAGGTTCGGTTCCAGGTTCTCAGGAATCGAATTTACCGAGGAAATTCGGTTCGGTGCCTCGGTTTACCGAAATACCGAACTACAATGTCATACCGAACTACTGGCTTTTTCTCTGTATGATTTGGCACTTATTCTATATGAAATCATGTTACATTTCTGTCAAAATTGGCTATTGAACTTGATGTTACATGTTGTTGTACCCTGTTCGGTAATTTCGGTAAATACCGGAACCGAACCGAAAGAACCGATACTGAATTTCTTCGGTACCGAGTCTTTTCAGGAACCGAACGGTACCGAGATTCTCAGGAACCGAATTTGTATGGGTACCGAGGAACCGAACTGATCGGTTCGGTAGTACCGAACGCCCAGGGTGACTTACGCTGCTCCCTCCGTTTTGTGGTGATGGCATTGGTGGCGGCCTCAGCCATTTTCGCTTCTCTCTGTTGTGCCTTATTTATGGCAGTTATGTGTGATAAATGGATTGTTAATATGTTATTAGAATGCGATACATGGGTGTAACGTCCCGTGTTTCCAACTAACCCTAAGTGATGAGTTATTAAGCTAAGCAAATTAATTAAATAGCTAATAAATAAAATATGAGGTAATTTAAAATTTCCCGTGTATCTAGTTAAACTAAAATCTAAGAGCGGTAAATAAATAGAGTGCATTAACAAATTTCATAACCGAGAGTTAATACAATTTGAATACACTGGATTAAGAGAGTACAATTAATCATGCAGCAAGTAAAAGCATTCAACAACTTAGATAAAATATAATAGTTCGTATTACAACAACTAATTAATTGCAATCCATTTACAACATAGAATTGCATCTATCAAGCGATAATTAAAATTATTCCTAAAATTAAATAGAAATATTAACAGCTTGAATTATAGCAGATTTACAATTCTTGATCTCAACCAAACTAACTGTCCCAAAAATATAAATAGTTACAACACAATTACAAGTAATCAAGAATTGCAGAATTTAAATTACATTGAGCTCATCTATTATATCAAATATAATTAACTAGAATTACAAGAATAAATTGCGTTATTAAATACTAGAAAAATAAATATAAAGATACTAAAAAAGACCAAACAAAAGAAGAAATTAAAATCCAACTTGCCATCAGAACCCTAGTTTGGTTAGCACATTGGGCATTTCACTCATTGAGATATCAGACCGTCCGAGGCCAGTTGGCACCTCTTGCAGTCATAGAATTTCATCATTCGACATTAAAAACTAACTTGAATCCATTCCAACGTTCCATTTCACAACCATTCAGTCACACAACTCGAATTCAACTTGTACAGTGAACTAGAAACCTAGATTTCCGATCCGTACTCAGGCAGGCATACCTTTGAGCATATGATCATATTATCTTCAGTAAAAATAAGTATTTACCTACTAAATTAATATCACCCTGCATAAAAAACTGAAATCATTTTTAAATCAGATAAATGCTATGAGAAAGAAATGAAAGAGATATGGGTAGGCAGTTGGGGAAGCCATTGTCATACCGATAAGTAAAGGGTGAGCAGAGGATGTCTTTGGTAGGTGATAAATGGCAAAATTGAGACCCTCTAGATAGGAATAAAATCTAAGGTTATACAAACTACACTCGTGTAATGGACCATATAGATCGCATCAACCATTGTTCCATCGGAAGACGGGCAGAATCAGTAACTCTATCAAGATTATTAAGCATTCCACAACTGGGTAAGTAAATTTATCTAAAGTGGAACCGGATAAGGTCTCAATTGGACTTTGGACCATAAAGGATACACCCGGTGCATATATTTAACGATGTGACGTGTCAAGCGAGGTCTCAATTGGATTTTGGACCATAAAGAATAAGTCCGACCAATGGCTGTCTTATAATTAAGAGGGTGTCGGGTGAGGGTTAGAAACCGCAATGGACCAACAATTATAAGTAAGTTAGGTGGAGGTATAATATACTGAGATAGAGATAAAAGTTATATACTCTGATTTGGGCATTGCATTAAGGAAATGCGAAGATCTATTTGCTACAAAAATTAGAGTGACTATGGATAAAGTGGTACAAGCATGCATAGTGTTATATAAATCATGAATTCATGTTTGTCTCCTGGATTGGAGGCTACAGAAACCGATGGAGACTTTTCCACTTATATGAGTGTTCAGTAGATTTCTAAATTAACAATTTAAAATTCTTTCTCAACCTAAAAAAATTATTTTCTATATGTCATGAGAATGAGAATGGATGTTCCAGAAAATGTTGGTTTATGAGCATACAGTGCTTTTTTGTTAATAACGTTTGCTAAGTACTCTGTACTCACCATTGCTATTGTTTTTTTGTTTAGATTATAGCCAGCTTGGAATTTCACTTGGTGTGGATGAGGCCTACCCAGAGAAGTTCTATCCTGGGAGGGAGATGGTTGTGAGCACGACCCATATGAGCTGGACACCTTATATGAGACCGGGAACAACTAGGGGGTTACTAGCAAACGAACATCACCCCAAGGTATCTGTAGAATTAACGTGTTGTCTTTATATTCAGTACTTCTTGTATAATTAGAAGTGAACTAGACTGTCGACTTTTGGTATTGTAAATTCGAGTCCTAGTGGCTTTGTATCAAATTTTAGCTCTGCGTGGCTATGTTTATGTAAAATTATATTATCTCTAATTATTGTTTTGTTGCAATATTCTGATGAGCTTATTATTCGTTGGAGCGATGTTTTACCAAGCAAAAGAATAATAATCCTTTGACTGGTGTTAGTACACATGGTAATGACACTGGTCGTCACAATATGCCTATCTATTTTTAGTGGTATTGGGAATTCAAATTACCCACAATGGGCTATACTGTCCTGTGTTTTCAACCTATCTTGGCACCGCTTGAACTGGATGCGAGCTGATGGCGTATGACTGAAATTGCACTGTAACTACCAACAACTTACTTTGTTTATTTGCTACTAGTTATCGATACATCAGGAAAAAAACCTGATATCAGTACGAATAATATAAAGGAATAAGATAAAAAAACAAAAATACTAAAAAAAAGCCAGAATGGGCGAAAAAACAAAACAATAAAGCCTGTTGGAGTGCTGCCGAGTTCAGTTTCTTTCAGACTTCAAATCGGGATTTACTGATGCAACGAGATCAACACAAATACTAGCGACGTGATAGGGAGAACAGTCCTACATGTCCAAAGATGAAGAACATTTCTTTTGCGAAACTACTAGGTGTGAAGGGGGTTATGGCGGACGTCGTCCCATTAAGGCGCTCTAATCTCTTTGTCATAATCCTTTTTTAGGGAGAGCTTGCAATGTGTGTCCCGATGCATTTGCGATGGCGAATCAGTGGGCATTGTACTGCTACTGCCATGCGCTCCACCCTCCATGTGCGACAAACATCGGCGCAATACATCTTATTTAAGAGTTTATTAGAGCTGTTTTTTTAGCTTTAGATTATGGCTACGATTTATTATTTTTAGGTTATTTATGAAAAAAGTACAGAGTAATAGAAACTCAAATATAAATAAAGGCACTATAGTGTGTACTACAATTAACTTATAGACCATATTTTTTTAAAAAAATACCTGGTTTAAAAGCTAGTTACTGTAAAAAAATCGAAAATGGATTTTAAAAGCCGAAAAGAAGAGGTACATTAACCGGAAAATGTACTGATAAAACGAAATGCGATCCCTGGTACATGAGAATGTGCTTGTTCTTAATTATTTTTATCGTTACATTTTCTAACGAAGTGGCCGGGTGGCTATTCAATGGTAAGAGGATACGGATCCTCCCTGGCTACCATTGAAGTACTAATGGCAAAGAACGTCGATCCGATCAAAAGCATGGGGTCACTGATCCGCCATTGTAGTACTGATGGCCGATCGAAACCTGGGGACGAGCCGTGAGCATATGCTCTTCATACGCGTATATTTCTAGGCCAAAATAGTTTATACCGGAGAGCCATGGTGATAAGGTGGTAATGCGGCTGAAGGCCGTCGGATCTAACGCGTGCAGCCGGGATCGAGACTGGTGGCCAGGCTTGTGACATCTTCTTTTCGCGAACAGACCCTCGCCCCAATGGTCGCCTCCCTCTCCCTCGTTCTCTTCTCGACGAAGCATCCAGTCGCTCACTCGCTGGGGAGACCTATGGTTAGGGCGCCACCATCCATTCCGCACCCGGCCGCCGCCACCCTCCACCCCATCTTAGCCCCCAGAGGCGGGCCTCGGCCGCGGCGCCGCCTCTCCACTGCGACACCCTGCCGTCCACCCCTCCCAGCCCCATTTCCTGCGCCTCTCCTGTGGCCGCCGCGAGGAGGAGAAGGTGCATGGTCGTGGAAGTAGAAGTAGAAGCAGGGAGGTGATGGACCCATACCTGTTTTGTGCAGGTGCTGGTTGGCAACGTTGCGCTCAAAATGCTGGTTGCGCTACACTCCACCGACGTCCTCTGTCAAAGCTGCGCGGCTCAACCTCACCGTCCACGCCGAACCCGACCCTGCTTCGGGTTTTGTTTAAATGGTAACAAAAAGGTTTATACCATACTGTGGAATATCTATCTAACAAATTTCAAAAATAAGCCCAGACCTCTCGAAGTTTCGTCGCAATAGACCAATTACCACTGTCCTTTTTTACTTAACATTTTTTTATTTTTATGATCTCCGAGATACGACTTTAACTGTTACTTTTTATAACTGTGCATTGAGATATGCTAATAAAATTGTAATATCATAAAAGTATTTTAACGATGAATCTAATGATATAATTTTCATATAGCATAAATATATTGGCAGTGAAATTTTAGAAAATTTGATGGGACAGATTATAGGATGTTAAGTAATAGAGAACGAAGGGATACTTCCTACAAAAAAGTTGAGAGATGCAGAAAGGTATGACTAGTCATCTGATATAGGCCTTGTTCGGCAGGGCACAAGCCGGCCGGCTTTTGGCAGCCGCTACAGTACCTAACTTTTAAACGGAGTATTTTCTCAAGACGGGGTCTACAAGGTAAACGTAGTACACGTTAAAAGCCCAACATCTGTACCAGCCAAAATCGCAAGTGAGTATCGATCTCTCCGTAATCTGTACCGTAAACAGCCAAAATTCAAGAATTTCAACCAAAAGTCATAAGCCGCAGCCTAAAAGAACAGATCCATATTTTTTGACAAAGACATTTTGGTCCAACTTTATTAGAGTATACCAGAAAACTTGAGCCCATCGATGCCTTCATATGCAAATTAAACTATAAATAATGAAAACTATGTGAATGTATGAGATGACATAAAAATAACTCGAGTAGTAATAAAATATAGGAAAATCATGTTTCCGCGCATGCTCACGTTCGCATTGTGTCCCACATAGTCTGCAGAGCTGTCTTGGTCTAGTGATATCTGTGCTGGCTACGTGGAATATGAAGGGTGCGCAAGTGTTTTTATCAGTCTGAACGAGCTCGTGCACATGAAGATAATGATGGATGGGTCCATGGTTAGGTTGACCATACATCAGCTTCACAATGGAGGAAAACACTTAATACATCAGCAACACCTGATTCCTTCTGAAAACATGTCTTTTTTCTCCTCACCAAGCATCTTCTTGGCTTCTTGTTTGTTTTCCCCTTGCTTTTGTTGTTCAACAGTTTGCAAAAATTTACACTAATTTTTTCCTCCTACATTTGCATTGTTTTTTTTGAATTGCTCTTAGATCTAATCTTGAATGTACACATATTTGTACTAGTGCTAATCAGCTCCTTCAAATTAGCATATTTTGCTTTCTATTTGCTCTTAGATTTTATCTTGAATTTGCACACATTTGTACTAGTTTGCTCCTAAACTTGTACTAATCAACTTCCAAATTGCTCTCTGATTTCATCATAAAATTACTCATATTTATACTTCTTTTGCTCTTGAATTTGTATTAATTTGCTCTTCAAATCAACATAGTTTTCTCCTAAAATCGCTCTCTAATTTAATAGTGAATTGTAAAGATTTGCCTCTAAAATCATTCTAATTTTCTTTCAAATTATATAATTTTATTTTTTTCCCCAAATCATCCGACCTATAGATGGGAAGCAAGAAGATAAAAAAAAGAAATAGAGTGCTGCTAGTTTATTGTTTTGCTAAAAATAGATGTGTGTATCAGAATGTAGTCGTGCGTACATGCGGAAACGTAGCCTTTTTTAATAATCTATTTTAAATCCGAAATACATTATTATACTTGTATTTTATTTTTTTTACAGTTTTAATCATCTGTCGCTCTATGGGTGGGTGACTCGGGCTAGTCACCCAACTGTTGGGCGACTAGGGGGCTATAACCCTCACGCGCGTGCAACTGTCCGCACGTCATGCTCGCATTTTAGCCCCCTAGTCATCCAACCATTGGGCAACTTGAACTAATCACTCAACCAGGTTGGGCGACTAGGGGCTTCTCGCCCAACCGTTGGACGACAGGGACTAGTCATACAACGGTTGAGCAACTTGGCCACGTGTCACTCAATGGTTGGGTGACTAGCCCAAGTCGCCCAACCGTGGAGCGACTGATGGTTAAAACTGCAAAAAAATAAACACATGTATAATACTGTGATTTGAAATAAAAATAGATTATTTAAAAAGCTCAAATGTAGCCACATATGAAAATCGGATGGTGTGCGTTCAGTTGGACTATTGCACGTAAGGGTGAAATTGGATCAAATACGGATTAGATAGTACTCAAATCATATTCGCATCTATATTTTTTTCGAATTCGAATACGAATCAAACAAACGTTAGATACGAATATGGACCGAACAAATATCGGATATGAATTCGAATCGAATATCTACTCAATTCAGTCGAATCCAGATATCATCATAACTTATGTAGTATGAAGACATTAATAACATTTTATTCTCATACAATCATACTTAATCATTCTAATTCATTTACTTCACCTAAATAAACATGAATTCACTTTCAATTAAAAAATTTATCCAACTAATTAGTCGTATTGTAATAAAATATACATATTGATTCGTCGAATACAAATACGGATAGTCCTGGTAAAATAACATTTCGGATGGTAAAAGTCTAAACCATATTCGCATCTATATTTTTTATACGAATTCGAATATGAATAGAATAAAAATATTAATTAGATAAAAAATTTATACTATATACACATACTATCAAATATCAAATATGGCGCAACCATTTTTCAGCCTACTTGCACGCACGGTCGGTCTGCAGTCAAGTGAGTCCATGTCGTCCATTCGGCCCGCTAGCCACGTACGCGCGCGCGCGCGCCGCACGGCAAGCCCAGCTGGGCAAAACCGGGAAGAGACGAGGAGAGATACTACTAATAGCCTGCTGTTTTTATCCCACGCGCCTTTCCATTTCCGCGCACCACCCGTGCGCACAAAAATCCTTCACGTTCTGCTCGATGCATTCCCACTCGCGTTCGCCCGACGGCTCCTCGCCGCCGGCATTCCGCGTCCCGCTTTCGCCTCGCCTTACTATTAGTACCATCCCAAACCCTAGCGGCTTCCTCCCTTCCCCTCCCTCCCCATGGACGACGACCCCGCGCGCCGCCGCCGCCTATCGCTCCCGGCCGTGCCGCTCTCCCCCGCCTTCGCCACCGACCTCCCCTCCCACCGCCGCCTCCCGCCCTCGATCCTCCTCCCGCCGGTCCACCCCGCCGCCGCCTGTTTCGCCTCCCCCGTCCCAGGCCCCGGCTACTATCAGGTGCCGCCGCCGCCGGCTCGCACGGCGGGCGGTGGCGGGTCCCATCACGCGCGCTCGCTCTCGCAGCCCCCATTCTTCTCTATGGACTCCCTCGCCCCTCCTCCGTACGCCGATCTGGCTGCGCCGGCGGCGATCCCGCTCTCCCCGCCACCGCCGCCGTCGAGCTCCGACCGGGGGCCGTCTGGCCTGCCGCCGCTGCGGGCGGGGCACCGGCGGTCGCAGAGCGACATCCTCGGGTTCTCGCAGCCGAACCTGCACATGCCACCTCTGTCGCCCGTGAAGCGGGAGGCCACCGCGGCCGAGGGCCGTGAATCGGTGGGCAAAAACACCCTCGGCGGGCTCGTCGGATCGTACATGAACCCGAAGGGCCTGGGCGTGCTCGGATCCTCAGGGGACGACACCCAGGAGCGGCGCGACCACCTGGGCAGCGACCCACGCGCGTGGAGCCCCGCTGACAGCAGCGAGAACGAAACCGAGAGCGAAAGCGGAAGCATGCCCCGGCATTGCCGCAGCTTGTCGGTGGACAGCTTCATAGGGAAGCTCAACTTTGGAGCCGCGGTCCAGGAGTCGTCCAACCTGCCACCTCCATCTCCAGGGGCGGGTGCTGCTGGCGGCCTATCCCGCAGTGGAAGTGGGTCCATTGGCGGTGCCGCTGCTCTCTTTGCGACGGAGTTCGCCAATGGGGTGTTCAGTGAGGCTGAGAAGAAGAAGATCATCGCGAATGAGCGCCTCGCAGAGATTGTGTTGACAGATCCTAAGAGGGTCAAGAGGTGTGATCATTTTTGGAGTGTCCGGGGTCCATTTGGGAGGGTCGACATAGTGGTTTCGTTACTGAAATTGAGCATCTTCTTATAAAAATTTCCAGGATTCTAAATAATCGGTTATCTGCTGTGAAGTCAAAGGAGCGCAAGGTAAGATACATGTCGGAGCTTGAGCGTAAGGTTCAGGTGCTGCAGATGGAGGCTACTACATTGTCTTCACAATTGACAATGGTCCAGGTGTGTTCTCTGAAGGTGGTGAGCATTTTTATTTTGGGCTTTAAGTTTTGACAATCTTAGTTACTGTTGTAGTATCTGTTTGCAGCTGGACTATGCTGGGCTTGCAACTCAGAACAAGGAGATGAAAATCAGGCTGCAAGCAATGGAGCAGCAAGCACAGCTGAGAGATGGTGCGTTTGCTTCGTTATTTTTCAGCGTTTATGTTCATGTCTAGTACTGGTGATAGAAATAGATGATGTTTGCAGTAGAATTCAGCAAAATTTATGTATGTTGCGAGTTGATGCACGATGCCATACGTTCTGTGCATGTGTTACTTGCTGTATTAGAAAAGTTGTGATGACTTCTACATTCAGAACTTTGCTTTAGGAGTGTACATTTAGTGATCACCAGATAAGCCTTGTAGGGGCAACTGGAATTGGATAGTCAACAGGAATTGAATATGTAGTTCAGAAATCCGAATGGTATGACTTACGAGCAGTTGGAGGCTGGACATAATACTGAAAACATTTAGTTAAATTCCGATGCAGCATTGACAAACTGGAATGTGTGCTTGCCTGGATAGGATATTGCACTTGTTATTGCAAAATGTGCTGAATGTACCATCCAAATTGTTCTTATCTGTTGATGGCTCTTCTTTCACAGTGACTGAATTCACACTAGGCCTGCATGTATTGCCTTATGTCTTCATAATGTGCTCATCTGTAGCTCATGTGGTAGATTTATTCTTTTTTTGTTCGCTGACATAGTGCACGAATTTTCCATTGATTTGCTGCAAGTTGTGTCTATGTGCTTACTTCGATAATTGAATGTAGAATATCAATGTTTTTCACTACGACTTGAGTTGTTTACTTCTGAGATTCGTGCGCTAGGTTCCCACTGGTCATTCTTTTAATGAGCTTGATGCATCTGTTTTGGCCATGTTACATTGAATTATTTTTTGTGCGTGTGTCTTTGGCTTCTTCAATCACTAATTTAACTTTGTTATCTCATTATTTGTGTTCAGCTCTGAATGAGGCATTGGGTGCTGAGCTCCAGCGCCTAAAACTTGCTGCTGGTGAGATCAGTGATCCTCATATGCCCAAAGGTTCACACCGACAAATGAGCTCCCAAGTGATTCAACTGCAGCAGCTGCAAATGCAGAGGCAACCATCACAGCCTCAGCAAGCTCAGCAACAACAGCCACAGCAATCAGCACGGCTCGAGGCCCAACAACAACAGTGGAACTTCTAGGTTGATTTCACAAAGGAGATTTTCAAAGGGAATTTTCATATTACAGATTCAAGCAGGAACACCGTATGTCCTGGATAATATTTCGCTTAGGTTGCAGGGTAACAATGATAGGACATATTCGTCTTTCGTGCTTTGCGTGGAGGTCATTTTGTTACATGTTGGGTAATACTTGGGTGGACCTTGTATTGTACAAAGTGCCCGTCTCGACAGTCTTGCTAGAATTATCAACATTCCTTTTAGGTACATTTGTGCTTCGCTTTAAAGGGGATAACATAGAGGGAAATGTGTAACATATTCTTTATGGGGGGTAATTCCTGCCATGTTTTAGCGCCCGTAGCTTATATATCCTTAGGTTTCCATCAGTCGTTTTGGGTGGTGCCTAGTGGTGTTAATATTTTAGCTTCAGTTGTAGAACGATCCATGAAGCTGCAAGATGACTTGGCTCTTTTTAGTTTGAACAAAAGAAAGTTGGCTTGGCATTTTTGTCCTTTTGATCAAAGCTGCTTTTGTTTCCCTTTCCCTCTCCTTCCATACGAGCTAGCCAAACAAATTTTAGTTAAGCCCTGCACTTCAAACTTGGAATGTACAAGCATGATGCCACAAATCACACAAAAGAGCTTCAAAAACCTAGTGACTGATGAGCACAAATCAAACATGGTAGAGCCAGCCAGCCATCCCTAAGAGGCCAAGAAGCTATCATTATATGGCAAGCTAGCACAAATACCACGGAAGTACTAAGGAGAACGCCGAGGGGCCACTCCATGTTCAGCAGCCAGAGGCAGCCGCTGCCCCTGCCGACGGCAGCACGGCCGCCGTCTTGCACAGGTCTGCGCGCAGCGCGAGGTTCTCGCGGCGGAGCGCGCTGGCCCTCTCCCGGAGCCTCTCGTTCTCCGCTAGGATGCACCTGTTCTCGAGGTAGAGCTTCAGGTTCAGCATCTCCATCTCTGCTCCAGCTCTCATCAGCTCTCTCCTCCTCAGCCTTAACCTGTCCGTATATAGGTGTAAGCATGCAGCATCGTGTTCTTGAATGCGTCAGAGACTATTCACACAGGGCACAAAACTCCATTACTGCTTCTAGTCTTCTTCTACTGCTTCTGCTGTTACAAACTATAACAGAAACAAGTTTGGATCTTACCTCTTCCTCCTAAGAGTCATTGAAACACGAGGCTTCTGCTGCTGCTGCTGCTGCTGCTTGTGCTGCTTCTGCCTGATGGCAACAGAAGACGAGTGCTTCTTGCTGTTCCAGGGACCAGAGCACATGTTGCTAGATAAGTGGATAGTGTGTGTTTTTATTTATATAAAAGATGGTTTTGATGCTGGCTTTGGTGCCGTACGTGAGTCGTGGTGCTTTAGGTATTTTGTTTGGTGGTGCATGCACACATTGACATGACGCATGTGAAGGAGATAGAGGCAGGCAGCCCCTCCATCATGGTGCATGGACTATGGGCCAACGGATCTTCCAAGCATTAATCATTTACTACTAGCATATTTCATCAAAAAAGGAAGAGGTAGGGTGGAGAAATTAAATTAAATGTGATTCTGGTAGACCATCAGTGCATTGCTGATGAGACAGCAAGATCTTTTGACAGGAGCAGGTTGGAGAACAGAAGATAACAAAGAAAGGGAATCATTTCAGTTCAGTAGGAAGCTCCTAGAATTGAAATTGGCTGAATATTTGCAATCTTATTGTTAGCCTTTTTCTTCCAAACTCTTAAAGTTGATAATAAAAATGACAACATACTTCATCTAAAAGCAGATGGCTGAATTGCTATAGAGCATCATTAATTCTGGGCGGGGTGTTTGCATGATGAAGCTTTAGGCCCTATTTTAAAGTGTTGTGCCTTTTGGCTGAAATAATATTATATCAGCTGTTAATTTTTTCTAAGATATTTAATTAAAAAATAAATAAAAATAGAAAAAAAATTATTATATCTCTACTTATAATGCAAATAAAAAGGAGAAAAAACCACGTTAAAAAGCAACATATTTCTAACTACTTTTTATTTGTAACGGGGCCTTAAGAGTTCTCTTGGTACTCTATGCAAGGCGCAAGAGGTCTAAAATGCTTTCAAGCATATCATTCTTTTTGCTCATGTAGTTTCTTCGCTAAAATGATACCTCGTGCTCTCCATGATGCCCCCCTTCTCTCTCTCTCTCCAAATATACTGCGACATACCGTCTTCCTTTAGCACTCTAGCTCGATGGATTCTTTTAAATTATGGCTTATGATTTTTAAATTCTAGTTATTCACACGAGAGAGTACGAAAAGAGAGAAATAATTATATGTAATTTTGATCAATATAGCTGAAACTGGTACAGTGTCTACTACAATCGATTTATAGACCTCGATTTAAAAATCGTACTATTTAAAAACTAGTTACTATAGCAAAACCAGAAAACACAAGCACCAAGTCCCAGCAGCCATTCATCACCATCACAAACAATCATGGAGGGGAGAATCTTTCGGGAAAAACCTTGCTTTGGCCAAAAGTTGCACTCATTGCTCAGTGCTCACACACAGTAGCTAGGCAGCAGGAGGACACACACACACACAATAGCATCTCAAGAACCACAGCACTTGAGCTTTGGAGCTGCTCCTGCCCTCAGATGCCGATTCGGCGCTCTCGCAACACGTGTCCCTGCTCTTCGCATCCGGGTCCTCGTCCACTCATTCGATCCATGTCTACGCAGGTGGTGGTTTCATTCCGATGCTTGACCTCCAGTCACTGCACATCGACAACGCACCATTGATCATTGCTGCAACTTTGGCCATTGACACTGCCCCGTGCATGAACCTGGTTCACCCGTGGGGTGGGGGTTTCACCGCCAATGCGCATGTGAATCATGGATCATATTAGCCAGATGTGTCATGATTCATGAACACACAAACCTCATCCAGCAGCAACAGGGAGTGTGATCTTGGTCCAAGGACATCTTGATACCTTTTGGAGTAGGATTGGTGAGCAAATGAAGCTTGCACAAGAGGCGCTGGTACTAACATTCAGTGCTCAGAACTGTTGCAGACCAGGCATGGCAGGCTTGCATGGCATCTTCTTATCCAAGGAGTTAGGTAAATTTCTTCTCATCTAAGTTACCGCACAAATTTCAGGGAGATCCTTTGCTGGCATGTGCAGGATAGAAACGAAATCGCATCTCTTTCAGTCTGGTGGCAATATATGGAAGTAGTTCTGAGAGCCCGCTGTCAGCCTTCTCAGCATCGATCTTGCGTTTTTCAAATCAGGTGTGTAACTGCTTTACAAATTAAGAGCATAATTGTTCGAGTTTACAGAAATATTACAATAGGAGAATGCCATTCCAAAGAAGCTTCTACCTGACAAATAGATGTTTCAACTATTAGTAATCCATCTGCAACAATGTCAAGAAAAGGAAGGACCATTCCACTCATTTATTATGTCAGAACCAGTTACAACAACAGAAGCATGCAGGTTGTGACCTATGAACCTTTAGAGACACCCTGGGACGCTTTGAAGATGCGAAATGCAGCTATACACATTGTTATGTTACCAATCACTGTTAGAGCACCTTGAAGTGCTACAAGTACCTACAGGTCGTGCAAGAAAAACAGCATCACAAAGGGAAAGAACATGAGATCTTTTTGCTTTTGTCTATTTTTACAGTAATAGCTCAAGGGCTTACGCATCTCAATAATTCTGTCGAAAAACACCACAAGCATAAAGACTTCAGCAAAGAATTGCCGGGAACAGTTACCAGTGTCTAATCAAAGATTCAAGTGCACTGCTTTTAAGGCACGGACCCATCAAAATTTCAGGGTAGGCCAGGCGCGCAATAACATTTGACCAGTGTTATCAGCCCTCGGACACGGGTGTCGAAGTCCAATTCAGATTTAAGTGTCCAATTCGGCAAACTTTAGAAAATAAGATTCTAGGATTTATTTAATATAAACATATTTTATCATAACTATATATATTATAAATAATAAAGGCACCATGGTGCCCAGACTCCATGATTGAGACTCTCCAACCATGATTAAGACTTTCCATGCATGATTGATTCAGCATGCTAAATCAATTACTTCCTTTCCAAATCAATGCTTTTTTGAATTAATGAATGTTAACGGGTTTGCCTGATATATTATATATCACCGCACTTGTACGCATGTAAAAACAATCCAAAGATAAAAAGGCTTGGTGTCCAGACATCATAGTGCCCCAGTTCAACGTGTGTGTATCAACAAAAAGAGAGCAACGTGTTATGATCCGTTTTCCCATTTGGCCCATGCCTTACTTCCAAGCCTATTTAGTCCTTCAGCCCATTTGTGCATGTGCCGGCCTACCGGCCTATTTTCCTCTCTCTCTTGGTCTCCCCCTTATATCTTCTCTCTCTCAGTCTCTCTCTCTCTCCATTCTCACCACACATGTGCTACTCCTCCTTTCTCTCCCCCCCTTATCCTCTCCTCCACCTCCTCCGCCGCACATACACACGCGCCTCGGTTCCTCCTTCCTCCCTTCTCTCCCGATTCCAGCATCTTACCTACGCCACGGTACTGAAAACTCATGTGCTCCCACCCATGCATGTTGTGGTCAGGCGGTGGTGCGGCAAGGCGTGGCCAGGCCGCGAGCGGTGCAGGCGCATGGCGCCAGCGTGCAGGGGGTGCGCACGTGGGGTAGCGGGCGCGACGGTGGCCGATGGCCAGCGGCGGCATGGTCGGAGTGGCTAGATGGTTGATACCCACGACCACGCGATTCGGGTGGCCGAGGGCGCAACTGAATCGCATTTCGCATGGTGGTTGCGAGTTCATGCTGTGATTTGTGGTTTGCATGGCCGAACAACGATTTGCTCAGCCAAACAGCGATTCGCACGGCAAAAGGGGCTAGCGGACCCCTTTCTTCCGACCGGGCAAATCCTTTGTTGTTTCTCGTCAATTCCAGCTGGGTCATATCTGATTTACTTTTGTTCCACCTTGTAGGTTCGCACGTGGCCTTTGAGGAAACTTCGGACAGTTGCACACCTCGGATTCTTCGTGTAGTGAGTCCGCCGCATATGCTCAAGGCAAGTACATCGCGGCTGTAACCTCTTCATTTCACATTCCACATCTTTTATGATTATTTGTTACCATTGCCATTGAGTACAATTATTATATCACTAAAGCTTATCTAGCTATTATCATATCATTCATGCTTGCCTGATAATTATCATATCATTAAAGTTTACTTGGCTATTATTGTATCACTAATGCTTATCTGGTTATTATCATATCATTAAAATTTACCTGGCTATTATTATATCACTCATGCTTGGCTGGTAATTATCATATCACTAAAGTGTACCTGGCTATTATTATATCACTAATGCTTACCTGGTTATTATCATATCATATCACTAAAACTTATCTGGCTATTATCATATCACTAATGCTTAACTGATTATTATCATATCACTAAAGCTTACCTGGCTATTATCATATCACTCATGCTTGCCTAGTTATTATCATATTACTAATGCTTACCTGGTTGTTATCATATTACTAATACTTGTCTGATTATAGACTTCTAATATCATATTCAAACCATGATGTTCTAGGTTATCTTGTTTCACATACTTTTATGTTTATTAGGATACTCAGTTATTAGTGTTTAGAATTCATGCTTAAATCGTTAATAGATGATCATGTTGTAGACTTAGGTTTAAACCACTAACAATCTTTTAATACCAAAGGTTCTATGTTTTATCTTTGTAATATCATGATGTATTACTAGTATGATTTCTTTTGAGTCATGACCACTATATATATATATATATATATATATATATATATATATATATATATGTGTGTGTGTGTGTGTGTGTGTGTGTGTGTGTGTGTGTGTGTGTGTGTGTGTGTGTGTGTGTGTGTGTGTGTGTGTGTGTGTGTGTGTGTGTGTGTGTGTGTGTGTGTGTGTGTGTGTGTGTGTGTGTGTGTGTGTGTGTGTGTGTGTGTGTGTGTGTGTGTGTGTGTGTGTGTGTATTAATAATTGTTAATTTGACTAATAATTACTTATCACATAATAAAACTTTGTTGGTTGTCAACCCTTGTGTGAGCTATGTTATAATAACTCTTTTAGAATAATTCCTAGACCGTTATCGCCATGTTATTATTTCACATCACCATCTATCGGGATCTAATGCTTCTCCATTCCAAACATTTAATGAATCCTTCCACTTATCATAACCTGATCTTATCCTTCTCTTAGTTCCCTAAAATTCATACCATATAACATGTTAATAATATCACGGTTATCTAGTCTGAGGTTACTCACATATAGGGGAGATTTCCATCCACCTGGTAACGTACGGGGGCCATATATTTTTGTTATTCAGGATATTACACCCTGTCTACAGTTATACAGTCGAGGACAGTGTTGCGTCTGACTATTCTCGTTTAATCAAGCATGTGGGAAATAACCACCGGTGTCATTGCCATAATTTGCTAAATAACAATTATATTTAATTCCAATATTCATGTTACCTCTATTTCCGATTTTTATCAGTGGTTGCGATAAGCTAGTTTCATTGCATTTAACCTGTGTCAATTGCTAGTTAGAATTACTTGACATTTACTCACCTTGTTGCGACTGTTGTTGGGTACTTACTGAGATTTCTAAATCTCACGTTTACTTTTTCCATTCTCAGGTAAAAGGAGTGATTGCAACATACATGGATGGAAACACTCGAGTTTTTAGCACCGTAGTTTGCCACTATTTATATTTTCTTATTCATACTTTATTTAATTAGAAGTGTACCAGTCCTATGTTTCAAACTTTATTTACATCTTCCGCTGGTTTTCTAATAAAGTGCTAATAAAGTTTTAATTTCTGATGATTTCTATTATTACTTTTACTTATTCTTCATTTTGGTTATGACGTTCTGTAGTAGTATCTCATATTAATATATTAGGTGCTACAACTAGTGTTTTAACTTGAGGGAAATGTCTTACCTCAAGAGACTCTGAATTGTAGAAGAAATGCCACGTGCAAGCGCACATCGCTCCACCAAGAAGTGGAACCTATTGGACAGAAATGCAAATTTGTTATAGTAGTCAACAAACATAAAGTAAGCTGTGACAAAACCAGTTGAAAATTTGTGAAAATGTGAGCTATTATCAACAAGACGTTGTTATTTGTACATAGCCATCTCAATTCATAACTATGTAGATATCACACCAGTAAAGAGGGTTACTGAAGAGATAGCTTTCTTCTGATGAAAAAAATGAGTGAAGTGAACCGTTCCTATCTCAGAATCTTAAAATACACATATGAATCTCGCAATGTTCCACATAAATTGGTATTAACCACCACAGATTTCGTCGGCAAATTGCTAAATTGTAACTTAGCAAATATCAAATCTCTGTGTAAATTTACACTCACCATCCCCCAAGAAAGGCCCTTCCAACCCCTTAGCCCCTTCCTCTCCCCGTAGTCCCAAACCAGCGCCATGGCCGTCACCCTGCAATGCAATTCCCCTCCAAGATTTGATATTCACAGGCACCGATCGAAGCAAGCATGGAACAAAAATCACTTGGAGCTAACGGCTAACCTAACGGTAGCAAATGATAGAGGCAGTACCACTCAACAACGCTGGAGACGTGGACGGTCCATGTGGGCAGCGAGAGCGCGTTCGCCGGCTCAGCCAGCGCGGCGAGCGCCGGCGGCGCGGCCGCAGCCGCGGCAGCCGCCGCGAAGGCGACGGCGCTCGCCAGGTGGACCGCGGACGGAGGCCTCCGTGGCTCCCGTCGAGGTGGAGGAGGAGGAGAGGGTGCTAGTGCTGCTATGAGCCGGAGAGACGATGCCATGGGAGCGTTCTTGGCGTTCACAGAACCTCGCGAGCTGCTGAGGATTTTGTACAGGACAACCGGACATGCGTAGTATATCTGTATCCGTATATCGGTATATGTATAAATCGCCGTGTACTCCTGTACGGTCGTGTACAATGTATAAGTTGTCACTGGCGTTTACCCTAGCTTTGTAACAAATGTATTAAAGTTTTGGGGTTTGTTTGGAATGTAAAAATTTTCAAAAAAAAAAGTTCAATTTCCATAGAAATATAGGAAAATTCCTTATTTCAAGAATTAAAAATGCTCAGGTTGGGATGCATACAAATAGGGCTGTAAACGAGCCGAGCTCGAGCGAGCTTGACCTGGCAAGCTCGAGCTCGGTAGAAAATCGAGCCGAGCTCGAGCGAGCCTGAGATCAACATCGAACTTTAAGTTAGGCTCGAGCTCGGCTCCGACAAAACTCGAGCTCGCTCGAGCTCGGCTCGTGTAGGTTCGGTGGGGAGGAGGGAGGGAGTACCTGCGGGCTGCGAAGCCGTGGCCGAGGTGCCGAGCTGCCGGATCCGGGTTGAGGAGGGGCGGCGCTGCCGGGGGAGAGGAAGGGGACGGGGGAGGAGAGGCGGCGGGGGAGAGGAGGGGCGCCGGGGGGACGAGGAGGAGCGGCGGCGGGCCGAGTCGAGGAGGGGCGCCGGGGGACGAGGGGCAGCGGCTGGGGGCGAGGAGGCGACGGGAGGCGAGGAGCCGAGGAAGGGGACGGGGGGGCGGCGGGGGGAGAGGAAGGGGACGGGGGCGGGAGAGGGGGGGCGGCGGCGGGGGAGAGGAAGGGGACGGGGGGCGGCGCCAGGGAGGGGGCGAGGAGGGGCGCCGGCGGGGGGAGGAGGGGTGGTGGCGGCGGCGGAGAGAAGGGGACGGGGGGCGGGAGAGGGGGTCGGCGGCGGAGGGGGGCGAGGAGGGACGGCGGCGGGGGAGAGGAGAAGGGCGACGAGGGGGACGGGAGTGGGGGGGCAGCTGGCGGCGGGGGCGACGAGGAGGGGCGGGCCGCGGCGAGGGACGGCCCGCGGGGGGCGGCGAGGAGGGGCGGGGGGGGCAGGAGGGGCGGGGGCGGCGAGGTGGGGCGGGGGGCAGGAGCCAGGAGGGGCGGCGGCGGGGAGCAGGCTGTAGGCGGAGGCGCCGAGGCGCGTGGGGGAGAGGCGCGGGGGTGGGGTGGGGGCGCTAGGATTTTGAGAGGAGAGGCGGGAGGAAGGCCGGAGGGGGTGTGGGGAAATGGAGAAGGGTGAAAAAATATTAAGCTCGCGAGCTATTCGAGTTCGGCTCGTTAAAGCTCGCGAGCTTAAGATGAAGTTCGAATTCGGTTCGTTTGGAGCTCGAGCCAAGCTCGAATCGAGTCTAGAGCGAGCCAAGCTCGAGCAGTTCGCGAACCTCGAGCTTTTTTTAAGCCCTACATACAATAGACTAGTCAAGTGCGCAAAGGGCGGAAGTGAAAAAACATTGAACCGATAGACCGATAAAAAGACCTAAGTGACCATGTCTGCACAAGGCATTAGATTTTTCTCTTTCCTTCTTTGTGAAGGCCCATTTCATTTTAATTTTTTATATGTAACTGCGCTGCACATATTCTCTGCTCAAGATAGAATGGAAATAATTTTCGTCGCAATAAAAAGGAAATAATGAACAATTTTTGGCACAGCATCAGTTGATGAATTCAGACAAATCCACCAAGGACAGAGGTTCTTACTTTTTTTTTTTGAGTAATCCCTCTTTTACCTTTTATCAATCTAGGGGGAGGTTCTATTCATGAATCCTACAAAATATTGCAGACATCCTTTCACATGCGTTTTTACAATCCTAGCTGCTTTGGAACCACTTGAAATGCCAGAAATGCCAAGGTACGGTCATTTGGCAACCCTAGCCATCTTCACCACCAATAGACATTGTGATTGGTTCTTGGTGATTTAGTTAATGCTGACTAACTTTCGCAAAACATGGCTTGTGAATATGGAGCTGAGTGGCTTCAAGAAGGGCTACACTTCTGTTCTCTTGGACCATACCATGACAAGAGCAAACCCCATTAGGGACATCAGCACAACCTGCACACAGAAGCACGAATTGATTTAGCAAATGACAAATCCTAATTTATATCTGACTATCTGAGCAACAGATTACCAGAAAAATTCCCCTGTCCCAAAGCTTGAAAGATATAGGAATCAGAAGTAATGATGCTACAACAAGAATTACATGGTACTAGCTCGAATTGATTTCTAGGTCCAAAGGAAGTGTTTCATCTGAATTAGCCATGTCAAAACATAAGTTATTAATTTGCTAAATAGATGTTACTCCGTGAAATAGTGCCAAGATTTAAGACAAACAGCTATAACTCAGGATGAAAGTCACTTAAGTAGCATTTGAAAGAGATAATCGGCAAGAGACTAAGAGTTAATGCTTAAATGCTGAGATAAAAGCAACAGGTGAGGAAAAGTAGGCGTACTGATATGGCTGGAGGCACTCCCACTAGTGGGTCTGGGAAGAACCTGTTTGCTAAAGCAAGAGCAAGAAGGCTACTTTGCATTCCTGTATGAAATATTGGTGAGACAACAGAAGAAATTGCAAAGAACATATCCTAATGCAACTGGAAACCACAAATACCTGTCTCAAAAGATATTGTTCTTTGTAGTGCCTTTACATCAGCTGACTTGCGAAACCAAGTACCAGCAAGATGATATCCAGCTACAAAAGATGACGTATGGAATGCAAAAAGGAGAAGCACAATGGCTAGTCCAAATGGCGACAAAACAGCCTTAATATTTATAGCCAATGGTGAGCCAACACATAAAGCAGTCACAAACACTGACAGCGGAGGGAGAAATGGCTGAATAGCCGAACAAAGCCTTGGAAGAAATCTTCATAGTATCATGAAACAAGAAGTTAAGACACATTAACCCAAACTCTTAGAACGGATATTACAATAGGTGGGGAGCAAAAGATCAAAAGAATATATACTAACAGAACTGTCAGATCTAGCAAAGTTGTCTCCTGTACTTCAAAGAAATGAAGGGAATACCTGTTCAGAAGCAATCCAGCTGCAATTGGAGCAACCACTATTTGAACAATGCTGGACATCATCCCTTTGACATCCACAGGTAATTTCTTTCCAATAAGCAAGTAGGATAAAGTTGGGGTGACAAAAACCGCAGTAGCTGTCGACAATGATGTCATAACAATGCTGAGGGGAGCCATATGTGGATCTGTCAGGAAAGTTGCATAGTTTGACAGTTGTGCTCCGCTCACACATGAAACCAACATGATACCAGCACCTAAAAACAAGTCCAAATCAGGGTTCACTACATAGCCTTCAATGTTTCTTATGAAAGCATATTAAATACTGGATAAATTCAATTCCCCTACCTAGAGCAGTAGGAAGATTGAAAGTTGTAACTGCTAGAGTGCCAAAAAGGAATCCAAAGAAAGGCTTGACAATAAACTGTCCAACATAGCCAGCAGCAATAGCATCTGGCCTTTGTATTGCTTCAATAAAATCCTTAAGGCTTGAGTTCACACCTACAGCAAACATCAGGAACCCCAATGCTGGTGCGTAGTATCTGCCAGGATATTGACACAGTCACACTCACACATAAAAAATGTAAATAACAAGGTTAAGTGTAGAACAAACTACCACTAACTAAAGAAAGATAGTATTACATCAAGCATGTAACGAATGTGTTTAACTTCAACCTCTTCATAGCTGTCTGATTGCATATACAAAGGCTGCTTTTGAGTGATAAGTAGAACTTTCATAGGATATCAGTAGCAGAAATGATATAGTAATCGCAAGCAAATCCCTCATCTCCCATCCTCACTGGCAACCAATCAACATTTGTCTTTATAAGCAAAGATGAACAATCAGGGTCCTATTTCCAGAATGTTTTTTATCCTATTTCCAGAATGTTTTTTATCTCCCAAAAACCAACCAATCAACATTTGTCTTTATAAGCAAAGATGAACAATCAGGGTCCTATTTCCAGAATGTTTTTTTATCCTATTTCCAGAATGTTCAAAAACCAACCTTATTATAATTTCTGCATTAATTTGAATTCACCCCATACAGTGAATGGGAATGGTGATTTACAAACATTCCGTGTATTAAGTTAGAAAGATGGTACCTTTCCAAGGCATTAGGAAAACAGAACACAAATGCCAGCTTGGGTTAGTTCATTGGGAATCAATTATTAAGCATACTTATAATTTGTAAAAGAACACAGAAACCAACATTTATCAGCTGAAAGAATGATCCTGAACCACTTAAACTTCAATAACTGAATCTAACTAAACGGTCCAAGTCATCAGATCACTAGTCAAGGTCCTCAAGGAACAGGGCCGCATTCCACATACTGCTAAAGGTATAACTGAACTATACTAACCGGCGAGACAGAAGCCTGTGAACATAGCCATCCAGTTCAACAACTGAATCAAAGCAAACAACAAAAAACATTGCAAGATTGACCTGGTTGTGAACCATGTAAAAGAAGGTGGGTACACCAGAGCAAGAATTGTGCTCCCCAGCACTATATGGGGAATAATGGAGTTGGCACCCTTCAGAATCTTCAGCAAACCAACTTTGCTCTCCTCCACACCCTGAAAAATATTAGTCCAACGGGTAAAGCAGAAGGCACTAAGTGAACACCCAATACTAATACATACAAAAGCCACTAGCTAAGGTGTAAATAACTACATCAGAAGGGCACCTGAGGAGAAGGTAGTACAGCATCCTCCCCAATGCGGCCTTGCTCGAACGAACCACTCGCACTCGCCCAGACGCGCCCCCTAGCAGAGTTTCCAGATCTCCGTTCTCCTTCTGAACAAGAACCACAATTCTAAATTTCCAACCAAAACAGTAAAGTTTCAATAAAAAATATCACACTTTTAACCAAAAGTAGGAAAAGAAAAGATCCAGGGGGAGTGTTAGATTAACGAAGAACGACGACGGTGGTATCAACCAATCAGGGGAAAAGAATCGAAACAAGGACCTCCAGACTCCACCAATCCATACAGCTTCGAAAGCTTGAGTCGAGAACTTACGCCATGAAACCCGCGGCGGCGAGCTCGCCGGGAGAGCCAGAGAGACGCGATCCGCCACGCGCGGACGCCGGCCGGCCAACGGGCAGAAACCGGCGAACTGGGGCCGCCTCAGGACGGCGGCGGTGGGGGCCATTTGACCGCGAGGGAGTGGGAGGGAGCGGCAGCAGCGAGGAAGAAGAGGGGTATGCGGGCTTCAGAATCAGGGCCGAGACAGAGTTTGATGACGTAGATAGGAACAGCCGAACAGGGTAGATTGTTGGAAGAATGGGCAAGCCGGCAAGGACATGATGGAACAATTAATTGGGACATTATAATATGGCTTAGCACCTTCTGATTTGGAATTATTCGGCTGATTCCTGAGTATTCAGTCATCTTCCGGTGCTCGTTGAAACAACCAAAAATTTGAAAAATCAAATTTGATTTGAGTTTGCCTTTGATTTGAGCTCCATAACCCTCCCCAATCTATTCAACACCAATCTCAAAGCAAAAACCCCCACTAATCCTTGTCATCACGGCGTTATCACGGTGAGAACGAGATTTTTTCGCGCGGTCACTGTTCGTGTCCGAAAATCCCGTCGCCACCCCCGATTTTTGTCACCGCCGACGTCACCGCACCTTCTCGTCCCTGCAAGCCACTGCCAGCTCCTGCCCGTTTGTCAGACGCCATACCAACCCTTAAATGCGCCTGCACCGGTATCAAGCCCCCCCCCTCCGGGCGCTGCCGCCACCGCCGCGCCCTGATTTTTCTGCCACCGTCGGTTTCTCTGCAAACCGCGCTCTCCCGCGCCTTCCGGTCCTTGCCACCGCAGCCGACCCGTACAATGCCGACCTCTGCACCCTTGACTGCCGTGGATGGACACCCTAGCCAGCCAGCCATTCTCGAGCTCCAGTTCATCGCCGCCAAATATCTCCCCACCCCTCTCTCCGGGGAACCGACTAACTCCGCCTATTTAAGCACGGCCAAGTCCTCCATTGTAATCCACTAGCCTCCCTGAAGCTCACCGAGCATCCCCAACAACCCTCTCTCGCCCCATTGTAGGTAATTGCTGAAATTCCCCAAATGCAAGCCCTAATCCAATGTCGAACCTCTGCCCCACAATTTTCCAATTCCCTCCGCCCATAGCACCTCCACAGCCCTAGGAACCTCCCCCAAGCCTTGCCCTAGCTCTTCGACCCCTCTCCTTCCCCGGCACCGTGAGATACCCCATGACCAAAACCGACCACCGTGGCCAGCTCATTCCAGACTCCCCGAGCTCCGGCCAACCCCTCCCTAAGCTCCCCCACACCCCAGTGGTGCCCAAGCGCCAATCCAATTGCCCTAGAAACCTCTTGGCTGTCCCAATTTTCAGATTAGCCGCAAGGGAGGAGGAGCTCGCCGCCGGCGATTGCCGCCTCCACCGGCCCTCCAACCACCCAAAATGAAACCCCCATAGTGCCCTAAACCCGCCTATGCCCTCGGTTGCCGTCGCAAAGCCCCCTAGCGCCGCCGGTAGCCGCCACCACCCTCCCCTGCCTCGCTGCGCGCGCGGTTCAAACGGAGAAGAAGCACAGTAGCTTCCGATCGAGCCGCCCCGCGTTGCGGTTGGACCGAATCCCGTTGCCCGCGCCGGACGCGCCCGACCCGAGCCCGACCGAAGCGTCCCGACTGGACCCGCTCGCCCCCGCGCCCGTTGCGTCCGACCCGAGCCCAGTCGATGCGGTCGCGCTGAACCACTCCGCCCGAACCCGAGGAATAGTGCACCGAGCCCGATGAACAGTGATTGACCCGAAGCCCAAAATACATCTTTATACTCTCCGAATTCGTTTCGAGCCCGTCAACCCAAATCCAAGGCCCATTTCCCCATATAGCTCCCCCTATAAGCCCAAGAGCCCACTTTATTGGAGTTTTCGAATTTTCTTTATTCGTTTATTTTCTTTATTCCTCGCTCATTCCTTCGGGCACGGAATTAATATTATTTTACTTGTTTTGCGTTAGCTTCCGGAGTCGAGTTTGCACAGGAGCCGAAAGGAGAAGCGCAAGTCCAGTCCCAGTCCGTGGAAGAATACGAATTAATTGAAATCACCGATCCGCAAGGCAAGTCGCACATATTTTTGAACATATTGATCCCACATTTCCTGAATTATTTATTTATATGTACTTTCATTATGTTATTTTCATTCTGTTATTTTATGTACGTCAAATGTTTAGAATGACATGATATTAGCTATATCCTACCACCCGAAAAGCCCAGTTTAACTTGATGGCCATATTCACCTTGACAAACTTAGTCACATAAAATATAAGAGTATCATCATTGTAGTTAGGGACATCACATCTCTCTACTGTTAAGGTTTGGCATTGGTCTAGAGTTTTGGGAAGTTGGAAATAGGATAAATGAGGATCGCAGAGATGGATTCGAAGACTTTATCCTAGGGTGGAGGCTGGTTATGGATTGGTGGCAGTACAGTGTGTACTGAATACGGGTTTGTGCGTGGATGATGCCTCAGTTAAAAATGTAAGGACTAGACCCTTATGTTGAGTAACAGACATAGTAATCGCCCAACCGCAAGCGTTGACTTGGTCAAACCTGGCTTAGTAACTGCTCAACTTCAATTGAACCTCTGCAACTGAAAAGGGGGAGACAGAGGGTGAGTCCGTATGGGAGGTGGTTAACCATACAACTGTAGGACTGCGATGAGTCGGACGAGATCTGTGGGGTCATCCGAGCTTGTCGAGATTAAACACCTACTGGGCGGAGTCTATATAAAGAACTGAGCAATGAACATCCTTGTTGTCTTAACTCTTTAGCGGGAGTTATGGGATCTTGTGGGTAAAACATGGCAGCTTTGCAAAGTCATGACAAATGGTATTCGAATACGCCGTGCTTCCGGTAAATGAAGCTGTGTTTAATGGGTGGATCCAGTAATGAGGCATAAGTAGATTTGTTAATAATTTGGAAATATTGAGTGAGGATAATCAAGTTTGAAAACCCCATTTACCCTAATGAAGTATATTTTAAAGGTTTTCAAATGGTTCCAACTAAAACCGCATCCACATAAAATAATAGACCTTATCCCCATTTTACTTGAAGTCCTATGCATGTAGTTACTGTTGGGCTCCGTGTGACTTGTTGAGTACGGTAGTTGTACTCATACTTGCTAAAAACATAAACAGAAACAACAAATATTGAAGAGGCAGGAGAAGACGAAGAGGTGATTCTGTACGAGGTCAATGAAGCGTGGAATTAGGATCGTTCTTCGCTCGAGTGTGCCTGTTGTTTCTTTTGTGTAATGTAACTAAGGGCAGTTGACCCTACTGTGATACTTGGCTTTCGCCTTTATATTGTAATAAAGCTCGCTTTTACTCTTAAGCTTGTGTTGGCAATGTTATCCACTCGTTGGATGCACTCGCAGTTGAACAGTCCTGGGCAGCTGCGAGGATTTCATAATACTCCCAGAAAAGGGGGTGTTACACTCATTGCCTTGCAAAAACGCCCTGGCTTGGTTTAACAAACTTGTTTATCTGGATGTATGATTTCACAGTACATTGATTTAGATATACCACACAAGATTATGTGGTGCAATTTACTTTGTTTGAAAGGGTGATCTTTTAAACAATCTCCCTTCAGAATTGCCTATGTAATTTGAGTTCAAACTTGTAACATCCTGGAAAATATAAATATTAAATTATAAAGTTTTTTTGGATTATTTTATTTGCTTTACATTTGAATTTGGAGTTTGTTGACTTTTTGTAAATATAAAGGAATTTCAAAAAGTAAAAAGAGGGAAGAAATCAACACGTAAAATAATAAAACATGAGTATCAAATAAAGAAATTGAAAAGATGGTCCATAAAATAGGAGAAGTGTAAATAAGCATGGAATGTTATCCCTAGAAATTTTGGTAAGCAAAATAAAAATGTTAATAAATATAAGTTCAAGTGTATGTATATGTATATATACATACAACTAGGCATAGTAAGGAAATAACCTTTATGTAGTAAATATCCACAAAATGGTAAATATAGAATTATAAGGAGCAAGAAAGAGAGTAAATATAATTGAAATTATATGAAGATATACATAATTGTTACACACACAAATGTCTAAACTAAAAAGAAAAGAAAAGAAAAATAACACAGCCGGGCCGGCCATCACCCCGGCCCAGCCTTCTCTCCTCGTACGGTCGGCACGCTCGCGCAGCCCAGCCCGCCACCAGCAGCGCGCGTCCGTTTTCTTCCCCCCCCCACTGCCAAGCGGGCCCGCTCTCCCGCGCCTCTCCTCGCTGACAGCGGCCCCGCCTCCACTCGCTCTTTCTCTCTCTGCCGCTGGGCCCGATCCCGCACGAGCCCATGCGCCAGGCCTCCCTCTCCCTCTGGCCGGTGGCCCTCCCGCTCGCGCTCTCTTCTTCCTCCCTCTTCCTTCTCCACGCGTCCGCAGCGCCGTTCGCTCCCTTGCGCTCGCTCTCTCTCGCGCCTGCCGCAGCCAATCCCCTTCCTCTCTCTCTCACACCTCGCGGGCAGATTCGAAGCACCCCGCTACCTCTCTCTTCCACAAAATCTCGGGGAGATTTGGTGCATCCCCCTTCCGCCGGCGTGAGCAGGGCGGAGCGCCAGCTGCCACCCTCGCTGCGCGCCTCTTCCGGCTATAAAAGCCACGTCTGCGCGTTTCAAACACGCCGCATTACTCTCTTCTCCCATCCCCTATAAGCAATTGGCCCGAGAACCCTCCAATTGCCGTCGGCTCCCTCCTTCTTCCCCAACTCCGGCGCCACCCTCCCCGCCGATTCCGGCCGCCTCCAGGCACATCCCAGCTCCCAGAGCTTCGTGGGAGCAAGACGAAGCCGACCCCCTCCTCCCTCGGGTCTCCCTTGGCCCGAGCATCGCCGGCGTCGACCACCTCCCCGGGCCTCCGCCGTCGCACGCCGCCAGCCCTCTCCGGCCACCGTCGTCCCCGGCCATCTACACCAGAAGTTTCCCCATCGCCCAAGGGTTATATTCCATGAACGGCCCGGACCCCTCCGGCCACCACTCGCCGCCGGCGCCGCCGTCCTCTTCTTCCTCTGCCCGGCTCCCTCCCGAAGCTACTTCAAGGGGATTACTTACCCCTATAGGGTAAGCATCGCTCGGCTCGGCCGAGTGGCTTCCAGCGCTATCTCTTCTCCCTCCCTACTCCCGCGTCGCGCGTTCGAGTCCGGCTCCGCGCGTGCGGTCGAGCAATTCTTTCGATTTTTCTCTCGGGCTGACAGGTGGGCCCCACTTGTCGGTCGCTTAACCGAAGCAGCCCTCTGACCGCTGGGCTCCACTGGTCAGTGGGACATGTATACAGAACGCATACTGACATATGGGCCCCACTGGCCATAGACACAGTAATAAACGAATAAAGAAAAAGATAAAAATTAAGAAAATGACATGTGGGTTCCACTGTCAGAAATTTGATAATATTTGGAATTAACTAAACTGAGAACTTCAAATAATCATAACTTATTCATTTTAACTCCAAATTGAGTAACACAAATTTCTAAATTCATCTAAAATCAAGATCTATCCAATGGAACTGAAATCATAAATTTTAGAGTTCATTTGAATTTCTGGTGTTATTTGGTTTGATTTGTTGCTTTTCTTTTTGTACAAATTTTTGGCGCGCGCTAAAATAGCATACGAGGCTCAAGAGGAAGAGTTCGAGGCAGCAGCACTAGAAACTCCGGATAATCAAGCACCCGACCACTGTAACCAAGGCGAGTCAATACTTTGATCATGTTGAACCTACATTTCTGCAAATTACTTTGTTTTAAATTAACAAAGTGCATTGCTGTTATTTTTATGCAAATGCATGCTAAATTTGATATCTAGTTATATGCCATTGTTTACCTTGAATAATATTACCCCCTCCTTTGAGTATTTGAATGAGTGAACCTTGTCGCCCTAGCAAAAATATAATAGTAACATTTCGAAAATAAGTCCGTAACCGTATGCCATGCTTAGCATTGATTAGGAACTCGGGGCAAAAGATTGTCCCAAGCATCACTTTTATTCATGAGAAACTGGTTTGGGCAGTCATGGTGGAAATGACTGGTATATTTGGTTATGGATATTTTATGTTCCCAAAAATCCCAACATGCTTTAATGTCTGGGTGGATTGGTTCGTGGGTGTGTATGAGTATGTGTATGTGTGATGCAGTGGATGCACAGTGTGGTGCAGTGGATGCATAAAGTGGGTTAGTGGTAGACCGCCCAGATAACCCTAAGGACTGAATCTTGTCATGTTCCCCCGTGTATGACAAGCACAACCGCAAACTGGCAAAGTGTAGGCAGGGTTTACTAATTTGTGTGGCTCTAAGTGGTTACGTGAAGGTATGACCACGAGCAAAGGGATGGATGGTCGCATCCCCGCCTTTGCCCGTGATGGCTCACGAGGGACCCTTCCCGAGGGATGGTCGGATCCTACGGAAGATAGACCTTAGCGGGCGTAACCACAGTAGGACTATGCATTGTAACGATCCTGTGATATTCTACTCAACCGCATGGCTAAGGAATCATGTGGGGCAACGGGTGGATTTATCTCTTGTGGGTAAAGTGTGCAAAACTCTGCAGAGTCAAAACTATTCGAATAGCCGTGCCCACGGTCAAGGGCAGACATGGGAACTTAACTAGATATAGTTCTATTTCAAAATGCTTTGTGGGTGGGAATGGAAAAGTGGAAGGGCAGTGTAAGGCCCTAGTTTGGAATTGTCCTGGGTGTCGTCCCAGTGAAATGACCTGGGTGTCGTCTCAGTGTTAAGTTAAGCGGCTATAACGCTGAAAAGAAATTGCTATATGGTGCAGATGCCATGTAAAGGTGGATGGAATCTGAATCACTATTAATATTGCATGTTCTTGAACAATATGCTTTTGTTCAAAATGCTAGGTCTTAGGAATTTTTATATAATTGTATTCAAAAGCACTCTTTGCAAAACAAAATAAACCTAAGCCATCCTTTGGTTAGCCATACATGTTACATATTGTATTCTGTGTGTTGATTCGCTGAGCACGGGGTCGGAGTGCTCATGCTCGCTTTTGCGGCAAAATTCAGAATCAGGAGTCAAATCGCCTCGCCTCAGCAACAAGAGTGGACAAGCTGGCAGATAAGATGAAGATGAAGATGTCAAGGGTTAGGTCGCGAACCTCCAGTTGGCTGCCTGTGGGCATGTCCTGAAGGTCCCACCTGTGGGCATGTCCTGAAGGTCCCACCTGTGTGCTTCGTTCTTCCGCTGCTGCAATTTATTGATTTCGGCCAAATCGGCCCATGAAGTAAGTCTACTATTATATTTACGCTTCCGCATGATATGTATTTTGATATTCATTACTGTAACTGTGTGCACTATCTACTGATCCAGGGAATAGTGTAGTTAAACACAGTAGATTCCAGATTATAAAATCTGGGTCTGACAAAACTACCCTATATTCGAAGGTGCAATGATGTCTCTATAAATAAAAGTTAGGGTCTCATTTTTTTCGGTTTTCTCACTTATGATTTATATTATAATAGCTATCTTTTAAACGGCGTATTTTTTAAAACGCGATCTATTAGTACTAATTGATTGTAGTAGATATTGTACCGATTTTAGCTATACCCGATAAAATTACACGCGACTATCTCTCTCCGTACTCTCTCATAAACAGTTAAAATTCAAAAGATATAAGACAAAAGTCATATGCTGTAATTCAAAAAAACACACCCTTAGGTCTTTTTTTTTGGATCTGTCAAAAAATGATGTGTCTCTCTATAAATGAACGTTTGAGATTACGAACTCATGTTATCATACCACGGTAAATTTGTTTTTCCTTTTAATAATGTCTACCACGTATTCTCTCTCTAAAGTAGGACCTGCAACTAAATAAAACATCACCTCTTTTTCTCATGCCCTACTCTTCCTCTTCCTCCACCATTTCATTGACACACGAGTCCATTAATCTTTTTTTCTTTTTTTTGGAACCAGAGCAAAACTTAGTGCTCATGCTAGTAAGATTCTCTTAGTTGGCATGTTTTTTTGGCTTTTGCTTATGACTTTTAACTGCGGTTTATGGTTTTTGAGTTATTCGGGAAAGAGTACGAAGTAACAGAAACTTGCGTGCAGTTTTGACTAAATAAATGAAGTCGCTATTGTATATACTATAATTAATTTGTAGATCATACCTTGAAAAGACACCTGTTTAAAACTTAGTTACTGTAAAAAAATTAAAAATAGATTTTAGAAGACGAAAAACGGCCCAGTGTCCTCTCCCTCCAATTTCGCTTGGTACTGGTGCCAAGAGGGCTTAGTGTAACACCCCCATTTCTGGGAGCGTTATGAATCCCTCGCAACTACACAGGATTGTTCAGTTGTGAGTTACATCATTCGAGTATATAACATTGTCGACACAAGCTCAATTACAAAAGTCGACTTTATTATAATAAAAGGGCTTAAAGCCAAGTCTCACAGTAGGGCCAACGGCCTTTAGATATATTACAGCAAAAAGACACCACAGGCATACTTGAGCGGAGAACGACCCTAATCCCAAATCCCAAGCTTCTTCCATTTCATAGTATATCATCTCTTCGTCTTCGCCTGTTTCCTCAAAGTCGGCAATTTATGTTTATGCTTTTAGCAAGTATGAGTACAACTACCGTACTCAGCAAGTCACACGGAGTTTAACATTAACTATATGCATGGTATAACAAGTGAAGGGAAAACATGTTAATTATATCTATGTGGATGCAGTTTTAGTTGAGAATCAAATAAAAACTTGAAAAGTAACTTCATTAAGGTAAAGGGATTTTCAAGCGTGATTATCAATATTCATCATTACCAAACCATTCTCAACTCTACTTATGCTTTGCTGTTGGATTCACCCATTAAACACAACTTCATTCACCGGAAGCATGGCGTATTCGAATACAATTATTTCATGACTCTGCAGAGTTGCTCTGCTTTACCCACAAGATCTCTCAACTCCCATGACAGAGTTAAGAAAACAAGATTGTTCACTGCTCAATTCTTTATATAGCCTCCACCCAGTAGGTCCTACGCCTCCATAAGCTCGGATGACCCCACGGATCTCATCCGACTCATAGCAGTCCTACTGTTGTATGGTTAACCACCTTCCATACGAACTTACCCTCGGACTCCCCCAGCCAGTTGCAGAGGTTCAATTGAACTTGGGCAGTTATTAAACCAGGTTTGACAAATCAACGCTTGTGGTTGGGCGGGTACTATGTTCTTTACTCAGCATAAGGGTCTAGTCCATATTCAGTACACCCTGTACTGCCACCAATCCCATGCACAAACCCATATTCAGTACACCCTGTACTGCCACCAATCCACAACCAAGCCTCTACCCTAGGGTAAGGTCTTCGGATCCACCTCTGTAATCCTCGTTTGCCCTAGATCCATCTTTTCAAAATTCTAGACAAATACTAAGATTCTTAATAGTGAAAAGATTTTAGTGAATTCCTAAACTATCATGTTTATATCACTATTTTATTTAATACTACTATGTTTTGTCAAGACGAATATGCTCATCAAGTTTAACGAGGCTTTTTCGGGTGGTAGGACATAACTAATAAATCATGTCATTCTAAACAGTAGTTATACACAAAATAATAATTTAAAACTATCATAATGAAAATACTGCTAAATAAATAAAGACAAGGTAGGTTCAATATGGTCAAAGTATGCGCGACTTGCCTTACGAGTCTATGATTTCAACTAGTTCAAACTCCTCGACGGGCTGGGCCTGAATCTGGCCTTCTCCTTCCAGCCCCTGAGAAACTTCGATGTCGGAGGCTAACACAAAAGCAAATTAAAATAAATTAATTCCATGCCCGAAGGGTTGAGCTAGGAATAAAGAAATAAAATTCGATAAAATTCAAATAAATTGAGATTTGGGCTTATAGGAGTGTCATATGGGGAAATGGGCCTGAGATTTGGGTTGGCGGGCTCGAAACGGATCTAGAGAGTATAAACTTGTATTTTTGGGTTCGGGCCGGTTACTGTTCATCGGGCTCGGTCAATACTATTCATCGGGCTCGGGTCGGGTTTGGCTAGGCGGTTTGGCTCAGCCGTGTCGGGTTGGATTCGGTCGGCTGGAATAGGCGCGCCCGGCCCTGGCGAACAGACTCGGCTCAACCAAGTCGGTTGGGTCCGGTCGGACTCACTGTGCATGCGGCTCGGTCGGGCGGAACGGGCGCGGCGAGAGGGTTCGACCCAACCGAAACCGAGCGACCAGGTCGGAGGAACAGTGCTCGGGTCACTGTTCTTCTTCCCCGTTCGGCCCGCACGCGCGCAGAGAAGCAGAGCAAGGAGGCGGCGGCTTGCGGCGGGGCTAGGCTGAACGGCGATGCGTTTTGAGGGCATGGACGGACTCAGTGAAGAGTGGGGGTTCCATTTTGGGCAGTGGTGGGTCCGGCGGAGGCGGCAATCGCCGGCGGCGAGCTCCTCCCATTTGCGGCCATTTTTGGAATTGCTAGCTCAAGGTAGTTTTCTAGGGCAATTAGGCCGGTGCTTGGGCATCACTAGTGTTTGGGTAAGGTCATGGGAGGGTCGGTTTACGCTAGAAAGGCTTGAGTTGGGCCGGCCACGGTGGACAGTCTCGGCCGTTGGGGTGCTCACGGCGCCGGGGAAGGAGAGGCGTTGGGAGGCTAAGGCGGCGGTCGGGTAGGGTTTCTGGGGGCTCAAGGACACTACCGGTGAAAGGAATTGAAGAATAGAGGAGTGGAGGACCGACATTGCGCTAGGGCTTACGCTTTGGGGATTTTGGAATTGCCGGCAATGGAGGGGAATGGGGGAGGCTTTGGGGCGTCGATTAGCTTCAGGGGATTGTGATGCTCAGCTTGGAAGGTCGGGAATGCTTAAATAGGTGAGGTAAGTCAGTTGGCACCAGATATTTTCCATGGCGGCAATGGCGCGTGGCGGTCGGTGGCGTTGCCACGCCCTCGGGCCTGGTCGGGGGCGTCAGGGCGGTGGGGGTAAGGCTGCAAGGGAGCTCTGTCCAAGCCGTGGAGGTGGTGGAGTCCGGAAGGCGCGGGGTGCGGTGGCGTGAGCAGAGAAGACGGACGGCGGCAAAGTTGGGACACGGCGGCTGCCACGGCTCTGGGAGCTGGTACAGCGGCCGACCATCGAGCGGAGCTGGCGGGAAGGGTGCAGGGGCGGTCGGTCACGAAGGGAGCATGAGCGGCGGCGGGATTGGTAAGGTGGTGGAGTATTTTCAGACATGTACAGTGCCAGCAGTTGCTCCCTCTCCAATCCGTTTGAGATGGTCAAGATTAGGGCATCTGTTTGTTGAGATTGGTGTGGATTAGGATGATGGATCAAGGGAACAAAACAAAAGCGAAAATCCAATCCAAATTCAGCTTTTGAACTTTTTCAGGTTTTCGGTTTTGTTTCACTTAGTACCAGTTCAAAATACAAATTCGTGGATGGCCTTACTTACATGATTCCAACGGATGTCACTTCCATCCAAATATCAGTCTTAGCCCATGTTCAAACCAACTTCGGACTTTTGATTTTAGAAACTAAAAGATATTTTGAACGTGTTGTTCTCTTAACATGCTTCCCCCTCCCCCCTTCTTTGCATTATGTATGAAGGTATAACAATGTTTTTTTTCTATTTTTGTTATTTTTCTTTAATTAAATGCATCAGAAAAATTAATGGATGATGCAGTGTCATTTCGGCCAAAAGCCACAACACTTTTAAACGGGGCCTTAATTTGTGTCCTTTTGATCTTTTTTAGAAGATTTTGATCTTTTTATTTACCCCCTCTAACTTTTTTGACTTTTTAGGTCTCTAAAATGCGACTATTTTACATTAAGATGTACTAATAAAAATATAATATTATAAAAGTCTGATAGAATTTCTATATACCAATAGAGACAGCCTATTGGCGATAGACCTGTTGAAGTCTCGAGTCAGCTCTAGAAAAGCCTGGTCCGGCTCGACATAGGTTGAGCCTGAAGCGTGTGAAAGGCCGACTTTCCCATTTTTAGAAATACAAAATATTATTTAATTATTTTTGGAATAAAATAGTATTACTTACTTCTTTTTCGTGACAAAAATATATTATCATTTGTTGCTGATATCATGGTTTTTGGGCTTCAGGCTGAACCTATGTGACGAAAATCTAGGCCTAAGCTCGGCCCATCTTTCAGCCCGAAAAAATCTAGCCAGGCTCGGCCTAGGCCACTGGCAAGGCTGCCCATGAATCTACCCTACTCTATAATACACCAAAATTTTCTTTGCTAAATCCACCCCCTCAACCACCTTCACAGTCATGCCTAATCTAAGTCCACACAGATTTGTATACCAAATAATCCAACTTCATACAAATGAATGGTCTAGATCTCTCCTCAAACATTCTTCTCTTACTCATTGAAGATCCTAAGATCAAGATTATTTGAATCATGCATCATTGAACCCACCCCGCGCTACGTGTGAGCCTCCTCCTCCGACCTTCTACCCCATCTCCCCACGATCTCCGCTCCTCCCCCGTTCTCTACGCCGCCTCCTCCCCTCCCTCCTCCATCCGCGCCTCCGCTCCTCCCCCGGTTCTCCGCGCCGCCTCCTCCCCTCCCTCCTCCGCCCTAGCCTTCTCCCCTCCCTCATCCGCCGCTCCGCCCTCGCCTACTCCTCCCCACCTCGCGCCGCCGCCACCTCCTCTTCCCTCCACTTCTCTGGCTTCGAGACCGCGATAGCTTCCGCCGCATTAGCCTCCAGCGCGCTGCGGCCTCCGCGCCGCCACTACCCTCCCGTCCCCCCGCCACGCGCGCATCCAGCGACCACCACCGCTCCAAGGCCGCGCCGAGGTGCGGCCGCGGTCGCCGCGTCAGTGCGCTGCCTGGCGGTGGCGGCCGACGAGCTCTCCATCGACCCCTCCTTCCCCGTACTCCTCCCTTGGATTTCGCCGCCGCCTGCCTCCCCCCACCGCCGCCTCCTCCCCTCCGCCTCCTCCCCGGTACACCTCATGCACTGCTCCAGCTTGCTGGCCATGGCGGCGTGGCCCAATCCCTGGCTTCCGCTTTTCCTCGTCGCCGCCCTGTTCGCCTTCGAGGGCCGGCTCTCCACGCCCTCCTGCTCCGGTAGTTCACCCGACCCCGCCCCGGCCTCAGGCGACCTGAGGGCCATGATAGTCGCCGACCTGATGCTCCTTGGGTCGGACGCCACCTACGCCGACCGCTTCTTCAGGGACCACGTCATGTCCAAGTTCATCGCTGTGAGTGATCAGATTCAGATGCGAGCGCCCCACATTTCTACGAATTTTCGCCTTTTTTGGCATCTAGATGTTAAATTTTCGCACCGTATCCGGAAGTAGTTTCCCTCTGTAGGGATTATACGGGCTAAACTGGGGGAAATTGAATCGTTTCGTACCTATTCACTTGATTCAGGTGCATTTACCATTCTACTGTTTCAGAGGGGGAAATTTGGACCTGGAGAGCTATCCGTTAGGTCAATTACACTCCATCTTGCTGCTTGTTTCACTTGATTATACTACGACACTTACTGCATTGCAGTGCTCAAACTTTGGAAAATTGGATCTTTTTAGCTTTCATGTGCTATGTTTTTTTTCGGAAGCTATAGTACGATTTGCAATATATTTGAGATACGAAGCATTTCTTATTGATAAGTGTAAAGCTCAAGTAACGTGGCAATTATAAGCTTTTGGATGGGTACTATACATGTTTTTTATTATTACTTTGTGCAAAGGCTTCATGTGCTATGTTATGTTTTTGCCAGAAATCTATTCAAACATTGAATCCGGATATGATAATAGTCCTTGGGGACATCTCAGCAAAAGGTTCGGAGCAGACCGAGAGCAAATGGATAGCTGTTATTGAGCAGTTCGAGGGGATATTGGGTCGTTACTCTGCCCTTCCTCTTCATATCACGTTAGGTGATAAAGATGTCGGTGGATGTGCGAATTTGGATGGTAAATTTGTGCACCGTATGGCCAAGCATTTGCAAGGATTGGATTCAAGTGGTTGTGGCGCTTTTGAGATTAAAGTAATGTCAGTTTTGTGTCGCTAAATGCGGTTGCATTGCTCTGTGGTGACAACGCCTTGCGGTTCAGTGTTGAGAAGGTTATGGAGAGGGAAAGCCGTCATTTTCAAAGGAAATGGTTGAATGAAAAAAAGCATTGTCCTTTGGGAAGTGAAAAAGGAGAAGGTTTCGGTGACCATAGTTGGAGGCAAAGCAGCATGAAGTCAGGGTCTGGCCATGTCGTTTTGCTCCATATTCCACTGCATAAGCCCGATAAGTCTGATGGAGGAGTCGTTGGTGCTCCCACGTTTTCAGAGGGAACTGTCTCAGATCTTCCTTTGGTTTCCTTGAGTTCAAAACAAAGGTAAATTTTGGATAGTATGTATTCTGAAATAGAGGCTTAATCCATGTCCTTTTCTTAATTTGGGAGATTCGGTAACTCCTATTCCATTCCAATGCTCTTGTGTTTCCACCATTCTGTAAGATTGGCGGTTTGTAAATTATGGATATAACAAATACATGAGCTTTACCTGTCCCTTTATTGAGGTTCTGTTAGACCGCTTGGCGCTTGCCTTGAATTTTAGAACAATAATTGACGTGAAATGTCCAACATTATGCACCTGTTGTCTGTGTGGCCCTAATTACTGGGTGTTTATTATTCTAACATGCCATTTAACCCTGCAGTGAAGCTGATGGCAGGAGGCTATATGATCAATTGCGTACCCTCCCTGCAAATTCAACTCAATATATTCTTCAAGCACTTGAACCAAGGTTAGCCCTCCATATACAGCAGCACTTGGTGATTGCACTGGGAAAATTTATAGCTGTGAATTGAATTACTTTTGCCATTATTTTTTTGGTTACATTGTTTAGCTGCTGCATTTTGTTATTATTCGTGGTTATTGTTTTCAAACTATTTAATTTGATGTGCTTGTTCATAAAAAGTTCTTATTGAGCTTTCTCCTCATAGGAAGGCACTTGAAGTCCTAAACCCGTTTCTCTTTCCACAGGATTATATTTAGTGCTCATGCTGATAGCTTCTTAGATTACACTCATGCTGATGGGACACGGGAAGTAACAGTGCCAGCTATGACATGGAAGACAATAGGAGTGCCTGGTTTTGTCATCGCTACATTTGGACGGAAAGGGGCTGTGACTGTGAGCTGCTGTTGGCTAGCTCAGGAATGGTACGCAATGACAGGATATTCAGCGTTTTTGTTCCTGACTGCTCTTGCAGTAAGATGGTCACATTGGATCTGAAATGAAAGGCTAAAACTTATTTAAAGGTATGATTGGTGTTTTATCTCACCTTTAATGTGTTTGACATAATTTCATTTCTTGCATGATGTTTGCGTTGTCTGGTGTTAAGTCTTCTCATTGCCTGCAGAATAGTTTTGGGCCAATCCCAGTATAGCACAATTTGGAGTTTGAACACATATAATGAAGCTAATCTCAAGGTCATCCTTCACAATTATAATGGACTGGGACCCTGTCTCTATCAGCTTTAGAACTTCTTCTGTTAGCCTTGCAGGGTCTTACCTCAAGCTCCACATGATCTTTTGGATGTGCCTTGATACACTGACTCGAGCTAGAAGCTTATTGATTTGTTTATCGGACTTCATTATTCTTTGCATCCAGTTAGTATAAAAAGAGCAAGACTGGGTGCTTGCTGTCCATGGGGTCATAATTTTGCTATACTGACACCAATAGGTAGCTCGAGGTTTTGCCACATGCTTAAGAGCCGACCTCTTCCATGTTATGGCTTGGAGTGCCTATCTTTGCCTTTTAATACTATGTGTGTTGTTCATGTGGGGTGGCTTCCTACTCCTTGAAATGAAGTTGCAAGAATACTTCTTGTATGTACTTCTTGTATGCAGTAGCTAATACCATTACCAATCTTTTTAAAAGTCCTGCCTTTGATAAAAATAAAATCGCTACGTGCAGCCAGATAACCTATGCCCTATGGTGTAGCCATCATGCATTAGCACGTCTTTCTTGTTAACAAAAATTATTAACGTGTGGATGAGTTTGTTGTGAGATCTCCATAGTATCATACCTTAATTTCTCCACACACACGCTATAACATTTCACTGTCTCAACCTAGATCTATTTGAGCTGGTTGGTGCTATTGTATCAGCACAAGATTGATTTAATTGGCCTGTATGGATTTGTAGGATAGTTACTGGATGATGGAAATTTTATCAGGTTTGGTACTGTTCGACGAGAATTGTTGACAAGGAGTATACAATCTTGCCAGGTTTGCCCTTTGAGGACTTAATGGCAGTCCTGCCAGATCGATATGGGAAATAAGCCCATAGATCACTGCCCTTTGCTATGCAACGGTGCTACTGTGTGTTGGTCCAGAGAGCAGCAAGCACCACAAGCGGTGGCTTATTGTTGCATCTGTAATGCTAGAATGAGGCTCTGCTGCGATTCTGGAAGCACCAAGTTCTCCGTGTCTCCACTCTCCACCTCTTATGCCCCCTGATCTTCGACACCATTGATGTTGTGCGAGCGTATGATGCCATTTCACTGTCCATCTTCAATGCAGCTTCTGATGTGAGGTCAGCAAGTAAGTATCAACTAAATGTTGAGGTGTTATCTGAACACAGTTACATTCAAACCATATGACAAACATATACGAAACCATTATTTAACCGGGAAACTCAAGCCTTGCATCTCCGGTGCTGCTCAGCTTAGCATTGAGGACCTGTGCAGCGGTGGGAGTTTGGGAAGGGAAATGGGGGTTTTACCGTTTTAGGGAAATGGTGGAATGCCGATCCGCCGCCTCGCGTGGGGGCCGACCGGTTGGCCGGGGGCTGGCGGTCGGGCGCGCAGACGAGGTGCTTCCTCGGGTGCGGCGACGGGGAGGAGGGGAGCGTGCTCTCTAAGGTCTACGAGGAGAGGCGCGTGATGGGGTATGATCGATTGGAGCCGTTGTTTTTTTCTGTGATTGTTTTTTGAAATGGAAATGGTTGGTGATGCAGGTACTCGCCGGAGCAGATGTTTACGGTTGTCGCCACGGTGGATCTCTATGAGGATTTCGTGCCGTGGTGCCAGCGGTCGAGAATTATCAGGCGGTATGACAAGAAATCAAGAATTCACCAGTAAGGCTACCCCCCATAAAATTGCTTGTACATCTGTATCAGTCTGTTAACAGTGTAAACACATTATATATCTTGCTTGATGAACATTCCTCTATTTATGTTTTTGTCTTTATCTAAATAAGCAAATATTGTTTTCACTTAATTTTTACCTCTTTGAATTCTGATTTGTCTTATCTTAACTGAAAAGAACGTAGATTATGGTCGTATGGCTGAAATTCTTGTTCGGAGGGCAGGTTCTTATGATGAATTCACTCGGTTGACATCTATCACATGGGTAATTCTTGTCTTGCATGTTTTCTGTGATCTTGATCTGGGAATTTAGTTTGTAGTGGCTACTTGAATACTTGTAGTATCTTTACATTTTCTGCTTCAAAATGCAGATGAACGAGTTCGTGAAGCTTGGTGGGGAACAACTTGTTCCTTACTATGCAGATATTATGTGACAAAAATATTTGGTTATACAATATATGAGACGTGAATCTTAATGAATCTGATTGTTCGTTTTATTTTTTACAAATTTTATCTTGTTTTGTATTTTACCGTAGCGTTAGCATGGGCACACTACTAGTAGGTATAATTGACGACCACACTTTATATAGTTTAAGGGTACGGATTTTATAAAGTCAAATAAAAAAGAATGGAACGAGTATTTACTACGGAGTGTGGGCGGAGGATGGTAAACCGAAGCAAATTTGGCCCGCCTCAAAGCGACTTACGACTCTTTTTTAGAGGAAAGCGACTGTTACATCTAAGCATTGTTTAGGGGGAAAAGAAGAGAGTATGGGCCATGACTTTCTAGGCCCGGGCTCGGCCTATCATGGTCAAGCCAACACCTCCGATGGGCACCCAGACCAAGTATCGGCTCGGCCCAGGAAATGCTCATGTCTAGGTAGGACAGAGCTGCGTGACCCGTTGTAAGCTGGCCGATCCATCATCGCTGGCCGTCCGATCGGATTCAAGGCAGGTCGACGCTTTACACGGTGGACCAAACGCCACCGCCACGGTGGAACCTCCCGTTCACCCCACCCGCCAGCCTCCGAAATATCAAGCGCCACGTCGGCACCGCCGCTACTCCTCCCCGTCACGTGCCCCTCACGCGCTAGGGTTTCCGCCGCATACCTACTTATACCACGAAACCCCCGACTCTCTTCCCCCTCTTCCCCGGCTGCGCCCCCGCTTGCAGCCGCCCAATCCTACGCGACGCCGCCGCTTACCCCTCCTCCTCCCGATGCCGTCCCTCCCCGCTGCACCCTCCTCCAGCGAGCCCATGGCCGTCGACGACTCCACCTCCAAGAAGTCCAAGCGCAAGCTCAAGGCCGCCGCCAAGGCCGAGGCGGCCGAGATGGAGGCCGCCTCGAGCAGGAAGGAGAAGAAGAAGGACAAGAAGCGCAAGGCAAAGGAGCCGTCCCCTCCCGCAGCGTCCTCTTCGGACGACGAGAGGAGCAGCACGAGCTCCGAGGAGCCGGCCGCGTCGGCGCCCGCCGCGAAGAAGGCGATGAAAGATAAGAAGGGGAAGGCTGTGGCTGATGAGGAGGGGGACGACGGCGAGCTCACGGCCAGCGGCGACGAGGATCCGGCCGACCCGAATGCTCTCTCCAACTTCCGGATTTCGGAGCCGCTGACGCAGAGTCTCAAGTCCAAGGGGATCAAGGCGCTGTTCCCCATCCAGGCCACCACCTTCGACCTCGTCCTTGACGGCAGCGACTTGGTCGGCCGGGCGCGCACTGGCCAGGTGAGAGTTCCTTTCGACTTGTGTGTCTCATTCGACAGATTGGTACGGTAGAATTCGTAGTTGTTTGAGTTACTATCCTGCGCGTTTACACTTAATAGCAAGCTTGCGGCGCTACACGACTACTGTTTTTGCAGGAATTCTGTCTAATTTATGGCACTTGCCCAATTCTAGCTAGGGATTGCTACATTGTTGTACGAATTGCGCTGCTTGCATAAAACTTGAGTATTATCATGACCATACATACGTGGGTTTAAAAAGGGAATTGCTGTTTCTGTACATACGTGTGCTGTTCTCACAGTTTTCTCAGCATAGGTTGTTTTTTATGAAGTTACTGGTAGGGGAGTGTTTTGTGTTCATAGTGATGGGTGTGGTAACCCTGAATTTCTCATTATGGACTATGGAGGACTAGCCATGGGAAACATAATTCTTTATTTTTGTCGTGTTTGTCTCTGAAAACTTGGTATGGCCTAATCAAAGATGCTGTTACATATTATAGGGCAAAACTTTGGCTTTTGTTCTGCCCATATTGGAGTCGTTAGTTAATGGGACACACAAGGCATCCAGAAGAACTGATTATGGCAGACCACCAAGTGTTTTGGTTTTGCTACCGACCAGAGAGCTTGCCAAGCAGGTAAGATCGTACTGTACTACTTTCTGATTCTCAAGAAAGAAAATCCTTTCTATTTGTTTTAACTTTGCCAAAATGAATTTCAGGTGCACACGGACTTTGCGTTTTATGGTGCATCATTTGGGCTTTCTTCATGCTGTGTATATGGAGGTGCTGAATATCGTCCTCAAGAAATAGCAATCAGAAAGGGGGTTGACATTATTGTTGGGACTCCTGGCCGCATCAAGGTAATTATTTTCTTTTGTCGACATCTCTGGTTGACTGGACGCAGAATGACTTAATTTTATTCTCATGTTTGCTACATGATTTTCTTGTCCAGGATTTTATTGTAAAGGGAACACTCAATTTTAAGTCTTTGAAATTCCGTGTCCTTGATGAAGCTGATGAGATGCTTAATATGGGCTTCGTTGACGATGTTGAACTTATTCTCGGTATATCCACATTTTCTATTCCAAATGTTCTTCAATTTTCGAGTCTCATGTGGTTAGTCATGATGATTGTCTTCTTTGAATTGAGCCAATTGTTCACTCACTTTTTCTAGATCCGTACATATTGAATAATCAACATTTGACAATGTCAATTGCGGTATTTATCTGTTTGACATAAATTCTGATGTAACTGAATCCTTCATTAATCATAAACAGGCAAGGTTGAAGATGCTACAAAAGTACAGACGCTTCTGTTCAGTGCTACTATACCAGATTGGGTGAAGAAGGTATGGTTCACTTTGACACGATACATTACTATTGTTGAGGTATTTTTTTCATAATTTATATAAGCTGACAATTCATTGGTATGGCTACTCTGGAATGATTGTAGCTCTCCTTGAAATTTCTGAAAACTGACAAGAAAACAGTTGATCTTGTTGGCAATGAGAAACTGAAAGCTAGTGCATCGGTTAGGCATCTTGCTCTTCCTTGTAACCGTGCTGCAAGGGCACAAGTTATTCCAGACATCATCCGATGCTATAGCCGGTACGAGCTTCCTCCAAATGGTCCTCGTTTATGAGTACTGTGACATCATCAATTTTTACTATATCTTTTATTTTTGGGTTCAGTGGAGGCCGGACCATTATTTTCACCGAGACAAAAGAATCTGCATCAGAGCTTTCTGGTTTGATTGCTGGATCCCGTGCCTTGCATGGAGATGTTGCGCAAACTCAGCGTGAAGTAAGTGATTATTTACCGACCAGCTATGATCTTACGGTGCCTGTGTCCAATGAACTCGTGTGAAATAACGTGTCATCCTCTGTAGCATGTTTTGAAAATTTCTACTAACATGTCTAGATTGTATTTTTTTTATTGTGCTTTGAAAATTTCTACTAACATGTCTAGATTGTATTTTTTTATTGTGCTACTAATGTGTCATATAATTGGTGATGACATGTGTATATAATGTACCAGTTTAAATAATCTGGGTGTGCTATTCTACTTTAGACGCAGTTGGATCCCATTGTATAAATTATCATTTTAAATGTTATTTGTGAATCCTTATTTTAGTAGCTTGTCACCCATTTGTAATTTTGTAGGTCATTCTTGCTGGATTCAGGAGCGGTAAGTTTCTAGTTTTGGTTGCTACAAATGTGGCAGCACGAGGGCTGGATATTAATGATGTGCAGCTTATCATTCAGGTATGACATGTTCTGCAGTTGGTTAACTTTGCTTAGAAATAAGCCTTGCCCGCTCGTTGATGATATTCCAAACCTCCAGTGTGAACCTCCACGTGATGTTGAAGCTTACATACACCGGTCAGGTCGGACAGGGAGAGCTGGTAGGTTAAATGGATTATCATTTTTTAGTTTGCTGTTTATAATGATTACCTTTTAAGCAATACCTGTTGATTTTCAGGTAATACTGGCGTTGCTGTCATGCTTTTTGAACCCAGATATAAGCACAATGTGAGCAGAATAGAAAGGGAGTCTGGGGTGAAGTTTGAACATATCTCTGCACCACAACCAACTGATGTTGCGCAATCTGCTGGTACTGAAGCAGCTGAAGCCATTGCCAGTGTGTCAGACAGGTAAAATATATTTTTTTAAAAAAATTGTGTTGAGCATATTTTGTAGTAGATTGATTTGTGCCATTAACTATGTGGTTTGATGCAATGCAGTGTTATTCCTGTTTTCCGGCAGCAAGCAGAGCAACTGTTAAGCTCTTCCAGTATGTCTGCTGTTGACCTACTAGCCAAAGCACTTGCAAAGGCAGTTGTAAGTTGGTTTCTAGTTACATACTTTTACAATTATACTGGCTGTAGTAATTAACAGGAAATGTATTTCTTAGGGCTACACTGACATAAAGAAGAGATCTTTGCTTTCTTCTATGGAGAACTATACCACATTGCTTCTTCAAACTGGCAGATCAATGTATACACCAGGGTGAGTGACTATGCTATTGCTATTTAGTATTTACTCCTTTTGGGTCATGAGCAGCCTCATGTGTTAAATTGATCGGGAAACTTCTGCGTGCAGGTTTGTTATCACTACATTGAAAAGGTTCATGCCAGAAGATAGACTTGCAGATGTGAAGGGTGTGACCCTCACTGCTGATGGGACAGGTGCTGTATTTGATGTTCCTGCGGCAGAGGTTGAAGATTATATGCAAGGTATACCTTTGGTACAGGGTTTCACTTATTTTTATAACGAGAAACTAATGCAAATTTGTAAATGTGTTACTACTGTATATGTACAGTTTTGCAGAGATACTCTTAATCCTATTTTGGGATTCAAATTAAATCAATTGAAGTTGAATTTGTGTATTTGGAGGTACTACTGCACTACTCAAATTTGCTGCATGATTCCTGCAGGTTCAGAGAACGCCGCCATGGTAACAATTGAGGAAGTGACACAACTGCCACCCTTGCAAGAGAGGGACCAGTCAACAGGCAACTCTGGTGGAGGAAGGTTTGGCCGTGGTGGCAGTGGCAGGAGATTCTCGGGTGGTGGTGGCCGAGGCGGTGGTGGGAGAGGGTTTTCTGGTAGGGGAGGCGGCGGCAATAGGTTTAACAGGAGGTATTAGAGGCTGCTGCAGGCTTAGCGAACACTTAAAAGCGGTATATTATTTTTTTTGACGAAGTTTGAGAAAGGCACAGGGAATCGTCACAGTTTTGACTGTGGCTTGTATCGGTTTCTATTTATTTGTTTGTGTTGTCCCCGACATTATGACGATTAATTTTGCCAACGAAGAGTGTGCAATTTTGATCCTATACTCCATAGCAACTGTTATCAATGATGCTATCTGCGTGTGTGCGTGTGCTCGCGCGCGCGTGGGGTTTTGAATGCCTGAAGTAAGTAGCTTTTGCATGCAAATCTATCTTAATGATACTTACTGTTCGTTTTCCGCTTTGTTTGCGTCCGGAAGCTTGTTTGATGCATCTTTTCTAGAGTGGGTACTTCTATTCCCATGCTTCTGCGATGCTGATGTATACATAATTAAAGCCTTCTTGTTATGCTACGGATCGGCATTGGTCGTCTGGTTGAGGTATCCACATGATACGCTAGTAAGGTCTCGTTTGGCACAGCTCAGCTTCACTAGTGAAGTGTTTTTTTTTGTTTCAGCTTCACGAGCAGTTTCACCGATGAAGCTAAATCTGTTTTGGAAAACTGTTTCGCAAAACAGCTTCATCAACAGTTTCATGCATGGCTGAGAGAGGGCAATTGTCCAAGATGCCCCTGTCTACCTGACTTGTTCTAACATTTGGAGTTGTATGTTTGTATATGGTCATATGAATTAAAAAATAATATATTTGAATGAGTATGAATTAAAACATTAAAATGAAAAATAATAAAAAATTAAAATCATTAGGAAGCAATATTAGTGCATTGTTTATGTTTCGTGAACGGAAGAGGTGAACGAGATGGACTAGTGGCAAATGCGTGTAATTTTGGTGAACCAGAGGGGCAGTGGGTTCCTAGGGCTGCGGGCCTGAGGGAGAGAGCTGTGAAAAGCTACTTTTTTCAGCTTCACTTCTCCCTATTCCTTTGTGAGAGCAGAAAAAAGGAGTTTCACCCATGAAGCTGTTTGCAAAAAGGGTGTTTGGCAAAAAACAGCTCACAACAGCTCATGAAGCTGTTGGTGAAGCTGTGCCAAACAGGGCCTAATCAGGGGCGGGCCCAGCAGGTAGTCCATATAGGCCTAGGACTACCCTGCAATAGTGCAACTTGGCCCAAAAACAACCGGTGCCCTAACCCAAAAACACCCGGTCCCTCCGCTTCCGCCTCCGCCAGGCGCCCAGGCTCCCTCCGCGGCTCCGCCTTCGCCTCGGCGCCTCCGCAATTTGGCCGGCTCCCTCCGCCTCCGCCTCCGGGCCGCCTCCCTCCGCCAGCCGCCAGGCTCCCTCCGCCTCCGGCGCGGGAAGGGCGAGGCCGAGTTCGACGAGGAGGCGTGGACTAAGGTTACTAACCATCACCGATGCTTCACTAATCACTACGCCCTAACTATCCGATGCTTAGTTTCATACTTTCATTGGTTTCTTATTGTTAGTTTGTTACTATGAGAATGGATTAGTGTAATAGATTGCTCTTTGTGCTGAATTGGTGTACAAGCATTGGATTATTGTGTTCAGGCTTTCAGGGAAGCTGAATTGGAGCAGGCTTTCAGTTTCAGGGAAGTTGAATTGGAGCATGTTTAGGCAATATGTTTTGCAATTAGGACTTAAATTTTTACTCTAGTTTTACCTCACAATTTCAAATTGTCGCATTTGTAGCAATGAACAATCAAACCACATGTGATGGCCCATATGCGCATTGGTAAATTGCATGATGGATATAATTGTTTCGAGCTTGGATTTCATATATAGTTGGCACAAGGGAAATGTGGAAAGTTATTGAATGATTGTAAATATGTAATGGTGATTCTGCTGTCTGTCTCATATGGTCAAATTTCGTTTCACATTTTGAACTTTTGATTGAATGTTCTTCTTTCCAGGACAATAAATCTATATCTGGATTTATAGCCTATGCTCTATGTGCAGCTGATGAGGCTTTAAGAGATGCAAATTGGTTGCCTTCGGAAGATGAGAAGAAGGAAATAACGGTACCAATTGCCTTTGCTGGAATATCTTAGATGCGTCACAGGTGGTCATTGAAAATGTTAGTATCCCCACTAGCTTCAATTCTTATTGCTCTTTTTCTTTAGTATTGTCAGTCATAGTGTCAGCTATGGTAATTTCATATGATGCATGGAAGTAGTTAGATCATTTTTTTCACTGCTATTGTGTTTCTATGTGCTGAACTTTCTACTTATCAATTCATCGTCCATTGAGAACGTATTCAGGAAATACAGTGCTAGATATTTGGTTGAGGCCAGAAGCAAGCCCGTACTTTCTACATTTTATCTCTTTGCTAACATTTTTACCTGCAGTTCCATACATTTATGTAAGACCTTATATTACATTTGAACAATTTATATTATCAGTTATGCAAATTTCGAACTTATTTGTTGAATTTAAGGTATTATGAGATCTTTTAGATATATTATGTTTTTTACCGATCCGTTTACCAAATTTTTGTATTAGATTATACCAATATTAGATAATAATTTTTTAGTTAGGCATACCCTGAATTCAAATCCTGGGTCCGTCACTGGGCCTAATAGTAGCACGTCGCAGGGAAATAGTAAGGGAACGTTGGTTGCGCTGTTTATTCCAACTACGAACGAGAAAACAGAAGACCTTCAACTGACCGGAAGCCGTTCGAACGCGAGCGATAAAAGCACAAGACTACACAATGCGCTAGACAAGGTGTCGTTGCACCCAACAAATTATTCAAAAGGTGTGGTTTTGATCACGAAAGGAGGACGGATCCATCCAAAAGAACGTCGCTTTTATCGCCGGTGCGCCGTCCGTTGCGAACGAATTGCGTTGCTTCGATTCGGGCGACGTCGACTGACCACGTAACACCAATTATTGGCTCGCGCCACGCGCGGTGGCGCAGCGCAAAGGCCGTCACACCACGTTCGTTGCAAAGGGGTCGAGGTGGAGGCCCACCGCCGACACCAGCGGCGGGGCCCGCCGCGCCGTGAACCATATCTTCACCGTCCGGCCGGCGACGGAGCTGGCCAGCCGGTGCAGCCGCTTGTGCCCCACCGTCGTGCCGTTGGCCACGGGCACGCCGTCCACGTACACCTCGTGCCGCGACACCCGCTGCCCCATCGCCACGTGCTCCTGTATCCTGACCACGTTGAACGCCTGGCGGGCGGCTGTTGCCGGCCGGCGCAGCTCTATCCAGTACCCGTTCTTGCGCCCGTCCTCGGCCGTCGGCGCCCAGTACGTCTCGTCGCAGCCGTCGAGCACGTTGCCTGCCGCGAAGCCGCCGTGCCTCCCGCCGCGCTCGCTGCTGGCCCTCGCCGTGCTGCCCGGGGCGAGGTCCGTGCCGAAGATGGTCGTGATGGCCGCGCGGAACTCGCGGAGCCTGGCGATGTCGGCGTCCTGGACCAGGCCGGTGGTGTTCGGCGGCGAGTTCAGCAGGAGCACGCAGTTCCGGCCCACCGAATTGTAGTATATCTCTAGCAGCTGCCTCAGCGGCTTGGCCGTCTCGTTCTTGTGCCAGAACCAGCCCCGCCGGATCGACACGTCGCACTCCGGCGGCACCCAGTCCCTCCCCCGCGGGTCGCCCTTGTTCAGATACCTGACATAGATCAACAATGACGCATGATCGATCGATCGGTAGGCTCCATTAATTTACAGGGGAAGCTTTGGCTGTGCATGGTGTCACGTATGTACGTACTTCTCAATGCCGGCCTGGCCGATCGTTATCATGGAGCGGTTGACGGTGGACCAGCACGTAGTTCCGGCGAACCCCTTCTCGTCGCCGACCCACCGGACGTCGGGCCCGGCGTCGGAGAAGATGTTGATGGAGCTCTGCAGCTGCCTCACCGTCTGGAACCACTCCTGGAAGTGGTACGTCATGTTCGTCGCGTTCTTGCCCTTGGCGCCGTCGAACCATATCTCCGACACGCTCCCGTACCTGCATCCACAACAGTATTTAATAAGCATTTAACAATGGCGAATTGCTTGAATGTTTTGCATGCAGTGCATGGACACAGGCGCTTGACACTGACCCGGTGAGGAGCTCGTGAAGCTGGGCTAGGTAGTACTCGTTGTAGGCGACCTCGCGGCCGTACCTCTCGTCGTGCCGGTCCCACGGCGAGAGGTACAGCCCGGCGTCGACGCCGCGCGCGCGCGCGGCGTCAGCGAACTCGCGCACCACGTCGCCGAGGCCGCCGCGCCAGGGGCTGGCCCTCACGGAGTGCTCCGTGTACGCGGACGGCCAGAGGCAGAACCCGTCGTGGTGCTTGGCAACGAGGATGGCGAGCGACGCGCCCGCCGCGGCGGCCGCGTCCATCCACTGTGTGGCGTTGAGCGCCGCGGGGTCGAACAGGGACGGGTCCTCCTGCCCCGTGCCCCACTCGGAGTCGGTGAAGGTGTTCATCCCGAAGTGGAAGAACATGATCACCTCCCGCCGCTGCCACTTGAGCTGCGCCGCCGACGGGATCGGCAGCACCGGCAGCGGCGGCGTCACGCGCGTCGCCTCGGACAAAGACGCCACGCCGACGAGCACAGCGGCCGCTAAGCACAGCAACGTGCCTCCCATGTTCTCCTCCCCTCCACAGTTCTTTGCTGCTGTTGTCCGTCGTCAAGTGCAGTTGATACATAGCATCGTGCTACAGATGATGCGTTTGGAAGTTGGGGAGATGGGATCCTGACGATCAGATACGTGCCGGGAGGACGCGACGCGCGAATGTGCTCGTTCCGCGTGGTGGCCATGGACGCATGTGAGTCTGTTTCTTTGCCTCATGCATGCGGCTTTGTTTTGTCTCGTGCAGAGACATGCATGTGACGCGTTCGGAGTAATTTGATCACGCCTGGCACGAATCAGGTTTATTATTTGAACGGCTGATTCCTATGAGATCATCGTTCTTTCTTCCTCGATTCCCTCGGGAGTTTGTCCAGTTCCCCTGTCAGATCAGACAGGGCAGGGAACGAAGGTTAATTTGGTTCTTGTGAAGCCTGGCGTGCATTCTGCATTGATCGAACAAGATCCATTGGTTCTGTGTAGAGCTGCAGAGCACGTTGCTTTTGGACGTTGCTGTTGGTTGCACCCGAGGCCGAGGTGTAACGTCGCTGTAGTTAGGCAGTCACCAGCCTCTAGTAGCCCGAGGGTACTGACGGTAACTCTTCTCCCCCCTCTATGTTTTTATTCTCCCTTGGATTGTTATTTGGATTGCTCTCCGATTATAAAAGAAAAGACAAATTGTGGTGGCCGGTTTGGGTCACTAACGGTGGCTAATCACAGGAACAAGGCACTGTAATGCAATGCACCACTCAACTTCGCTCTTGATCTAATGCAATTGTAACTTTAGAAATTAGTTTTGCTTATGCACCATTTTTGTAAAAAGGTTGTAATATTTAGCTTTAGTCTAGTTCTTTGAAATTTAAGTTAAAGATTATAATTCATTCTTGTAATCACTGTGTTGTAATAATTCTTAATTAAAAATTTAATTATTGCTAATTGTACTGTTCAAAGGTAATTAGGATAAGGCTTCTTTCATTTGTGTAGCTAGCAATCCCCTCAATCGAATAGCATGTACGCTTTGAAATGTTTGACCAAACTGGTTATTATTATTCAAGAACTTTGGAATGTTTCCGAGAAAGAGACCTTGCACTGGACTTATTTAAGTAGTGTCTATTTTCATATTTATGACTCCCTTGACAGGCTAAAAGTCTGAAACTGACTGATACAAAGATGACAATGACGACTTGGAAGTTTTTCTGATGCAAACAAACGAAAAGGAAGCAACTAGCGATGACTTGCAAGTCGATCTTTGACGTGCAAACAAAAGGAAAATTAAGAAGAAGACTAAGACACGTACGGAACTACCGAGGGAGGCGATACTTGCATAGTTCGCTGTCTACTATTCTGAATCACAACAACGAAATGAGAGAAAAAGGAAAGGAGTGGTTTCAATTTGCCGTTTGCAACACGAGAAGATATCAGCCAGTCTCATGGTCAAGCATTTTTACCTATACACACTACTACAGACATTGTTATCATAGACGGTTCAAAACCGTCATCACAGACGGTTCAGGGAACCGTCTGCGTTTATGTGCCAGTGATAATAGGTGGTTATCACAGACGGCTCCCACTGAAAAACCATCTGTGATACTGAACTATCACAGATGGTTTTTAATAAAAACTGTTTGTGATATGAGCGATATCACAGACGATTTTTTTATTAACCGTCTATGATATGGTGTTTATCACAGACAATTTTTTATTAATTGTCTATGATATAGTATATATCATAAGAATAAATTGCAACAGGTTGTACCTCAGACGACATTGATGCTAAGTACAACACCTGCGTTGCCACGGGGGACCATCACCCCCGTGGCAACGTTCACCATGGCTGGAGGAAGATGACTTAATTAATCCCACCCTATCACACAGGCATGCACAAGCACATGCACACGATTAATTGCTAAAGGACGCAAGATTGCAATAGGGCTAACAATGTAAATGAGTGCTAGCTTATATGTATAGCAAGACAAGAAAGAAATGTCTAGCTCATTCTGCCAGGCTAAGCCACCCAAGAAGGCTTTGTAATATAGGCAAAAATGTTAATATACCCAATTTGGCCCAAGATATAGGCAAGGTTAGGTCTCTTCTGATTTTTGGCTGGACGGACACCCTTGCATGTGCCATCTAAACGAAAGCTAGGCTAGCCTTCAACAGATTCATGGACACCCTTGAATCAGAAGCTAGGCTGGATATCCTGGTGGAATGTTGGTGTGTGGGAAGCCGAGAATCTTCCCTTGCCTTGCCTAAGGGCCCTTGAAGGAAATTCCCTACCCGTTGCACGTGATTTAAAAAAAAGTGTGTGAGGTTTGCAATGGAGGCAATCTTTATTAAGGCCGCGAGTGTTTCTCAGCTCAAGTTTTTTGAGTTACGTGAACGGAACCAATGATCCAACAGCAGCGAGTCGAAGGATATTTTGTTTTCAAATTTCCATCTTTCGATTCTTTTGCTAGCTATCTCGACCCCTAGGTCCGTCCAGCGTGTCGCCCATCCGGGAGTTCGTCTTGAAGCCGGAGTAATCCAAGAAATCGGCCTCTAGGTCCAGCATGTCGCCCATCCGGGATTTCGTCTTGAAGGCTATCTCCACCTCAGGCACGCTTCCAACTCCGTCCATGTCCATACGATGGTAACTTGTACACATCCCGCACATAATATTAATTCAGATTCAAAGCAAAGCTTACAACGACGGTTCTGGCAATTTTTCAAGGGAGCCTTTTTGGCAGTACGTAGAAGAACACGACAGCTAGAGTGTTGTGTGGCTAACAATATTTCCCTTCAATTGAATAGTATGTACGCTTTCCATCAATATTGTTGGTCGCTCCGTAATTTGGAATGAAGGAGATCTGGCAAGAAAAATCCATCACACAATCGTTGTTACTTTTCCGAGTGGTGCTCTGTATCAATCGGACAGTACATATGCTCCTAGCTTGCTTTCCCACTTCTCTCCAGTTGCAACAAGTGAGCTAACGAGGGAGGGTAATATGATCTTTTATATACATGATTCTATAATAACATCTATTCAGAAATAGAGGGAGTATATGAACAGATTTATTGTTGTTGTTAGGTGGCGATTGGCTGTATCTTGTACTGATAACTGATTACTCAACTATTTAGTTCGTAAGGGTCCCTGAGCTGTTGGATGCCTCCGAGAGCCCTCGAGCAATAAACCCAAGAGACTGACGGGCACCGAGGTACATCATGCATGCTGCATTACTCACCAGACCACTATCCTGCACGCTGGATTGCAGGCGTCGCGGTTGTGCCATTCCTCTCTTCTGTACGTCCCTCCTGGTGAAATCCGTCCAGGAATTAGGCCTGATTCTGCGTCGCTTCTGGCGGTAATTCTTGGTTTCTTCGTTTACCACGTCCGTGCTTCCACTCAGTGGCGGGGGTGGAGCCAAAACAATTTTGAAGCCTGGGCAAAACTAATTGTGACCAATGAGCGCAAATAAGTTTGATATACATATAGAACATATAGCAAAGTTAAGAACTGAGATAGTTTTGAACTAAAAGCAAAGGCCCTGATTTTATCTGAATTTAAAAACTCAACAGTTCAATTCAAATATTCAACGACTAAGTGAACAAAAGATCAACAAAACTATGAGCACCATTTAGAACTTAGGCCAAACCTTCTTGCTAATGCTGAGTGCTAGCTTCAATTCTTTTCTTGGTTGGCTTGTCCCCACAGACCACATGCACACGGCCACATCTCGCCAGCACACCGCCCACCTCGTGGCTGGTGCCAAGAACCTAGCCCAAGCGCAAGCCGGTCCCCTTGTCGTGCCACTGTCCTGAGTCCCGAGCCCTGGCCGCCACTGCCCGTCGGCCAGAGTGGAGCCGCCACGCTGCTTTTCTAGGGTTTGGCGAGGAGAAGTGGTGACGTGCTGCTGCTCGATTCCACGATTCTGGGCAATGGCTGAGTGGGACAGGGTCACAGAGCCGTGCGCACTATGCCAATGGCTACCAGCCTAGTTTCGATATGAGTATGTGACAGGCTAACAGCCCAGTTGCATAGAAGTCCAAACGGGAAGACGTTCACCTCGCACGGTGCAACGGCCGAGCCGTGAGGGCGCATCCCATGATTCGTCTTGCCCGAGAATGCCATGCTTCTCCCTTGGATGGCGGCAGGGCTCAAGGGGGTCCCAAGGCGGCTCGTCGGCAAGCTCGAGCAGTCATCCGCTCTGCCTAGGAGGTGACTTTGCCACTGACTAAAACCTGCACGGCTCATCATCGGCAAGCTCGGGCAGTCACCCAGGCTCGCCAGGCGTGGCTCTGCCTCTGCTTAGGGGCGGACCCTCCAATACGGCAAGGCCGAGCATCTACCGTACCTAAGCCACTGGAAACCCTAGACCCACCTCTCGCCTGTGTGTCTAATCGGCACCGAAGGAAAAGCCATGAGCACCACATAGAGCAAGTAGCAGCGACGGCCATATGCCTCAGCCGACTTGTGGGTAGACTACGTGTGAGAGGGCCTGTCTCAAGAAGGCAATAACTGGCCCGCACCGTTCCAATCCTAGTTAGGCTCGAGTACTCGATGGCTCGAGCACACGGGCAGACACGTTGAATATGAACCCTAGTTTCATATTCTCGCGGCAGCGGCAGGGGTGAAGCCATGATTGGGCAGAGGGGCTAAGAGCTTGATTCGAGACATAAATTTATTCTCGTCCTATTTTAACTATTTATAAAGAAATTTATATAAAAAAGCAATAGAACACAAATAATGATCAACATGAATGATAACTTGAGTTTAGTGTAGTTTGACATGTACACATGCATGCTTAACCGAGTCACAGAAGGTGTTATAGAAGCCAAATATGAGGAAGAGGTGCTTGATAAAGCTCTAAACATATAAGGAGATGAAATATCATGCACTTGTACAGTACACATTAGACTCAACACTAGCTTAAAAAATTAGAAGAAAATAGTCTAGATGCTACATAAGATAGTTTCACATGTCACAAATTATCTCTTCACCTTAACTATTACTTAATCATGTAATTGAATTAGTAGGGGCTTAGTTCTACTAAATTTCAAATACTCCAACATATTGATGAAAGGTAGTAAAAAAATCATGAGGAGCCAGGCCCCTGTGTTAGTGATATGACATGGTGGCGATTATGGAGATGATTATATTGCTTCTATATTTATAATTTTTTGAATAATATGTTATTTTGTCCCTTGAATAAATATTTTTCGTATTGATCAACAAGTATATGACTTATTCGTGAAACTCTTTATTTATGTTTTGATGTTATTCTAACTTATCATTGATCTTATATCATTATGTGGGACAATTATGATTTATAAATCAATATATGTATTGATTGATGATTATGTTTCACGGATCATGAATATGGAGATATCAAATTAATAATTTGGACACTTGTTAGAGAACATAGTGTTGGATTGACATACCATGAGACAATGTGAAAATTGTTATATTCTTAGATGTCATCAGTTAGTTTCATACATAATGTATATAAGATCTTTAAACCTGATATCATCATAGCTTTCTACATGTGTAATAGTTTACTTTAGGGTTCTCAAATACTACTCCGTAACTGAGTGGTCATAAATATAGCTTTCAAGTTTACTATGAAACATACGGAGAAATATGAGCGATCAAGATAGAATTTGCCCCCTCCTATATAATAGGAGAGATATCTCTATGCCCTTTGATATGGTTGGATTAATGAAGTGCATTGCCATGCATATTGTGGTTGAGGAGTCAATCACAAATGAATAATCTACTACGTGTTAAAGTGAATGATCGAGCTATCATAAGATAACACGCTTCTCGTCTTGAGTTCGATCTGGTGTCATAAGACAAAGGGATCGGTATATGAGCACTATATATGTTCATTTGATATGAAATTTATGAATATTTGAAAGTCGATATGTCCTACTGAAGACTGCTACTAACTTGTAGACCAAAAATAAGTTTCCGGGCCATGATCAAATACACATAAACCTACACTACGCGCTCGTAACGTGTGTTATACATAGAGGAGAATCAAGTTTATCTTATCTTAGTGGGATATTGCCGATGGTAATCAATGGTTTATTGGTTGTTTGAGATAAGACAGCTAGGTGGACGCTGGCTACTTCGTGCATTGTACATCGATCATGCGCACGGTGACAGCTAGTACACCAGCTGCTAGAAATAGCTGGGTTTTAATTTCCTTGTGTTAATATTAACTTCCATATTTACCTGGAACAATTTGGCCAGCTATCTAGGGTGAAAATGAATCAAATAGTTTTCAAGTGATTTGGACAAATTTTGAATATGGAATATTTCGGTTTGAATTTTTCTCGGATAATCTCGAATCAGCAATAAATATAATATTTTTTTGAAAACAAATACGAATAGGACAGCACACTATCCATTAAATACGAATATAAAATCGGACTATACAAGTATAAGGGTTATCGGATATCCGGCCCACTAGCCACTGGGCTGCCAGACACTGTGCACTAGGTCGGTCGGTTTGAAGGCCTCGAGCCTCAAGTTTGCTCGGTCTTTTTGAAGCCTAATCTGAGTAACGGGGGGATTGGATCATATACCCTCCCTTTAGTTGGGAAATTCAGGATTTACCCTCCTCATCTCAATGACACGTGGGGTCATCATAAGTCACTGACACATGGGCCAGGAGGGTAAATCCTGAATTTCCATCTAAATGAAGGGTATATGATCAATAAATCCGAGTAATAGTGATTCTTTACTAGGGTATCATACTATCATTAACAGATGTACCTTTTTGGCAAGTGATTAGCCGATCCAGATAAACATGGGGATGGGGCACATCATATTCTCCAGTCAGATTAGTACTAACTCTGTACATAATCACACACTCCATGCTGGTCAAGCTAATTAATTTAATGTAATTGCAAACCCACTAAACTTAACCAAATCTCTATGAAAAAAGGGTGTGAAATAAGATGGGAATGAGGGTACTATGAACAATTATTTTTGTTGGAGGCCCTGTACTAGCGCAGTACCAATATTAGAGGCATTTAGGCTGTTCTCAATATGGCTTTTTTTAGTGGTTTCACTGTAGCTGACAGAGGCTTATTTAGCATAATTAAATTTAAAAAATTTAAAAATAGAAAAAACATATTAGCCCATCACGTATAATGCAAACAAATACAGAAAAAAAAGAACCGACAAAAAAGCTCAAAAAAAGCCAAAAGTTCAGAAAAGACAAAATTTATTAATAGTGAAAAATAAACCAGAAGCCAGAAGCTGTAGCCGAAACGAGCGGAGTTTTTATACAGTTGAATTGATTTTGATTATACAGTTTAAGGGGTTTTTATGTTTTGATAAATATTTATGATTGTATTTGTTTCGATTCATATTCGCTCTGTATATGTATTTGATATTATTTGTATTTGTATTCATATTCTAGGCATCCATATTCATATCCACATCTAATAAAAAAATATAAAATAAAATATAGTAAAGACATTATCCATCCGTATTCGATTCATTTGCATCCCTCTATCACTGGAAATTAATTAATTAAGGCAATGAAATCGACATTTGGAGTACAACATTTGACGAGCACGTAGACGACGTCGGTGAGCGTGATGACGCCGAAGTCCTCCCACCTGAGCGGCGTCATCTCTCCGGCGTAGCCGTACTGCCACCGGAACGCGGCGTCGCACATGAACGCCGCGAAGCCGCTCCTCTCCAGGCACCACCCCATGTCGCCGTAAGCCGGCGGGTCGAGGAGGCCGCGGCGGCACACCGGCAGGTAGTCGCGCCAGACGGCGCCGTACTGCGCGAGGCAGAAGCGGACGCGCATGTCGTACGAGCCGTCCACAAGGACCATGTGCTCCAGCTTCTCCCTCGCCGCGGCCGCCCTTGCCGTCAGCACGTCCACACCGATGCCTACCAGCTCGCCGCAGCTCTTGGCCACCGCCGTCCGGCTGTCCGACTGCAGCGCCCTCACGCACAAGTCGGCGGTGAAGTTTGTCCTGCCGTACGCGGCGGCCTTGGTCGCGTTCACGCACGCCCTATGGACGAAGTCGTCGTCGGGCGGCGTGCCATTAATGCCGCCGTCACCAGTGGCGGCATTATGAGCTAGGAGGACGGAGACGAGCACGACGAGGAAGCTAGAGGAGGAAGACATCGCCATCGCCATTAATTGTTGATCACTAGCTTAGCTATAAGATGAGAGAGAGATGAGTGTATGGGCACATATATAGGAGCGGCTGATGGATCCCATAGCTAGTGTGACCTTGAATTCTTGATGCATAAATTGGAGTAATCTTCTTATTAATGCTTGTGCATATATCGTGAATCTTCTTATCAATGTGAAGTATTGCACTGTTTTTTGGTTGCACAACTGATATCTTTATTTTTGAAACAGCACGTGGACATAGCAATTGCCAAATTACTTAATTAAGATACACTCGGATTGCTAACATTTCCTCCATGGAATCAATCAACAGATACAACAATAACGAAGTCATTAACTGCTGGTACGCTTCCAGGAGTGCAAACTCGGCAAGTGAGTTGGCGAGATGTTGGTGATCAGTATCATGTGTAATTTCTTGGATTCCTCTTGCTAAATGCTAATGCACGTGAATTTGGAGTGGTAACTGAAGTTGATCATGGAACCAGAATATTCATTTCTTCTTCTTCTTCTTCTTCTTCTTCTTCTTCTTCTTCTTCTTCTTCTTCTTCTTCTTCTTCTTCTTCTTCTTCTTCTTCTTCTTCTTCTTCTTCTTGAAACGGAATAAGGGTCTTGATGTCATCAGCGGAGGTAAATTGGGCCCTATACAAGTTATACAACATTTGAGACTCATGCCAGCCCTACCAGAAGGCATGGCCCGATAAAACCGTATGGTGAAAAAAAGTTAAACCTGTATAGGGCAGACCCCATCATCCTATTTGAAAAAGCCCAAGCAAGCCTAGATCATAGCACAACACATCACAAAATGTAAAGGCCGCACAAAAACTGCCTCTGAAGCCGAAGCTTCCCTAACAAAGATCGAATTTTGGACATATTTAGACCCCTAAATACCCGAAATTCCATTTTTAGCCCCCTAATCAAAAAAATTCCAAATCTGGACCCCTCCCGAGCGCATGTTCAACTGGAAGCCGACACGTGTTCGGTCGTGCGGTGTGGTACCGCACGACCGGTCATGCGGTCAAAAACCGAGTCATGCGGTCAAAAAATCGGTCGTGCGGTCAAAAAATCGGTCGTGCACTCAAAAAACCGAGTCGTGCGGTAAAAAAATCGGTCGTGCGCTCAAAAATTCGGTCGTGCGGTCAAAAAATCGATCGTGCGGTGTGGCGCGGAGGGCGAGGCGGTCGTGCGGTGTGGTACCACACGACCCATGCTACAGTGCGGTCGTGCGGTACCACACCGCACGACCGGACACGTGTCGGCTTCCAGTTGAACGTGCGCTCGGGAGGGGTCCAGATTTAGAATTTTTTTGATTAGGGGGCCAAAAATGGAATTTTGGATATTTAGGGGTCCAAATATGTCCAAATTTCACAAAGATCAAGATGCATTGTTTGTCTTGCCTGAAATGAATTTCTGAAGGAGCAATCTACATGCAGACAGATACATGTTTAACAAACTGCAACTGGACAAGACTTTTGTTAAAATTTTACAAGCCCCACACAGCGTAACCATGGCAATTAAGCTAAATTAGCACAACACACCAAACTAAAATATTACAACACCAAGTTTTTCTGTACTTGTTGCTCCAGACTCCAGAAAAACACACACAATATTTATGCCATTTACATTTCCACAATCAGTTTCTTGTTTCTTGTGTCCCAAAGCAACCTGACAAATGGAAACGCGGTCATTACGACAAATGATAAAATTGATGCATGGTTGCTGCTCAAGTAAAAGTTTGGAGCAGTCCAACGGAAACAATCTAAGGCTGAAGGCTGAAATAGCTGATGGTGGTTGCTTACCACAACACAAGTCAAGGAACCACCGCTTGAATGGATTCATTTGTGCTCTGTTCGAACCACTAGCTTCGTTTGCCTACCTCAAAGCCAAAGTAAAGCTTGACAATTCTCATTTTTTATGGTGTCACTCAAGTAGATGAGACACAAATATTACTTGTATTATACATCTTGCAAACTAAAGCAGTCAAAAGATGAAACATGAACGTTACCTGAGTGTTGACTTGAGCGAAAATGGCCTTCACATCTTCGAAAACTGCGTCCGGTGGCCTGGTACCATCAACCTGAAGAGGGGCACAACCAGCTATAATTCATTTCGGAAAAAAAAACATTTCTCGCTATAGTATCTAGGGTAGCAAATCCTTCACAGTAGGGAACTATGCATGACAAATGTACATAGCTGCCTGTTGAAAAGTTCAAGTTAGGGGCGAGGAGTTCGCGTGCAAAGCGCTGCCCAAGAACGGCGAGGAGGCGGTCCACCGCGAGCTCTGCAGCGGCGGCCGACTGCTCGATGAGATGGCGAGTGAGGGCGGGTTCTCCGAGCAGCGCGTCGCCATTGTGATCAAGGATCTAGTGGCTGTGGTGAAGTGCTGCCACGAGTTGGCGTCGTTCACAGGGACTTTAAGCCGGAGAATATCTTGCTCACCAAATCAGGGAAGATGAAGCTCGCAGATTTTGGACTGGCCGCACGAGTTACCAATGGCTTGATCCGTGGCTATGCCTCTGGATCTACTCAGTGGTGGCGCTTAAGCGTCGCATAGTGGTTTCTACAGTGGTGGGCATTGCAGGAAGCGGCTCGTCGTGAAGTTCAAGGGTGGCTATGCCATGATCTTGAGGCGTGCAGGAGCCCGGTGTGTTGGTGGCGGTCTTTTTTGTGTGTGGGTAGTGCGTGGGGTGCTGTGGAGGTGCTGGTGAAAGCCTTGCCGGTGATCTTACCGATCTCGACAACAAGGACACCTTCGGGCGCCATTATCCTTCCTGGAGGTGTTGTTGTGGCACCATAGCTCTCACGTTACTGATCTCCAGGTGAAAGCCTTGCCTCGGTGAGGCAGGCGGCGTCGGCGACTCTCGTCGCCTCCTGGGAGACGTCGCCTCGGAGGTCCATCTTCACGCAAAGCAGACTGAAGTTTGGATGGCACAGTCGGATGAGGATAGGGATTTGTTGAAAGCAAGGACGGAGAAAAAGTGCTGAAGCTTAGTCTTTCCAGTTTTTTTCATAGTCCTTAAGCTATCTTTCATGTTGTTTTATGCCACTCAGTTTTGAGGCTTTGAGCCTAAGAGCTCGTGTAACTTTTGGCTGTATATATCCCATATGGATATAGAGGCCGGATTTTATATCCTTTATCTAAAAACAGTATGAAATCTTGTTAAACAATCGACTAATCAGCAAATAATGAACTGTGGGGCCAATTCATGCGTAGAGATAAATATAGATGAAAAAAAGTCAATTCCTATTTTTTATGATGATACAAAGTAAAAACTAAGGTATAGTTTCCATCCCCATGCAATAGAGGAAAGGGGGTATACACATTAGGATGGAAGTTAAGAAGCCCAAAACTATATTATTTTTTTAGAAAAAATAGACCGAAAATGATTGTCAAATATCTACAGTCCTTCATTTCTTCCGTTATCGGTATATATTTATAATTTTAGCATACAGTATGTTGGCCATAAATTCGGAGCACTCTAAATTACCCTTCGAAGCTTCCCCCTTTTCTCATAATACTGAATTAAAGGCAAAGTTGACTGCTGAAAAATTTCAAACCGGCTCCCAATGGTCTTGATGTTGTCATCATCTCTTCCCTGTAGACCACCAAATTGAGTACCAAATGAATCAAATGTGACAACAAGCTGGCCCTAAGAAAATCACAAGCATGAAACCTGATTTCGATTTAGAATGCGTCGCTCCATCTCTTCCTTTGAGCAGTCAATGAATAGTATGAACTCAGGCTCAATGTTAATCTGAAGCAAAAATGGTACTTATTGTGAAAGTGTGAAACACTCAACAGAAGATTGTACTGCTTTTAGCACTACTCATAGATACAGAGAAGCGGTCTTACAATACTCTCATACGTTTGGCGGTTCTGTTCATTTCGCGGAAATCCATCAATAAGAAACTTATCATTTCCACTTGCAAGCATGGCCTTTAACAGTAGCTCAACGATGAGCTGAGCTGGCACAAGCTTCCCTTCATGCATGATATTCTTGATCATTGTACTGGTTGAAAAAGACACATGTTAGAAAGATACCGAGATAATGTTTACTATATAGAAGCCAATGAGATCAGCAGAAGATGGAAAATAAGCCAATTTGTACGAAGCAGGAGTAGTGTGTTACCCTTGTTCGGTATCAGATTTAGCTTCTTCACGAAGAAGGTCGCCAGCACTGAGATGGGTAAACCCAAACTGGTTCACAATCTTAGCACACTGAGTGCCTTTGCCACTGCCAGGCCCGCCTGCACCAGCAATTCAGCAATGGACTGATCAGCTCAAAGAGTTATGCAGAACATATCATAGGCCAATCATGTAGTAGCGCGCACACTCTTTGTTCAGTATTAGTATAATTAAAAGAAGCTATACCTAGGACAAAGACAATTGTTATCTTTTTCCCAGGAAGAAATGACACAACGTTATTCTGCAGGAAAGAGAAGAAATTTTGTCAGCAAAACCAACCATAAACTTGCTGTCATAAATCAAGACATCTGCGAAGACATCGTATGTTTGCTATGACCAAAAAGGCCACACGACCTTTCTGTTACTGAAAACTTGCCATCCCTGCCCACATAAAACTCAGCTAGACTACTACCTCCACAATGGCATCACATCATATAGTAGTTGCAAAAATCACAGGAGTGAATTCAACAAATATTTATGCATCCTGTAGTCACATGAGTGCACCATCATCACTACTAATCCCTCACAAATAATATTGCTCAGTGTTTGCCATTTAGTGCTCGTAAAAAATTGACCACATTTTTTTTTAAAAAAAAATTGACCACAGGGCGAAAGGGTCTCTAGCCCAATGGTTAGAGGCCTGAGTAGCACCCCCAGGTCCTGGGTTCGACTCCCAGTGGGAGCGAATTTCAGGCTTGGGGAAAAAAAATCCCCTCGCCTGCTACCACACCAAAGCACAGGTCTAAGGCCACGTCAAGGCGTTGATCCAAAGGATCCGCCGGTAGTCTCACAAGGTCGGGCGATGGTGCCGCTGTGTAAGGGTGGAGCAGGGGTTCGAGGGTTTTCTCGGTCTGCGTGAGAAGACCTTCTTCTTAAAGCAATGCCCGGGGGGATTCTTCCCCCCCCCCCCGCAGGTCGAGTTTTTTTAAAAAAAAATTGACCACAGGTACACCTGTAAGCTGTAGCAACATTGGAAAGCTATGGCCATGTTCTTTTGGGCTACAATTAATGGTTTTTGTCTGTGCTTTTGAGATGACAAAACGAGCGGTGCATATGGTTTTAGGTTTAGGAAGCTGCTTGAAAAATCCGGTTCGAAAAAGCCGTCCCATTTGTTTTGACTTTTGGATAAGTCAAAAGCCCAACAGAACAGAACCTATAATTATATTCATGTGAAGACAGAATTGCACAGCACACAGGAATAGGATCAATCAATGGAGATGGTATTAAGCTTATGGAACTACCATCCAGCACAGAGTTACCTTTTCTGCATCTGTCATCTGGTCCCTAAAAATGGATCAACAGCACCAATCAAACTCTGCGGAGAAATGCCACAAGCGTGCAGGTGTTAGTGCGTAAATATACCACATATTCAAACACAGGATACGTAAAATTCCAATTTTTTGCCTCTTTTAAAAGTTGTCAAGTAAAAAATAATTAGCTGTGAATTAATTCCCACTTTAATGAAATTTCCGAGATGCAAAAAAAATGATCAAATGACTTAGAATCAGGAAGTGAAAATAATTTATTTAAAACCATCCTATTCAAATAGGCATCGTTGAATTTTATTCTAATTTTTGGAGTTCATGTGGATTTTCTTTGAACTCAATTTGATTAAATCCGTCAGTACAATTTAACCAAACAAATACCCAAATGTCACTCTGAAAAACTTTGGATTCAAACTAGGCGTGGAGAGGAAGGAGTATGTTATTTGGACGGTGAAGATATCCTGATACCTCTTGGTTATGATGATCTAAGGGCTATGGATGCGGCAGGCTTTGTTCTGAGAGATCGACGGCTGAGGGTAACACATACCTCTTCATGGAGATCTGACGGCTCAAGGGGCTTGTAGTAATCATTGTTAACCATTAAGAACACTATTACCGTAATCTAGTTGTCGCCGTCTTCTATTAATTGCTTGCTGGCCAGTTGCGCACGTACTCGATATGAGCAGCCGCCGTATGTATCGGTGTTATGTTATTGAAACCCTAGCTACTTTATTCTATTTTCCTTTCCCTAATCTATTTGCTGCATTACTCTTTCCTGTTCTTCCATTTCTGCAATTTGTTCTCGGTTCTTATTAGGATTCGGATTCAATCCCTGGTTCCTGATACCAAAGCTTCAAATTTCACTGGCAAAGTTAAATACAATGCAACCAAAAAAAAAAAAAGGAAAACTACAACTACAGTGAACCCTCGTTCCCACAATGTTACTTAAAAAAAGATATTGCTTTGCAATGCCTGGACATGCGTTAGGCAAACTGTGCGACCGCGTGCAACACGGTTCAATGAAGGCATGAGAAGGGGAGCCATTCGATGTTCATAACTAGCAAGGTGAAGCGGCTTAGTAGTAGATTTGACATACGTCAACATGTATTAGTTACTAGTTAGGAGACATGGAGATACGTATATGAGTTGGAGATTTTGTACTAGCTCGGCGTTTAATCTTCAAATGCGTATATCTATTCAACCGGCTATCTATTTTGCGTTTAGTTTGAACCATTATGTTCGATACAATGAGCTGAACAAAACAATATATGTTTTAGTCACATGACGGTGAACTAAATTATTAGTTGCCATCACTTCAGAGTCGCTAGTCGTTAGAACTAAAGTTGCTAGTTGTTGGCACATAGATACTAAAAACTATAATTGCCGATAGATGAAATTTACTGATTGCTAGCACATAGAGTTGTTGGCTGCAAACATCTAGCTCTAAAAATTACCACACCAAGAGTTGCTAGTCATCAACATCTTTATAGTGAAACCTATAATTATTAGTAGCGAAAATTTGTTAGTAAACACCACCTTAAAACTGGTGGTTAATAGTATCTAGAGTTGTTACTTTATCAACACCTAGAGTTGCTAGAAGCTATCAGTTATAGTTTTGTTATACTCGTATAGATCATAACGTTTAAATGAAACACACTTATTTAACGGAAAAACCATGTACAAGTAATAATAGAAACTTTGTGTTTGGTTATATCATCTCCATGATCTGCCACATACACGAACAAACAAACTTATTTTATCGAAAAAGGAAAGAGCAAGGGGGCACGGACGTCAGCAAACTCGAAAAAGGAAAGATGGGTGTGATCACGAAAAAAAAAATCCTTTTTTGACACGGATATGATGGGCTCTCTAGAGTCTTGGAGACTTTATCTTATCAGGAACAAACCAATTCGGAAAAAGGAAACCTTCAAGAAGCCACACCCAATTACCCAAGGTCCATCAAGAATATTACAACTGATAAGTTTTTTTAGATAAAGGATATAAAATTCGGCCTCTATATCCACGAGGGATATATGCAGCCAAAAGTTACACGAGCTCTTAGGCTCAAATCCTCAAAACTGAGGAGCATAAAACAACAAGAAGAACAGCTTAAGGACTATGAAAAATAGCTAAATAGACTGAACTTCCGCACTTTTCTTCGTCCTTGCTTTCAACCAAATCCCTATCTTCATCTGGCTAAGCCATCCAAACTTCAGTCTGCTTTGCGTGAAGATAGACCTCCGAGGCGACGTCTCCAAGGAGGCGACGAGGGTCGCCGACGCCGCCTGCCTCACCGAGGCAAGGTTTTCACCTGGAGATCAGTAAACATGAGGGCTATTGAGTGCCAAGACAACACCTCCAGGAAGGACCATGGCGCCCGAAGGCGTCATCGTTGTCGAGACCGGTAAGATCACCGGCAAGGCTTTCGTCAGCACCTCCACAGCACCCCACGCACTACCCACACACACAAAAGACCGCCACCAACACATCGGAGCCCAGCACGCCTCAAGGCCATGGCATAGCCACCCTTGAACTCCACGACGAGCAAACCCGTCGCTGAGATAGCACCGCTCCTGCGCGCACCACCCTACTGCGGGGAGCAGAACGACAGCACGGTGCACCATGTCGCCTCTCCCGCTGCTCCCGCGCATGTGCTCGCCCAGCTCAACCAGAAGCGCGCCCGCGGCTGCCCCGCGGCCGCCCCGCCGACGAGCCTCCTGTCGCTCCTCAACTCCACCGCGCGCCTCCGCTTCCCTCCCAGCGCGCTCCACTCCCTCCCCCTCTGTGCGTGCCTCTCCACTCCACAGCTCGAGAGCCCGCCGTCGCATCGCCTACCGAGGGACGCCAGACCCGCCGCCGGCAAGGAGGGCCGCTGCCAGGACCCGCCGCTCCTCAACCCCAACGCGCTCCTCGCCCTCCTCCTCCGTGCAGGCCTCGCCGCACCAAATCTCGGGAGCCCGCCGCGGTGCCACCACCTGAGAGATGCCAGATCCGGCCACCAGGCCGCCAGATCCGCCGCCGGCGAGGGGATCCGCTACCGGGTCCCGCCGCCCCTCTCCGCCTCCCTCCCAGCGCACTCCACGCCGTCCTCCTCCACGCGGGCCTCGTCGCTCCATGGCTCGGGAGCCCGCCGCAGCGCCACCTGCCGAGGGATGCCAGATCCGGCCACCAGGCCACCGGATCCGCCGCCGGCGAGGGGAGCCGCAGCCGGGGATCTCACGACCAGCGCACCAATCCCCACCGAACCGAGCAGGGGAATGAAAAAAAAAGCCCCGCCGTCGCCCTCTTTGCGTCCACCGGGGACCGGTGACGCGCTCCGGCGACGGCGAGGAGGAGGGATCCGGACGGGGGATGGGAGGTGAAGGGATCGTCCATTACAACTGATAAGTAACAGCTTACTGCAGGATTTATGTTAGAACATACAAGAAACAAGCTGGAACAAGAATTATCTGTGAGAATCACGGACGGCAAGTAAAAGCTACAGGCTCTGCGATCCTACGCAAGAAACAGCGCCCAATATAAAAGGTTCCGATAGATCGTATTAAAAGGGTGGGAAAACAAGAAACATCTTAACCACCAAAGATTCCAGCAAAAAAGGCAGGCATAGACGCGCTATAGGGGGAAAAAAAGAGAAGATTTTTTTTGCGATGTAGTACATGTGTTTTTCTCTTGGAATATAATTTAAGCTAGAGATGGTAATTAGATAGAGACAAGCGTAGGAGGAGGCGTACCGGAGAGAGCTTGCAGCTCCTGGCAATGGAATTCGTCGCTGGCCTCGGCTCTCGAGAAGAAGCAAAGCAATGAAGCAGGGCAGACCCAGGCCGTAAGCGTGAGGGGGAAGAAAAGGACGCGGGGAACAAAGTGGGATTCGGATTCCGGAACGGAACGGAATTTGGGCCGCGACCAAGGCCTGAAAGGCAGAAAGAAGCGTCAATCTTGGTCGTGAGCACTGCGTGTGGTGTCGGGTGATCTTTCTGCAGAAGGGAAGGAGTTATTAAAAAGAAATCAAGCTAAAAGCTAGCTAAAAAGCTAAAAATAACAAGCCGTTATACCACTTACTATCATTTTTTTGGCGTGTGAACAGATCAGGTACGTTAATTTTGCAGGAACTAATTAGTAACTACTTCCCTCCCTCCGTTATTTTACACTTAACATTTGTTATTTTTATGGTTTTTAAAATATAAATTTAACCATTACTTTCATAATTTTATATTAAAATATACTAATAACATTATAATATAAAAAAATTTAACATAAATATAATAATATGATCTTTATGGTACCAATCTAGATAATTTTAAATTTATTAATAATCAAACTTTAAAATATTTGGTGGCGCAAATGCTAGGCGTCAAGCAAGAAAGCAGAACGGAGGTAGCAGGGAAACACGATTGAGCAGGGCGTTACTTTGATGAAGTTTGGACGGGCCATGCATGCAAGCCGACGTTTCCACGTCCGATACGGCAACGACGACAGTAATCCCATGTGAGATAGTGCTTTTGCCATGCTTTGCCTCACGCCGAAGTCTCCACTCTCACCTATAGCCAGCCGGCCACCTTCGCCACCACCTCGTATGCCCCCACCAGTGGTGGACTCAGGATTTTTGAGATGGGGGTACGAAGTTAAGAATCTACGGAGTATATATATAAGATAGAGAATTTTGATACACATAATATGTATATCTCATATAGTTAATCAAATAAACCTTGTGTGCAGGGGCGGCATGGCCGTCGGGAGCGCCGCCGCCGTTCAAGCTGGAATAGGGGAGGAGCTACCGCCGCCGGATGGGCCGCCTGGCCGTGGGGACTTCTTCGCCGTCGACGCCGTGTCAGCCATTGGGTGCAGTGGCGAAGCTAGAGCAAATGGGTGGGGGGTGCACAGTGGGCTTGTTGGGCTGCCGGCCTGGTGGGGGGTGCCTCGTCTTGGGCCATGCGGGGTGCCTATAGGGCCGAATTTTTCCAATCCTTAAGAAATTCTGGAAGTGAGGGGGTGACTGGGCACCCACGGGCCTCTATTGGGCTTTGCCCCTGATTGGGTGTGGGTGCCCGGCGCCGCGCCGCCGCCGGTCGCCGCGTCGCCGGAGACGAGGAGGCCAGGGGCGTGCTGTAGGCTGTGGCGGCTGTGCAAGAGAGATGGAGAGGAGGCAGGCACGGAGCAAGGCAGGAGGCGGCGTGGGAGGCAGCCAGGCAGAGGCAGGAGCCCGCCGATCGCCGCGTCGCCGGAGCCGAGGAGGCCAGGGGCGCGCAGAGATAGAGAGGAGGCCAGGGGCGCGCAGAGAGGAGGCGGCGTGGGAGGCAGCCAGGCAGAGGCAGGAGCCAGGAGGCTAGGGTTAGGTTAGAAAATGCCAATTGGGCTTTTTGGCTAGTGGGCTGAATTTGCTAAATTACCTGCACTTCTAGTTTTTATATATATATGAAATATGGAAACCTCTTTTCTACTCCCGGGTGTAATTACACCCTATGTCGTATCTCACAACATAGGTAGTATCTCGCGTAACGGAGAGTATGTACGTGTAGTATACGAGTATTTAAGATCATATAGGTGGTATGAACAAATTTTCAGAGGTGGTATGCATATTTTTTTTGACATACTCCTTTTTATGTACGTATATAAAGGTATTTATAAAATACGCTAAAAACTATGGACTTCCTTACAATTTTTTCGTGTAGTTCACGTTGGAGTATCTTATAATTAGTATATGAGTATACCTAAAGTGATAAAGGAGTATTTCAAGTTTGTTTAGGTGGTATATTAGAGGTGGGTGTAATTACACCCGGAAGTAAAAAGTAATTTTCCTATGAAATATATATTATATATAGTTGATTTTTTGCAAAAAAAATTTTGGGGGTACAACTGTACCCCCATGTCCCATGGTGCGTCCGCCCCTGGCCCCCACGACCTGCCTCCCACCTGACCTAGCCTTATATATACCACCACTGCACACAGGGGCGGATCTAGCGGTGGGGCGGGGGGCTCGAGCCCCCCTACCGCTACCGGACCCTTGAGCCCCCCTGGAGCCCCCCCTAAATTTTTAGCCATGGATGTATAATGTAGAAGGGGCTGAGGTCGAGCTGAAGGTATTTCAGCCCCTCCAAAAATTTTTCCTAGATCCGCCACTGACTGCACATACCGTCCCGCTGCCACGGTCCATCTGTTTACCTGATGTCCGCTTCGCCAGCTTTGTTTCTTCACGTTGAGTCTTCATATACCGAACTCTAGCCGTATGCCCAGGTCTAACTGGATTTTACTCTCCGAGGCACAGGTTCAAATGAACTGAGCACCTACGCCCACGCGCTGCTGTATGTAAGTCCTAAAGTAATAACCTTATGTGTCTAGGCTCTGATACTAATTGACAGACCAGACCTTGACTATATGCATAGGTCCAACCGAGTTTTACTCTCTGGGCCATAGGTCTAAATAGGCTGAGCATCTAAGCCTACAGGCTGCCATACGCAAGCCCTAAATTAACAACTTTATAGTGGTATTGAGCATTTTCCCTCTAAGAGCAAGTCCAATAATAGAGCCAAGTGTTTGGCTATAAGTCAAGTTATAAGAGCAAAATTATACAATAATTTGTCTTCTATTTGTCTACAAAAGGTTTTTTATTATTATGTGGTACCATGTCTCACATTTTCTTTCCTATTCCTTCTCACATACATTTATTATCTGAGCCCACCACTGCATAGGCTCCCGTGCCTAGCTTGTTACTCCCTCCATCCAAGTTTCACAGGCGCACAAGAAATTTTCACCAAGACCAAGGAATATTAACTCTCCTTAACCCATCTACTCCTAGCCACAAAAAACGATTTGGCTTCCACGCTCACTGCCTCAATTCCCGGACGTCCGCGAGGCCTGCATGCGCGCGTCCGCAACACCTGCATGGCTGCATGCACGCGCCAGACATGCAGCGCGGGCGCCTCCCGCGCAGACCTCCGCACGCCCGCGAGCCGGGCGCCCTCCCGCGCCAGACTAACGCGACGCCCGCGCGCGCCATCCCACGACACCCGCGATTACATATTTCCTTTTCCTCGCGCCCTCTGTTTCATCTCTGCACAATCTGATTTTGCCTCCCGCGCAGACCTCCGCACGCCCGCGAGCCGGGCGCCCTCCCGCGCCAGACTAGCGCGACGCCAGAATTTTCTTGTCACCAGACTAGCGCGACTCCCGCTGGACAAATTTGAAAATTTTCTTGTCACCAGAAATTTTGAAGCCACCATGGCTCTATATATTCCTGTTCCATGCATGTCTTACGCTCAACTCTCTGACATCCATGGCACAACTAGGATTTGATCTCAACCAAGAGCCACCACCGGATTGGGACCTCAATGGCAATCCAATCGATTGGGATGCCATCCACGAGTGGGAAGGCCCTGCACATGATCTTGACTACCACTTTGTGTGGGACGATGGGGAAAATGGTACTGCTAGTTTTCAAAGAATCAATTTGTTTGTGACTGTGATATCCGCTTACTTCTCTTTTCTTTTTTGCTTTCCTAGTTGGAGATCACGCCGAGGTATACAACGGAGAAGAACAGGGTGCCCAGGAAGACCAGCAGGCACATGGCGCCCAGCAAGGCTACTCGGAGGCACATGTCGCTCAGCAAGGAAATGAACATGGCGCTCAACAAGGCTATGGAGTAAACAATGATGGAGAGGGTAAGTTAGCTTCGTTTCATTTCAGAGCTGCTCATTTATGTTAGCTTCTGTTAGCAAGGCAATGGACGTAGTAGTGTTAGTGTTTTTTCATTTCAGACCAAGGCAATGGACGTAGTAGTGTGCATGTGCCTGCATGGCACTGTAGCGTGTCACATGATGGCTCTTTAATTTTCAATTTTTGACTGATTTTTCTTTTTGTAGGTCCTGATGTGAGAAAGAGGAGGTTCTACTCCGATGATTTTAAGATGGCTATATACTGTGATTTGTTAGCAAAGACAAAACCTCCTATATTGCAGCGTGGAGTGTCTAAGGAAGTTGCACAGAAATTTGATGTGCCTCGTAGGGTAGTGCAGAGGATATGGCGAGAAGGACAATTTGGTGGGATACATGGTGTTAAAAACAAACTGACTAGGAATTGTGGTCGCAAAAGAATAGAGATAGACATGGAAGCCATAAAAAACGTGCCTTTGAAAGAGCGCACAACTTTCCAGGATCTAGCCAATGCGCTCGGTGTAGTATCTAAAAGCACACTTCATAATCGTTTTAGGGAGGGTTATTTCCGTCGACACACAAATGACCTAAAGTTTACTCTAACCGATGATAACAAGAAAGCCCGAGTTAAGTACTGCTTGTCCATGCTCACAAACAACATTCCAAATGCTCCCACATTCAAACCAATGTACAACATCGTGTACATCGATGAGAAGTGGTTCTATAGGACTAGGCGTAACCAGAAGTACTATCTCGCCAATGATGAAGAAAGACCACAAAGGGCGGTTAAAAGTAAAAACTTCATTGAGAAGGTCATGGTACTTGCAATGGTTACTCGGCCTAGATTTGATGAGCATGGTGCGTGCACCTTTGATGGAAAAATTGGCAATTTTCCCTTTGTGTACGTAGAGGCTGCAAAGAGATGGAGCCCAAATAGAGATAGAGGTATGACATGCATATGTACTTAATTGACATCTTTACCATTTAATTTTGCTAAAATTGTATGCATTGTGTAGGTGTTTTGATTACAAAGGCCATGACGTCAGTTACCAAGGAAATTAGCCGACAATTCCTAATCAACAAAGTCCTCCCCGCAATAAAGGAAAAGTGGCCAGCCGAAGAAAGAGGAATGCCAATATTCATCCAACAGGACAATGCCAAGACTCACATTGCTGTAGACGATCCAGCATTTGTGAAAGTTGCCCAAGCAGATGGGTGGGACATACGACTAACATGCCAACCGCCGAACTCACCTGATCTTAATGTGTTGGACCTTGGTTTTTTTGCAGCAATCCAGGCATTGTTTTACAAGGGGACTCCAAACAACATCGATCAAATTGTGCAAAAGATCGATAAGGCGTTTTGCGAGTACCCTGTGGATAGGTCCAATCGGATTTTTCTAACGCAGCAGAGTTGTATGGTGGAGATCATGAAGCAAAATGGAGGACAATATTACAACATCCCACACATGAAGAAGAAGCACTTGGAGATGACGGGTGAACTTCCGACTAGTTACAAGTGTCCTATGGACATTTACAATCAAGCACTGGACTTTGTTGGTTAGGCTTTCTTCTGTTGGCATGATGTTTTAGAGTATCTTTTGCATGGATGCCTTCTGTTACTCAACATAAAGTACTCAAGCAAGATCAAATAGATAGACATAAGCACTTCAAGCATCAGCGTTACATATAGGTAAGGATACAATAGATCAAGTACATGCACACCAATAATGCGATGGCTAGCATAGATCAAGTACTCGGATGAATCGAAGATAACTACTCTTGCTGCTCGTTTGCTTTGATTGAGTCTGGACTCTCGGCCATCCATATGTGCGCAGGGAGCAATACGGTGTTGCCGCCCATCACTAGATCATCAATGTTAGGAAAAATTACCTCACAGTCGAACTCCTTGAAGCCATAGATCCAAGTTGACACCATATACTCTCGGTGTATGAGACCACAGCGAGAGCATGTCATCTGGATGCGATGACGACGTCGCCACTCCTCACGATCGCACGCTTCTTTACCATCGCTGGTGATGCACTCGCTCTCGGCCATGGCGATCGCTTCCTTCCTCTCGGCCGCAGCAACCTCTTCCTCGCGTCCCACGGCCACAACATTCTTGTCCGCTTCATCGTCGGAGTTCGGCGCCCAGTTAAGACCACGAATGAACAACGGCGAGGCGGCCGCGTCCATTTCCTGCGATGGGCTAAGAGTTGTTGGGAAGGAAAGTTGAGGGAGAACAGAGAGGACTGGCACGCGGTATGGAAATAAAAGAGCTGTGTGCATGCAGTACCACACGAACCTGTACTAATCGAGTGCATGCCGTTGGAATTAAAAGCACATGCATGCATGCAGGAGTAAAACACAGAAACGAAGCGTCCCCTTTAGCTGCGCGCCAGATGACCGGATGCCAGCAACAACACCCGAGGCATGCAGGGCCTTGTGCGCCGGTAAATATTGGAAACTTTTCCAGAGCCTATGCGCCTGTAAAACTTGGATGGAGGGAGTACTTGCATGAGAGCCAAGCTCTCATCTCTCTCCTCTCTTCTCTCCTCCACATCAGCAAAAATGCTGACTAGCTTGGTTATAAGACCATTATTGGACTTGCTCTAAAAGACTAGTCCAATAGGTGAGGTCTTCCTCACACTTATAAGTTGTGATTTTTCTTTTCCCATATTCAATGTGGTACTATTTCCAACAAGTCTCACTACCATCACCACTGGCAGCCTTTTCCGCCGTAGAGCACTGCCACCGAGCTCCTTCCAGCCGCCATGGGGACACCAACTCAAACCAAGACGCCGCCACCATGAGGGCCAACATGATGCCTTCTGCTCATAAGCCGGCCAATTTTACTAGAGACGACGGCTTCCTGACGGCATCGGCCTTTTTGTCACGCCGCCGCCTTGGCCATCGTCATGTTGTTCCTGTCATAGCTGACCACCCCCGCACACATCAACCATACTAACGAGTTTGCCTTGCTCGAGAACACACCATGCGTGGCCTGCCTCCGTATTTGTTCTACCATAGATCGTCGTGCTTTGGGCCACCTCTCGATGCCGCTCCACATCACTGCCCCTTCCCGCTCCGCCATGGACTTGGACTTGAGGTGGGAAGTAGTATAAATTCAGCTGGCAAGTGTTGGAACTAATGGGGAGGCAAGAAACTAAAGGAGCTCAAACACTCAATTCATTTGATCACATACTACATTATATGAAGTATTCCGCTTTACAAGTGTGAGGTACATCTCCTTTTATAGCACAACTACAACCGACTCAATGTTGGGATATGGGGTAGGCTACACTAGCACAGATTAAAATTTCTATTACGTAAATCAAAAAATCATGCGAGTAAGAGATCATAGATTGTTACCACTAGATGCGCAATACAGTGGAAGAAGAGTTGAAGCTATTCGATTCAACGTAACGTACATCAATGTAGTGGAAGTAGTAACAACTGAGATTGGTGCAAAGGCGAGTAGGCAGTTGGCAGCATTGGTGCTCACAAACTCATGGTCGCCGGAGTTGAACAAGAAGCAGTACCAATAAAGGGGTGGCGGTCAAAGCTAGCGGAGGATGGAAGTGGCACTGGGTGGTAATTTGTAGCGGGGAGTGGATGCATTAGTGGCCAAGCGGCGTTTGTGGTGATCGATTTGTTGATGGCGGAGAGGAGAAGGGGGTGGTGAATGGCGATTTGGTGGAGGCGTATAGTGACAGTAATTGCCGGCGACCATCGGCGAGGTCTAGCCCAGACATCATCGACGCCGAAGGAAGTGATTGCCGGTGTTGAATAGGTAAAAGGGGCTCGAGCGAAACAACAGCAATATGGTGGTCTGGGCAGAAAAGAGGCAATCGCTAGGGTTTTGGCCTGTTTGCCTTCACTGGCATTTTTGCTAATGGCCCCTCACATTCTTTATTATTACATAGCAGTTTTTCCACCGACTGTCTTCTTTTGAATTGACCCTTAGAAACTCTATGTTAAATGAGAAAGGATCCTACAGTCTTGTCACAGAGATCTGCATGTAGCAGTCCTTGCACACCATATTATCTTTTTACCTTTCTTTTAATTTCCCAATTTGTTCTCACAGTAGGAGCTATATTTTATTTCTCAAAAGAACTATTTTAACAGTTAAATGAAGGAGGTAACAAGAAGGACATGTTAATCATATCTATATAGAGAGAAAAAATCACTTCCATTTGTAGTTGGGCTAGGTGTAGAATATGCAATATGATTCTTTTATTTTTGTAGCAACGCATGTGCATTTAGCTAGTTAATTAAGATGCACTCGGATTGATAACATTTCCTCCGTGGAATCAATCAACCGCTACAACAATAACGAAGTCTGCTGGTACGCTTCCAGGAGTGCAAACTCGGCAAGTGAGTTGGCGTGTTGGTGATCAGTATCATGTGTAATTTTTTGGATTCCTCTTGCTAAATGCTAATGCACGTGAATCTGGAGTGGTAACTGAAGTTGATCATGGAACCAGGATCTTCATCTCTCTCTCTCTCTCTCTCTCTCTCTCTCTCTCTCTCTCTCTCTCTCTCTCTCTCTCTCTCTCTTGAAACGGAATAAGGGTCTTGATGTCATCAACGGAGGTAAATTGGGCCCTATACAACATTTGAGACTCATGCCCTGATACCAGCCGTACCAGAAGGCATGGCCTGGTAAAACTGTATAGTGAAAAAAAAAAGTTAAACCTGTATAGGGCAGAGCCCATCATCCTATTTGAAAAAGCCCAAGCAAGCCTAGAGCATAGCACAACACACCACAAAATGTAAAGGCCGCACAAAAACTGCCTCTGAAGCCGAAGCTTCCCTGACAAAGATCAAGATGCATTATTACACCCACTAAAGTTTCATCTAAGAATAATTACGTTCATCATACTAAAAATAATTACATTCATCATACATAGATCTCCTCTTGTGCCACACGGCGACTTACACTAACAACACTACCGTTTCCACGACGGCTTAAAGCCAGCGACACGACTCGTAGATCACTCTAATGGTGCAACTCGCACGGGTAAATATAAATTATTTTAGCCAAGTCGACGCTATTATGAACTTATGATTGCACTGTTTTACAATGAGATATCATCAGAGCATCAACATGAACGGACCCACACGGTATGCCGGGTGGGCCACGGCATACCCTGGGCCCAGCCGCTTCATGCATGGAGAGTTCCTACCCAAATTTGATTTTGCTTATGAACTTGCATGTAAGCAGCAAATGGGGCTGGTGAAGAAGAAAACTCGAGCTGCTGGTCAGCACTGAGGCTGTGAGGCAGTTAAGCACTCGAGCTTAGCTTAGGATGCAATTACTGAGGGAGATTACACAGACTCTCAACTCTTTGTACGTACTTGCCCCCTTTCTTATGATTTTTGGACGGTAGAATAACTGTAGAGATATGCTAAGACTAAAAACAAGCTAGAGGCCACGAGGCCGAATCACAATAAGATTCACCTGCGCAGAAGCCATGTTTGTAGTCCATGAGGGCCACATTATTGGACGTCTCGATTAACTTTTGTATACTTGAGTACGTTAATTAGGACTAGAAAAGGTGCAGAAGCCATGTTTGTAGTCCATGAGAGTATGTATTGGAATTTGACAGAGATTAGCAGCACAAAAATTTGCCTTGTACGGGACTCATAAGATGCAAGCTGGTGTGATCATTTGGGCTTTTTTTGTGGTTTATAGCTGAAAAGTACTGTAGCTGACTGAAAAACACTGTAACTGACATAGACTTATTTAGCATAATTAAATTAAAAAAATTAAAAAAATATAAAAATATGTTAGCCCATTACGTATAATACAAACAAATACGAGAAAAAAGAACCGGCAAAAAAGCTCAACAAAAAGCCAAAAGTTCAGAAAAAGACGAAATTTATGAATAGTGAAAAATAAGCCGGAAGCCAGAAGCTGAAACTCTTTTGATCACCACCTAAATCTGAAGGCAAAACGCCAAAAGATAAAGGGAAAAAACTGCACTAAGCATAAGCATGCTGATTCCAGCAGGCGGGCAGCAGAGGATTGAGACAAGTAGTATTTTAAGAGCAACTCCAGCAGGTCCCCTACTTGAGCCCTCAAACTCAGATTTGAGAGCCAGAACCAAAAACTCAGCTCCAACAGGACCCCTACTTGGCTCTCAAAAATAGGAGGCCTCTCAAATGAGGCCTCCAAGCCCTCATTCCCAGGGGCCCTGCTCTGGCTCTCATCCTACGGTTTTTTTTCCCGCTCGGTGAAACTTCCCCCGTGCCCCCCCCCCCAAATCTGCCGCCTCCTCCAAAATCCCCCACGCCCCCGAAAATCCGCCGCCCCAAAATCGGTGAAACTTCCCGACTCCTCCGTTCGCCCGCCGCCTTCGCTCGCCTGCCGCCTTCGCTCGCCTCCGACCGGATTTGAGGAGTGGGTCCCATGTGTCAGTGTGTTGTGGAATGGATTTGAGGGCTTAGATTTGAGGGGTGCTGTTGGAGTAGATGCAAAAAAAACTGGGCTCTCAAAAATAGGAGGAGCCCTCAAATCAAAAGTAGGGGCCCTGATTTGAGGGCTACTGCTGGAGTTGCTCTAAGTCAAGTAGTATTGCAAATCTCTTTTATGTATATTTGAGACTATTAGTATGGTGTTTGAATTATTTATATTGTAATTTGTGCAAGTTTCCAACTTAATCTTTGAATTTAAGACTTATCATATTATTTAGTGCCTGTATAATGAATTATGGTGCAAATTTTACAATTATTTACCGAATTGGCAAATGGTTTTACCGAATTGCATATAAAAATTTTGATGCGGTATACCCTTTGGTAAAATCCTGGATCCGCCACTAAGCATCAAGACCTTAATTCATTTAATCATAGCCTCCTATCTTATTCATAGAACGAGACTGAGGCAAAAGAATTAAAGAAGCTATTTAAAAAACCAGTTATTTATATTGACTTTTCGCTTCCCTAAGCAGAGTTAATACGAAGAGTCATTTCGTTAAAAGTGAAAAAGGCACGACTGGACAGTCGAAACGCTTCACTAATGGGCCGTAAATGTAACGAAACTTATCGACACTACAAATAGGATGAAGCTTATCAACGCTGCATCATAAATGGCCCGAATCTTGTCTATTGGGCCATACCTATCACCGCTGCAGCATAAATGGGCAAAAACATCTGTTAGGCGGTAGATGGGTCGAACGTGAACTCTTGGCCCGTTAATAGGCCCGAATCATGTTTGTTAGGTCGTACGTAACATTCAGCACGTAATGGGCCCACACGCTGCAACATTTATGGGCCAAATGTGCCTATTAGGCCGTAGATTAGCCCGAACTCGCAACTCTTGGGCCGGGGATGGGCCAAAACATGTATTGGGCCACAGATAGGCCCAAACATGTATATGCCGTAGAAGGGTCGGGGCATGTAAATTGGGCCCAGATGGACTTACCCTACCTGTCTGGCCGTAATTGGGCCCGAAAGTTTCACCGCTGAACCACATGGGCTGGAAAGTGTAACTCGGCGGTAATGGTCCTAATCAACACTGATGGGCCGATACTTGTCATTGTTAGGCCGTAAAATGGGCCAAATGTACCATGGTTGGACCGAATAATACTTTAGTCGGCCTAGCTAATTCATAAACTGGCTTGCACGCATACATGCTGGACCTTTTGTGGGCCCGGACTTTAAATTGCATCATTATCAGGCGGGCCGACTGTCGTATAATAACCTACGTGCATTCCTGCCTCACCGCGTCAGGAACGAGACGTAGCGTCTATCCTGATTCTTCGATCGCAGGCAGTATTCAAAACCCTACTTGCCTCCACCCGTTCTAGGCTTCCAGCCACCGTTACTACACCAAATTGGATGGTCGCTATCGGGCCACTTAAGCGTAAATAAAAGTTACTAGACCGCTTAATTAGGCCCAGCAACAGCTTCAACCCGATCAGCTGTTCACCAGGTGCAGCAAAATCGCCTCGTTTATCTTGACTACGGGTGATTGCTTTTGGTGATGATCGGTTCGGCTGAAAAGCTCATGGCTGAAAACACTATAGCTTGCTGAAAAAACACTGTAGCTGACATAGGCTTATTTAGCATAATTAAATTTCAAAAATTTAAAAATATAAAAAATATGTTAGCCTATTACGTATAATACAAACAAATACGGGAAAAAAAAAGAACCAGCAAAAAAAACTCAACAAAAAGCCAAAAGTTCAGAAAAAGATGAAACTTATGAATAGTGAAAAATAAGCCAGAAGCCAGAAGCCGAAGCCGAGTTGATCAGGGCCATAACTATTCGTGAAAGAGTTCACAGTAAGAAAAACTTATGTATAATTTTTATAAATATAAATAAAGTTATTACAATATCTATTACAATCAACTTGTTGACTCTAACTTAAAAAAGTATTTTGTTTAAAAACTAGTTAATGTAGAAAAAGTAAAAATAGAAGCCGAAAAGAAAGGGCCTGTGTTACACTCAGTGAATCAGAACGGAACGGCAGGGAAGTCGGCAGTGACAAGTGACAACCTTGTCCACGCAAGTTTGCAAGGGTTGCTTTGTTCTTCTACAAAATAAAGAAAACATCCAACATTATACCAAGTTCAAATACAGATTAGCAAACATTTTGGATAAATAGCACACGAGTATGCTACAATTAATCTGTAAATTACAACTACATGGAGTTATGGAATGCCTATATTATTGTTGAATCTAACTACTCTCTCCTCCTATCACAAAACTATGTCGTTTTGGAGTACATACAGTAAAAATTTTAAATTTTGCCTATCAATATCTTTTTCAATATATAAATCATAACACATAAAAATAATATGTATAAATTTGTCTCGCAGAGAACATTCATAAAAGTATAATTTTACTAGGTTTATAAATATATATTATAATAAAAATTGGTGGCCAAATTTGTATTTTAGGGACAGTGCTGATGTCCAAAACAATATTTATTTTTGACTGAAAGGAGTTTTTTTTTACATTATCTTCTCCCTTGTCCAATAGTTCAGTTCCTTGGTGAAAACAACTAATAAAATTGGTCGGACGGCTGAGTGCTGTAACCCATCATTTAGTTACTTAATGCTATGCCACATTTTTAGTTCAGCCACTTATCGCGAGCGAAGGAATTTTTACCTGAACCCACTGTCGCCTGTCGCATAAGACCCATAATGCCCATCTTTACGTGACAATGCTTTTCAATCCAGCCAAGAATAACTGAACCTAGAAGGCACACCTAGAAATAGAAATTAAAAAAAAAACATTTCATACTTGCACACTATTGAATACGCGTGCAGATGAAATAGGCGTACCTCTCGACAACTTAGTTAAATTGAAAGTCGTTCGGTACGTAAAAGCCATTTGTTAAGGTGAGACGACACTCCCAATACTGCAGAAACAGTTCCAAACACTCGCAAGGAGTTAGCAACAAAGCCTGAAAAAGAACAGGACAATCCACAAGGTTAGTATCAGGCCCTAACAAACAGGAAGAATTGGAAACTTTCAGAAACAACTACAAGGGTCAGCAATGTTTAACAAGAATCAAAGCCAGTTAACATGATTGAAAAAGTACAGTCAAACAGATCTTTGCTAGCATTTGATACGATGGCTCAACTCAGATCACAAAAACCAAATCACAATGATAAGCAACAATCAATAGCACGAACACTTAAGGCTAAGAAGAATCCCTCGTAACAAATTATTGTAACACATGAAAGTTTTACCTTACATGTAACTCCAGAACAGAAAGCACATGGAGAACTTTTCGCATATATGTGTGAAATGGCGTAGCACAAAAGACTGTATTTTCAAGGCCCGATGCTGAACATTTGATGTGAGAGGGGGAAAATATCAAAAAACACCATTGTTGGCTAAGTGTTTGACATCAACGCAAACTCCATTCAAAGAGACATTTTACAACTAGCATCGATCCACTAATCCCATACTTTCCAATCTAGCATATTTGTCAATATCACATTCCTCTTTCATACCTCACTACCCTAAATCACTTCTTTAGCTTCGTCCATGTGATCTCTTAAACATTATTCACAGAATCTAACCTCATGTGCTTCGTACGCAGCATTAGCTCCTCTACATTTATCCCTCAATTACATCTCTGTACGCCGTAGTGGTGACCACATAATCGTTGTCTGAGATCTCGAATTACTAGCTAGCATTAGCAACAGGCCAATAGGCAGATCTGATCGAGGAGGACTGCACTGTATTAAAGCCATCCCAGCCCCACGCGCTGCCAGTGCAATGTCGTTGCTTGCCGGCCACCACACCGTGCAAAATTTATCAGGGCTGTTTGGAACGCCGAAGCGGAAAAACAGAGTAATAGGGAAAAACACATAAAAAACCTAGGAATGTAATAGCAAAATAGAGAATTGAAATGCATAAAAAAATATCAGTTTTGCTATTGCACAGGCGACTGAAATTTTTTTATGTTTCAGTCACCTGAAATTGCACTCTCAATGAACTAAAATTGCAGCCCCCCTCCAAAAAACAGCTGCAACTTTAGGTGATTCAGAGTGCAACTTCAGATGATCTGAAATTGGACTCTCAATCAACTAAAATTGCAGCCCCCCCTAAAAAAATATGTGCAACTTCAGGTGATTCAAAGTGCAACTTTAGGTGACTGAAAGATAAAAAAATTTCAGTCGCCTGTGTAATAGTTTATCCCAAAAAATATATAAGAGACGTTTGGAATGCAGGAACTAAAAGTATAAACAGTACCTTACGAAACTTTAAAAATCATTATGTGTGAAAGAGAGAGGGAGGGATAGAGAGATTGCATTAGAATTTAGAACTTTCATTTGAAAATTTCTCCATGAATTTTCACCTCTTTTTTCTTTTCCTCCAAAAAAGCAACTTTCCAAATGAAAAGAATAAGACCAATCGTCTATTCCTCCGCTTTTTCTTCGATCCAAACAGGCCCTCAAGCCGTAAGCCGTCTGCAGCGCGGCCGTCATCCCACGTGCCGGTGCCAGTGGTGGTCGCCGGCCGGCTACTGCTCTGAACCCTTATAAAACTTCCGTTTTTGCACGGCATCTGCGGCGCACACACCACACTGGCATAGCCTCCAACGACGGTATGGCTATGGACATAGCTCACAGGGACTACCTCCTCGCCGCGCTCCACCGCCTCGTTGGCGTCGGTGTTCTCCTCCCCTGCCTCCTCGCCGAGTTCATCGTCTTCGCCATGCGGCGGCACGCGGCGCTCTACCTCGTCCCCGTCTCCGCGGTGCTGCTCCTGTACCGCTTCCGCCGCCGCGCTGCGGCCGTGGGGATCGGCCTCGTCGACTTCTCGTGCCTAAAGCCGCCCAGCCGGCTGCGCATTCCGGTGGCCGCGCTGCTCGAGCACTTCAAGCTCATCGGCTGCTTCGACGACGGGAGCGTCGAGTTCATGACCAAGGTCATTGAGGCCAGCGGCATGGGCAACGAGACCTACTTCCCGCCGGCCCTGCACTACATCCCGCCTGCCGCCACGCATGTCAACGCCATCCAGGAGGCGCACATGCTCTTCTTCCCCACCCTGGATGACCTCTTCGCGAAGACCGGCGTGCCGCCGTCGGCCGTTGGGGCGCTCATCGTCAACTGCAGCGGATTCTGCCCTGCGCCGTCGCTCTCTGCCATCATCGCCAACCACTACCGCATGCCCAGCGACGTCAAGACCTTCAACCTGTCCGGCATGGGCTGCGCCGCGGGCGTCATCGGCATGGACGTTGCGAGAAACCTCCTGCGGGTGCACGCCATGTCCTACGCGGTCGTCGTCAGCGCCGAGATCGTCACGGTTGGGTGGTACAGCGGCAAGGACCACAGCAAGCTCCTCCTCAACTGCTACTTCCGCACCGGCTGCTCCGCTGCGCTCGTGAAGAACCAAAGAGGCATGGCGGCGGCTTCAGTGCCGGTCAAGTACCGGCTCGTCAGCTTGACGCGCACGAACCAGATAGCCAACGACCGCAGCTACCGCTCGGGCTACCGGGACGAGGATAACGAGGGCATCACGGGCTTCACCCTCGGCCAGGGCGTCGGCCGCATGGTCAGCGAGCTGCTACGCGCGCACCTCGTCACGCTCAGCATGTCCATCCTGCCATGGCGCGAGAAGCTGTACTACGTGACCGCGCTGCTTCTGTCCATGCGGCAACGCCGAGACAAGCTCGCCAACTCCGCCGTGCCGATGCCCGACTTCCGCGCGGCGGCGGACCACTTCTGCCTGCCGTCGTCGGGGAGGCCGATGATATGGAGGCTGGGGCAGGGGCTCGGGCTGGGCGAGAAAGAGATGGAGGCGGCGCTCATGACGTTCCACCGGTTCGGCAACCAGTCGGCGGCGTCGTTGTGGTACCAGCTCGCGTACCTCGAGGCCAAGGGGAGAGTCCAGAAGGGCGACACGGTGTGGCAGCTTGGCATCGGGAGCGGGCTGAAGGCGAACAGCTTGGTGTGGGAGTGCGTCGCCGTCGACGACGGCGTCGCCGGCCGTCCCGACGGGAGGAATGCCCCGGGGCCGTGGATGGAGTGCATCCACAAGTACCCCGTGACGGAAACGTAATAGAACTATACATCCTCATGGTGTGCGCGAGTACTAAATATCGTGCCATGTATGCGTTGATGCATGGCAACATATCACGCATCGCATCACGTCGTTCGATCATTGCGCTGTTCTTGAAGAACACAACGCAAGAGATCGATGAACGATTAATTGCGATCGAGTTTAGCCATATAAATTTATGCTCAGTTAATGAGTCAATCGGGTGTTTTGCTTCAAATATTACTCCAAAATAATTGGAATAAGAGCTATCGTGTTGTACACAGATTAACAAGTGTATTAGTAGCTTGTTCTGTTCCCATTTTTCTGTCATGAAAAACATCTCATTGGGTGCCAATGCCGGATACTGAACTTCTGTCTGCGCAAATAGTACAGGCATGATCCGCGACACGATACTGCTAGCTAGACGTACGTACTTACGTGCATGTATACGTCCCCAGTTGAAGTTCGTTGGACGCTAGGATGTCACATGGAGTATGTATATTTCTGGGGAAAGTGACTTTGACAAGAATTGGAACTGCTGATTAAGGTCTTATTCAAAAGTATTATAGATTTTAACTGAAATGGTACGGTGGTAGCTGTTAATTTTATATTAAAAAGTAGGGAAAATGTTATTTTATTTTTATGGATAATACAAAGGAAAAACTCTACTAAGAAAATTAATAGGATTTTATTAAATATTATCCGGATATTTTCTTCCTAACTATCATCCAGATTTATGACCATTAGATTAGAGATCCAATGGCCATGAATTCTCCCCTCTCCCTCTTGAATTCTACTCCATCCCTCTTAAAAAAATCTCACCTCTTAAAAAACAAGGGGTCTTTTGATCTCTAATCCAAAGATCATAAATTTGAATGATAGTTAGGAAGAAAATATCCGAATGATACTTTGACACTCTCAAATAATATATCAAATAACTTTTAGTTCCTAACAGATAAAAATCAGAAGCCAACACCGGCCTAATCGGGCAAGTCCAAAGTTTGCAGAGCGTACGTGTATTTGCTAAGCGTTAGGTTTATAATAAGTGTGCCTGTCCAAAGTTTCTGTGGCAGGTAGTAAATGAGGTGGTGCACTGGTACGTCGACTATCCATGCTGGTTGGTGTAACGGCATTAATGGGGAAAGACAATGCACGTGGTAAAGTTATGACTTCTTACTGTCTGGTCATATTTATAAGCTGCACTAGCTAGCTCATGCATGTAGACTTTATATGTAGCCTAGGCAGAAACTCTACCGTCCTACACTGCTTCCATGCAATGCAATTACAGAAGTCGGGCTAGTTTTGATATGAAAAAGTATATTAGTTTTTCCTTATGATTTTATTTTATAAATAGTAATAAATTATAGAGAGATATTTGCATATAATTTTAGTCGAGATGAATAAAATTACTATAATGTGTACTACAGTCGACTAGTAGCTCCCGTCTTGAAAAGATACTCCGTTTAAAAACTAATCATAAAACTCACTTTGAAGTATTTTATAATCATTATTAGAGTATGTTCAAATAGATAAAGATATACAATAATACTATTAAAAAATATATTACAAATAAAAATACGTACTTTCAAAAGTATATAATCATTTTCGTATTACAATCCGACGAATCAGGCATTTTGGCACTTGATTGCCCCGAGAATGCGACTGAAAAATGTTAGCCCACCAATACATCTTTTCATCTTAGAAATAAGCTAGTGATAAAGCCAAAACAGTACGTTCGTACACTCCAAAGAATCGAAGATGATGCCAAAATAGTATGAGTAGGGTAGGGAGCTAGGAGCTTCTCCAGATGCATATTTGGCAAGCCAAAATGCCAGCTAAGCTGTACTAAAAAAACATGCCAGGTATTCTGCCATACGTACGTACGTACGCGCACGGCCCACGAGCTGCTCGCCTACTCGAGCAAGCCTGCGCACCACTACGGCATTGCACTCCAGTGCCCCACAAGCTCGCGCCCTGTTGGGCTTGGGCCGCGCACCCGCCGCCCACAAAGCCACCGCGGTCGAATCTGCGGCCCGCCGCGCTGTCGCACGTACCCTGAGCATGCCCACGCTGCCGTTGCAACACGCCACGGGCACGGTCACACGGCCCAACGCTGCGCGTGCAATGCCTCCGGCCGCCCGGCGCGGCACTTTTGACTCGGCCGGTTTGTGTCGCGCTTCTGCTTCTAGATTCAGTTTAGAAAAGCTAAAAAAACAATATAAACACTTATTTTTCAATATAGATTTTTTACTTCTCTCTCGCTCTTGAAATAAGACAAAGATCATAGATACATCACGTATCTCACTCCTCTCACTTCCGCCACAATACTCTCGGGTTTGTCCAGCTGGTTTTGGGTTGTTTTGGGCTTTCGTTTCTAGTCTTTCACACCTAAGTCACTATTTTCTATAGGCTTTGATTTTCAGACCTTAGGCTATAGCCCACCTAGCTCAAGGCCTGGCTTCGCTCCTGATCACCACAGCTTGCTGCTAGCCGAATTGGTTGCCTTCTGCCTCGCTGATCGATTAGAAGTATTGTAGTTGATTAAAAGCTTATCTAGCCTTTCACAGGTTCCACATGTCTTCTCTTTGTCAGCATGGTACAGTGTCTGAATCTTGATCACCTTGATGTCATCAATTCCGTTGGGCGTCCTACAAGAATTCACGAGGCATCATCAGGAACAAGCATTTGTTGTGCATCCGATGCACGGCAAAGTAGATATGAGGATCATTGCTATAACCTTTATCCAGCCATTCTCCAAGCATTCCTTTGACCCCAGCCTGGTGTTCACAGTGGAGAAAAATAAAATGATCAGGTGAACAGATCATTCATTTAGCAATGTTTTGCACAAGCAATTGACATGGTTGAATAATTTGGTGTATGTTAAGAGCTTGCAGTACCTTCTTGTGGATTTTGCCATTGGCAAGAGCCACTTGACTGTCTTGTTAATTTCATCCATGATTTGTTCTACTATCCTCTGCAAGAACCACATGCCAAGATCAAAAAAGGATGAACAGGATGCAAAATGCATATTTTAGATATCAAATAGGCAGAAAAGAACTGTTTATGTGTTCTCTAAAACTGTAATTTCATATTCTCCATTTCAGACTTCCTAACATCATCAAATGCAATAGATTGAACTCCTAAATTGAATCTGTTGCTAGTTAATTTCACAGGCAAATTCCCTCACGCAAAGTGCAAAGATCCTCTCAGATCTGATTTATTGCCAAGCGAATAATCGTCCACACAGATCTGGGCCATCTGGCTATCCATTCCCTTTCCCAACTTACATTGAAAAAGTAAAAAAATAAACTAGTACCTTGAGTCTTGAGAGAGCAGCCCCTGGCCGCCGACTTCCACGCCCCCTAGCGGACTTGCCGCCTTCGCCGCTCTAGCCTCTAGGGTTAGTAGTTGGCTGCAGTGGGGCGCACCTTTGCTAGCTCGGGGGCAGTTGCACGGTTCGCCACTTTGCCCGCATCTTCTACTTGGGGGCTGGGTTGATGGACCAACACTGAAGCCCATGCGTTGCGTCATCCTCTGGTCGCTCTCCGACATCTCTGTCGTGCGATCACGCTGTTCAACTGCTCTGGAGGAGCCGAGGAGGGGCCACTGGGGGGTCCGGCCAACGACAGAGCTCAGGTGACCACCCAAGCTTGCCCGAAGGGAGGGTCCGCCCCTGGAGACGGCATCCTTGAGCAGCTCTCGTGGGCATGTGATGCAAACAATGGAACGGTGGTCGACACCATACTGGTCTGGCACATCGCTACAACTCTTTGCAGGCACCAACTGGATGCACAAGGCAAGGTTGGTGAGCCGCCACCGGCGGTGCTCTTCGATAGTGGTGAAGTTTCCATGAAAATAGAGTGTGGACTCAAATGACTAAGTTAAATTAATATGAATATGATTATTTATACTTTCATTAAGTTGTGCTCTTATCAATTGAGAAAGTACTACTTAAATTGCTTGTAAAATAGTTATGTAAAGTTTTTTCTCCATTATCACAAATATATGAACAAAAATAATCATACAACAAATTGTTTTACTCTGTGTATTGGTGGTGTGAAATGTTGGTGAAGTCGTACTCCTCAGAAACATCTTAGTCTACATGCGAAAAGTGGCAAAAACAAAACAAAACAAAATAAAAAATTATAAAAAGGTATTGGGAGGTAGATTATGAATTTAGGAATTTGAATCACTTGATTCGGAGTTTAGACGGCGGAGAACGGGTTATCGGAAGATTTGTTGAAGGAGAAAATACATAAAAATATAAAGGAGAGAGGAATATTCCTTTCAACTAAAAAATAAAAAAACAAAGCTGACAAGTGGGCCATCCATGTAAGTGACTGAGAGAGAATGGGAGAGAAGCAGAGGGGAATAGAGTAGGGCGGTGTCACCGGCGAGGGGGTAACACGGGAGGTGGGGGCAAATGACAAAACGGGCTGGGGGTCTTGGGGAGGCGGCGGCATGGGCGACGATGCATGGCGGCGGTGCGGGCGATGGCACAGCGTAGGTGGACGGCGTGGCAGTGCTCTAGCGACGTTCGGCGGAGTGTGGTGTGAACATAGGCACAACGTGGGCGTGTGAAGTGCTTTGGTGCAACCGGTGAGCTCGAGGGGTGGTCGGAGGGGTGGAGCAACGGTGACCGATAGTGGAAATGGAGGTGGCATCGATGACGGCTCGCTACGGTGAGGCATTGGTCGAATTGAGGCATGGAATAAGTAGATGAGGTGGTGGAGATAGTGTGGGTGCGAGAAATTGGAAAATGTCTCATTGGAGACGATGAATCAACGGTGAGAAGCAAATTCGGTGGGTTTTAGGGAAAGCTCGATTCCCGATGATTGGCTACATGAAAATCAAATTAACTTAGAGGATGGATTGCTTGGATGCTACAATACGAGATGACACAAACAGTTTCGTCAAAACTCACAAGAGAAAAAGGTTGCAGTGGTGGAGCATGATGACGGCACGGTCGGACGTATGGGTTGGGGCTTCTACCATTGAGGGTAGGCTAGAGCCTAATGAAACCCCCCATTGGCTCCGCTCTGCTGGGTTATCGGCACGGCCTCCTCGGTGGCCTCCGGCTTGTTGCTATATTGCGCCTATCTCATCGTTTTTGCACTGAGCCTCTTGCCCAGTCACACCTGTGTTTCCGAATCCATACTCAATGAATCCATCAAAGAAGCTTGACAAGTTGATGAGCGGCACCGATGGTGAGGATGGCACTGATGATGATGAGCCCATCGTCGTTCTGGGCACGCAGCTTGCAAGGCAGCTGCTGGGTAAAGACATCTGAGACTCGGCGCTATGGTGGAGGGTCCTCTCTGAATCCTGGTAGGAGATGATGATGTACGTCGCGCTGTCCAACGATGCCCGGGCGCATCTAGAGGCTCTGCTGAGAGGAGGGGAGTTCATCACGCACCTGTGGCGCTGCTCACGCACGCCGGTGTGCTAGAGCGAGGCCCTCCTGGGCCACATGTTGCTGTCTGTAGGGGCGGAACTAAAACGAAAATGACCAGGGTTCATCGCTTCATCACACGAAAATGACCACTGTCTCTACCTACTATCTTTCATTCATAGAGTAGCTTGGCTAACTAAGCGTCTTAGGCTATACTTGTGTCAACTAGGTTGTACTTGCGTATGCTAAGTTGTTATCCTAGGCCTCTATTGGTGTTGTCTTGCGTCTAGCTGCGGGAGCATCGAGTGGAATAGCGGGAGTCGGGAGGCTGAGAGCTTCAATCTTTAGGCTAATCAGGTGTCCTTTGATTTGGGCTGAGGGGTTCACACATAAATTTACACAGGCTATACAATAGAAAAACGAAATTAGACCTGGTGCCCTAAGCACCTTCGTGCTCCTCTTTGGATCCGCCCATGGCTGTTTGATCGCTAGCTCCAACCATTGTTGCAGCTATGTCATGTGTTACTTCCACTTAGCTAGTGGCCAACTGACCATGCATCTATGCAGGTCACCCTTGAGTAGCATTAAGGTACTTTCAATGATAGACACTGTTGTACTATTTTTATACTTCTCGTATTATCAAGAAATAGCTATAGACATCACTAAATTTAGTGAGTCGCGTCAATCAGCTAGACCGGATAATAAATTTCATCAAGCTCCCTGTCTTCCTCTCTCTCTCTCTCCTTTAGTGTTGAATTTTGTGCTCAAACAGTGTCTTCCATAAGACACTTTCCCTCTCTTTTTTAATTATCTCTTCATCTTAGTGTAATTCTTATTTGGCAAACTAATTAAGACTATAGACACGACTTACGCAGCACCATTGAGAGTGCCGTTAGCTATTGCTTCAGATATGTATCTACCAAGGCATGTGACGTGATGCCGGACTCTTAAGCTTCCCAACCTTCAACCGCGGGGATTCAGAACAGGGCACGGAAGCATTATGGTTCTGTTCAGACAACTTAACGTGTATCATCAATAAACGTCAGTAACAAAGTTGCCGAGCTTCACATACTTTCTCCAGAGTCCACACACCAATTTGATAAACCCAATGCGAACTGTTGATTTTACATCATTTAGTTAAATTATTGCTCTGGAATTTCCAAAGTTACACTTAACCAGATACAACAACATTGTAAGGAACGGGCTCCTAGATAGTGCAATTCAACCAGCGTAATGTAAACCGTTTGCAACCAATCCCAGAGTTAGACTCCTAAACCTTCATCCCAAGACCAGGCAGTCACTAGTCAGGACTCAGCAAAACCAGTTCGCTGGGGAACGGAAACAACACAACAGACGGTTCTTAAATCAAACCGCCTAATAAAACGGGTGAGAGAAAAAAAAACAAAACTATATATATCCCTTGCTAGTAACCTCACTTCCAATGGCTATAACCAATCTAAATATTTCAATTGAGGAAACAGGAAATGGAGGAAATCAACCAGAGTATGTAATGACACAAAAAATTGGGTCGTTCTCTATGAATCCGTGTTCTCCATGGTGTCTGCCGACTGCCATCACTGCCATGCACCTTGACATGTGAAAAATGCTCATGCTATCTGCTTCCCTTTCCTAACTCTATCGAGTTCTGACTCAGCTTCTTGCAGTGCCGATTTCAGTATAGATACTCTCTGTTCTAGCTCCTCCACCGAGCCCCTTTTCAGAGCAGACTTGTATGGTGTAAGGAAATGCCGGGAAAAACTTTGTAGAGCTTGAACACCACATACCTGAAGAATTAAAGTCCGATATCTTCAAGCTTAAATAAATAGGGAAAATTTGTTCAGTAGCACTGAAAGCTCACCTCTTTCGGAAAATACCACTAAAAAAACGGGGTACCGGATATTACCACCAAAAAATGCATTTTTCTTCGGGATTTACCATTCTGGACAAAAATACCCCTCTCCCTCCCCCTCCCTCACCTTCTCTCCTCTGCGCCGCCCCTTCCGCCTGCGTCTTCCCCCACCGCCGGCCTCCTCCTCCGCCCGCCGCTCGCCTCCCCGCCTCCTCCGCCCGCCGCTCGCCTCCTCCCTCTCCGCGCGCCCCCTCCCCGCCGCCGTTGGCCTCCTCCTCCGACCGCCGCCTCCCCGCCTCCTCCTCCTCCGCCCGCCGCTCGCCTCCTCCCTCTCCGCGCGCAGCAAAACCGCCGCCGCCAGCGCCACCTCTTCGGCCGGACGCGGGGGAGCGGGGAAAGAAGGAGGAGGAGGCGCAGGGAGGTGGGGGCGGAGGTAGGCAACGGCGGCGGGGAGGGGGCGCGCGGAGAGGGAGGAGGCGAGCGGCGGGCGGAGGAGGAGGAGGCGGGGAGGCGGCGGTCGGAGGAGGGGGCGAGGAGGAGGCCAATGGCGGCGGGGAGGGGGCGCGCGGAGAGGGAGGAGGCGAGCGGCGGGCGGAGGAGGAGGCGGGGAGGCCGGCGGTGGGGGAAGACGCAGGCGGAAGGGGCGGCGCAGAGGAGAGAAGGTGAGGGAGGGGGAGGGGGAGGGGTATTTTTGTCCATCATGGTAAATCCCGAAGAAAAATGCATTTTTTTGTGGTAATATCCGGTACCCCGTTTTTTAGTGGTATTTTCCGAAAGAGGTGAGCTTTCAGTGCTACTGAACAAATTTTCCCTAATAAATAATAGAAGCTTGAAAAGGTGAAGTGGTGGATTCCTTACCTCCTCCGGAAGCAAGGGCAACTTCGTGATGTTGAAGTCATCATATAACATATGGAACTGATCAATATATTTTCGTTGCATTTTTATCCGTGCTTTTAGCAGTTTTGACTCAACAGCTGCAAGGAATGACATATGAGTAGATGAAATGCATAAAAGACTTGATGGGTGTTCAAAATGTATCAATATGCAGTCTCTGTTTTGTCCCGTATTCAAAAGGCTTCTTTTTGTAGTATAGGATACGTTTTCAGCCAAAGTTGAAGAGAACATGATTCTTTGCTTCCACAATAGGTGCTTATGAAATTCAAAGGTGAATTTGGTGCATTTACATTTCCAAGAATGCTTCAAGACAGTAAAACAAAATACGATAGTTTTGCCACTAACCTTCCTCATCAAAAAGAACTTGATTGATAATAATACTGTGTGCATCAATCTCGAACTTTGCTAGCTCTTGCACCAATCTCTCCGTTTCATATAACGAAAGAAATTCAGGAATACAGACACATACAAAAGTTGTCAAGTCCTGAGAAGAAAACCAAATAAGTTAGTCAGAAGAGGATAACATCTTTAATATTAGGTGTTTTAAATAATGCAGAGATATACTGAGAAGACAATCACTCAATCAGGGCAAACTAATCAGATAGTCCAGCATGGTTAGTAATTTTATGTTAATCCAGTTGTACTCTTGTGGACTTAAGTTGGACAAGTGAAGATGTCATTTGACCGTGGATTGTGCAGCAAGCAATTAATATGCTGATTGTATAAATTGTGAGACACCAAAAGCTACAATTGCCAGGCACTTCCCAGATTACAGTTCTAACCTCTACCAACAAATTTGGATCAAATCTTAAGAGCAACAATACATTGTCACCAATTCAAATCTCAAGCCATAACTTCCTATAGGCTATAGCTGATTATTATTAGAAAGTCACGAGTTGTGGCAGAGGTCCAATGGTCCATTCTCCCATGTGTCCTCTAATTTTTTACGCAACTCATAAGTATACTTCTGCAAGTGGCACTTGGGCATGTTCCTGCTGTGCCTTTTAACATCCTTTGCAAATATGGAGTTACCTGACCTCACATGATAAACATCCTACCTTGTTCATTAGATAAAAGATATATGCTGCTCTACAGGTTGGTAGTCTTACCGGATCTTTAAATTGCTTGTTCACTTGCTCGATCACATCCTTCATACCTTCGAGTCTTCCAAGCATTGCATCCTCGTTCAGTTCATCGCCAAGACCAAACAATCGACTGGCCTGTCACAAGCACATATTGTTGTATTAGCTACTTGTTGGTTTTCATCTCTGTCAGTCCAATTACAAATTTGTCCATGACTACATGTGAAAGCGCACATCAAGTACATACTACCACTTAACTCCAATATGAAGAGAGGTACTATGTCATCACTCATTATAAATATTTTTCTTCGAAAGAGGACTCATCGTATCATTTTCAAACAATTAAACAACCATTATTTATTTGGGGTGTCATTAGTTGCTTGCTCTATTGAAGAGAACACAGGTTTCCTCTGTTATTTGTTTTGTTATAATTTATACAAGGTATAGCCATGATGATATGAACTGATATGATATCAAGTTATTTCCCAAAAAAAGCAACAAGGACATCTGCATGCATGTGTGGATGTCTGGATGACATGACAACAATTATAGTTTTCCAGTAGCTTGAAATGTATAAAGAATACCTGATTCAACAGACCACCAAATCTATTTTTCAAGGACATCATTTTCTCTAGACCCTTCTCAAGTGTTGATGGAAACTGCAGCAACCGTAAAGTATGCCCCGTAGGAGCAGTATCAAAAACTACAACAGAGTAATCCATTGTTTGGACTAATCTGCAGTAAGGGAAACACATCAGATAGTTGCTAGAAATTGAGTGGTTGAATAAGAAACTACGTTTGCAAAGGGAAGAATGACAAACACCAGAGTGGGGCAAAAATTACTTTAGCATTTCAGCAAAACTCATAGCTTCATCAACTCCTGGAATTGCGTTTGTTAATTCTGAAAGGAATCCTTCCATTCCTTCATTTGACAGATCATCATTTTCTACCTTCGGGTCAATTTCCTGCAAATTAAGTATTGAAGATGAGGTGGTTGAGCCAAAACACCATCTCTAATCAAAGGAGTTAAGTTGCCTTTTATGGAAAGAGTCAAAATAATGAAAGTAGCAAATACAAATAGTAAAACAACAAAAGTAGAGAGAGAGAGAGAGAGAACAAAATCAAGCCAAAAGAAGGTTGCAAAAGATATTGGCAGCAATAATCTGATAAAGAAAATCATGACACTGGACTAGAACTGATTTATCTTGTTTATCGTGCATTGCAATAAATGACTGAATGTTAAAAAAAAGGTTTTCTAACAAAATCGTATTTGATTCACAAAAAAAAAATCTTATTTAACATGCATTAAAAGTTACAGTAAATGAAGAAACAATAAGGAATTCAAGAAACAACAACCTTCTTTCCTATGAATCAGACACTTATTTTCTATTTCCCCTAGACCCCAATGGAACGTATTAAGGAAATTGCTAGACAATATGTAAGACCATGTAGTGGCAACCACGTGATGGTGATGAGTATTTGACTTTGCCTTTGCTTTGTTGTCATTGTTTGAGTTTGATTTTGTGTCATTTGAATCTTTGGATTCTGCAGTCAGAGTGGCAGCGGTCAGACCGGTCAGTGCATGGCGGTCTGATCGGCATGGGTGCCACGATCAGACCAGTCCTCTGTTACTGAGAGAGGTTGAAGTCGGTTGCTAGCGGTCTGCCTGGCTTGTGGTTGGCGGTCAGATTGGCCTCTGTGCAATTGTGTTGAGTTAAGTTGGTTTTGATTGTTCATCATGGTGGAGTCCATGCAAGCGTTAGTCGTGGAGTATCCATGCAAGTGTGAGTCATGATGTGCCCATGCGTGTGGTTTACTAATGAGCATCAAGTGCATGTCATTTATGCTCAAATCATTTACTTGTTCTTTGATGTGCAAGTGCTTGATGATTGTTGTGGGCAACGGCAAGATTGAAGCTTCGGAAAGGCTTACGAGGCTATGGCATGTCGTGTATGTCCGGGTGGAGCATCATCTCAAGCAGAGAAGCATGGAAGAAAGACAAGGACGTGAGGAGGCAAGTGCGTGCATGTGGTGCGCCAATTGGACTTGTGTGTTTCAAGTGATGACGGTTCTCAGAGCAAATGTACAATCTTGATGACAAGTAATTAGGCATCACAGGCTATAGTGTGATGTGATGTGCTATAGGACTCGGGCGTTTCAAGTGATGATAGCCTTGGAGCAGGCGTACAATCTTGACGACGAGGCATTGGGCATCACATCTTCATAAAGACCGGTGGGTAGCAATTGAGAAAATTATCCAATACCAAGTGGATTGGTGGTTTGCAAAACCGTGGCATTGATCTAAGTGGTTTAGATCATATCTTTAGGGATGGAATGTCTTATCAGGCTTCTGGAGCCATAGAAGTCGCACTTTGAAAACGTGCAAGTATGTGTGAGAGTAAAACCTGTTTGTGTGTAGATCACTAAGTTCTCCATTTGTAAGTGGTATAATCTACTAAGTGGCTGGTTGTTAGGGTTAAATGAGAGATGAGAATTTTCACTATATAAGCTCTTGTGTGAGGAGAGAAAAAACACTTGAGATAGGATTAGGGTTTTCTTGTGGTGAAGCCTTTTATGAGTATGTGTTCTAGGATTAGAGCTCTATTATCTTGAGGGAGTAGCTGTAAAATATTCCTCTTCAAGTGAAATGAATATCTAAAATTTGTCCAAGTGAGTTGTGCCATGGATCCTTCCTTATGCTTTTGATTTGCTTGTCTTTTTTATTTGGATTTCTCTCTTGTTGATCTTTCCTGGTGCAAGGACGTGTAAGAGGTGGGGATGTCTCTTGGAGATCAGATCACATCTATCTAGATGCCTTCTAGGGAAAATTCTTGAGTTTGCTCGGTTTACCTTAAAAGAGAGGTGATTTTGTGGTTTTACTCTTGTGAGTGATTTGGCTTGATTTCGTATTGTGATCTAGTTTACTATGACATATGAAAACCTATCTAAAGTTATCTACATCTTAGGACTCACAAGCAAGAATAGATCAAGATTTCTCTCTTTTATCTGGTTTTGGTATAATCTTCCTTAGTTTGGATAAAGATCATAACTTCGGCATCGATTTTCACGATCCATGATTGGAATATGTTCCTGACATCCTAAGGAGGGATTGTGCCAAGTTTCATTGTATTTGGATCGGTGGTTTGAGAGTTGTCTCTTTTCTTAGATCGTGTGCAATGTAGTCTACATTGTTCCTTGGTGAGCGATCAGACTAGTGGAGACTAAAGTCTCGAGCGACCTTTGTGATCTTTGGCTCTTGGCTTTAGTGAGCTTGTAATTTTGTGCTTCCGCTGCGTAGTGTTGTTAATTCCTAGGGAAGATTTTGAAATAATCATTCATCCCCACTCTTTTTGACTCGCCATACCGATCCTACACAATGGGTACTTCTTTTCTACAATTCAGCCATCTTATTCTCTAATAAACCTCCGCAGAACATATATAAAGGAAACTGCTAAACAACAGATACTTATTTTCTATAACTCACCCACCTTACCTTCAACCGCCACCCTAAACGGAACATATAAAGAGGAATCACCACTGTATTATTGAAGCACAAGCAAAATCTCCATTCAGAAAGGTTCATAAACATACAGATCTCATCAATAAGCAACTCCCCACATACCAGAAGTAGCAACAAAACCAAACCAACCCAAAATTGGGAACCTTCCAGTTTGCATAGCCTGGACTGGAGGAGCGCCCGTGGTATATATACTCTTAATACTTTCTACATAATAGGGGTAATGTGCGAATTTTCTACCCATACTTTTTCTCCTCTTCCACGGTACTGTCCCACCCTCCTCTCCCAAAATTCGGTGAAACTACCATCCTATCCAATCACCAGGCCATGGCCATGCAATCTATCCATCCAACCCTCGCAAATACCACGCAATTGGGCCGAATCAAGAGACAACCGCGGGAGAAAAATCGTGGGTTGCGACTTGGAACCAGCGAGATGGGAAAAGGATGGAGTTTTCGTTACCATGGCGTAGAGGTTGGAGAAGCCGCGGACGAGGGTGGGGAACTTGGTGAAGCGCTGCTGGAAGGCGTCGCTGAGATTGTGGGCGGGGTCGGTGGAGATGACGAGCACGGACTGGCGGACGGAGGCGAGGAGGATGGAGAGGATGGAGCTGCACGTGGTCTTGCCGACGCCGCCCTTGCCGCCGACGAAGACCCACTTGAGGCTGTCCTGCTCCAGGAGGTTCCGCACCGTCGGGTCCGGCGCGTCGCCGGCGTCCACCGCCGCCGCGGACGCCATCGTCGCCTCCTCTGATTCCGCGGGGGGCGTTCGGGGCGAGAAAGATCTGGACGGGAGAAGTGGAGAGGCGGACGGCGGTGGCCGTGGGGCAGGTGGAAATTCTTTGCCCTTTCTGGACCGTTTTCGCCTTGGGTTCTTTGGAAAAATTGCTCCCATGCCACACAGTTTAATGGCGTTTGTTAAAATGCCCCATGATGTCTCACTGACATGCGGGTCCAGGACCCGCATGTCAGTGAGACATCATGGGGCATTTTAACAAACGCCATTAAACTGTGTGGCATGGGAGCAAATTTCCCCGGGTTCTTTTGGTCGTGGGAGGATGGGCAATTCGTATTTGAATATATTTTTCACAAGTATATTTTTAGAGGTAGAATACAATCTTACTTTACCACAATCTGATTGTAATTTAACCTGTCTACGTCTCTGATCGGATATGTGCAATGACCTGTATGACTTGGAGGAGTAAGGCCACATTAGTCAAAAAAATTCTCACCAAAATTTCCATGAAACCAGTGGATTCTTGCGAGGATCTTGCAAAATCCAATATTATAGACAGGTTAAGTTCTTGAATGCGAAACCTACTAACTTTATGGAAAATCTATTATCCTACATCTGTTTATGGCATCAGATTTTTTCTCTTTGAAGTTTATGGTGTTAAAATTTTTTGACAAAATATAGTTTGTAGGGACTCTTTTATATCTTAGGTATGTCTTCTTTTAGTTACAAATTTAGTAAAACCAAATTTCGGTCCTAATGATCTAAAATTTTCTTAGTTAATCTACATAAAATCAAGATAACAAAAAATGGTTTTGACAAAACTCATATTATGGGTTTTATGAAAAACCACTCCCACATGTTTTTCACAAAACTCAAAAAACGAAAACAGTACAATATGAAAACGTCAAACTTAGCCAATATGCGACATGCAATTATTTGGTATGAATACATGTTTTGACTAAATATTTGCAACTTTACTTTAAATCAAAAGACATTAATAAAATCAACTTTTCTTCATTTCTTCAGCCCGGTGCCCCTTTTCTTCTTGGTTCGGCCGCCACCCCTGGTCTTCTCCTCCCCTCCCCCCATTTCTTCCTCTCGGCTCCCCCCGACCGCGCCACCATGCGCCTGCCTCGCCCGGCCGCGCCGCGCGCATCTGCCTCACCCCGGTCGCCTCTCTCCCCTGGTCTCACGCCCCTCCCGATTCCTCTGCCCCCAGCGCCGCGCCTCAGTTCACCGCGCCGCTCCACCGATGCGCCGGCCTCCACCCCAACTCGGTGCCTCCGCCGTCCACTCCCTCTGCGCCTCCTCCTCCGGCGTCGCCCCCACCGACGCGCCTCCCCTCTAAGCCGCCTCCTCCCTTAGCCACGGGTCGCCGCGCCTCGCCCGCGTCAGCCGCGTGCCGCCGGTGCCGCCGCGCGCCGCCTCCCGAAGGCCTTCGCCGGATCCGGAGGAGGGAGGAGAGGGAGATCACCTGCTGCCGACGCCGAGCGCGCGAGAGGTAACCCTAGCCCACCCTTTTCTTGACTCCGTCGGTCCTGGACTGCCAACTTCGGCCGAAATGGGGTTCACTCCCGGTCCCGGATCGCTACCGTATGCGGGACGAGCGGATACAGGCTGCTACAGTAGATTCACCCAACCAAACACTCGATTTTTTCGCAATATACAGTGCATCCGGGATCCGGCCGTCCATATTCACCCAACCAAACACACCCTAAATATCCAAGCATGAACATTTATAGAGAGAACGCATCAAGTAAGTCATCCACCAGATCCAATCCACCACGCACACGACCTACGCCCCTTGACCTCTCCACTCCTCTTTCGGTCTTCTCTTCCCCCCAAAATAAGTGCCGCCGTTAATAGAGGAGAGCCCGATTTCATTGATTTTCAACCAATTCGCCTTCAATTTTTTCATTTTGTAACAGTTTTACTCGAAATCTCCTCATATAGCCGTTACATATATGGTACATTTTTATGAATTTTTGTTCTTTGATTATCTGGTAAATACCACTCCAAATCTCCAATGCAATATCTACACTATCTAGAACAAAAATCTTTAACTTTCTTATAACATCAGTTTCTTTTTTATATATAGATGTCCATTAGATCTAAGAGAGATTGGAAAAACTATTTGAAGTCATCAATGTCACATGAAAGGTTGAATGGTCTCTCCTAAATTGTTTTGTCCTTAGTAGCACATTATAGTTTTATAAGACTTATTAATAATATTAATGTGCCAGTAGATTGTCAACAATGAGTACTTTGCATTTTGTAATGTACTAAGCTTAATGTTACCAATAAATACTTTATATTTTGTGACATATTATCTAATGGTTACTGTTTTGAACTTTACCTTTTACTGCTAAATAAAATGTATTATTACATATTTATATTAGAACAAAGGGTCTCACTTTTATCGTGCCCTAAACCTCCAAGATGACAGGAACGGCCCTGGCCACCACTCGCGCCATCCTCCGTCGACAGGAGCCCGCCGTTGTACGTGCCGCGCGACAGCCGCGACGACATGACTTGCGACAGGAGGGAGAGGTTCACGCCTGCGTATTAATCAATCCGTTGGCACGTTCCATGTGTTCCAGTTCGTCAGACGAGCATACTAGCCGTGTGACTGATGCATTTGGGGTTGCACCCAACTTATCGGTATCATTCCGGTAGTGATCGGTGTGATCGACATGTACCGCCAACTAAAATGGTATAAAACAGCCTTGTGTTCTATAGTGGTCTCGATACCGGTTAATACTGGTCATGCCATTGACATTGGTCATACCGACACAATTGATAATACCGTATATTAAACACATTATAATTATATGTTTTATTTTATCCTACTATTATATATTTGGAGTAATATTACAAGCATAATTTGATGTGCATATAACTAAACATGTATATAGTTATAAATTTATATTATTATATTAAACTTCCGAACGGTACACCAATACGAGCTGGTATCGGGATGTACCATTCGAAGAGCCAAACTAGTATGTATGGATTAGAGATGGCAATTGTGCCCGTTTACTCGTATACCCGTGGCTAAATACCCTAATGGAGTCGGGTATGAGATATTTTCTTTACCCACGGGTATGAAAATGGGGGGAACACTCTACCCGTCGGGTAAACAGGTACGGGTATGGGTAAGCTCCACCCGTACCCGCCCCGCCCGTTTACCCGCGATATAGATTGAAAGGTGGCATAGTCATAGCAATATCTCTAATTACTATTGATTGTTATAACATTTTTCATATCTGTAATTGCTATTGATTGTTACAAACTTTTTTTTATAGCTATTATATTTCCTAGCAACAGTTGTTGTTTATATGTACCTGTCATTAGTTCAACTCTCAGATGGTGACTCTCAGTTCGCAGGTAAACGGGTATGCTCACGGGCAACGGGTACCAGTGGGCGATGGGTATGGGCGAAGTTTTCACCCGTCATCCTTCGCAGGTATACTCGTGGGCGTAAATCGGGGTCGTGGGTACGGGTATGGGCAAGCACTACCCGTACCCGCTGCGCCCGATTGCCATCCCTAGTATGGATGCAAACGATATGGGTTAATCCAGACCAATAGTACCGAATTTTGTTGGTATCAAATTCAGAAATGTGATTCAATATCCAGCCAGATTCGATATCTGTACCAAATAGTAATTCCCGGATTTAGTAGCAAAATCGGGAGAGCTAAAATCCGACTGAATAACATCGGTAAGTGGTAAACTGGATAATATCTAGCAAGCAAGTTAGTTCCTCAGCCGGCTCAGCCCATTAGCCATCATTGACACCAACCGGCCTGGATTTTACCCAATCCTAACCTGACTCTAAAGTCCAGCCACAACCAGTCCTCTGTGTGCCACCAGGAGCTTGCGGCCTGCTGATGCCGTCGTTTGCCACCCTAACTCATTTCGGTTAGTCCTCTAGCACTAGCAGCACATCTAAAAAAATTTGTTGATTTCTGATGGTGATTTGTTGTTCCCCTTCAATTGATCTGATCAAATCTTTATACTTAATGGGAACTAGGAAGAACAAATTCTTGGTGATGTCATCTGAAAGTGGAAAGTGCAAGTGTCACTCAGAGTATGGATGTGGCTGCATCATCTGCACATTCAATTAAAAAGGGAGCACTACCAACTAAAGGGACACTCTCCATTGGCAGTGGCACACAAGGACAAGATACAAATGCTAATGTTGCATTAGAGGATTGGAAGCTTGGTGCAAAGAGGCAGAAGAAGAGCACATTACCTTTTTGGATCACTACATTAGGATAACAAAGATAGTTGTGGATTATGGCAAGAGGGTTGTTTAACACTGAGCGCAATACAACTATTGCAAATACAATGCCAATATGAGACCGCCAATAGCACAACGTGCTTTCAAAACCATTTGAAGAAAAAACATAATCTCTAGCCAGGCTAGCAACATCTCAAAGTAGAAAAGAATCATGAAGACAACATCACTATTATTGAACCGTAGTAAGCTACCTTGAAAAAAATATTTGGCTATAATCATGCATGACTACCCTTTCAATATTGTTGAGCATCAATAGGACCTCTTCTTTTTGACTTCTGCTTTTAACTATTCTACAGTAACTATCTTTCAAATAAAGTGTCTTTTTAAGGCGAGATTTATAAGTCAATTGTAATAATTATTGTAGCGACTTCATCTATATCGGCAAAAATCGCATGTGAGTTTTTCTCTCACTGTACTCTCACGACTCCTCTGCCAGCCATTACCATTCATTAGCCGCGGCCAAAAGCCACTAGTCAAACCCAAAAAAACATGCCCATATTTTGTTGAGTTCATCAAACCTCTGTGTCCTAGCTTTTTGATCAATAGGTGCACTACTGTTAGCAATGAACTAATGGACCTCTTTAAAGACTAACATAAAGTTATATAAATATTGTAAAACCATTGGGTGTCACTTTAGCATAACTATGGACATGTGGATATCAAATCAATTGGTTCATGCATAGTAATGGCACATTCAAAAAAGAATTATCAAATCCATGGATGTAGAAGGACGACATACCAATGCCAGCTTGACTGAAGCATTTACGAATTGTGTCATGAGATGGTATATTGAAAAGAAAATATTTTTTAACTTTGTGCAATGCATCTGCAAATAAAGTATGTGTTAAAGATGGCATTGTCTATGATGGTATGTTTTTTATGTAAAATACACCAATCATATACTGAATCTTATTACCAGAGATGGTTTGTATGAAATTGCATCTGTAGTTCAGAATATTAGAGAATTTGTAGCAGTTGTAAATGACTCTCCATTACAGTGGGAGGAGTTTCAGAAGTGTGCATTTGAATGTCGGTTGGATACAAAGACATGTCTCACTGGATGTTGTTACGAGGTGGAATTCCACCTATACTATGTTAAGGGATGCCCTATATTATAGGAGAGCTTTTGAGAGGTTTTTGTGCTTGGAACACTGTAGGTATGAGAAAATTACTCCTTTAGATTCAGAATGGAATAAAGCATTGACACTTTGTAAATCCTTGAAGATATTCTATTATGTTACCGAGCTATTCTCTGGTTTACCAAAGTTTTTATGAGATTAAGCTTTTGATTTTTATGAGTGATGTGCTAGCGCTGATACCACTATTAGAGAGATGGTAAAATCTATGAGTGTTAAGTTTAAAAAGTACCGAAAGAAATCCAACATTACTCTTGCTATGGCAATCTTTTTGGATCCTAGGTTCAAGGACAAATCTATACAATTTTATATGAGGAAGTTTTACGGTGAGCTGTTGTATGAAGTTGAACTTGAAGAACTCATCAATGCTGTAAAGCAAATATATGAAACCTATGCTTATGTTGCATCTGATGTCCCAAATTTCCTGCTGCTTGTTCAATGCCGTGCACCTGGTGCCAAATTAAATTAACTAGATACATAGATAGCAAATGCCCTAGCGGATATGTAACTATGCATAGGACCAAAATTCGGGGATGGATTTGAATGAACCTGTAGCAACACTGCGAAGGGTGTAAGATCGAGGAGGCCGACTAGAGGGGGGGTGAATAGGCGGTTTTAAAATTTTCGTCTAATTTCAATTGACAATTTTAAACTTAATAAATTGACTAGAGCAAGTCGACAATAGTACACCTAAACAACCTAGAAAGGCTCAAGATAACACTAGCACAAGTAATTGACCAACAGCAAAATCAAGTAGTCTAAGTCTAAGGTTGCTACTCTAACTAAACAAGCAATCAATTAATCTGAATTAAGAACGTTGCTTGAATGAAAGTAAATACAAGAGAGCAAACCACAATTTGACACAATTACTTTTTACCGTGGTGATCGGAGACTTGCCGGTCTCCCCTAGTCCACGTTGAGGTAAGCCCGACCAAATCGGACCGGCTCCACGAATTGAGCCTAATCACCTCGATCACTAGCGGTAGCCCTTTCCCTCCCGGGTAGGCGAGCTCCAAGCCTTCACAATCTTCCAGGCCTTCTCACAATCTTCTTGAGAAGATCACCGGAACCTCCGCCAAGCCGTCTAGGTGCCGACAAGCACCAAGAGAAATGAACCACAGCGGCTTGATCACACACAAGTGCCAATTGGATCAATCTAGAATGCAATGCACTTGAATTGGGCTCAACTACCTCTATTGAATGCACAAGAGTGAAAGAGAGGTGTGAGAAGTTGCTCTAGGCTCAAAGATGTTCAATATGGGTTCAACAACATGTGCAAGATCTGGTGGGGATGTATTTATACCCCCACCAACCTCAAATAGCCGTTGCAATAAACAATTCTGAATTTTCAGGGAAAACGGAACTACCGCCGTTATATGGGCGGTACTACCGGATTTCCGCCGTCGCAACAGAACGGCTATGTCAGGCGGTCAGAAGTAACCGTTGAATAATGAGTGCGGTACTACCGCCGTTAAAATCGCGGTACTTCCGAAAATCCGGAAGTTCCGCTCTTTGCCCCGGTACTTCCGATTTCAGCGCGGTTAACTTCAACTCAGGGTGCTCTCTGGAAATGAAGTTTCGCTCTTAAGTCCGGAACTACTTGCCTGCGGTAGTTCCGCAGTTCAAACCGCGGTACTTCCGTTTTCCGGGAGGCTAAGTTTAACTCCGGACGTTCTCTGGAATTGAAGTTCCGCTCGGGACCCCGGAACTTCCGCACATGCGGTAGTTCCGCAGTTGAACTTGCGGTACTTCCGATTTCCGAGAGACTAACTCAACCTCCGGGCGCTCTCTAGAATAAACGATCCGCTCAGAGGCCCGGTACTTCCGGCCATGCGGTAGTTCCGCCCGTAGAACGCCGGTACTACCGAATTTTTTGACAAAGCACAGTTTTGATTTGATTTTAATTTCTAAGTGCATGCATGATCCAAAATTGATCCAAAGGGCACATTAGCATATGATTTAGCAAATCACCATGATTCCTCTTAATAGTACGGCGTCTATCCTATAATCCGGTCTTCCAACCTATCTCCAAGACCGGTAAAAATAAAATAGCCCTAAACTATTTACCTTGTTGCCCTTGAGATCTTTGAATCTTCGAAAACATTTTATGTGCCTCTTTCTTTGCCGATGAGACTAATCCTTTTAAACACTTAACACACAAATTAGTCTCATATTCACATAATGTCATTAATTACTAAAACCAATATTTTTAGGGGCCTAGATGCTTTCAAAGGGGGCGCTGGGGTGGAACAACGAAGAGAAGGGGCTCAGTGGAGTGTCGCCGAGGATGGGGCCACCAGGGAGGAGCCGCGCCTGGTAAGAGGGGTGCAAGGAGGAGGAGCAGTGGGATGGGCCGCCGGGGATCCCCGGAGGAGCGCCATGAGGGCTAGCGCAGCCTCCCTTGCCAATGCCACCTCCCTTGCCAGTGCCGCCTCCCCCTCCCTTGCCGACGCCGCTCAATCTGGAAGATGGGGTTGAGTCGGCCTGGGGAATGAGAGAGACGTGAGGAATGAGAGAGATTGAGATTGGGTCAGTAGGGGAACGGGACAACGTGGGGACTAGGGATTTTGCCCAGAACATGAGATTGAAATAGTTAATGGGCCAATCAGTTGAAAGAAAATACAAAAGAGGCCAAAATTTTTGGTCGAGCTGGGTTTTTTGGTATGAGTCAAGATAACTGAATTTCGCTGAATTTCGACTGAAGATGTGTTTCCCTAAAGCTGACCATCGAAAGTAGGAGGACGGTGCAACCCAAGTTGACACTCGCCCCCCTCTCAGGCTAGTCACTATTTTTGCATAGCATCTCAAGGCTCCCACTCTTCAAGTCAAAAGTCCCCACACGCCGGAACATCCGGTTAAACTCCTGATCCCTGTAGCACTTACCATTGTCAGCGAAGTAGACGCAGTCACCTTTGATCGGACCATCAGTGCGCACGGACACGATGCTGTTGTTCCCGACGAGCAACGCGCACCCCTTCAGATCGCCAGCGATGCGCCGCTCGAGGGTCTCTAGGTGGTGCACCAAGGCGGCCATCTCGTCCCTGCAATCAAAGGAACGACGTTTGTCGATGTTTAAGAACCAAAGCACCAGGTGCAGCCCGCCGTTCATGAATGTAGGTGCAATCCATTTTGGTAGACAAAAGGGCCGGCCGGCAGTAGGGGTGCCAATGCCATGCATTGAAAATATCAGGGCATAGGGCCTGTTCTTTTCGACCGAAGCTAGCGGCTTCTGGCTTTTGCTACAGTACTTAACTTTCAAACGGGGTATTTTCTCAAGACAGGATCTACAAATTAATTGTAGTACATGTTAAAAGCCTAACATCTGTATTAACCAAAATCGTAAGTAAGTATCTCTCCCCGTAATCTCTATCGTAAACAGCTAAAATTCAACATTTTCAGCCAAAAGCCATAAGCCGCAGGGGCGCCAAATAGAGCCTGTTCGGTTGGTGAGAAGCCGCCCGGCTTCTCGCAGCCGCTACAGTACCTAACTTTTAAACGGAGTATTTTCTCAAGACGAGGTCTATAAGTTAAACGTAGTACACGTTAAAAGCCCAACATCTGTACCAGTTAAAATCGCAAGTGAGTATCGATCTCTCCGTAATCTGTACTGTAAACAGCTAAAATTCAAAAATTTCAGCCAAAAGTCATAAGCCGCAGCTAAAAAGAACATGCCTATAGACCCATAGTCTCTCTCTCAAAATCTTTACTATATAAAAGAAGGAGTTGGTGGTTGGTACGGCCTCTCCCACCCTTTCTCACAAAAAAGAAAAAACTGGCTGACATATGGGCCCAACTGACAAAACACTGCCGAGCGGCTTCTCTCCTTCCGCCGAATCTTCACCCCCTTTCCCCACGTTCTCTGCTTCCCCACGTTCCCTGCGTGACCGCGTCTTCTCCACCACTCCGCCCTCGCCTCCTCCCCTCCCTCCGCCGCCGCTCCGCCCTCGCCTCCTCCTCTCCACCCCGCACCGCCGTCGCCTCCTCCTCCCCCTACTCCTACGCTGCGCTGCCTCCTCCTCCTCCCCCAACCCTCCGCTCCGCCGCTGCCTCCTCCCCCGCTCCGCCCTCGCCTCCTCCTCCCCACTCCGTGCCGCCGCCGCCTCCTCCTCCCCACCCCGCGCCGCCGCCGCCTCCCCTCTCTCCCACCCCGCGGCGCCGCCTCCTCCCCCCCTCCGCGGCGCCGCCTCCTCCCCCGCTCCTCCACCTCGTCGGCTTCCACCCTCCTCCACCTCCCTAGCCAGCCTCCCCATGGGCCCCAACGAGGCGGGTGGCGGAACCACCCACGACGCCTGCGCCACATGGCCGTGAGGTGCTCATTCACGCCGGTAGAGATGGCGAGGACAAAGGTCGTTGGCATGGAGCGGTTGATCCGGCGTCGGATCGACCACCACGTCAAGAACTCGGATAAGCGCGTGCTTTCTCGCAAGGCTCTGCTGTAGTGCGTTCGCTCCTAGGAGCTCAGCAAGAAGCTGTGCGAGATCCTCATCAAGAAGATCAGGTTGGTGCTACCTCCCCTTCCACTATTTCCACATGCTATTACTCAAGTCCTGTACCCTTGTGGTTGCGAGCTCTCGCAGATTGCTTTGTTTGATCGGATTTTTTAGTGGGTTCTGAGGAGGAACCAAGGAGGCTTTTGTTGGTGCTCTCCAAGTGCTCGACAAAATGTCTGGTGCGGTTTTAGTTATAAGTCACGAGTGAAATTAGGTGAATGTTGCAAATGAGTGATTACAAGATCGTACGAACCTCTGCGGAAGATGGAATGTGCTCCCCTTTGGCTTGTCGTGGGCAACAAACAGGCGCTTAGTACTGTAGAAGCTATAAGCCGTTGAACATGCAGCATATTTTACTGAATAGTAGGGTGCCTGCACCTGAGCAACCCTAAGATTATAAATTTCCAGAAGTCGAATTGGCAATCCAATCACGGCTGTTCATCAAATTTGATGCATATCAGGAGTGGACAAAATGGCAAGCCCATGAGCTGTTAACTTATGATTCAGTAATAGAATAAGTATTTCCGTTACTCTACTTAAGAAAAGATTGTTTTAACTTCTTTTGACTATTGGGTTAATTCATAAGTTCTATATTACTTTATCGAAAAGTAAATCCATAGATGTTGTGTTAGTTAACATAGCTATTGCATGGGAAGTTCTTTTTTGTGTTTATTTTGCATCAGCTATGACATAAACCTATGATATTTCATTGGAAGTTAGATTAACTCTACATAATGCATTTGGTCATGAAGTGAAATGTACATGTTACGTATACTAATGAACCATATCAACGGTCAAGTACACTTATATGAAGTACACTTGCTTTGGGAAAAATTGTGCACAACTACTTGCACTGTTCACTCAAACTTGCCAAAGAAATGAGCTCCTGAAATGCAAGAACTTATCTTAGATGCTGAATTTCTGATATATAAACATTGACAGGCTTTTGTTTTGTGTTCAGAGAAGGAAAGATCAAATGCAGCAACCTGGCTGCTTGATATCTGGTACTCATTTTTGCTTAATCCAGTTACCAATGTTGAGCTACAATAATTAGCATTGGAACGATTATATAAATGTTCTGCATGATTTTCATGTCTGAATTAATTGAATGGGCTACGGAATTTCATTTCGAAAGTCAGATCATGACCTGAATCTGGCAATTTCTATTAAGGGTCCTCCGATTCCTCATCCTGCATCCATGACCTGAAATATTGATATGTTTTAATCCTTTAGTAACTACAGCTATACAAGGCCCCCCTCCTCATTTTTGGAAAATGAACGTACTACTTGTAGATGAGGAAATGGAATGGAACAAACAAAAAAAAGCTAAGGCCAAGAGCTCAAGCTGTTTATGCATCCGATATTCACTATCCAAAGGCAATACAGCATCTAAAAGCAGGCCAAAAATAAAACTAATTTTCAGTGAAAGTAGTCACATTTGTACATGCTTCCACACTAGGTGTCCCTATTTTAATATTTTTTGCTCAATTGGATTTCATGGATAACACTGCATAATATAACATAACAGTTTTGACGAAATATATGATGGAATTACTTGGATGATTTGGTCTGGTTCCAAATTGCCTTGTTTATCTTTCTTGGCTTGACAGAAAAATTGAGTATGGATTAACAGTTTTGACGAAGAGTATGGATTAATATTTTTGATGTACGATGTGTTGCATTATTCTAGGCTTTTTCTTAAAGAATTGATATATGTGGAACATAGATGGTGATAAATCTAATTCCTGAGTTACGTATCATAACTTAGTTACCTCACATATGGGATTAACAAGGCGGTGACCATCCCAATTCCACATGTAGTTGAAGTCAAAGAATCCGCAGTCGTCCCTGGTTATTCTTAAACGTTAGCTTTGAGAATATAGCTTACATGTAGGAATAAAATGCAACAATCTATGGATACTTGGGAGAATTTTGGGAACCTCTTGGGCATTAGTTCAGCACATTTTATTTATTTAGGTCGTCAACAACAAACTGTGACCAATTATAATCCTTAATATTGTCAACATCAGCAACTGCTCCTATATACCTTGTGGAAATGTTATTAGCCAATGTTTGTGGAATCAACACTTTGTCATCACATATAAAACAAATGCAGCCTTGACTGGCAACAAAACAGCATGGAGAGTATGCCACTGATATTTGATCTTGGCTATGGTCCCTAAGAGATCAATTTCTCTTTTACCTTTTAGCAAATCCAGATTATCCATCTTGCTTCTTCTTTACACATACATGGCTTAAAATTTGCACGATGACGTAGCCAATTGGCCAAAATCATAGTAACAAAGAACATTAGAAAGCCTACCTTCTACCGAATTACCGATAGATGGCATCATATACTAACTAATTGCTTGAATTTCTCTTGTTCTCATGTAAGTCATGAACTGCCCTGGTATCTCAGCAAGAAGTGACTGAACTGTGGATATCCCGGTGCCTGCAATTAAAAATGGATCGAATATCACATTGCTTAATTTTCCCAGTAAAGGTCAAGAAACAAAATTCCATGAGCCATCATATGTAGAAGGAAACAGCAAACACAAAAATACATAAATGGCAAGATATGAAAACAGTATCTTTTGTTTTCTAATACCACAAAAGACAATCTGGGTTTTAAGCATAGAAATATTGAATACTGTTCAATGCATATGCATACCATGCACATCCTTCATTGGGGTGAACTGTATGATATCCCTTGATGCAACTCTCCCGGTTGAGCTTTCCAGTCTTCCAGAAGGATGGTGCATCAGTTTCATTTTAAAATTCCCGTTAATGTTTATGTTTGTTGCATGATGTTTTATTTATCAATTGGTTTGTTATTCTCCAAGACAGTCTGACAGTTATTATTCAGTTTGAAATCATATTTGATAGTATGTATCACTTTTATTTGGTACTTCGTTGCAACGCACGGGCACTGTTTTCTTTTCTTTCGTTTGTTGCAGATTGTGCCAGTTAACCAAAGCCATTTGAGGTGATGATTGTGTGTGTCAATGGTTATTCCCCAATCGTTCTTGATGAGGGTGTGATCTTGCAGAAAATGCTTTTGGTTGTTGAATTGGTAGAATGAGCTAGATTTGCTTGGGAGTATTCGTTATTCGGAATCCGAATAGTGTCCCTTGTGGGCTTCTGCATTCATGAGGAGAACCGCTTCACTGTTTATGAGCTTATGGAGAATGGATCATTGGAAACACAACTTCATGGTAGTACTACCAATTTTCGTTATTGGTTTTGTTATGTAATTATGTCTAACTTGAATTGTGATGTTAGATAAATAAGAAGTATTGATTAGATTTCATCTCTATGGTTGTATCTAGGGCCATCACATGGATCACCTCTAAGCTGGCATATTCGGATGAAGATTGCTCTTGACACAGCAAGGTTTCCATCTAGCACTTTCCTTCACTTTGTATGATGAACTATATTATATGCTTATGATTCTTTCTTATAACATGCATCTGTAAACTAAACTAACCAGGGGATTAGGGTATCTTCATGAGCATTGCAATCCACCGGTTATCCATAGGGATCTGAAGTTGTCTAACATACTTTTAGATTTAGACTTCAATGCTAAGGTATGCCTGCTGCTTATTTTACTTCTGGTCAATTAAAATATTACTATTGACCATAACTCATATCACTGAAAGAAAAAAATGTCAGTGCATTGATCCTTTGTTATTGTGCAGATATCAGATTTCGACCTTGCAGTGACCAGTGGGAATCACAGCAAAGGGAATCTGAAGCTTTCCGAAACTTTGGGCTAAGTAGCTCCTGAGTACTTATTACATGGTATGCCTTCCTTTTTCTTTACCCCAATTGTAATCCTCTTGATAGACTAACCGTTATTCACAATGACGACATTCTACTTTAACTGGGAGCATATCAGGTAAAATTAAGTGTCTAATTCAGGGAAGTTGACTAAGAAGAGTGATGTGTGTGCGTTTGGAGTAGTACTTCTTGAGCTTCTGTTGGGAAGGAAGCCAGTTGAGAAGATGGCACCATCTCACTGCCAATCAACTGTTACATGGGTACACAATACTCTGATATTTGACATTCTAAATCGTTAGAATCATTTCAGTTAAACAATGGAGCAAGTAATTCATTATGTCAATGTGCATAGAATACTTTCGATTTTCACTGCCTAAATCCATGCACTAAGTGGCATTTGGCTAACCCATTGGCATTTGACATTTGTAATCAAACGCAGACCATGCCTCAGCTAACTGATAGATCAAAGCTCCCAACCATAATTGACCCCATAATCAAGAACACGATGGATCCGAAGCACTTATACCAAGTACTTATCATCGAAATTATCTCAAAATTGTTTCTTTCATTTACATCTATCTTTTCAACTAATTAGATTGGTGCATTTTGCTACTTCGCAGGTTGCTACAGTAGCTGCGCTCTGTGTGCAGTCAGAATCGAGTTACAGGCCACTAATCGTAGATGTGCTCCACTCTCTTATTCCCCTGGTGCCCATGGAGCTTGGAGGGACACTGAGGAGCGCCCCAGAATCACCTTGCGCAACTCAAAAGCATTATCCCTGTTGAGAAGGGGAAAAAAAGGAGAGATACGATTGGAATGTGGTGATTGATTCAATGGGTTCATATATGGTTCAAATAACTTATGCTGCTGAGTGCAGGTTATTGTTTCTTGCTCCAATTGTCTTATTTCGTGGTGCTTGTCTGAGGATTTGTGCCTCAACCTTGTGACCTACTACTTGTTGGTTTAATCGATAGAGTTTCGAGTTTGCGGAGAAGAGGATTGCATATCTTTCTATTCACCCGTGAGTTTTAAAACATATAGTACGATAAAATTTAAAAATCTGTAGCAACGCACGGGCATTCAACTAGTAAAATAAAAAAACGAGTCGCCGGAGGATAGCGGCAAGTAGACATAGCATGTAGGATAGCGGCTAGGCCCACTTGCATAGGCACGGAGACCCAACCCAACGGGAAGAGGCAGCCCATTACCCGCGAGTCCCGCAAGCTGCCGAGGAGGGCACGAAGCGGAACGCCCCCAAAACCTCCGACGACGCGCCGCCGCCGCTGCCGGGGAAGAGAAGAGATGGGCGTGGGCGGCAGCTTCTGGGACCTCCTCAAGCCGTATGCGCGCCACGAGGACGCTGGATACCTCCGCGGCCGCCGCGTCGCCGTCGACCTCTCCTTCTGGGTCGTCTCCCACAGCACCGCCATCTGGGCACGCTCCCCGCGCGCGCGGCACCCCCACCTCCGCACCACCTTCTTCCGAACGCTCTCCCTCTTCTCCAAGGTCGGTTCCCCCTCCCCTCGTCTCCTCCATGCTCCGCTCGGTTTCCCAACCCCCTTTCTTGTCTCTGACTCAAGTCTGTTCCTTGTCGCTTTTGCCCGTTTCTTGATCTCCCCCAATTTGTAGTATTCTGTCTCGCGCTTGTGCCAGTCTGCATTCTGCGGTTGTCTTTCTGTGCTCCTCAAGATTCGATCTTGGATATGCAACCTCCGCACAATCTTGTGGCATGGGGATTAATGCTATGTTTTAGCTCCTCAATTTTGTTTAGTGCTTGTCTCTGGAACTGTTGCAGATGGGTGCTTTTCCTGTTTTCGTGGTGGACGGCGAGCCGTCGCCGCTCAAGGCGCAGGCGAGGGCTGCGCGCTTCTTCCGAGGCTCTGGGATGGACTTGGCTGCGTTGCCGAGCACAGAGGTGGAGGGGGAGGCCAGTGTGGCGGCGACGGTGAAAGGGAGGAATGCCGCGTTCACGCGATACGTCGAGGAGTGCGTGGTGAGTACCCATTTTTTTTGGCAATGTTGTGCTCCCTTTTCGCGATTTAGGGCTTAATTTGGTTAATAAATAATTAAATATGTGTTGAAGTGCCATGTATTGACGCTGCTTGACTAGGCATCATTTGTTTTGATTTTTTTTTGTGTATAAGCATCAGAGCACTCAGGTAGTAATTTATGCAAGTTTCTACTTTAGGTTGCAGAGACATTTCTGACTTTCCCCAATCTTGTTTGTTGTGATCTAGGGTTGCTAACTTGCTATAGAAAACTGATAAACGTTCTTTGACAATGTTAATTTTCTGTAATGTATAGGAACTGCTTGAATATCTTGGAATGCCTGTATTGCGGGCAAATGGTGAAGCGGAAGCCCTTTGCGCTCAGTTGAACAATGAAGGTCATGTGGATGCTTGCATCACTTCAGACAGTGATGCTTTCCTCTTTGGAGCTAAGACTGTCATAAAGGTCCTCCGATCAAACTGTAAGGTAAGCAGTCTATTGTAGTTCTGTTACCACAAAAAATGTTTTTTTCAACATCCCTGTAACTGGTAACATGATCAGCAAATTTCCTTCAGGAACCTTTTGAGTGCTACAATGTAGCAGACATTGAGGCTGGTCTTGGATTGAAGAGGAAACAAATGGTAGCCATGGCACTTCTTATTGGCAGTGACCATGATTTGCATGGGGTTCCTGGTTTTGGTGTTGAGACTGCTCTCCGATTTGTGCAGTGTTTCGATGAAGATCATGTTTTGGATAAGTATGTTTCATACTTTCATGAGAATTTGTTGTTAGTTTTTAGCGGAATGAGCTGCCCAACATTGCATTTCTGAAGCTAATCACATCTATAATTATCCAGATTATATGAAATTGGTAAAGGGGTCTATCCATTCCTAGAAGGATCTGAAATGCCGCAAATTGATGATCTCCCATCACCTTCCACGAAGAGCTTACCAATTGTGAGACTGCCACACTGCTCATATTGTGGTCACCCTGGCAGCAAGAAAAATCATAGCAAGGTTGGGTGCAATTATTGCTTGGTGGAATCATTAGAAAATTGCATGGAAAAACCAGCTGGGTTTGTATGTGAATGTCCTAGCTGTGACAAGGTAGTCCCATTTGCTCTATAGTTCGCATGATTTTGTATTCTTTTCTCAAAAACACTTCTTATATTTATTTCAGTGTGTATTCCACAGTATAAACACACTTAAAATATATAATTTGCAAGGCCTGATTTGGGAGGAAAAGCTGTTGTTTAAGCCTGTCAAAAGTTATTTGATAGCATTACCTTCTGCTGTCAAAGTGGTTCATGGAGCTTAACTCTCTCTATATTGATAGTATATTTGATGTGATCAATGTTAGGCACGCAATCTGAAGGAGCAGAGAAGACATGAAAATTGGCAAATCAAGGTGTGCAAAAGAATAGCTGCTGAGTCCAATTTTCCAAATGAGGAGATCATTAAATTGTATCTAAGTGACAACAATTTGGATAAAGGTGAAATTTAATAATTACTGCTTTTGCTAGTTATATCATTTTGCTCCACTATTTTCTAGCAACAAAATCTGATGTTTGCCCTTATTGATATCTTCTGACTGAGAGCTTATTGTCCTGTTTGCAGAAAATAATGTTCTTCTTAGTTGGAATAAGCCTAATGTTGAGGCTTTGGTTGACTTCTTATCTTATAAGCAGAACTGGGAGCCATCTTATATTCGACAACGGATGCTTCCTATGCTATCAACCATATATTTACGTGAGGTGACTTCATCTCCATCTGAATCATTGCTTCTTTATGATCAGTATGAATTCCACTCAATTCAACGGATTAAGATAAGATACGGTCACCCTTATTACTTGGTCAAATGGAAGAGAGCCACTCGTGGTATGATTTCCGATGGTGCATCTAGCAAGAAGCCCGAATTGGACGGGAAGAGTGATGAGGTGGTGGTTTTGGATGGAGATGATGAGGAGGCTACAGTGATTTGTGAATCTTCTGACTTGTTAGATGAGCCAGATATTCCACAAGTACTCACTGATGACAAGTGCTGCTTTCTGTTGACTGATGAAGATATTCAGCTTGTGAATGCTGCATTTCCTAATGAAGCACAAAGGTTTCAGGAAGAACAGGTGTGTACTGGTTGCTTTCGGCACTAAGACGATTTACACTATGCATGATGCTACCAGAATATTTTAATCAGCTACTGAACTAGAAATGTGTGGATCCAGAAATCATAAAGAGGATTGCATTTAGTAATCAAATTCCGTGGGCCTTGCTTTCAGTTTCATCTTAGTGCCTTTTTATTTAGGTTCTTAGACTATGCAAAGACGGCACCTTTATTTTAGATTGCAAATAACTTAAATGCTGGCTTCACTGCTTAGGTGGCAAACAATTACTACTGAGGCCTGAATTGTCACATTTCTGTCTGATGTAGTATTTTGGTGCAGTCAAGTTAAATTGCAACATTTGTTTCTTGAACAATGCTTTTGTTTCACTGAGGTTAATAAATCCACTGAATGTGTTGCAGAGGCTCAAAGAAGTTAAGTCAAGAGCACGAAAATCCAAGTTAAACTTGGCAAATAACATGTTTGAAACACCGAAAGGTCCAAGGCCTAGCGGAGTTCAGCTTAGCATCAAAGAGTTCTACCGCTCGAAGAAAGGTCTGAGCAATGAATCTGGGAAGAAGCTGCTTGGAGAAGGCCAGACATCGAAGGATGGCTCAAGAAAATCCTCAGATGTGGACCTCAGCAAGAACCTACCCAAGTCTGCTCGGCGACGCCTCCTCTTCGACTGACAAATGGCCAGCCTTTCATCTTCCTATTATTCTTGCTGCCACTGCTGTACATGCTCCAGTGAATTATGTGTTAAAATTCTCTTTTGGTCCTTGTATGTTAAAATTCTCTTTTGGCCCTTGTATATAAATTATGCGGCCCCTTTTTTGTACAGGGAACAAACATGTCTTTATCTGAGGAAAAAACAACATTTTTTGTTCAGCTTGATTGTCTAAGCCTAATGTGTTTTGTAAATAAGAGTTGCTGCCGTTCAGAGCTCAGATAGAGTATGATGTTTCGCTATCATTATAGTTACGTTCAGCCAGAATTCATCCAAAGAGGATGATTCAACACTCGGTGTATCTTTTTTTTTTACTAGATGAATAAAAGACTCGTGGGCTAATGTCCACGGCACAAAATTCTCTGCACCGAGATGGACTGGTTAGTGGGTGACGTTTTCAGGCTCTGAAACAACGAATGCGCGCAAGTTGCACTCATGCGCCGAGAATTTGGGGCCTCTGATTGCCGCGGGCATCACTGCATGCGTAACACGCTGGAGTCGATGCAGGAAACGAGCAAACAACTCTTGCTGCTAGTGCAATACGTACCTTCGTTTGACCATAATGGCAGACTCTGACTTCTAGCCGTTCTTGGCCTTCCGCTTCCCCCCTTCTGTAGGGCTTGCACATCTTCCACTGCGCACGTACGTGTGAGTGAACTCAGTTTCACCATTGTGTGTAAACATCGTTGGTCAGAAGCTTGTGTGTGTAACTGATATACGGAGTGTGTGTACTGTTAGACCCGATATATGTTCTGAACTGACCGGCTGTCAGCTGATGTCAACCAGAAGAGAGAAGACCATGTTCTAGCCTGCAAGCGATGACAATCATCGCTTTTTCAGCAAGCAATTTGGTCAACCTTGTTCTTGACAACGACATGTTCTTGCCTGACAATCGCAAAGCAGTACAGGACTCATCGTTCAGTCCAACTCGATTCAGATATTTCCGAATGATTGATCTGATCCGCTGAATCAGCAGCGTAACTGAAGCGAACTGAACACGGCATGCAAACCTAGGTTCAGTGGATCAACAGACAGCATTTCTACACGAGCTGTCACAATTCCACAACTTGCAGCTTACGTGCGAACAATTCAGCTTGGACTAGTCGTGACCTTCATGACGATGATGAACTAGCCTTTCTATTTCTACACGAGCTAGTAGACTAGTACTCCTACTTAAATGCTCTTGCTACTCTCATAAATGGGAAAAGGGCTCGAGCAGATAGACGGACCATTCGAGGTGCACCACGAGCTCGCCTTGTCGGGGGAGGCTATCTGGTCGCCGTCACACGCTCAAGCGGGCAGGCAAGTGGAGCGAGTTGGGTTTCACCGCGTTGGGGACGACGCAACTTGCGGTTCTTGCAAGTTGGGAACTGGGCGTGACAGTGTGAGCTTCCTTCCCCTGCAACTGCAAAGCCCGGCCCCGGCAGTGCCGATGTTGAAGTGCTGATGCTGCCGTCTGTCTTGTTTTTACCAGCTTCATCAATGGTATCTCACATCCACTTGACCACATCGCCGGATGGACATTTCAACGACCACAAGATGGCAGACTAACCAGTCTCCAAGCCCATCATCTTTTCGAAGCAATGCCTGACGTATGATTCTATCCTCTCTCTCTCTCTCTCTCTCTCTCTCTCTCTCTCGTTTCTGCTTTAGCTGCAATTTTGGAGTTTAATTCCCTTTTGCTCCAAAAAGAAAGATGTATCATTCTTTCCCTTCCATTTCTTTTTCATTATGCGACAGCCAAATAGGGGTGAGTATGAATGCGTATGCACTGCGGCTGTTTGTAAGAGCAGTCCCAATGGTATATTTATTGTAGTTTTTATCCATATTAATTATCCTGCCAACTAAGCAATTTGCTGATGTGGCAATAGATTTATTGTGGAGAGAGAAGAAAAAAAGGAGAAACCGTTTCCTAAGGAGGAAACTGAGTCTTCTCGCGTACCAATGGACTAAGAAACGGGCGAACCGGCGTTGGGGAGACTCACCTCGTTTCTTCCGCGTCTCCCGTGGATCTCTTGCGCCGCCGCCAGTTTCCTCCCTCGCGCGCTCCGTCTCCCGCTTCGCTCCTCCCTCGCGCGCTCCCTCCCCGTCCCGCTTCCCTCCCCTCCCGCGCGCGATCCGGTTCCTCCCCTCCCGCGGGCGCTCCTGCTTCGCTCCTCCGGCAGCGCGCTCGCTCCCCTCCCGCTCTCCCTCCCGCAGCGCGCTCCTCCGGAAGTTGGATGGAGAGTATGAAGTTGGATGCTAAACTGCTAAACTGCATGCATGTACTGACTTCCTTTTCTGTATCACCAGTAAGCACCATGTAGAAGTTGGATGGTCTGGAACCTGAAAGTTTAGTGACAACAGTGATGCGGTTTTGTGGTTTGCACAATCATGTGAGATTTGGTTATGTGTTGTTCTAGTATGTGTTGTTCTGTGAATCGGCTATCAATAAGGCTATCAATCGGCTATCAATAAGGTTCTAGTATGTGTTCGTTCGTGGTGTTTAACTCCTTCTGAATACATTTGTGGAACTTTCTTCAGCTTTTACCCTGATGTAGACCTTCTTCTCTTAACAGGGACTTGTCTGTGTGCTTGCTGCTAAATTGATTATTTTTCTGTGTTTAATTCCACTACTATACCAGAATTTCTTATTGTTCAACTTTTCCAGTATCAATACTGATAGAACATTGTGTCAATAAGAGATAACTAGAACCATCAGGCTTTCCTGCGAAACATAAGTTTACTAGTTTTATGAATGATTATGTTTCATTTCTTATTGATCGGTCATTTTTCAGAGGTATCCACGACCTGAGAAAGAATGCCAGTCATTTTCTCTAATATCTCATGACAGATCGTTGGACATTGTAAGTTATGCAGCGTTATTGATATGTGATGTTTATTTGTTGCCTTGTTGGTTTACTTTATGCTATATATATGCATTCGGAGCCTTTGGAATGTATGGCAAAACCACATTTGAATGAGATGATATCAGTTTTGTTTGTATTGAGCATGTGTGGAGCAAATTATTATACGCAGTAGCAAGTGGCCATAATTTGGCCACACATGAGGTGGTCACGGCTGAACATTCTATGGTCATTACTACTTGCAAATAGTTATTAATGTTTTTTCTCGATAGAAACTATTGTAGAAACTAAGCATTGGAGAGGTAGTGTCTATATGTATAGTTATTGCTCTCTCTCTCTCCTCTAGAAACCATTCATAGAAACTATGCACTGGGACTGCCCTAATGCGTTCGGCTTCAATCAAGTAGAGTTATGACTTGTGACCTGTGAACAGATAATAGAATGGTAAACCGGCTTGGTTCCTGGGACTTGTCAAAGCATGTGTGAGTATGTCTCCGAGTTTAAGACCTATCTAACACAATATAAAAAGAAATAATTGCGACCCACTTTAAATCTGCATCTTAGGCCTGGCAGAGCCTAGACATGAGGAAAGTATTGAATTATACTACTTATCTTTTCTTATTAGTTTAAGTTTTTGAGTGAATTGGTTGCTCAACACAAATAACCTTTATGAAGAAGTCTTTTAGTTCTGTAAAGTTTCAATTGTTTCACGAAGACTTCTCTGAGAAGTGGATTGCCAGGTTCTTGGAGCACACACTCAAGTTCAGTTGGAATAATCATTCTTCATTGCTGAAATTAAGTACAAGTCAGCCTTCCCAAAATTGAATTGGGAAGATTTCACCATGAACCGTAGAAACACGGAGCGAAATGCAACGCATGTGGAAAGTCCCAAACTTGCCCTCGCTGCGTACTCTGTTCCAACGCTCTGTATCTCTGCCATATTTGGAGAGAGAGGGAGAGAGAACTATCTTAAACATCGCATTGCTCAGTCGAATTAGTAGCTCCATAGCGCCGTCTCCGCGACGCCGTACTCGCCGTCCTCCCACCACGCTCCGTTGGCCGGCGGTTCCACGAGCAGCCCCTGCGCCAAGTTCGCGTAGTACGACCCGGCATCCATGTCGGCGAACCTGAACACGTCGTCGAACTCGAACACGTCGCTGGACTTGGACGGCGCGCGCGGAGATACATCGTCCTTCTCGTCGTCCGCCGTCGACGCCGGCGACGACGGCGCCGTGGACGCGGCCGAGCGCCCCTGGAACGCCTCCACGGCCTCGGCGACGGCGCTCTTGACATCCTGCGCGGTGGCGAGCGACGACGCGGGCAGCACGGGCAGCCGCCACGCGGAGTCGGCGAAGTTGAGGCAGGCGGCGCGGCCGGAGAGCGCGATCGCGGCGGCGTCGTGCGCGCGCGCCGCCATCTCGGCGGTGGCGAAGGTGCCGAGCCAGAGCCTGGACCCCCTCCTCCCCGGAACCCGCACCTCGCACACCCACCGCCCCGCCCGGCCCCTGCGCCGCACGCCGCGGTACACCGGGTGGCGCGTCTCCCTGAACTTGGTCCGCCCCGCCAGCCGCTTCGGCGGCTGCGACCACACCGTCCTGTACTCCCGCTCCTCCGACGGCGACGACGCCAGCGGCGAGGGGGTGCCCGCGTCCATCACAGCGTCGAGAGTGGAGCAGTGCGTGATCTGGGTTGAGGTAGTGGAGCCTGGATGGGAGGCAGGGGAAGGAGGCGGGAAGTATATATAGGTAAGTGGTCGTTACTCGGTGCGGGGATTGCTAGCTGGAAGTGGAAAGGGGACAGCACGGATTGGAGCCGCGGGGCCTGCGTCCAAGTCAGAGAGTGTCTGGGTGTCACTCTCTGACCACTACTAGCTAGCTGCTAGCAGCAGGCAGCTTCATGGCCTTTTCTTCTCATGCTGCTCCTGTTGCTCTGTTTCTCTTTCTTCTCCGGCTCCCCGTGTTTACTTTTCAAGCTTGGGTGGATGCCGTAGCTCGTGCTTGGGCGGCTTGTACGTACGGCGGGGCAAAGTTTATGTTCCTCTTTTTTAGTCGGGCATAGAATCAAGAAGTTTGTCTAGCCCAATTTGTTTGAGACAATAGATTTTATTGTTGTTATTGTGTAGAATTAGAAAGTGGCAAATTTTAGACAATAGCGGATAAAAAGAACTTATACCTACAAATCCTTATAATTTGAAGCGACGCAATAAGCCTTCTATCTGGTTAGGAAAAAATCCTAAAAATAACCTCATTAATTGAGAGAAAATGTGAAGAATATACACACTTTATTTTGGTGGGTCATATTATAATTGGCGTTAATTAATCACATAGACATATTAGCACAGGTGTTATAGTTATAACTATGTAATGACTATAACTTTGTTTCAAATGAGACACTAGTACACAAATTTCTCAACTCAATATATTGCAGTATTTAACCGTGCAATTGTACAACGCAACTATGCAGGCAATTCTAGAAGAAAGACAAAAATGCAACTTTTGATATTAAATGGACTAGTGTACTCCACTATGGAATTAAGGTGACACCACATCACCTCTTGCCTCCTGAACATAGAATTTAGGACATATTTATATTAGTTATAGCTGATAGTTTTTAGCCGTGATTGATGACTTTTGATGAAAAATGAATAGCGGTGGTTAAAAGAAGTGGTTTTCGAATGAGATGGCGAGCGATAAGAAAAAGTAAGGAAGGGATACGTATGCGTGATAGGAGCGAGAAGAGTAAGGTGTAGGAAGTGTTTATGACTTTTACCTTATCTCTAAAACGAGACAAAAGCAAGAGAACTGAAAAGGTCATTTCGAAAAATCAAATATTTATATTAATTTTTATGTTCTTAAAATAAAAGGTAGAAATAAAAGTTAATACAAATATGCTCATAGAAAGTAGAGCCGCGTACTGTTCCACCTCGAGAGAATGCGGCTGTTTGGCTTTCCTTTCCCCCCAATAAGAGTAAGTATGATAAGAGTCTGTTAGTAGGTTGTATGCTGAGGTGGAGGAGAGAGAAGAGAGGTGGGATGTAAGTTTACAGCCAGCTGAAGCACAAGAACCAAGAAACTTTGTGAGAGAAAGGGGTGGGTCATACATCCTTCAGCTGGCTGTAAACTACTATATGAATGGGCTGATAAGTGGGCTGTAATTGTCCATACAGCCAGCAGAAGGCTGTATTATTAGCCTTGCTCTAAAAGCGACAGATCGCTTAGCTACAAGGATTTGACAGGAGACGGGGGGAGAAGATTCAAAGTGCGGTAGCTTAACCCTGCAGTAGGATGACCGGACCGGGTCGAAATACCACATCTTCTGGATAACTCGTTGCGATATTTAGGCGTTAGGCTTGCACTTCTAATTTCCGGTTTATTTTTTATTATTTCTAAATTTTGCTATTTTTCTAATTTTTCAGATTTTTAAATTTTTTACCGGTTCTTTTTCTCCGCATTCGTTTATATTATACGTGTTGGATTAACCTTTTTATTTTTAATTTATTTTAAGTTTAATTATGCTAAATAAGTCACCATCAGTTACAGTGTAATTTTAGCTAACTATAGTGAAAATTTAATCATAAATCACAAAAATTTAGCCCAACCGAGCACCACTTTAACGTACTTGGACCACATCTACCTGAAAAAGTACCTATTGTGGTTCTACTTGCCCATTTTGGTCGTCACACTCACACATAGACATAGCGAAGGAACAAGAGACAATGAGTTGGTTTTTTGGCTGATGGTTTATGGTTTAAATATTTAAATTCTGACTGTTTATGAGAAGTAGTATGTATAAAAAAATAGTTGCATGTGATTTTGGCTAGTACAGCTGAACTCAACACACTTTTTACTATAATTTTCCAAATGATCTCATTTTGAATAAACGTACTGTTTAAAAATTAGTTACTATAGATAGTACAAGTATAAACTAGTTTTAAATTAAAAAGAATCTACCAATAATCAGTAACCCAGTACGCTTCAATTTGTTACACAGTCAAAACAGAGTAGTACAATCCATTGGAGATTATCAGCATCAGTAGCTCCAGAGCTGGACATCAGCTCCGCCGTCGCTGCAGTCGCTGTTATCCCAGTAAGCCCCGCTGGCCGCCGCCGCCGCCGGCTCCATGAGCAGCCCCTGCGCAAGGCTCGCGTAGTACATATCCAAGTCCATTTCCCCGAACAAGTCGAGCTCGAACATGTCTCTGTCCACTGCAGCCGCCATGTCAAGCGTTGCGGAGGCAGGGTTTCCCGACGTCGCCGACAAACCGGCATTGTCAGCCAACGACGGCGCGGATACGCTGGAGGTGTCTTCATCGACGGTGGCGGCGCGGGAGCCATTCGCGGCCTCCCGGCGCAGGAAGTCAGCGACGGCCTCGGCGGCCGCGCGCCGGACGTCGGCCAGGTCGGAGAGCGCGGGCGGCACGGCGAGCAGCCACGCGGAGTCCGGGAAGTTGAGGCACGCGGCGGAGTGGCCGCGCAGCGCGAGCATGGCGGCGTCGTGCGCGCGCGCGGCCGCCTCGGCGGTGACGTAGGTCCCGAGCCAGAGCCGCGCGCCGCGCTTGCCGGGGACCCGCACCTCGCACACCCATCGGCCCGCGCTGCCCCGGCGCCGCACGCCGCGGAACACCGGGTGTCGCGTCTCCCGGAACTTGGTGCGCCCCGCGGGCCGCTTCGGAGGGGACGGCCACACCGTCTTGTACTTGGGCGAGGAGGAGGAGGAGGAGCTCGAGTGCTCGTGGCCCATGTCCATGGCTGCTCAAGTGCTGATCCCTTGGCGCTGGCTATAGCTCAGTGTGGAGTGTGAGATGCTTGAGCTTGAGTAGTTAGAGTGTGCGTGCGTGAGATGCATTTATATGTATGCCTTTCGACGTTGGGTTCGGACGCGGGGAAGACGTGGTTGATTGGGTGGGCGCGGCCGGTGCCGTAGCCGAGGAAACAGCTGGTGACAACGGCTGCTGGTGTCGCTAGCGAGTGACCTTTTCCAGATGGACGCGTGGGGGATAGCGAGTGACATTTTGGTTGGCATCCGTTCTTTTTTAAGTGAGTGTTTTTTGTTTTTCACGATTTTCAAAACATAACTTTAACAATTACTTTTTTAGCTTTATATTATTATATACTAACAAATTTATAATTTTATGAAAACAGTCTTAACGATAAATCTAATGATGTAGTTTTTATGTAGCCAATCTAAATAATTTTAACATGTTATTGGTGTGGTCAGCAATCTAATCGCCCAAGTGTTTTGGTTTTGGTTAGATTTTATGAATTTAGGAAATTTGGTCCTGGGATAATTTGAATTGTATTATGTTAGTGCATTTATGTTACATGAAGCATGTTCTAGCTAACATAGATAAAGTTGTGAAGAATCTGTGTCCAAAAATGATTTCTGTCTTTGAATGTGTAGGAATACTTGGAGTCAGCCATAGTCAACAGTGAGAATCAAGAACGATCAAGAATGCTAGGTGAGATGATTGAGTTCAAGCATGACACAAGGGATGCGAGAAATATTGAAGGAAAAGCTCAAGCAATGGGTTGCGCCATGTGATTTAGTCTGTCCAAGTGATGCATGGTCCGATGAAACCAAAACAAGAGAGACTTGCATACGCGTGGTAAGTCAGTGGTGCATCTACATGTAGTAAGCATGGTGATTGTTTGTAAGAGAAGATGAAAGACCAAATCAATGAATGGTATTTCGGTAAGACGGCCAAATACCAAAAAAATATCTTAGATCAAAACCGCGGTGCTTCAACGGCGTTTGGGAAAGCGGTTTAGATCAAGTAGAAGTTGAAAAGATAAGTTGGATTAAAAGTTAAGGACTTAGGTGGTGATCGGTTCGGCTGAAAAGCTCGTGGCTTATGGCTGAAAACACTGTAGCTGACAGAGGCTTATTTAGCATAATTAAATTTAAAAATTTTAAAAATAAAAAATATGTTAGCCCATTACGTATAATACAAACAAATACGGAAAAAAAGAACCGGCAAAAAGCTCAACAAAAAGCCAAAAGTTCAGAAAAAGACGAAACTTATGAATAGTGAAAAATAAGCCAGAAGCTGAAGCCGAGTTGATCGGGGCCAAGTAGATTCGTTCCCATACGTTTTGAAAAACGTGCATGAGTTGTTTGCCTCAGTCTTGGGTTCCAATCCTGATCTTTATAGCTCAGTAGTAACAAGAGTAAAGGATTGGTAAATATTCGAGAGAAAATTTTAAAGACACAATTCAACCCCTCATAGCGATCCTACAAGTACCAATACTTTCATGGCATCCTATCGAAGCTTTGCCAAGGTTTACTCAATTTGTGGCTTAGATCTAAACAGGAACGAGCACCGAATTAAGCAAACACACGTGTTTCGAACAAGTAAAATGTACGAAGAAGAAACACCGCCGCATCGTTCGATGCATGTAACAAAATAGAGTTCCACTCCACAAATCTATCTACAGCTATGCAGCGCAGGAAATTCCCCTTGTCAAATAAACTAATCCAACCAGTTCCAAACAAACTGGACACAGACGTGGAGTATATACTTATATAGTAAAGCCAGGGCTATAACACACATGCTAGAAATCCTAAAAGCGGGTGCAGCAATCCCCCGGATAGAAAAAAACAACAAAGCGGCGACAGCCGTTTCCTTAGCCGTATCCAGCCCGCGGCAGCTGATTCCGCCCCCCTTCCCCCAGTCTCCTGGACGACGCGAACGCGATTATTACCCACTAGGCCACTAGTTCCTTCATCGATCGATCGATCGATCGATCAACCGATCAGGATACGCAGGGATAGAATCGCGGATGACTGGGCGTGACGACGCGCAAGCAGCGACGGGAACATGTGGGCCAGCTTGCTTTGATTGATTCCCCCGGTAGAGAGTGCAGTCTGGTGCCAACCTGCGGCGCGGGCGCTTTTCTTGCGGCTGCAGTTTCGGAGGGGCCGATTTTTGTGCAGGAGAAACCGAGAAAGTACCGAGGCAGCTTCCGTGCGGGTGGCTGCTGGCTGACGGTAGTAGCGTACCGCTCAGTTTTTACGCTCCCTCCGTTTCGACTTAAACTTCTAGTTTTTAACTTTTTTTTTATTTTTAAATTTTATTTTTTTGTAACCTTTTAGTTTTTTGTCTATTCTTTTTTCCGTATTCGTTTGTATTATACATGATGGGTTAACATATTTTTTCCCATTTTAACATCTTTTAAATTTAGTTACGCTAAATAAGCCACCATCAATTACAGCCATAAGCCAGCTTATTTTAGCCCAACCGAGCGGCACCTTAGTGTCTCATGTCATCTTATTTCTATCGAATAAATAAATCAGATTGTTTCTTTATTATTATTTTAAATCATTTTATCATGATAGTTTTTTCGAAGCGATCTATCGGTAGTTAGTTTATTCACGTAAATGCTCACACTAAAGCTAAAACATAAACCATAAGTTGTAACCTGTTCACCATACATTTTAAAAGGGAGAAACAAATATGGTGAAAATGCCAAATTAGACAACAGTTCAATCATACTACTACTAGGATTATGGCTCTTCTCTCTCTTTTTTTTTAATGTTTCCTGATCAAGTTGTGGCCATAGGTTCCTCCTAGGTTTTTGGAGAGATCTACAAGAAACTGCTCCAAAAGCGTGGCAAACTTGGGAGTAAGGGGGCTACCGGGCTACAGTGTCAGGAAGTGTGGGAAGGTTGCAAGGTGTTAGGATTTTCCACTTAAAGCATATCTAAGTACATATTTTTACCGTGGATATCGATTTGGGACCAAGGGGTGAGCCCATCGAAATGTACAAGGGATGAGTACTAATAGGTCAAGACAGTTAGGATCAAGTCAGCAAATCACTATGGAAACTGTATGTCGCTTTTGACTTTGACCTGTTATCGCGAGAAACCGGGTGGCAAAAATCAAAACAAACGGAGTACAGCGGTTTAAAAGCAGAGACGAAGACGCAACCGAACTTTAAATCGCCCTCATGTGTACAGGGTGCAAACATCATTTGGCAAACCAAGGAGCGCTTTTCGTGTATTTTTTTTACTGTAACATAACTATCCAAGGTCTCATATAAGGTTGTTAGAATCTCAATTCTATCATACGATCCTAAAATTTTAAAATCCAAAATTAACTAAACCAATCCAATTCTATGTTACAATCTTAATGTTTTGACGATTCTACCCAAACTTTTATAGCATCATGATAAAAAATTCCATACGAGTCTACCCGATTCTGTTGATTCTATTGTTTTATTATAAATAATTACTTGCATACTTCCTTTCAATTAAAAATTTTAACTTTTATCTCTTTATGTTCACTATACTTATCATAAAATAATACATGATCTTACCTTTACTCTATATTATAAAGATAAGTTTAAAAGACACAATTTAAAAAAAACAATAGTGTTATAATATATTACAGACTTTTTAAAATATTTTTAGTAGAATTAGACAGATATTAGATTCTACATCGATTTTACTATTTATGATTCTACCAAAAAAACACTCCAATCGGATTCATGATCACGATTACGATAACCTTTGTCCCACAGACGTTTGGTGGGCCATGGATTGTCATCTGTGCCGTTAGATAGTTTTGAAAGTCAACGGACATGCTCTGTTTCCCCAACATGCTCCATCACATTACCAAAAGTAGTAACCGTACAGTAGCAAAATCTGGCATCGGAAGCCAGGAGAAAGAGGCAAAATTGGAAGTACAACCGCATCAGCTCAAGTAGCTCCATAGTGGCACATCAGCGACGTTGGCGTCGCCGTCGTCGTCGAACGCGGCGGCTGCGGACGGCGGCTCCATGAGCATCCCCTGCGCCAAGGTCGCGTAGTACAAGTCCCACCCCATGTCACTGAGTGACAGCCGGATCCTTCCGGCCAAGAGCAACTCAACCTCACGAACTCAACAAACACAGAATGAACGCGAGAGAATTTTTGGCGCTGTGCAAACTGCTACAGCTTTTCTGTTTATTGCTTCCTCTTTTATAGCAATTACATACATGCAGCAAGTAAAGCTAATCACTAAATACTTGTAGAAATTGACTACTAATTGCATTAGAAACTGACCACTAATTGTATGAGAAACTGACTAATTACTTGATGTAACTGACCCACTACGGACTTCATGCAGACATGAAAATAATGAGCAATAACACAAGTTTACAGAAGATGCTAACATTTCACCCCCTAAACTTGATGTTCCTTTCCAACCTTGACAACTCCAAGTTGAACGCGTAGCTCACAGAACCGATCGCGTCCGAGTGGCTTCGTCAGGATGTCAGCGAGTTGCTCCTCAGTGCGAACATGCTCAACGTCCATCCTCCCGTCTCCGATGCATTCCCGAATGAAATGGAATCTCACATCTATATGCTTACTTCGATCATGAAAGACAGGATTCTTACTGAGTGCAATTGCTGATTGACTGTCCATCTTTAGTATGAAGGCCATGCGCTGCTCACTCTTCAATTCAGCAAGAAGCTGCGCCAGCCACACGCCTTGGCAGGCTGCCGTCGTCCCCGCGATGTACTCAGCTTCGCAGGAGGACAACGCGACAACCTTCTGCTTTTGGGACTGCCATGTCACAAGGCATGAGCCGAGGAAGAATAGCACGCCGGTGGTGCTCTTTCGGGTGTCAATGTCGCCGCCCATGTCGGCGTCGCTGTACCCAAACAGCTTAACCTCTGCCCCGGTGCGCTTGTAGTAGCAGCCGTAGTCGATCGTGCCCGCGATGTAGCGTAGGATCCGCTTCACCGCGTTGAGATGCTCGGTGGTGGGATTCTCCATGAACCTGCTGACGTAGCCGACGGTGAAGGCGATGTCCGGCCTTGTGTGCACCAGGTATCTGAGACAACCGACGATGCCCCGGTACTCAGTGGCATCCACCGGCGGCGCAGTGCTTGCCTTGGACAGCTTGAGGCGCGGCTCCATCGGAGTATGGCACGGGTTGCACCCACTCATGCCCGCTCGCTCAAGGATCTTGCGAGCGTACGCCGCCTGACACAGCTTGATGCCGTCGCCAACCTGTTCCACCTCAATGCCCAAGTAAAAACAGAGTAAGCCGAGGTCACTCATCTTGAACCTAGAGCTCATCTCCTGCTTGAACTTGGCGATCTCGTTGGCGTCGTTCCCGGTGATGATGAGGTCGTCGACGTACACCCCCACCAGTAGCCGAGAAGTGCCCTCGCCACGAGCATAGACGGCATGCTCGGACGGGCTGTGCTTGAAGCCGAGTGCCACTAGCGTCTCGTCGAGCTTGGTGTTCCACGCGCGCGGTGCCTGACGGAGTCCGTAGAGTGCCTTGTCCAAGCGCAGCACCTTGTCCTCTTGACCGACGACGACGAAGCCAGGAGGCTGCCTGACGTAGACCTCCTCAATCAGCTCCCCGTTGAGGAACGCGGACTTCACGTCCATGTGGTGCACGGGCCACCCTTCCTGGGCAGCGAGCGCCAGCAGCAGCCGTACAGACTCGATGCGAGCGACGGGCGCGAAGACTTCGTCAAAGTCCACGCCTGGCTGCTGGACGTATCCCTTTGCGACGAGCCGAGCCTTGTGCTTGATCACCTCGCCGTTGCCGTTCTTCTTCACCTTGAACACCCACTTCAACCCGATCGGGCGATGGCCGTGCGGAAGGGGCATTAGGCGCCAGGTCTGGTTACTCTCGATAGAGTCCATCTCCTCGATCATGGCTCGTCGCCACGACTGGTGCTTCTCAGCCTCGGCAAAGGTCGCTGGCTCCTCCTCGATCTGCAGATGCAGCTCTGCTGCAACTTGGCGTGCGGCGAGCCCGGGCGGTGACGCTGGGCCAAGCACGTTGTCCATGGTGCGGTACCTTGGCGCGTAATCATCGTTGTCAACGTCGAGGTACTCGTCTGCGTGCGGTGGTGGCGAGACGAACTCTAGCTGTGACACTGGTGCTGGTGCCGGGGTTGGAGTCGGGGCAGGAGAGGCAGCAGCAGCAGTCGGCGCAGGTGTGCTTGCCATTGGAGCACCGGGGCTTGCCACCGATGCTGGACTCGCTGTAGCCTCGGGGGTGGCTTCGTGGACGTTGGTGTCGAAGTAATCAGCACCAAGCTCCACGGTGCGGTACTCCACGACGAAGTCGGAGCTGCCCGCCATGATCTCGTCCCCCTCGCTCCAGTTCCAGGACGCCGGCTCGTCGAAGACCGCGTCCCTAGAAACGATGGCCCGACGTGCCACCGGGTCGTAGAAGCGCCACGCCTTGGCGCCTGGTTCGTAGCCGATGAAGACCGCCGGAGTTCCACGATCGTCCAGCTTCTTCAAGTGAGGCTTCATCACCTTCACGTACGCCACGCACCCGAACGTGCGCAGGAAGTGCACATTCGGTCTGCGCCCGTGCCAAGCCTCGAACGGCGTCACTCCATCCACAGCCTTGGTGGGCGCCCTGTTCAGCAGGAACACGGCGGTGGTGACCGCTTCACCCCAGAATGTCGCCGGCAGGTTGCGGCTCTTCAGCAGACTCCTCGCCATCGTGACGACGGACTGGTTCCGGCGCTCAACCACCCCGTTTTGCTGAGGGGTGTAGGGCGCCGAGTGCTGCCGCTGGACGCCGTGCTCCGCGCAATACTCCTCGAACTCCACCGAGGTGAACTCACCCCCGTTGTCCGTGCGCAGCACACGCAGACGCCGGCCGGTCTCCACCTCCACCTTCGCCTGGAACTTCTGGATGGCGGCGAGCGTGTCACTCTTGGCGGCGAGCAGCGCCAGCCACATGTATCTGCTCCGATCATCAACAAGCAGCAAGAAGTAGCGCTTACCGCCGGGCGTCTCCGGCGTGATCGGACCACACAGGTCGCCGTGCACCAGATCCAAGAGCCCCTCCGCCCGCCGCTTCGCCTGCGACGGGAACGGACTCCGCTTCAGTTTGGTGGTGACGCAGTTGGCGCAGAGCTGGTGCACGTGTTCGACGTGGGGCAGGCCGTGCACCATTCCCTGCTGCTCGAGCTTGCGCAGGGCGTCGAAGTGGAGATGGCCGTAGCGCTCGTGCCACAGCCACACGCTGTTAGTGGCGCGCGCGGCCAAGCAGAGCGGCCGGGCGAGCTTGACGCGCAGGAGGTACAGCTGGTTTGCCGACCGCTTCACCCGAGCGATCAAGCGACCCTTCTCGTCGCGGATCCGGAGAACGCCGTGCTTGGCGTGGACGTCGCAGCCGCCCTCGTTGAGTTGGCCGAGGCTGATGATGTTGGTCGTGAGCCTCGGGATGAAGTACACCCCCGTGAGCGGCAGGTGCTCTCCGGTCTTGCCCTCGAACAGCACGGTGCCGGATCCCTCGATCGTCACCTCCGAGCCGTCGCCGAACTTGACGGTACCGCAGATCGCCGTGTCGAGGTTGATGAAGGCGCTCCTGCAGCCCGACATGTGGTTGGTAGCCCCGCTATCGAGGTACCACAGGCCGTCGTCGCGCTCCGCCTCTCCATCGAGCTGTGCGAAGACCTTCCCCTCGACGATACGCAGGGGTCGGCGCTCGGGCGGATTCGGGGTCGTGGCGATGAGTGGTGGTGGCGGCGGTGCATTGGGGAAGATGGAGGCGTGGGCCATCAGTAGAGAGGGCTCCGAGTCCTCTTCTGCCTGTGCGACGTGGGCCTCGCTCTTGGGCTTGCTGCGGCAGTCCTTCGCCCAATGGCCGTACTTGCCGCAGCGCTTGCACTGGTCCTTGTTCAGGCCCTGTCCTACGCCGGACTGGCCTTTGTTGCCGTCGCGCGGCCCGGAGCCAGAGCTCTCGCCCTTTCCGCGCCCCCGACCGCGCCCACGGCTGCCGCGCTTCTTGCCGCTGGCGCCGCTCGAACTGCTCCCGCCGCCCTTCTCTTCGGACTCGCGGAGCTTGAGCTTGGCGAGCCACTCCTCTTCACAGAGAAGCAGCCGTCCCTGGTTGTCGACGACGGGCGGCGGCTTGCGGCGCTGCTCTACGGCGCGCAGTCGCCCCGTCACCTCCTCGACGGAGAGGGTGCTGATGTCGAGGAGTGTCTCGATGGAGATCGCCACCTGAGCGAGGTGCTCGGGCACGACCTGCAGCATCTTGCGCACGATCTCGACGTCGGTGATGTCGTCGCCAAGAATCCGCAGATTGTTGGCGAGGCCGGTGATGCGGTTCGCGAAATCCTCCGCGGACTCGCCATCCTTCCACACCAGGGCGCCGAACTCCCGGCGCAGCTGCTGCGCGTTTGCCTCGCGTACGCGCTGGACTCCAACGCGGATCGTCTTCACAGCTTCCCAGGTGGCTGCCGCCGATCCCTTGCCGCGGAGCGTGCCCAACATCTCTGGCGGCACGGACCGAAGGATCGCGGCGAGCGCCAGCCGATCGTCGCGGTAGTCAATCTCCTCGCCTTCCTCCGGCTCGACAGCGTACCACCACCCTGCAGCCTCGAGGTTCACCTGCATCAACATCGCCCACTCCTGATAGTTGGTGCGTGTGAGCATGGGTAACTGCGAGGAGCCGCTCGACTCCCGCACGGTGCGGTGGATGACGACATCAGCACCGCGGCGACCTCTGCGCGGCGCAGGTGATGGCGAAGGAGGACGGCGACGTCGCGCTGGTGAGCGCGAGTGCTCGCCTGGCGGGGCAGAATGTCGCTGCATCCCTGGATCGAATTAGCTCTGATTCCAAATGACAGCCGGATCCTTCCGGCCAAGAGCAACTCAACCTCACGAACTCAACAAACACAGAATGAACGCGAGAGAATTTTTGGCGCTGTGCAAACTGCTACAGCTTTTCTGTTTATTGCTTCCTCTTTTATAGCAATTACATACATGCAGCAAGTAAAGCTAATCACTAAATACTTGTAGAAACTGACTACTAATTGCATTAGAAACTGACCACTAATTGTATGAGAAACTGACTAATTACTTGATGTAACTGACCCACTACGGACTTCATGCAGACATGAAAATAATGAGCAATAACACAAGTTTACAGAAGATGCTAACACTGAGGACATCCAAATCGAACGGCGTGTCCTCGGCCGGAGAAGACGACTCGTCGGCGGCGGCGTCGTCGATGGGGGAGGACGGCGTCGAGGACGTGGCCGACAGCGCGTCCTCGGCGAGCGCCTCGCGCCGCTGGAAGTCCTCCACGGCCTTGGCGACCGCGTGGCGGACGTCGGCGAGGCTGCGGTAGGAGGCCGGCACTACGAGCAGCCAGGCTGAGTCGGCGAAGTTGAGGCAGGCGCCCCTACCGGCGATGGCGAGCATGGCAGCGTCGTGCGCGCGCGCGGCCGCCTCGGCGGTGTCGAACGTGCCGAGCCAGAGCCTGCACCCTCGCCGCCCCGGCACGCGCACCTCGCACACCCACCGCCCGGCATTACCCCGGCGCCGCACGCCGCAGAACACCGGGTGCCGCGTCTCCCGAAACTTGGTGCGCCCCGCGGGCCGCTTCGGCGGCGACGTCCACACCGTCTGGTGCCCCGACGACGAGGTCGAGGCCGGGCTGCACGGCGAGCCCGACTCCCCGCTCATCTCCTTCTTGATCTGGCACATCTTCTTAAACAGCTCTTGGTTCCTTAGCCTCGGAGGTTTCGGTTGCTATTTTGATTGCTTCGTTGGTCCTGAAGCGACTGATGTGTCTGGTTTTGCGATGGGGAAATGGTGGTTTTCGGGAGGCATATTTATAGATGGTGGCCGCCGAGGGGGATGCAGGCCGGGGCATTCAACTTTTTGCCACTTTGAAGATTGGCCAATTACCTCTCTCACTTACATACGGGGCCGCCTGAGTCACTGACAACGGGCCAGGGTGGCAAATCTGTTGCCACCCTACTCATAAGAGTGGCAAATAATTAAATTATCCCCCGGTTAAGGCAGTGAGAGAGAAACGGTGAGATTTCGAGGGTGACCTGATGCTTTCTTCATCTGATTGGACTAGTCCTTTTGCTTCCTCGTTTTCCACTAGCCTGCAAGAGGCGACAAGCATCACCTTCTCAGCAAGCAATTTAGTTAACCTTGTCCTTTGCAACGACATGTTCTTACCTGACAATCGCAAGCCAGTACAGGACTCATCGTTCAGTCCACCCAACTCAATTCAGATATTTCCGAACGATTAATCTGATCCGGTGAATCAACAGCGGAACTGAAGCGAACTGAACACGGCGTGCAAACCTAGGCTGAATGGATCAAAAGACGGTTGGTTTAAATGAGTGTATAAATTAGTTGTACTCTCTTCATTTTTATTTACTTAGCAATATTGATTTAGACCAATCAAATTTTGTAATCTTCAATAAATAATTATTTTCAAAATATTTAGATTGATCACATTAAATTGATATTGTTAGATTGGTTATGAAAAATACTTACACAAGATTATACTTCTGTGATATCTTATAAATATATTAGTGTAAAATTAACTGTAAAAATTTAACCTTGAAAACCGTAAATAATTAACAGTGCCAAGTATTTGCAAATGGAGGTACTAGTAGACAGTTCCGATTTCATCTCTATTACCCAAAATCACACGCAAGTATCTTTTTTCGTACTCTCTCTCATAAACAACTGGAATTAAAAAATTAAACCAAAATATATAAAACACAATCCAAACTAATCCACCAAACATTTCTACACGAGCTGTCACAACTCCACAATCCCTGATCGGTTCGGCTTGAGCTTCTAGCTTATTTTTCATTATTCATAAATTTCGTCTTTTTCTGAACTTTTGGCTTTTTGTTGAGCTTTTTTGCCGGTTCTTTTTTCCCGTATTCGTTTGTATTATACATATTGGGCTAACATATTTTTTATATTTTTAATTTTTTAAATTTAATTATGCTAAATAAGCCTCTGTCAGCTACAACGTTTTTTTCAGCCAGCTACAGTGTTTTCAGCCATAAGCCATGAGCTTTTAAGCCCAACTGATCACCACCATGTGCGAGCAATTCTGCTTGGACTAGCCGTGTCCTTGATGACGTTGATGAACTAGCCTTTCTACACGAGCTAGTAGACCAGTACTCCTAAATGCTCTTGCAACTCTCATAAGAGCAAGTATAATAAGAGACTGTTAGTAGGCTGTATGCTGAGGCAGAGGAGAGAGAAGAGAGGTGGGCTGTAAGTTTACAGCCAACTGAAGCACAAGAACCAAGAAACTTTGTGAGAGAAAGGGTGGGTCATACAGCCTTCAGCTGGCTGTAAACTACTATATGAATGGGCTGATAAGTGGGCTGTAAGTGTCCATACAGCCAGCTGAAGGCTGTATTATTAGCCTTGCTCTAAATGGGAAAGGCCCTGAGCAGATAGACGAACCATTTGAGAGGCATTGGCCAACCGGGAGATTCTCAGAAATGGCCCTCCTTTGCTCCAATATTCTGTTCTGGCCTCTTGGCACGCTCTCCCACCGTGTTCACCATGCTGGCGTACCCACACACCGCGCCTAGCTCTTGGCGCCCCCACGCACTGCGCTGCACGACCGGCCCTCTCCCCTCCGCTAGATGCATGCCTAAAGGAGGGATTCGTTCGTACAAGGATGTAGCAACAACACCATTTTGCATGTGAGCGAGAAACAGAGAGAGGCAATAGAGAAAAGAGGAAGTAAGGCCGTAAGAGTATTGAATTTTAAGTGGTTTGAAGTTTACGTATTTGGAAAAGTTGCAGATCGGTTTGTGAGTATCCAAAAGAGGTAATTTCATCAACATCAGTTAATTTTTGTAGCAACGTAATTAGCATATAAAATGGTACATTGTTAGTATGAAACGGCGGTAGTTAGGCTAGTGTAAATAGGCAATGGCCTTAGTTGACAGCGTCACCTTTGCGTAATCCATAATCCATAGTCTCGTCGATCTATGGAATTATTGACAGTGTCACCTTTGCATTGGCCACACCCGCTTGTGTTGTTCGACCTCGTCGATATCGAATGCTACAAGGAAATAATGTGATCGAAAACATGCATAGATTACATAAAGTTTGACCGATCTAATGACACAGTGACAAAATCAGATAAGTAGACATAATCCAAATAGTAGAGTTAGTAGAGCAAGACACCAGGGTCAAGTATCAACATGATCAAAAGTGACCAATGGAAACGACTCCTCGGAAACCGGAAACCATCGGGAGTATTCGATAGTCAAAATGTCAGAAACTATCGGCCTTCGAGAGTGGTCGGTGGTTGAAAATCAAACACCATCAGCAATCGAACATAGTCGGTGGTCGAGTTGTTAGGAAAACATGACCGGCGTAGAAATCAGTGAGCATATCAGTCGTCAAATTTGATGCGATTAAGTGTTTTATAACCGGAGTAGAAATCAGTGAGCATATCAGTCGTCAAATTTGATACGATTAAGTGTTCTATAATATCATCATGCTGGGAAGCAGCTTCAATTTGTTACAGAGTCAAAACAGAGTAGTACAATCCATTGGAGCTTATCAGCATCAGTAGCTCCAGAGCGGGACATCAGCTCCGCCGTCGCTGCAGTCGCTGTTATCCCAGTAAGCCCAGGTGGCCGCCGCCGCCGGCTCCATGAGCAGCCCCTGCGCAAGGCTCGCGTAGTACATATCCAAGTCCATTTCCCCGAACAAGTCGAGCTCGAACATGTCTCTGTTCACTGCAGCCGCCATGTCAAGCGTTGCGGAGGCAGGGTTTCCCGACGTCGCCGACAAACCGGCGTTGTCCGCCAACGACGGCGCGGATACGCTGGAGGTGTCTTCGTCGACGGTGGCGGCGGGGGAGCCATTCGCGGCCTCCCGGCGCAGGAAGTCAGCGACGGCCTCGGCGGCCGCGCGCCGGACGTCGGCCAGGTCGGAGAGCGCGGGCGGCACGGCAAGCAGCCACGCGGAGTCCGGGAAGTTGAGGCACGCGGCGGAGCGGCCGCGCAGCGCGAGCATGGCGGCGTCGTGCGCGCGCGCGGCCGCCTCGGCGGTGACGTAGGTCCCGAGCCAGAGCCGCGCGCCGCGCTTGCCGGGGACCCGCACCTCGCACACCCATCGGCCCGCACCGCCCCGGCGCCGCACGCCGCGGAACACCGGGTGTCGCGTCTCCCGGAACTTGGTGCGCCCCGCGGGCCGCTTCGGAGGGGACGGCCACACCGTCTTGTACTTGGGCGAGGAGGAGGAGGAGGAGCTCGAGTGCTCGTGGCCCATGTCCATGGCTTCTCAAGTGCTGATCCCTTGGCGCTGGCTCTAGCTCAGTGTGGAGTGTGAGATGCTTGAGCTTGAGTGTGCGTGCGCGTGTGAGATGCATTTATATGTATGCCTTTCGACGTTGGGTTCGGACGCGGGGAAGACATGGGTGATTGGGTGGACGCGGCCGGTGCCCGTAGCCGAGGAAACAGCTGGTGACAACGGCTTCTGGTGTTTGCTAGTGAGTGACCTTTTCCACATGGTGCTTGCCGGGTTAAGAAAAGGCAGCCTACTGCTTAACAGTGGTGATTGGGGACCACCGGCTCGGCTCATGGGGGCATGCCGGAATAAAAAGAGGTATTCGTTTCCCCGAGTCTTCGCTCCGAGGCAAGTCTACGCTGTTGAGAAACCGTCGCTGGCGACCAGTCCGAACGATTCCTCTGCTTAGAACAAGAACGAATCAATCACAGAATCACAGAGAGAATAGATTGAACACACAGAGAGGTAGAGAGAACTCCCGGTCTTTCTTTATTGCTTTTCTTTCATGCGTACATAATGAGGGGGGTATGGCTCTCTATTTATAGTCTGCGGTGGGGTGCCCAATTAGATCAGGACACTTGGACAGAGTCCAAGTTTCCTAACACTCCCCCTTGGGCACTCACCCAACATGCTCATGCCTCGTCAAAACTCCATAAAAACCCAGTGGGAAAAATTTGGAGAAAGAGTACATGATACATGTGATGCTGCGATGCACGAATTGCCTCATTAAAAACCTTGGTCGAGAAACTTCATGGAAAACTCGTCAAGGGAAAAAGAGTACAATTCACCCAAATTCATTTGGTCAGCAAGACTTTATTTTTGGGTACTTAATCTTCATGATCAAGATTTAATAACGGGCTTGAGAGAATTCTCCCCCTGAATTCTGCACTTTTCTAAGTCTCATCATTTCAATTCCTCACACGCACCTTTCAAAGCTAGATGCGAGGAGTGACTTAGTGAACAAGTCTTAGTGTGCAGTACTCTAATCTTGTCCATCTTTGCAATTCATGAGCATAGAGGAACTTGGGGTTGAAATGCTTACATAGCCCGTCTGCACTTGAGCAACGCAAGCTGCATTATCTTCATGGATAATTGTGGGGGTTTGCACAATGTTCATCCCACATGACTGCTGGATGTGGTGAACCATTCGGCGGAGCCAAGCGCACTCTCGTGCGGCTTTATACAGTGCTATAATTTCTGAGTGGTTCGTCGAAGTAGCTACCAGGCTTTGCTTAGACGATTTCCATGAAATTGCAGTTCCACCACACAGGAATATATAGCCTGTTTGTGACTTAGCGGTATGCGGGTCTGACAGATACCCAGCATCTGCATAGCCAATCAAGTTCAGATCTTGATTCTTTCTGTAAAACAATCCGAGGTCCTTGCTACCTTGGAGGTCTCGGAAAATGTCCTTTATGCCCTGCCAATGCCTTTTGGTGGGCTCTGCACTGTACCTTGCTAAGAGGTTCACGGCAAATGCAATGTCCGGTCTAGTGCATTTTGCTAAGTACATTAGTGCTCCCACTGCACTCAAGTATGGGAATTCCGGTCCCAGGACTTCCTCCCCCTCTTCCCTAGGTCGGAAAGGATCTTTTTCTTGCTGTAAAGACCTACCGATCATCGGTACTATCGAGGGAAATGCCTTCTCGAGGCCAAACCTTTCAAGCACCTTCTGGGTGTAGGTCGACTGATGTACCAAGACTCCTTCAGGGACATGCTCAAGCTTTAAGCCTAAGCAAAACTTGGTCTTGCCCAAATCTTTTATTTCAAATTCTGACTCCAAGTAGGAGCTTGCTTCTTTGATGTCTTCGGCTGTCCCGATGATATTCAGATCATCTATATACACAGAAGTTATACAGAATCCATTCTGGGATCGCCGTATAAATACACAAGGACAGTCTTCATTGTTCGTGTAGCCTTTCTTGCAGAGAAAGTCGCTCAAGCGATTATACCACATTCTTCCATATTGTTTCAGTCCATACAGTGACTTTCTGAGTTTCACACTGTACAGATTTCTATTTGCTCTGTCTTGGTTCGGGAGAGGGATTCCTTCAGGGACTCTCATATAAATCTCCGAATCCGAGTTACCGTAAAGGTATGTAGTCACAACATCCATCAATTTCATTTCTAAATTCAAGTTCACTGCCATTGAGATCAAGTATCTAAAGGTAATTCCACTCATGACTGGGGAGTAGGTTTCTTCATAATTAACTCCAGGACGTTGAGTGAAACCTTGGGCTACCAGCCTTGCTTTGTATCTCACTACTTCATTTCTTTCATTCCTCTTTCGAACAAATACCCACTTGTGCCCAACGGGGTGTATGTGGGGAGGTGTGCGGCATACGGGCCCAAAACAACTCTCTTTTATTCAGAGATAGCAATTCAGTTGCTATTGCCTTCTTCCAATCTTTCCAATCTGATCTTTTCTTACATTCAGCGAGCGACGCAGGCTCGGGATCAAGATCGATGATGGTGGCAATTTTCTTTGCGAAGTAGATATCGATATTAGCTGTTGTCCTATTCAGAGACTCTCCCGTGTGCACATAATTTATAGCTATTTCTTCATGAGTTGCTTCTTCTGGAGCGATTGCTTCTGCTAGAGCTTTACCTTGCACATCGCTTCTTTCAATTGCGGTGGCAAGTCCCTTTAGTTTTTCGGCTCCGATGTGTGCGCACACATCCATGCCGATGGGGATATTCAGATCCGGTATGCCCTTTTCTGAAGGTGTCATACTTGTGCCAGGTCTCAACTGGCTCCCCTTCTCATTCTGGGGGACTTCAACGATTGGCTGTGATAAATCCCGCTTATCCTTTTTCGCCAGGCGTCCCCGGTTACTAAGGATTCGTGGAACCGGAGTTCTCGTCCCTTTATTTTTTTTTCTGAGGCCTCTGGACGAGATTAGGGATACCTTCTGCTTTCTTTGGTATTTCAACCCTCTCCAGTGCAGTGCGTGCAGGCACATGCGACTTAGTCACGCTCTTCAAATCACTAAAGTGATCAGGCAGTTGATTTGCTAATGCTTGCAAATCTATTGTCTTCTAGACTTTTCTTGTCTTCTGGACTTCTCTTGTCTTCTAGACTTTTCTTGTCTTCTAGACTTCTCTATTCGTTTCACTAGTGCGCGGGTCATCTGCATGAATTCTTGTTGCTTGCCATGTAATGTCTTCTGGACTTCTCTAGTGCGCGGGTCATCTACATGGATTCCCCAGGCTTGCCACGTAATTTCCCGACATTCTTTATCAAGGGGTTGATTTCCTCCCCCTAATGTTGGGAAAATTTCGGTGGTGACCCTTGCGCTAGTTGCATAGGTGAATGGATGTTGTAGGCCGAAAGTCTAAAATTGATGAAATTTGCTGCATGCAGGACTGCGTGTCCCCAACATGTAGCTGCTAGATTTCAATTATGCAAGAGGGTCGGACAATAATTCTTTTAATTAAAGCCTCTGCCAAACCATTCTGGGTATAGACATGCGGTACCGAATGCTCAACTGCAATTTCCATCGCCATGCAATAATCATCAGATGCCTTTGAAGTAAATTCGTCGGCGTTGTCCATTCTAATGGACTTGATGTGATGTTCAGGAAACACATTTCTGATGCGAATGATCTGCGAGATCAATTTTTGCAAAGGCGTGGTTCTTTGTGGACAATAAAACCCACATATGACCACTTCCAATAAGCGTCAATGAGCACCATGAAGTACTAAAATGGCCCTGAGACGGGTTGAATAGGACCGCAAATGTCTCCCTGGATGCGTTCCAGGAATGCAGGGACTTTATCCTTCACTTTCAGAGTGGAGGGTCTAGTTATTAGTTTCCCGGCGGCACATGCAGGGCACACAAAATCTTCATGATTCGGGAAATTCTTAATATTATGCCCATGTGAGTTGTTTATTATGTTTCTCATCATCCTAAGACTTGGGTGGCCTAATCTGTCATGCCGGAGACAGAAGAGTTCAGAGCTTCTAAACACTGTCTTCAGAACAGTGTACGCTGCAGGCGCTTTAATGTTGGTATAATATAGCCCATTTTCTAGTGAAGGAAGTTTTTCTAGTATTCTTTTGCGCTTCGTAATGAGCAGGTATTCCTTACCGTACTCTTCTCTAGTCTCAACGCAGAAACTATTTGCGCGGATATTTTTAAAATTTAGGAGAGTTCTAGTCGATTCTGGGTACAATGAGGCTTCTTCAATGACCAAAGTTGTGCCCATTATGGCTCTTTCAGAACCAATTATACATGCATCGCTTCTAGCGATTGTCGTAAGGCTGCTAGTGCTCTTACGAATCGACTGAAAATACTTAGTCTCTCTTAAGATGATATGCATTGTGCCGCTGCTAGCTAAGCACACTTCCTTCATAGGGCGCTACACGCGTTCTAATATAGGGTATTTTATTAACATGCATGAGAAGACAATCAATACATAGATAAAATACTCCAATATCAGAACATATCATGCCATCATAAACTGAATAAATGAATGAATTCTTCAAATATCATCCAACCATCACGAGAAGATAACAATTCTTAAGTACCATCCATGCAAATTCTAACATATTCTTCCACACAAAATAAATGACATTTAAAGTCAAAATGCATTCAGTGCACTAGACTTCTTCTGCTATTTTCTCAGGGGTGACATTCTCTTCAAGAGAAATCATGGCATTGGCTGTTGCTAGGCCGAGAGGAGGTGCTGCTGCTTGGATGGTCTCAACCTCCATTAGCGCGGGCAGCTGCTCGGAACTCTCCCCCTCAACCGATGCAAAGTGGGCTTCATGCTGCCCTTTGCCATCCCGTTTTGGCTTGCTAGCCGTATTCTCATGTGGAGCGTCTGATTTGCCTTTCTAGGCTATGGTCTTACCCTTCCTTCCCCTTTTCTCTATCAAGGGCTTTCGCACCTTGTTGCTCCCGGCGTTGGCTTCACGGCCAGTGGAGCTCTCAGATGGCTGAGTGACTTAGTTCTTGCGGAGAACTTTCGTCCTGAGCTTCCGCAATTTGCATCATATCAATCAATTCGGCATATTCCTTATAGCCGTCTTGACGATAATTGCGTGCGGATTATACTGCATTAGGGTGGAAGGATTTTCTCAATTTTCTGTATTGGGGTACAACTCCTATGCAAGGCAGAATTGTATTCCCCGACCGTCTTAAAGTCGGCAAACCTTAGTCTTATCCACTCCTACTCTGCTTGAGGAAGAATGGCGTACTTTAGCCTCTCGAACCTGCTTCTTGGGTGCGGTCCAGAGTGCTAGCGCGCTATTCTCTACCATGTACTCATTCTTGAGAGTGAGACAGAAGTGGTGCCTGAGAAAATGAAGTGCCTGATCATTCTCTTTAGGCGTGGGTTAGGCATCATTCAGTCCGCCAATCCCAATAGTCGCGCGGAGCTTCCTGGCTCCAAGCACATTCTCGACATCGGATGCCAACATCAGATAGTTTTGGCCATGCTGAGCCAGCTCCTCGAACTCCCAGTTCGTGATGCTAGTCATCTATATGTGTATAAGTCTACTGCTGGTAGACATGCACGAAATAATTCACTGCGGGTAAATAAATGGTACAAAAGGTTCTCGCAATGTTTCATAATTTTCTATGCATTTTCTATAATTTTACTGCTAATTTCAGTGATTAAAAGCAATTTAAACAATTACAATTAACCAAAAACAGTAAATAAATACAGGAAATACATAAAACTGTAATGGCATAAATAAATAAGCTTCAAATGCTAAAAAATAATTCAAAATTCAGATTCCCGAGGCCCTTTTATGCTGAAATATGAAATTTCAGCAAATTCTGCACTTTCTGGGGTTTTTACGCAAATTTTCAGTTCAGAGAAAAATTCGCGCAATTTTCTGATTTACAGATGGGTTTTCTGCAAAATTCTAGACCCATACGTAAAACAGAGGACCTATCGGCAATTTTCAGAACTACCGAGGCCCCTTTTTGCAAAATTCGGGACTTAAATTAAATAATTAAGGGCTTCTTGGTAATATTCCGAGAGACGGAGGGCTTTTCCGCAAATAACTCGGCGCCAGCCCATCCCTCCCCCTTTTTTCTTTTTTTTTCGGCTGGGCCCCTTTATTTCCTCGGCTGACCGGCCCATGGGGCCCATTCAGCCACCCGGCCACTTTATGCCTTGGGGTAGGGTTTCCCTACCCCCAAACTCACCCGGCGGCGGCAGCCCGAAGGGCTGGATCGGGCGGCTTGCATGCGCGGGGCCGGCTGAGACCATCGGCGGGATGGTGCGTGGGGCCGGCTTCGGGCACGGCGCAGCAGCGCGGCGGAGGGGCCGGGGCACCGTGCAGCGGCGGCGCGGGCGGAGGGGCCAAACCGGCGGCGCGGCGAGCGCGCGGTTTGGGTCGGGCGGCATGGGCGCTGTTTGGGTGCGGTTGGCGGCACACGGCGAAGCGGCGGCCGGAGCTCGCGCGTGCAGGCGCGTGGACCGGAGGAGCGGCGGCCGGAGCTCGCGTGCGGACCAAAGAAGTCGCGGCCGGTGCTCGCGTTCGGGGAGGCCGCTTCGAGCGGGCGTCGGCGGTTCGGCCGAGTGCGGCTGCGCGTGCGCCGCAAGGCGTGGAGGTGGGCGCCGGCGTGGGCGGGGCATCAACCGGCCGGCGGCGGCACACTGTTCTTCGGGGCCGTGCGGACGCGGCGACCAATCAAGCCGACGGTGGCGCCTCGTGCAGGAGGCGGCGGTTCATGTGGGGTGCATGCGGGCGCAGACCCGAACGTCGGATCAGTCGCATGCAGGCGAGCGTTGATCGGTGGCTGGGCGATCCGTGGCGGCTGCTGGCTGGCTTCTGGCCGGCGGCTGACGCATGCGGGTGCAATAGCAGTTTTTTTTTCTTGTGCAATTACTAAACAAAGAAGATGATAATTTCTATCTTTGCACAATGATCATGCAGAATTAATCAGAATTCATGCAGGTATTTTTCGTTTTCCAATCTAGATGCAATCAACATCTACCCCGTTTTCGTAATCTACGGATCGACATTGTGCCGGCGATTTCAGATCTGCTCGCGGTAGATTTAGGGTGGATTTGCATCGTTCTACAGCGCAATCAACATCTACCCCGTTTCACAATCTACCGATCGGCATTGTGCCAGCGACTTCAAGTCTGCTCGCGGTAGATTAGGGCGGATTTGCACCGTAGAATTTCAATCTAGAACGCAAAAAGAAAATACAGATTCAAAAAGCGATCTAGAAAATCCAATCTGTGCTTCGATGATTACCTCGTTCACGGGAGCGAAGTCGTGCTGATAACGTGTTGAGAAACCGTCGCTGGCGACCAGTCCAAACGATTCCTCTGCTTAGAACAAGAACGAATCAATCACAGAATCACAGAGAGAATAGATTGAACACACAGAGAGGTAGAGAGAACTCCCGGTCTTTCTTTATTGCTTTTCTTTCATGCGTACATAATGAGGGGGGTATGGCTCTCTATTTATAGTCTGCGGTGGGGTGCCCAATTAGATCAGGACTCTTGGATAGAGTCCAAGTTTCCTAACATACGCAACTGCCCACGAGGCCCCCTCCAAAACAAGGGAATTGAATCGACTCTAATAAAATTTATGTGAAAAATTCTGTGTTCTAAATAGGACCTAATTGTGAATACCAACGCTTGTCGCCTGTTAACTGTAGGGTCAAAATGGTGGACTTGTCTCGTGCCCTGTCCCATTTCTATATTGATAATGTATTGTACCGGAGACAAGATGTTTTAGTTTAACACGATACCTGAGATATACCGGTTTAATTTTACATGACCATCATTTTGGTTGGCATCCGTTCTTTTTTAAGCGAGTTATTTTTTATTTTTCACGGTTTTCGAAACGTGACCTTAACAATTACTTTTTTTAACTTTATCTTATTACATACTAATAAAAATATAATTTTATAACGGTATTCTTATTAATAAATCTAACGATATAGTTTTATGTAGCCTATCTAAATAAGTTTTAAACATGTTACTGACCACAATTTAGAAAACTTGATTGCATGGATTATAGAGCCTTACTTAAAAAGGGACAAAGGTAGTACTAAAGGACATATGATAAGATCCAGGTTTTTGTTGTGATAAATAATTGATAAATTGGAGGAATTGTGGTTTTAATGTTGCAAATTTGTAGTTTTTCAGATCATTTTACAGAACTAGAGGTCTGACCGGTCAAAGGTGATAGTCAAACCAGCCGCCTAACCAGTTTGACCAGGTGTGGTCAGCGATCAAACTGACTGAATAGCGGTCTAACTGGCCAAGTGTTTTGGTTTTAGCTTAATTTTGTGAATTTAGGAAGTATGAAGAAACTTCAAGAAACACCGCCGCATGTTCGATGCATGTAACAAAATATAATTCCACTCCACAAATCTATCTACAACTATGCAGCGCAGGAAATTCCCCTTGTCAAATAAACTAATCTAACCAGTTCCAAACAAACTGGACACAGACATAAAGTATATACTATATGGTAAAGCCAGGACTATAACACACATACTAGAAATCCTAAAACCGGGTGCCGCAATCCCCTGGATAGAAAAAAGAAAGCCGCGACAGCCGTTTCCTTAGCCGCATCCAGCCCGCGGCAGCTGATTCCGCCCCCCTTCCCCCAGTCTCCTGGACGACGCGAACGCGATTATTACCCATTAGTTTATTCATGGATCGATCAACCGCTAAGGATCGAATCGCGGATGAGCAGACAGCGACGGAACGACGGAAAATATCTGGGCCAGCTCGATTTGGTTGATTGCCGCGGGCGCTTTCCCGTCTCGCCTTTGTTTAGCATATTTTCTTGCCGCTGCGGTTTTGCTTTGCCCCTTGGGTATTGCGGCTAGGGGTGGAAATCGAGCCAACTCCTCGTCTTATCGAGCTTTTCCTAAAATTGACACAGTTTGATTTGATATCATTTTACGTATAATTTGAAAGTATTTTTAGAAACGAGCTAACGAGCCGAGCCGAGCCGAGCTAGAGCAAAATTCAAATTCATTTGAAATCAACTCATTTTAATGTTTAACCAATTAGCAAGTATAATTGAAGTAATTTTGAACCGAGCCAACGAGCCTCACTAACGAGTTTTTTTTCCAGCCCTAATTGCGGCATGCTACAGTTCAATCATACTACTACTAGTATTGTGGCATCTTCTGTCTCTCGTTTTTTTTAACGTGCGTTGGTCAAGTTGTGGCCATGGGTTCCACCTAGGTTTCTGGAGAGATCTACATGAAACTGCTCCAGAAGCGTGGCGAACTTGGAGTAAGGGGGCTACAGTGGCAGGTAGTGTGGTAAAGGTTGCAAGGCGTTAGGAATTTTCCACTTAAAGCATATCGAAGTAGATAATTTTACCGTGGGCATCGATTTGGGGCCAGTGGTTTTGGGGGAGTGCCAAGGGGTGAAGCCCATCGAAATGTACCAGGAACGAGGACTACTTGGTCAAGCCAGTTAAGATCAAGTCAGCAAACCAGTATGGGAACTGTATGTCGGCTTTTGACTTTGACCTGCTTCGTTTTTTAGCGTTTAGCCTAATGAATTGGGATCGCATGAAACCGGTTGACAAAACCAAAACAGAGTACAGCGGTTTAAAAGCAAAGACGAATTACATGCCGCTTAATTTTCAATTGCCCTCATGTGTACAGGGTGTAAACATCATTTGGCAAACCAAGGAACACTTTTCGCGTATTTTTTACCGTAACATGACCATCCAAGGTCCCACAGACGTCTGGTGGGGCATATGGATTGTCACCTGTGCCGTTAGATTGACAACAAACTAAAATACTGTTTGGCATATGCTAAAATTTGGAAGTCAACGGAGATGCTCTGTTTCCCCAACATGCTCCATCACATTACCAAAAGTAGTAACCGTACAGTACCAAAATCTGGCATCGGAAGCCAGGAGAAAGAGGCAAAATTGGAAGTACAGCCGCATCAGCTCTAGTAGCTCCATAGTGGCACATCAGCGACGTTGGCGTCGCCGTCGTCGTCGAACGCGGCGGCTGCGGACGGCGGCTCCATGAGCATCCCCTGCGCCAAGGTCGCGTAGTACAAGTCCCACCCCATGTCACTGAGGACATCCAAATCGAACGGCGTGTCCTTGGCCGGAGTAGACGACTCGTCGGCGGTGGCGGCGGCGTCGTCGATGGGGGAGGACGGCGTCGAGGACGTGGCCGACAGCGCGTCCTCGGCGAGCGCCTCGCGCCGCTGGAAGTCCTCCACGGCCTTGGCGACCGCGTGGCGGACGTCGGCGAGGCTGCGGTACGAGGCCGGCACTGCGAGCAGCCAGGCTGAGTCGGCGAAGTTGAGGCAGGCGCCCCTACCGGCGATGACGAGCATGGCGGCGTCGTGCGCGCGCGCGGCCGCCTCGGCGGTGTCGAACGTGCCGAGCCAGAGCCTGCACCCTCGCCGCCCCGGCACGCGCACCTCGCACACCCACCGCCCTGCATTGCCCCTGCGCCGCACACCGCGGAACACCGGATGCCGCATCTCCCGGAACTTGGTGCGCCCCGCAGGCCGCTTCGGCGGGGACGTCCACACTGTCTGGTGCCCCGACGACGAGGTCGAAGCCGGGCTGCACGGCGAGCCCGACTCCCCGCTCATCTCCTTCTTGATCTGGCACATCTTCTTAAACAGCTCTTGGTTCCTTAGCCTCGGGGGTTTCGGTTGCTATTTCGATTGCTTCGTTGGTTCTGAAGCGACTGATGTGTGTGGTTTTGCGATGGGGAAACGGTGGTTTTCGGGGCGTATATTTATAGGTGGTGGCCGCCGAGGGGGATGCAGGCCAGCTGCAGTGCAGGGGATAAAGCGCGGGGAGTGAGACACAGCTGGATGCGGCAAGGGGGGCTGCATCTAGGGCTGTAAAAAAAGCTCGAGGCTCGCGAGCTGCTCGAGCTTGGCTCGCTTTAGACTCGATTCGAGCTTGGCTCGAGCTCCAAACGAACCGAATTCGAGCTTCATCTTAAGCTCGCGAGCTTTAACGAGCCGAACTCGAATAGCTCGCGAGCTTTAAAATTTTTTTACCCTCCCCAATTCCCCCACACCCCCTCCGCTACTCCCGCCTCTCCTCTCCAAATCCCCCACTCCATCCCAGCGCGCGGGCCACGCCAGGCCCCCCCCCCTCGCCCCCCACGCCAGGCCCCCTCCTCGCCCCCCACGCCTCCTCCCCCGCCGCCGTCCCCCTCCTCGCCCCCGCCGCCGGCCGCCCCCCACCCTCGTCCCCCTCGTCGCCCCCTCCCCCCGTCCCCCTCGTCGCCCCCCCCGCCCCTCCTCCCCCGCCGCCGCCCCCGTCCCCCTCCTCGCCCCCCGCCCCTCGCCCCCCGGCCCCCGCCGCCGCCTCTCGTCCCCCCGGCGCCCCTCCTCTCCCCCCCCCCCCCCCGGCGCCGCCGCCTCTCCTCCCCCCCGGCGCCCCTCCTCTCCCCTGCCGGCGCCGCCCCTGCTCGACACGGATCCGGCCGCCGCCGCCTCTCCTCCCCCCGGCGCCCCTCCTCTCCCCTGCCGGCGCCGCCCCTCCTCGACCCGGATCCGGCCGCCGCCGCCTCTCCTCCCCCCGGCGCCCTGCAGGTACTCCCTCAGTCCCTCTCGAGTTTTGTTCTACACGAGCCTACACGAGCCCGAGCTCGGGCGAGCTCGAGTTTGGTCCGAGCCGAGCTCGAGCCCAGTTTAAAGTTCGATGTCGATCTTAGGCTCGCTCGAGCTCGGCTCGAGTTTCTACCGAGCTCGAGCTTGCTAGGTCAAGCTCGCTCGAGCTCGGCTCGTTTACAGCCCTAGCTGCATCCGGTTAAGGCTTTAGCACAATCAGAGAGAAACAGTGAGATTTCGAGGGTGACCTGATGCTTTGATTGGACTAGTCCTTCTGTTGCTTCGTCGTTTTCGGGATTTAGATTTTGGTTTTAATTTATAAATAGTAATAAATTATATAGAAATTTATAAAAAAGATATTTATATATAATTTTAGCTAATATAAATAAAATCGTTATACTGTATATTACTATCAATTAGTCGATCCCACTTTAAAAATATCTACTATAAAAAAGTTTTTAAAGCTAATATAAACAAAGCCTTCGTCAGCCGTTAGTGGCCTTGTCTTTGCCTTGCCTTCTGCTACCTGCAATTAAAAGGAAGCAGTCGCAGTTTGCGATTTTGCCTTTTGGTATAGTGAACTTGTGTTTGTGTGGGACCCTTGGTATCTAGATGGCCAGTGGTCAGCACGGCGAAGAAGAGCTGCTGTTTGGCGTCAGTTTATTAGTAACACAGAAACTGTTTATAACGGAAACCCCGTTCGGCATTATTGCGTGGGATGCATTAAGGTCTGTTCCAAAATGCCGTGTTTTTTTCTTCTAAAATGGTACAGCTATTGGCCTTTCTGATATATTTAATTAATAGAAAAAATAATAAAAAAATATCATTACATCTCTACAAATAATACAAAAGAAAAAAACTATGTTAAAAAACTAACAGTTTTCGAATTACTTTGAGTTTCTAGAAGTTAGAAATCATCGTTATTTAGAACAGGTCCAAAACACCCCTGTACAGAAAACTTTTTTTACAAATCTAATACGAGATTTTTGTTAGAGAACACTTCAGAAAACCGATTGTTTTCACCATTTCAAACAGGGTGACTTCTTAGTGTGAGTGTCACTTAATCTTTTAATTTCTCTCACAGTCAGTCAAAAAGCCAAAACACTTTTTAAATCGGGGCTTAGACTCTGCTATTGCCGCCAACATATCCGATATAGAATTTGACTTTTTCGTTCTCGCCGAAAGGGGTCCAGATTAAATTTTGCACCGGCAGCAGCCTTGATGGTCTCGGATTCCTTCTTGTAGATGATACTGTCCCATTTTATGCTTCCCGACACGGCAGCAAAACACACCATGAATCATGATTTTGGCAAATTTGGGCTATGTTTGTAGATTCGAACAACAAGCATTCTTGAGCCTTTTGGCCATAATTAGAAAAGGTTTACTTGACACATGTTATTCGATCACTTCCTTAATCGAGTTTTAGGTCCGGTTCATCTGAGTTTATACTTTTATATTTTTAATTTTGTTTTTTTCTGACTTTTTAGTTATGTTTTTTTGTCTTTTCTTGTTTCTTTATATTGTCCGAGATGATATACATTTTTCTCTTTTTTTCATCTTTTATATTTAATTACGCTAAAAAAGCTCGTAATAGCTATGTACAAAATAGACCTGAAACAGCAGAAAAACTAAAAGGGATAAGCTTTAAGCAAAAAAGAGCACCAACTTAAAGAAATCAACAACGTCCGCAGGACGCCCATCCAACCATCATCCATCCGTCCCACTGATGGCGACGTGACTGAAACCGAAACCAGCCACCATCTCGACTCGAACACCCCGGTATTGGGGCAAAGTAGGCGGCAGCAGCACGGAAACTGCACCTGAAACGCGTGCGGCGAATGCGTCGCCCCTTCCCGTCCCGTCCCCCGCTCGCGCTCGAGTGCGGACAAAACATGACTTTTTTGAATTCTGGACATATTTGGACCCCTAAACATCCCAAATTCCACTTTTGGCCCCCAAATCAAAAAAATTCCGTTTCTGGACCCCTCCCGACCGCGCGTTCGCGAGCTGGTGCCACGTGTCCCGGACGCGCGCTCGGGCGGCGCGGTCAGGCGGGCGGACGCGCGGGCGGGCGGCGCGGTCGCGCGGGCGGGCGGTCGCGCGGTCCGGCGGGGGTCGCGCGCTCGGGCGGCGCGGTCGGGCGAAAACGCGCGGTCAGGAGGGGTCCAGAAATGGAATTTTTTTGGTTTGGGGGCCAAAAACGGAATTTGGGGTGTTTAGGAGTCCACATGTGTCCAGAATTCGACTTTTTTGGCGCTTCAAGCAATCAATCCCCCGCCCTGCCCAACTTGTGGGAGACTGGGAGGTGCCTTCCCCTCCCCTCGCGCCCCCGGCCGTCGCTCCCATGACACATCCCACCCCTATCGTCGCGTCACGGCAAAAAGTCGCCGAATTTAAACCGGCTTTGGCCCTCTCCTTTCGGATTTTTTGTTATTTGTTTTTCATTTTTGGTTTTTTAGTTGATTTTTTGATTCTAAAACTGTGTATGCTGTTTGTGTCGATATCTCCGCCGTCTACTACATCTCGAAAAACGCAGACAAAAATCATCCATCGTAGCCTAAAATAAATGACCTTTTGCTAATGGTTTTTAGCAACAGTTATTGATTTTTAGCTAAAATAATCACTATAACGGTTATTAATTTTTAGTTAAATCATTCAATTAAAAAATAAAAAAATCTGTTACATGTTTATAGAGAACACAAAGAAAAAGATACATAAAAAAACAAATGTTCTCAAAATAGCTCGTCGAGGCTGGAAGACATGAGTCAAAAGCGTACCGCCAGAAGCATCTTCTTACGGTGCGCGTCCATTCACACCCGCGCAGGCCGTGACCGTGCCGGTGGGCGCCCAGCCAAATTCCGCTGCTTCTTTGCTGCTCGTGGCCTCGCGGAGTACGCAAATTTTTAGTCGCCGCTCGGGGCGTAGCCGATGGCGACGTCGTGCCAGTTGCCTACACCGCAGCACTGACGCGGGCGGTTAGTCTAATCCGTCCACCGCTCCGTGCACACGCTCTTGGCATCGTTTTGTGGTTATCTAGTTGGTGACTGCGGACGTGGCCCGATTCCGACCGGTCGATTAAAATAAGGGATGGAGTTCCGGTTGGATTTCATTCCAGCTGCTGCTGACTGGCCCGGGAAGAGGAAGACGGGGGGAATACTTAGCATGTAAACCATGCTTCTTTTTTTCCCCCCCTTACTGCTGATGCTGACCCTTGTGGGAGCCAGCTAGGAGTGGGAGGTAAAGGGAGTGTATCATAGTGTTCTTTTGTGAAAAAAGTTGGCTTTATCGGGTTCTTCGGAGGATCAAATGAACTTTCCGTCGGAGTTGTTTGTTTTTTTATTCTGCGATTGCTTCTCAGATATGTATTCTGTTTTCCTGCATATCATGAAATTGTTTATTCAAAGCTTAGTATTCCAGTACTGCTGTAAACAAGTTGCAGACTGATTGGTTTGGTGCTTACTGCTTAGTTGCCATGATAAATATTAGGGTTTAGATCGAACCAATGTTGGAATCATATTCTATGGACTTCCGTTAGGGGTAATAGGCTCCAATCATCTCCTACTCTAAAGAAGCTCCTAAAGAATGGTACTACACAAAAAAACATAGTTTTGGCATGCCCCTTAACTGCAAAACGTGCAGAATACTGTACTCCGATGTCGCAACTCAAAAATAATCACTGCACAAGCTGTGATCAAAGATGTTACAGCTGTATCGATGGAGTACTCTGTTGCACTGCAGGTTAAGCAAACTTTGACGTCATGGTCACGGATCACGATGGGCATCGACCGCCCGTAATAACCAGAGAGGATTCCAGGAAAGCGATATAGTTTTGCAGACCAGTTTGGCCTTGGTGAAATTGACTCCACTGAAATTGACTGATTTGTCCATACTCCATACTACTACTTTCACAGAATGCCCACCTAGGCACTCGATGGTTTTGCAGACCAGCTTGACCTTGGTGACTGGTCTGGTGAACAGATCTATTCAGAATAATCCAGCTTATTCTTGGTGAACAGATCTATTCAGAATAATCCAGCTTATTCTACCCATAGATTGTACTGTGATTAATGGTTGTGCGAACCTTTGTATAAAGTAGGATGACACGGCAGATTAATCCTACAGTGGTACTGTTTGTCTGTTCAGGTTTACCATGTCAACAGTTTACAGTTGACATTTCTAGGCAGTATATTTGTGGTGAAGAAAAACTTATGTCATTGGTAAACAGCATACACCATCAGTGCTGACATACGAGTGTTGGTCGAGATTGACTGTCAACAAAGCAAGGGCAAGCCGGGGCTCTGAAATGGGACTAACACCACCTTGACTCTTCCCGATGAGACATGACCTAAAAAAAACGCACGCCTTTTATTGACCAGACAGAGCCTCGCAATTCAACCAACTTGTATAAAACATATGCCGCTGACTAGCTCGTGGCTCTCTCGAAGTCAAAATTTTCTCGGTCAAACTTATATGCCCCTCGCCTGTCGGTTTTTGCAGGGGAGATTGCAGACGCATGCAGATGTCAACGGTGACGGCTAGGAGCTGGTGTAGAGCATGTGTCACACCTTACATCTAGTGCTCATCTACAGGGGTGGATTCAGACCGAGGATTCAAATCAGGGCGTGAGAAATTTTCTAGTGTATAATTTAGACGCATGGCAGGATAGGCTTTAATCTAGAGTGTGAAAATTTTTCTAATGTATAGCTTAAGTAATTTTAGTTTAGCCCAAGGTACTTGATGGTTCTGTGGACGGTAGCGATACCTGTTATTCCCAAGTGTTTTGAGCGGGGCGATGGTAATTCCCGAATACTTGTTATTTTCAAGTATTCATTGAGTTAGCGGTCGTATCGAATGATCTAAGGCTGATTTCTGGATAGCGATAAGATTTGTGGTTGTAAATGGCCTGGGTGGTGTTCGTGGATGGTTAAAGGTGTGGTTTGAGTGTGTGTGCTGATGACGGTCAAGTTGTGGAGAACTTGTGCCGGAAAAACGTTCTTTGGTCTTTGATATGCAGGTTGGCATGGAGACAGTAATGGTTGGTGACGAGGGTGATCAAGACTAGGATGGGAAAATCTAAGGTCCAAGCGGTCGAGGATGTCACGCAAGGTGGTCGGACTCACGCTGGAGCATGTAGGGATCAAAGGTGGTGATTCATGAAGAAGCTACGGGCAATGCGATCTAGGAGGCTTTGACACGAGCGATGATGACGCGTGGAGAAGCTACAGGAGGTGTGGTCTTGGAGGTTTTGATATAGGAGTTGATGGTGCGTGATGAAAATACAAGAGGTGTTGTCTTGGAGTCTTTGTCACATGTTGGGTTAGGTCTTATGGATGGAGTCCATAACTGAGAAGATCGAGAGTTTGAATAAAACCCGTGTTTGGAAGGTTTCTTGCACCTTGATTTGAGGAAGAGATAGAGTTTTGCGTTCATGTTTGAGGCGGACACGATTTGAACATTAGACTATAAAAGCAGGAAGAGCCTAAGGTCTAATGTGTGGCTTTCGAGAAAGTCTTAGGACGGTTTTGAGAGGGCTTTTGTCGAGAAGGTTTTTAGGGATGCTTGTAAGGGTATTTTGTAAATTCTTGAAATTCCAGCAATAAAGATAGTCTTGAATCAATCTGGTTCTTGATTTACTTGAAGTGCGCTGGTGATTGCTGGTGGTTTGGATCATATAACGATGAGCAAAGCGATTGGGCGAAGTGGTCGAACAGATCGGTCGATCGAATGGGTGGTCGAGCAGAACGGTTGATCAAGCATTCGTACGCTACACATCTGTTCAGACAATTGATCTTCGAGCAGTCGAAAGCTTCACCGACCATCTAGAGACTTTGAAAAGGCGGTGACAATCATTTACTCCCCTCTAATTGCAGTAATCGATTTTACATATAAATGTAAACTCATCTGCTTTGTTTTTATTTATACATATGTTTGATTTACTCTCATACGTTGTCAGTCGAAAGCTTCACCGACCATTTGGAGACTTTGAAAAGGCGGTGACAATTATTTACTCCCCTCTAATTGCAGTAATCGATTCTACATATAAATGTAAACTCATCTGCTTTGTTTTTATTTATACATATGATTGATTTACTCTCATACGTTGTCTTTGTAAATTCTGGTTCTTGTCCTATTATTGATGAAAAAATGGTGGGATATAATAGAGAGAAAATATTTGTTATTTACGTACTCAAATTATATATTTACTATGCTACATTGTTTATGTCTTACTATGTTTTTCTTATTATGTTTAATGTTGAAGAATTGAGCTAAAATTTTGTATCAATAATGCATTTGTGATATACTTTCGCTATACCATAGTGTAGGTATAAATTAATATTAGTTTTAGAATGTTAGCTTGTTAAGATTCAGCCCGTAGCACAATAAAGGCCCTGTTTGTTTAGGCTTAGACTTTTTGACTTATAGCTTAAAGCCAGCCTTTTGGCTTAAGCAGCTTAAAAGCAGTTAGCTTTTAAGCCAAGTTAGACTATTTGGTATCCTAGCTTTTTGATAGGTTGAATGGTGTGGCTTATTACCAGAAAGTCTGAAATGCTCTTATTATATGTATTGTTACACTCAAGAGGAGGCCAGCGGGGTCACCGGAGGACGGCAGATTTGTCGGAGGATGGCAGACGAGGCCGGCGGGGTCGCGGGTCGCTGGCGGGGTTTGTCGGAGGACAACGGATGAGGCCAGTAGGGTCGCGGGTTGCCGGCGGGGTCGCGGGTCGTCGGTCGCTGGCGGGGTTTGTCAGAGGACGGCGGATGAGGCCAGCGAAGTCGCGGGTCGCCGGCGGGATTTGTCGGAGGACGGCGGATGATGCCAGCGGGGTCGCGGGTCGCCGGCGGGGTCTCGGGTCGCGGGAGGACGATGGTGTCGCAGGTCGTCGGCGCCGCAACCCTAAGCACACAATTCGGTTTGGGAGGGGATCGGGAGAGGTCTGCCGAACGGGATCGGGAGAGAACGGCCAACGGTTTATATACCAATGGCATTTGTGTGTAAATCTTTCGAAGTTCAGTGGTAAAACGTTATTTCTATTCCGCAAAAGCCAAAAAAAGCTCCTTTCAACTGGCTTTTAGCTTTTAGTTATACAGTGGCTTTTGATTTTTTAAAAACCCAGTACAAAAGACAGCCGTTTGTTTAGGCTTAGGCTTTTTTGCTTATAAACCACTGAAAAAGCCAAAACAAAGAAGGCCAAAATCCTACATCCTCCTGCGACTACGCGAGTTAGGCAACCCGTCGGCACGACGAGCACGGCGTGAGATCACTACCACTTGCATCATGTACTCCATTCTGACCAAGGGGCGGGGAGACGTGAGGGCTCTGCCTCTGCTGATCAGCCTGCAGAGACAAACGCGTCGAAGTCCCGCCTGATTTGTGTGCCGTCGGACCAACCCAATTTTACGAATTCTAGGCCGGAATGGCGGGGATGAGTTGGATCGGGCTCCAAAAGTACCTGCTAATTGGGCAGGGCCGCACGAGTAGGACGGTCCCTAGGCCATGTAGTTTGGTTGTTTGGTTGCGTGCCAACGTCGGTATGGATCACAAAATGGATGGATACAAATTGAACAGTGGCGAAATCACATTCATATTTGTATTTTTTAAATAAATATAAATTCAAATATACTTAAATATGAATATAAGTTTAAATAGGATATCTTCTTAGTTCAGTCGGATCCGGATGTCCTCGTAACTTTGTAATGTGAAAATATTAGTGACACTTTATTCTTGTACCACCATACATAGCTATTTTAATATATTTATTTCATCTAAAGGAACATGAATTTACATTGATGAAAAAACTTGTGTAACTAATTAGGCATACCACCATAAAATACTTATATTACTTCAACGAATTTGAATACGAATGGCTCAGATAACATAACAATTTGGATGGAAAATTTCTATACCATATTTCTATCTATATTTTTATACTAATTTGAATATAAATATAAATAGGAGAGAAGTTGTAATCGGATAGAAAAATCTATATCTTATTTATATCATATTTAATACGGTAGCCGAATAATATAGATAATTGGTATTCGTTTTTCATCCCTAACCGTCGTGTCGTGTGGTTTGGGTGTCGTGCGTGCGTCTCCACGCAATTCCGGCCAAGTCTTTAAACCGGGCAACTAGGACGAAACTTAAACCGTGAATCGGCTAGACTTCATGGTATTGTAACCTGGAAGCCGGTACATATTCATGTAAGCTAAGGCCAGGAGATCACGATTTGCAGAGAGATTAAGCTAAGTATCGGAGGGAGACAATCGAACAGAGATTTAGACTACGAGATGATATACATTGAGTAGTATACTAGTATTCTTTTTTTGGGCGATTAAGTAGTACTATATATATCAGCATTCCATGATTACTCGCTTGTCTTGGCTTACTGGCTCGCTCTCCTTAAGTTCGTCTTGATGCGCGCAAAAATCCGTTCCTATTCTCTTGTCTTCACTCGTAGTCGTAGCAGCCATGATCGCGACCGGAAGAAAGCACCAAAAAACATCTTTCTCGCCAAGGAATGTTTATTGCTAAACAAGGCCTATGGGATTATACTACTCTTCCATTTCCTGCAATACGCAGCATACAACCAGCGTACATCGCAGGTATATTCCCCATGATCTCACCACAATTGGTACGGTATTCTTTTCTTCCCATACTCGAAAATGATGTCGATCGTATTTGTTATTCGACCATTGCGATGCCATTAGCCACGCCGCACACTTGGCAGCGCGACATCAAGCGGCAGACGGCAACAAACACGTAGGAATTCTGAGGATGACGAGCTTCTAACAGATCAATCTTTATAAGACCAATCTGACACAAGAACACTCAAAATTTTTAGTCCTCGTGGAGCATCTGACTCTGCAAGATGACAAAGTCTCGCTTCATCAAGCAGAGTGAGTGTGTTTTCACAATAGTGCTAAAACAAACTGAAGAGCACGAGTGGGCAATCATATGGACACTAAACAAAGAGATTTCAGCGCAATAAAGAACGTTTTGTTCACATCCAAATGGCCAATAATTGCATGCGGTTAACTAATCAAGAGCCTGTATGTCTATATCGCCCCAATCCGACCAGAAGCTAGTAGCTCCCAACAAGACGTCATGCATAAAAGAACTAGAGAAATGACAAAGGGATCAGAGGAAATTTAGCTAGTAGTAGATGCCTTCCCAGTCTTTGGTGGACTTGTATACATGCGTTCTCTGCAGTGTGTATGTATATATACGCGCGAAGTGGCAAAACTAGCAGTCTGTGTGAACACAAGACAGTGCTTGATCTAGCTAAGTGCTTAAGCTAACTCCAAGTCGTTATAAATCCAAACCAGACGCGCGGGTTCATGGCGGCACGAGAGAGCGGCAGGACAGCCACCGCCACCGCTGTAGCGTGCCGTGGACGCCGCTTCGTTGGCGTCCGGCAGCGACCGTCCGGGCGGTGGGTCGCCGAGATCAAGGATTCGGCGCAGCGCGTGCGGCTGTGGCTGGGCACGTTCGACACGGCCGAGGAGGCGGCGCGTGCCTACGACGAGGCGGCCCGCGTGCTGCGCGGGGAGAACACGCGCACCAACTTCGCGGACGGTCGCGGCCGGCACGGCCCGGCGGCCTCCCCGGCGAGGGCCAGGCTGAGCAAGAACCTGCAGCACGTCATGGCGAGGGCGGCCGCGGGCAGGGCCCCGGCGTGCACGGGGGTGGGCGACCAGTTCGCGCTCGCCGCGGTGTTCCGGCACTGGCAGCAGCCTGCGCTCGCGCCGCAGCAGCACTGCGGCAGCCCCCCCGGGGCCGAGACCGTGCAGGTGAAGAACGCGGTGCAGCCCAGCTTCGTCGTGCCGAGGCGGACGGAGGCGCCGCCGCAGCCATCGATAGTGCTTGGAGCTGGAGTCGTCCGGGGCGCGGACATCGACGGTCTCGAGTTGGCCGGCGCCTGGGAGACTGCCGGGGGGAAGTCGTTCAATGTTTCCTCGTCTTTGGTCGTGCCATCCACGTTCGGAGCAGCGTCATCGGAGTCGTTTGGTCTCGACGATTTCTAGCTAGCCGGTAATGTCTTGAACGCCGTGTTGGTTCGTTTGCATGCATGGTGCGCTCGCGCGAGCGAACAGCGTAGATATAGCGCGAGCAACGTGCTGTCCTTCCCAAGGAAGAGATGCCTAGTTTGTACTACTCGACGTCGTGTGTGTGTCAGCTATTTCAGACTCAGTGCAAAGAGAGCATACACATCTCAACTCTTTAAGTCTGTAACAATTTCGTAATCAACATTTCGTTTCAATTGCTGAGGGATTCTAAGTTCTGGTGCAACTTCGTAATCGAAGTAGTATAAATTAACGCATGACATCAACATCAGTGACATTTTCTTTTGAGAGGAAAGGCATCCTTGACATGTAAATCGAACAACAGACGAATTTTCTTTTTCGGTTTTAAGATGATTTTCTTGGTCAGAGAGTCTGCTTCCGTTTTCCAGAATGCCCGATGGGTTTATCTCCTACTGGGCTTGTTATCTTTTATTTTAAGAATTTGGGCTTATTTTCTGATGGGACCTCCTGGAAGAGCAAACAGCCCACAAGTGGTTATTGTTTAGGAGCGGCCCACTGAAATTAAACCTTCAATTTTGCCATTAGCTATTTAGCTGCTCAACTTTTCAGGAGTGGAAACAAGATGAACTAGTGATTGATTTTTCTTTAAAAGATGAAACAGTGATTGTGACGACTGCAATGAGACCACTGAACACAGGAAATCATGGTCATGTAACTAAATCATGAAGTTTTAACATCGCGTATTTTGATACAAACGGAGCAGCAAGCGAGCATATCTACAAATTACAAAATATCTTGTGTCTGCAGCGGAAGAAGGTACAAAGCCGCAAGAGTGCAAAACATCATTGTAGCACGGTACAGTCGTCGTCATCCGTCACTGCCTTGTTCCTGAAGCGGCCTACACGGTCACGTCCAGTCTGCGATCTGTAGATATTCGGCCGCGAGATGCCAATCTGTGGGGCCGTACGAGGGCAGTTTTTGCTTTAGGAGACATCAAGCAATGTAGAATTGTGGATAACCAAGCAAAAATTAGGTTGGTTTCGTTAGCAAGAACAGAATGAAATGATTCACTGTATATGTCTGTATTAAGGATGTATCCTAAAATATATGAATGATTTACTGTTGTAAAATCATGTGATGGTAATACTATGTTGGTGATGAGTATTTGACATTGCTTCTCTGGTTATTACGTTGTGTGAGTTTAATTTGGTTTGAATTTGCAAAGTTGCAGTTTACTGTCAGAATTTGAGCGGTCTGACTAGCCTGGCAACGACGTCTAACCGGTCTAACAACAACGGTCTGACTGACGGCTATGGAGCGGTCATAATGGCCATGTGGTCTTTTGAAAAATGGACACCAAACACTTGTGTAGGTGTGTTTAAAGATATCTTTGCATTAGGTGTCACTCAAATAGAAGTTTTGAGCTGAATCTAGATAGAGATTAACCGAAATTCTAGAGAGAGTGTGTGTTTTTTTGGTACTTTTAATTGGTCTGACCGCCCAGCCAATGGTCTCACCGGCATTAGACCAGAGGTTAGACCAGTCCTCTATTACCGGGAGAAGTTTGAGTCGGTTCTTGACGGTCTGACCAACAATTGGTTGACGGTCAGATTGGCCTTTGAGTTATGTGAGATGAGTTTGTCTCAATTGTGTTGTTGCTTTAAGAGCTTTTTAAGAGTACCATGTGGTGTCTGCTTATGTGAGTCAAGTGTATGTCATTTGTGCTTGGGATGATTAATTGTTCTTTGATGTGTAGGGTGTTTAGTGATTGTTGGTGGTAAACGGCAAAACTGAGGCTAGGGGAGAAGCCCAAGGCCATGTATGTTCATGTAAGTCTAGGTAATGTTACATCTCAAGTGAAGAGATATGAGATAAAAACAAAGATCGTGAGAAGGCAAATGAATGCATGTGATGTGCTATTAGACTTGAGCGTTTCAAGTGGTGACATTCCTTATAAGGAGGCGTATGATCTTGACAGCAAGTCATTGGGCACCACCGACTATGTTATGGAGTTGACTTCGAGGACAAGCTCCATGGAGGATGAGAGTGTCTTATTGGACTATTAGAGCCATGTAGAAGTCGCGCTTTGAGAAGCGTGCATATGTGTAAGTGTAAAACTTGTTTATGTGTGGATTACCAGATTTTCCTATTTGTAAGCCATTGTATTCACTAAGTGTGGGCTAGTTATTCAAGTTAGTTATGAGGTGAGGAGTCTCCAATATATAAGTCCTTATGTGTATTGAAAGAATATATCTCTTGTGCTTAGAGAAGCACTTTAGGGTTAGAGTTTTCTTGTGTTGGAAGATTTGTGTGATTACTCTTGGGTTAGAGCTCTATCATCCATGATGGAGTGGCTGTAACCATTCATCTCTAAGTATCAATAGATCCACTAAATTCATTCAAATCTTTGTACTCAGTTGAATTTCTTGATTTGTCTTGGTTATTGATGTTTCCTTTTGTTCTCTTTATCTTTTTTAGTTCCAAGGATGTGTAAGTGGTAGAGATATCTCTTGAACACTATATCCCATCTATCTATACATTTTCTATGAAAAGTTCTTGAGTTTATCCAATTTTGGTTTGTTTTGGAGCCCTTCTTGTGAAATCTTATTTCGGGGGGTTTTAGTTTCGAATATTTGGGTGTTCTAGCTTGCTGTGTTATGTGGGAACTCGTCTAAGGCCATCTTGACTATTCTTAACCCACGAGCAAGCTTTTGGCAACAAGTTTGATTTTGGATTGGTTTTGGTGCATCATTTTTGTTTTGAATTAAGGTCATAACTTTGACATTGGTCTTCTTAAACTTTGCTTGAAATAGCCTCCTGATATCCTTGTGAAGATTTGTATCAAGTTTCATAAGATTTGGACTTGTGATTTTTTTAATTGTGTATTTTAGAGTTTTGAACCTGAGCTGTTCTTGCTTCTGCCCAAGGCACCGGTCAGACCTGCCGAACAGTCTGACCGCAATGACTTGTGATCATATCGGCCAAGTGGTCAAACTGCCACCTCCTTATGATTAGACAGCTAGAGGAGTGTTTTGGCTCGGTTTTTATAGGGTTGGATTGTAGGCTTTGTGTACTTTATTTTCCACGCTGTGTTAAAGAGTGAGCTTTTATTCACCCCCTCTAGTTGCTGCCTTCGGTCCATCATCTGTATATTCGAATTACATACCGTTCACATGTAGTACGTGCAATTCACTTGATTGCTGTGTCTTCGGTGAATGCCAACTTGGAGCAATTTCTTGAACGGATATCGTCTGCAAGAGGAGCACTTACTCAGTATTAAGAGTGCAGGAGAGTACTGTCTTATAAAACTACATCCGGACTTTTATAAAACTACATCCAGACTTTGTTTAAGTTCGTTAGGAAGCGTCCAAATACGAGTTCGCAGTAGCACATCGATTAGCGTACAAAAGCAGTAGCAAAATGCAGCCTACATTAAAGCAAGAGCTACACCCTGAATTCAGAAGTGTCCGGTACTGAATTCAGAAGCCTACATCGATTAGCGTACAAAAGCAATAGCAAAATGCAGCCTACGTTTTCTATGGGAACAACACTTGTTTACGAGATCATGGGATCAATCATGGCTCTTCTGCTCAAAGCTCATTGGCAGGAACTCGAATATATTGGATTCAGGAGATCATCTTCGAAATTCAAATTAGGAGAGCAAAGTCAAGCCGAGATGCTCAATTGACAGCGAGTGATCAATCACGTAGTGCTTTGATTAGCTCAAGACAATGGGCACGTACCTACCTAGGTCAACACTCGACGTATATGTTTAGCAAAATACCGTAGACTATGAATAATCTACTAGAGGCATGCAACTTATCAGGAACCAGAAAAGGGCAAGCTAGCGCGCAACGTTATACTAGGAGGTTCCTGCGGGAGTATAACATATATTCAGAGTCAAGCTATCGAGATCAGTATTACTAATTTGTCACCAAGAACGTTAAGTTTCGTATTCAAAACCTAATTATCAGTGTGATATGGAGTTGAAAGCACTCTATCGAAGGGCCAAATTTTGTTGTCGAAACCATCCCTCAATGGCGTAGTAAATAACGAAGGTTAATCGTGTGTCGTAGCTAGGCGTTCGTTGAGCACAATATTAGTAACGGCTATGTTTTGTAGCACTCCATACTGATTTGGAGCTAGCTGTACATCCAATCAGACAATCAGTGCAGCATTATGCATTCGGAGAGAAGGGGGAACGAGAACGACAACCACCGGTGAGAGCAAGGTTAATAATACAGCTTTTAGCTAGCTGTATGGACACTTACAACCCACTTATCAACCCATTCATATAGTAGTTTACAGCCAGCTGGATGCTGTATGACCCACCCCTTTCTCTCACAAAGTTTTTTGGTTCTTGTGCTTCAGCTGGCTGTAAATTTACAGCCCACCTCTCTTCTCTCTCCTCCTCTCTCTCCTCCACCTCAGCATACAACTTACTAATAGCCTCTTATCATAGGGCATCTCCAATGGTTATAGCTAGCAACTAACTATAAGACTTCCACATCATCTATATAGTACACACTAAAGCTAGCATTATAAAGAACTATCTATAAGGATAGCTATTTGATGCTTACATGCACACACAGAATTTATAGAGGCTGCCTCGTTTGGCGTTATAGACTAGTGCTTAAGGAAGAGCTGGCTCGATTTTTTTTGCATACTCTCTTTCCTCCACATAGGATATGTGCTGATGTGTACATGTATATAGCTAGCTGACTCAGACCATTGGAGATGCCCGGAGGAGAGTAGAACACACGCTCGCGATCGATATCGAGTGTTGGTTGGCGACGTACGGAATACTAGCTCAGATGAGACGGGCGGCGCTGCAAGCGAAGGAGACGAGGAGCCGGCCGGGGCCGGGCGGCCGGTCCCTGACCTGCCATTGATGCAGCCGGGGCGGATGGCGACACGGCTCCCGGTCAAATCACCCCCCATGCTCCTCTCCCCCAAGACATGGCCTCCTTTTGGTGAACAGTGCCGCACTAATTAACCAGCTGCCATTAGCTCCAAATCGATGGACCGGCCGGTCCCTAAACCTTAATTAACGCTTGTGACCACCGCCACTGATGCGTCGTGTCATGGTCCCTCGGAGCCAGGAAACCAAACCAAAAGGAAATTAAGACCCGGCCGTACGTCCTTGGGTTTGGGCTAGGAGCTACTTGCGTGCTCGGCTCGCTGGTTGGTGGCCGGGATAGATCTGCGACCATTGATTGCTTCGGCTTGGGTAACTTGACTAATGGCGCTAGCTTGCCTATGGCTAAGGCTGAAGAAAAGTCTAAGGCTTGCGAACCACTTGAACTCTGTTTATTCGGGGTTTGGTTTGAGTTTAGCTTGAATTTTAAACGAGTTAAACTCGAGCTTGACCTTGAGCTCATGAACTTCACTGAGCCGAGCTCAAACAGATAGCGAGCCTCGATTCGAGCTTAAATAATGATACCTATCAACTCTTAACGAGCTTACTGTCAAGCTCGAACTTTTTTATTGTTAAAATTAGTGTATGTTTGAATTATTTTGACTATTATCAAGCTTATTCGAACCGACTTCGGACTCGAACTTTTCTTATTATTAAAAATTAGTGCATAATAAATTATTTTAATTATTATCGAACTTCAATGAGCCGAGCTCGAGCCTAGGTCCAGACTCGGACCCAACTCAAGTTTGGCCCAAACTCTGCTTAAATTTCTACCGAGTTCAAATCTGAAAGGCCAAACTTACTCAGTCTCAACTTGTTTACAGCCCTTTCTATGGCAGGGGAACGACGCACGTACTGCGCCCCCCGTCCTTGCGCGCGTGCGGATGCAATGAAAAGAGGTCGGGAGGCCCGTGCGGTCGGCCCGTGCGCGCGCGGTCAATCTGGCGGATGCCCGCACGTACAGAGTTCGAGCAACCCGTTCGTGCACACCTGTCGCATTAATGCCATCACACGGCCGGGCGGGCTCATCATTGGTAAACGGCCAAGATCACTGGGTTACTGCTAGCTTCCAGCTAGTGCTAGTATTATATACCACTTTCGTTCGTACGTACTTCACTAGCATGCTCGACTTATTTGGAAGGTGGGAATTCCCGAGATATTTGGAGAATTTTCTGCGTTTCAAACATGCTCGATCGATACCATCAATAGGCAGGGATCACCAACCGAGAAGGTAGCATATATACACAGGAGAGTTGAGACCTGTGTTACTGCTTTGGACAGGCTAGCTAGGTACAAAACCAGGGTCCAAAGCGAACTGAACCCAGTACGTAGGAGTACATCATGTCTAGGGACCTTGTATTACAGGGTGTCGATCGAGTCAAGCTGCCGGCCACCAACAGCAAGGAGAAAGAAAGAAAGGGAGAAGCAGGGGCGGGGGCCGTGCGTGCACGCGCATGTGTTAGATGCCGCGTCACTCTCGTAGGGCGGGGAGTCCTTTGGTTGGCTTTGCATGCGAGTCCCCTACACAAGATCTTTTCGTGCATGTGCGGATCCCTGGCTCGCCGAATCTCGACCGGCCGGGCTACGCCAGCCAGCCAGCCCCGCCAGGCACGCACGCATTTACCCGCCCATCGGTCCGCGCGGTGGCGCCTGTCGCCGGGGTGATGCATGGCCTCCGCACCGGCCGCGTGCATGCGTCCATGGTCCTGCGCCTCCGTAGCGCCGTTGAGCTGTTCCTGTTCGATTCGACCGCCCCACCCCACGCCCGCCCGCGAGCCGCACGTACGCTTGCTCGGCCGCGCCCGCCCGCGCGCGGTCGATCGATGAGTTGTGCCACGGCTGGCTGGCAGTGGCACCGATCCGGTCGCGCGATCTGCCCCCCCGGCACGGCACGCCGGCCGCGCGCCCGTTCGCCTGCATGCGTTTGGCGCGCGCGCGGGCGCCATGCAGCTGGTCCATCCATGCATGCAGTGGCGGATCCAGGATTTCGCCGCGCCCCGGGCTAAATTCTAAAAGGCTAACAGTCTAAAAGTAACGCTAATTCATACCTACACAACCACGTAACAAAAGTATGTCGTAAATGCATCATTGACATGAAACTTTAGCTCAATGCTTCAACATACAACATAATAAGAAAAACATGGCAAAACAAGGATACGACGATATCGCGATACGATATTTTGCACAAATAAGAATATGGCAATACGGCAAGTATATATGTATTTAAAAATTAAAAAATATAGACAGGTTACGAGAGAGCAAGAAATTGAGATTACCTTGATGGTGCTATATATTCCATTATTCCTTGCCTCCTTTAGTCGCTACTTTCATTTATTGACTGTATAATTGACATTGCTCATTAAGCACAATTCACAAAAATATGAACATCTACAGATAAGTTGAGATATGACAATACAAACACCTAGCACAAAAATCATTCATGACAAATCTAATAGAATACCTAAAAAAAATCTAACTGCCGCTATACCTCAAAAAAAACATCTACAGTCCGCAGTGAGTGAACTGACTTCGACTCAGCGAGTGAACTGTTGACACTTCGACTCAACACTCAGCCACTTGGAGCAGTGAGTCGGTTGATCAGTGCTCAGCATAAATCCGAGTGGCGTCTGCCCCATCCGCATTTCCTCAATTCCTCCGTTCACTCTGCTCACTCTCCCCCTCAATTCGCCCCTCGGCAGCTCACTCTGCACTCATCGCTGGCCGTCCTCCTCCCTGCTCCCGTGCTCTGGGCTGCGCTTGCGGCTCTGGCGCTCGCCTCCCTCCCTAGCCCCTGCTCCGGGCTGTGCTCGGCCGCTCGCCGTCCTCCTCCCCCCTGCTCGGCGTCGGCGCTCGCCTCAGTCGCCTAGCGGTGGCGTAGTGGCGGTCGGCGACACCACCGTGCTCCCCGCGCAGCCGTCGCCCGTCGCCGTGCTCCCAGCGCACGAGAGACCATGAGCGGCGGAGCGGCCGGCGCCCGACGGTGGAGGCGCGCGCAGGTAAGGCGGCGGGCGGCGGTGGGGGCGCGCCGGGAGGCAAGGCGGGCGGCGCCGGGAGGCGGGGCGGGCCGGGCGGCGCCGGGAGGGGAGGGGGCGACAGCGGCTGCTGGGAGGCGAGGCGGGCGGCGCTGGGAGGCGGGGAGGCTTGCGGTGCGGTGCGGCGGCGCAGGACTTCTCTGGATCGCCCTTGTGCTGCTGCTGGCGAGTGGCGAGCGAGCGCAGTAAGCTAGGGTTTCCTCTTGAGGCTCTGAACGAGCGGCGCCGCAGGCAGCGTGAAATCGCGAATGCTTGGGCCGCGCGAGCGCGGAGACAGTGGTGGGCCGCGCGGAGACTGAGAGACTGGTGGGCAAATTTTCTGATTTTCTCACGCCCCTGGGCTGAATAGTGAAATATATATGGGCTACCTGGGCTGAATAGTAATAATAATACCCCGGGCTGACCTGGGCTATACACTATAAAATTTCTCACGCCCCGGGCTAAAGCCCACTTTGCCGGGGGCCCAAATCCGCCCCTGCATGCATGCACGGCTAGCTAGTGGCTTTCGCCGCGGGCTACGGCAGAGCTAGCTCCCGACAGACATGGCCTAGCTAACTCTAAACACGACTAGTACACGGCCGAATTGGCCGCCAGCTTAGCGCTAACTACGTGCGTTGTACGTGGACTAATCATACCCATGCACTAGCTGACTGGTCCAGCACATAGTAACTAACTAACTAAGTTAGGGGCACTCAAAGTGCTAGCTAGCTTAGCTGCTGCTTAATTATGTTTCTGATTTCTTGCTTCTTAATTAATTATTCCGCAAGGCTGGGGAGCCCTTCGTACGTGCTTATGCAGCGACCCGTGGCTGATCGACGACTACGAGCATCGTTGATTAGCATGCAGAGCAACTAGTTTACATGCAGAGCGCAACTAATTATCTGCAAGTTGCTGGGATCAACAGGTTCATTAACATGGGGAATTGAATGCAAGTTCATCGACTAGTCGGATGGCTCGCGTAATTTACACGACTAGATTTGTTTTGTACTAAAAAACAATTTATATGTATTAGAATAATTTGTTTTTAGATGGAATTTGAACAAGGTTATGCATCAGAATTAACTTTATCTATTTGCTCTCCATGGTGAATGGTGCCAGCTAGCTCTCCCTAACTTTTGCATGTGCAGATGCTTGCTAGCCAAGCGCTAGCATAAGCCGAGTACTTATCGATATGCATTCTTTCATATTTTTTTCCCTCCATGGAAACTATATTTTATCCACCAATTTGACCAACGTGTATCCTTCTTCACTATTGCTCTAATTATGTAGTTGCGTTCTCTCATTTCTAGATGCTACATACATAGATTGACATTTGTGAGTAATTTGTCTTGTATGCATCTACAACATTAGATTCATATTTGTTATCAAAGTGTATTGTCAATTTATAACATGTTAATTTGTGGTGTTATAATCTGGATCCACCACTATCAACGGTGTTGATTCTTTTATCTTTTATCTCTTATTAACATAGTAATTTCCAGCCCTTGAGAGCAATGTGGTGACTTCTTTTGAATTTGCATATTTTTCAATTTTATATGACATGGAGTTTTTTTCGTTTTAGGTTGAATTTATATACAAATACAATTGGTAATTTTCATTTCATTTTCATTTTGAATTTTAGATATTTAGGGATTATAATTTGGAATTCATATAAAAATCAAAACTACTAATTTTCCTTTGGTGTTTATTCTAGATTTGCATATTGTTGGATTCTACATCACATGTAGTTCTTTTTCATGGTTTTAGATTGGAATCACATACAACTCCAACTGGTATTTTTCATCTCATTTTTATTTTGAATTTACGATATTTAGGGATTTTACTTTGGAGTTCCTATGGAAATCAAATTAATAATTTTATTTATTATTTTGAATTTTAAGTTTTAGGTTTGAATTCTTATACAAATCTAACTACTAATTTTTATTTATTTTTTGTTCCAAATTTTAGTTTTACTTTGAAGTTCTTTGGAGTTCATATGGAAATCAATTTGCTAATTTTATTTTTATTCCGAATTTTAGTTTTAGGTTCGAATTTTTATACAAATCCAACTACTAATTTTCATCTCAAATTTTAGTTTTGCTTTGAAGTTCTTTAAAGCCCATATGAAAATCAAATTTCTAATTTTATTTTATTTTATTTTTATTCCAAATTTTAGTTTTAGGTTAGAATTTGTATACAAATCCAACTATTAATTTTTATTTTGAATTTTAGTTATTTTTGTTGCACTTGATATGAACTTTTTCTTTTAATCTAACCCGTTATAACTTAGTTCACCAGATAAATGACTAGATCTTTTTTATGACTAGATCTTTTTTCTTTGATTAACGTGAGAATTTTTAATCTTTGAGAGCGAATACGATGACTTCTTTTTCCTTGTTTTAATAATATAATAATATAATAATACATAGATATTCTTTGACTGCCAGTTCAGTGGCGACATGGTACGGCATTAGAATAAGTTTCTGTGCTGTGAGCCGCTCATGTGCGATTAAGGATGGATTAAAAGAGCCATTCCATCTCTCCATGCATGCCAGTCTTTATTCCCTAGCTTGGTCCTTGGGTGATCTTTACAGCCAATGTGGCGTCTGAATAGCATTCTTTGAATATTTCTCCATCGACCAAGGACGAGCTAGCTGCTATAGAGTATTATATTTTCGGGGAATTTCTGCGTTAAAACGGTTCTTGGGGTCATGAATTCTCAGAATCGCAGCCAATTTAAGCTGCTGCCGTGTAAGCTTATGTGGTGCTGACTGCAAAGTCTATTGTGCATCAGATGCTATAGGTCTGTTCTTTTACTATAATTAACTTGTAATTTTTTGTTTTAAAAATATTTTGTTTGAAAGCTAATTACTATAGAAAAGTATTCTATAGAAGAAGAAGCTAAAAATTAAAATCGAAAAGAAGAGACCAATTTTCTTAAATCGTAGCCGCTTGATCAGATATGTACTTGCAGGGTTTTTTAAAATCAGTGCTTCGCGTACGTACTCACAAGTGGGAGATACTTAAAAAACAGAAGCCCAATCAGGACATGTACCCCGAGTACCGCCCCATGCTGGCATGCAGCTTTAGCCAGTGCGTGCAGTTGAGAACAAAAATACAGTAAGGGTTACACCCTTGAGAGCACTTCAGATCAAGTACAGCCACGACGGAGCAAGGCTGGCACAGCAATCTGCTGCTAGCTCCTGCGTTCCTATCTGCATTATTTCAAGCTCACACTGCGCTGCCACAGCCTCTCTCTCCTGCGTACGTACATCTTTCAAGTGTCCTGTCGCGACCAAACCATGCAATCAATCAAGGAGCTGATCCTAGGAGCCAAGCATAGGTGATACGTCGGTCAGTGGTCGATAAGGTTGGTTGCGTCACGATTCCTTCGTGCTTCAGGAACAGGGTACAATGCAAAGTCAATCTCGCGACTTGATTTGGGGGCGATAACCATGATGCATGTCAAAATCTGGCGAGACAGGGTTTCACAGGATGTCCGTCCTAGCCGCGATGCACAAACCGTTGCACTGCACCAGCAATTAATCGTACGTTCTCCTAATTATATGCCGCGCGCCAACGATCAAATTAAGCAAAACCAATGGGGGATTGGGGCTGTCACGGTCGTGTTTGCTGATACGTGACATGTTGAAGTATGAACAGGAAGCACCGCGTATTATTGCTCGGGGAGCCGAGTTGCTAGCTAGTTGCTGTAAGAGACTCAACACTGGTATTAGCTAGAGCCACGTTTCAATATATTTAGGCCAAATGAAGGTTAATTCGGGTCTCTTTGAAACGCGCGGATTGAAAAATGCATACATAGAAAAAGCACAGAAATATAATGTTACATACAATAGAATCCCACAGGAATTTAAAACATATGAATAGGAGAGCAAATCTGTTTGGATGGTTTATAGAAAATAAACATAGGAATTTTTGGAGGAAAACATTTCTTGAAGATTGATTTGTGTGTAGAAAGAAAGGAAGATGATGCTTTGGACTTCTCAAAGAAAATTTTCCAAGAGCTCTAGCATCTTTCTAGTTCTCCTATGTAATTAGGGCATAGGAAAGCATTCCAAACGAACTTAGCAACCTCATTCCTATATTCCAAAGAGCACTATATATAGGAAAAAAATCCTAAGAAATTGAAATCCTCCAAAATCCCTATGAAAATCCTACAATCCAAACAGGCCCTCAATGGGGATTGTCAAGGAATTGGTGCTAATAATTTGTATGTAAGAAAGAATCACCTCTCTAGATAGCTTTAGGGATAAGAAGAAAAATATTAGGCTAGTACTATCGTAAATATATAGTATAAACTAGAAATTACCATCTACAGGGAGAATGGCATGTGAGGCCTGATGTCACATGTCATAGACACATTGGCTACGATCAGAGGCGGTCCTAATGTAATTCATGGGTGTTCAGTTGAACACTCAATTTTTTTTGAGGAAATACCTTGTATTTAGTAAGTATATTAATTATATATACTAATAAATCTGTCAAAATACTTCATATTTATACCTCTAATAGATTCCATCCCACTCCCACACCTCCCTCCTCAATTCATCTAAAAAACTGCAGCCCAACTAAAGGTTCAAGGAGGTGAGACTAGTTATTGAGTTATTATCGAGCTTCATTCGAAATTGATGTAGTTTGACTTCAAATTATTTTATTTATTTTTTAGTAGTTGTTTTAAATTTGAGCTAATGAGCCACTATCGAGTTGAGCCTCATTAACTTTTTTATTCAAAATTGATTTATTTCAATTTTGAACTCATTAACTACTGTAATCGCAGCAATTTTGTTTCGAGCTCAACAAATATTTTTGCTAGCCGACTAAAGGGGGTGAATAGATCATTTATTTTTTTTGACCAAAAGTGAGTTTTATGCAAAATTTAAGTGCAAGGTAGCAAGCGAGCAGTGACAAGCACTAAGCAGGGCCTAGTTAGACTACCTAGGAGATAGGGTCCCGAGAGGGAGTACACGGCGATGATGGCTGGGCCGCCGAGGACAGCAAGGCAAGTAGCATATGTCAACAACAAGACAATTGCATCCCCATTTTTAAGTCTCAAATCCCATATTCCCAATTCAACAATTTTTCTTAATTATTTTTATAATTTCTCTAAATTATTTGAGATGTTGTCTCTAGCAAAAAACAATTTGTACTTTGATTTTTGCTACTATAGATCGATATCTACGTTCTTTGTTAAAACAATATCTTATTAACTCCGAACACCTATACTAAAAATTCTAGATCCGCCACAGGATATGATATTTATTTAACACTGCGATTGCAGTGATAAAGCTGTAAGCTAGATCAAGTGTCCCAAGGATGGTAAATCAAGTCATAGTTGCCGCATGATGTAGTACATAGTATTATCTTGCAGAGCACGGGGCAACCAGCGACGAGACACGCGATGGCAGCAGCGGTAGTGATGAGGTGGAGGGGAATGGTTGGGTTGTGGCCTGTGGGTGGGGTGAGCGAGAAAAAGGAAGGTGCTTCGATGCATTTCTAGGACTTGGGTTAGTGTGAGTTATGGGGAGGATGACGACGATGCCTTGGGTGCAAGGAGGATGGAAGCGCAAGGGAGAAAGACAGTGGCGGCGGGTGTCGTGGTCATCGACGGCCCAGCAAGAAGGCGACCAGATTGGTCGATCCTAACCTTAAACTCATGAAAGATGGTGAACTGGGAGGAAGAACGAGGAAAAAACTGAAGAGAGAAGTAGAGGGGAGGTGGTTTGATTGTGTGAGAGGAGAGAGGTGCGAGATAGATGGTCCAGATCCTATCTAGTGGTCAGATTAGACGGCTACAAAGAGAAGGAAGAACGCACCACCACTAATTGATTCTTTATAATAGTAAAGATATTCAAATGCATGAACCATCACCTCCAAAATATCTAAACCGTACATTGCTTGAAAATTAGAGAGAGAAATGCGACAACGTTACAATGGTAGAATATTATAGAAAAATTGAGAAATGGCAAGCCCACTTACACTCTCACAGCCTTGTTTTTCACTTTCAATATTTAAATGCACGAACCATTACCTATACAATATTCTAAAAATGTTCTGGCTTTCAAAATTAGAGAGAGAAAAATGTGCAACATTACACTACTAGATTCGTCTTTTTTAAAAACGATGTCACACCCACTTATTGGCTTACAGCCTTATATTTAACTTTTGATATTAAATGTATGAACAATTACCTCTACAATAACCTAGAAATGGTCTAGCTTTTGAAATTAGAGAGACAAAATGTGACAAGTATGTATGTATGTATGTATGTATAAAGCCATGATACTTACAGCCATATGCACATTACACTTTTGTACTGAAATGCGGAAGCCATTACCTGTATAAAATTATATATATATATATATATATATATATATATATATATATATGGGAAAAACATTACAGGCTAGCCTTACCAGCATATAACCTAGAAAATACTTCGGGAAGTAAACTAATCATATTGGTATTCATCTTGACATGCTTACTTCCAGCCATGAGATACGCATTTTGAGATCCAAATGCACGAACCGTTAATTTGCAATATTTTCAAAATGGTTGAGCATTCAAGATTTACAGAGAGAAAATGTGACACACTGTTGATCTTCCGAAACACATGAACTGTTACATGCATCCGCAACATGTTGAAAATGGCTGGGCTTATATATTTTTAGAGGAGAAAAAAATATAACGATAATGGCTCGGAATTGGATATTGATTCAGCAAATAGGAGAATATAACGTAGTGAAGAATATCGTAAGCATGTCTGATACGTCGCTCTTAGTGGTAACCAAAGTGACTTGCTGGTGTCATGAACTAGGTAACATATATTTCTGAAAATTTTGATCTCCCCATTTGAAATATAAAATGTTGACCCAAATTTAACCAAAAATCTACTCCTACTCAAATTTACCTGGGATCAAACCAATCTTTCAGTTCCAAGGATCCTCATCAGTGTTATTGATTAATAGATCAAGTGTAGAACCGTCTCTGTATCGGTAGTGATCGATATTGTGTTCTTGCTACTAGTTCCCAGAATTCCTGAAAACCACACTTTGAAAACTGGCAGTGCAGATTGTAATCCGTGCAAATTAGACGCATGGAACAAGTCAGTACTCCATCTTGTAATACATGCAAAATATACCCCCCCAAAAAACATTTGGAATTTTATTTCTATAGCAATATCTACCAAAATAATAATGTCCACAATGTATAAGAAGAATCGCATTGTTGAAGAAAAAAAAGAGGGAAATTCTAAGAAAAGAAGGTACTAATAAAGAGGCAATGTAACTTTATTTCTGCTGTTAGGGACACACAGAGCATCAAACAAATAAGCTGAGAAAAGGCAGTACACCACTTACGACCAATTTTTTTTTGTTTGCACATGCTACATAATGACAGTTAAATCATGCAGCATTAATAATGAAATCCTAAGATCAAAAAAGTATAATTTCCACTATTAGGGACCAGCACATTCAGGTCCCATAGATCACTTTGAGGCCCAAAAAAAATGTTTGGCATTGTTCTCAAATCTGAAGGCAACACAGCCTACCTTAATTTGTACACCGGACCACTGTTTTCACTGTAAATATTCTCATCTCTTCACTCCCTCAATTCATAGAGGAAAAAGAAGCTAAAATGTAGGGAGTTTGCAGCTTTACATTGCTTCAAATCCCTAAAAAAAGGTTCGGTACAATTACAAAACTAAAGAAAAAAAATCCTATATCTAAAAGAATCAAGGATTTAATCATCCGAGAATCGAGACTTGCTCCATCGTCCGCTACACACAATCAGCCACCATGAACAACGTGTTGTCGACCTTTGCTTTGGCCGCTTCTGCATGGTTTCTTTTGTCCTCGTCGGCTTCGTCGACAATGCCGACAACGGCGTCGCCGTCTCCGGTGAGCTCGCGCGCGCGCACCGTCTGCTCCGCCCAGTCGGTGCCGCGCACGGCGCGCAGCATCAGCGCGGCGCAGACAAGCTGCGCGGCGACCATGCCGCCCCACATCCCGCGGAAGTCGAGCCGCGCGGGCCAGAACGCCAGCGCCAGCGCCATGGGCATGCCGACGCCGTAGAACGCCGAGACGTTGATCTTCGCCGCCTTCTCGGGACGCGCGCTCCCGCGCAGCACACCGCAGCCGGTCGTCTGCGGGCAATTGCCCAGCTCGGCTGCGCCGAGTAGCGGCAGCGCGGCGGCGGCGAGCTTCAGGATGTCATCGTCCGTCGTGAACATCCGCGCCCACACGCCCCTCACGGACACCGCGAATGCGCAGGCCACGACGCCGAGCGCCGTGCCGAGGCCGAGCCCAACGCGTGCCACGAGGCGCGCGAGCTCCGGCCGCCCGGCGCCGAGTTCGTGGCCGACACGCGTGGACACGGCGCAGCCGAGCGAGTGCGGGAAGATGTATATCAGCGACGTGGTCTGTATCAGCACCCCCATGGCCGCCACCGCCGCCTTTGGGTCAGCGAGCACGCCGCACAGGAGCACCATGATCTCGTACCACCACCACTCCAAGCAGACCGACATGCAGCTGTGCACGGACAGCGTCACCAGGCTCCGCCACTCTTTCACGCCCTCCTCCTCGGTCGGCGCCGCGCACGCTTTCGTTTTGCCGTCGCCGTCATCGCCGTACATTCCGAAGAAGCACACGTACGCCACGAGGAACAGCAGGAAGTTGAGGTTGGTGCAGACCGCGCCGAGCGCGACGCCGCGGATGCCGAGGCAGAGGACGTCCACGAGGAGGAAGTTTATGGGCACGTGGAGGAGAAGCGCCGCGGCGGCGGCGTAGGTGAGCGGGAGCGTGACCGACTGCGCGCGGAGGTAGATGCGGAGCGGGTGGAGGAAGCACTGCACGACGAGGTCGGGGAGGGAGCACAGGATGTAGGCGTACGCCGTGGCTGCTATGTCCGGGTCCTGACCCGTGGCGACGAGGACGCGGTGCATGGTCACCCACAGCATGCTGATGGGGACGGACGCGACCAGGAGCAGCACGACGGTGCGCCGTAGCGCGGCGCGGAGGAGGTCCGTGCGCCCGGCGCCGAACGCCTGTCCGCAGACGGGGTCCATCCCTCCGGCGAGGCCGGAGAGCACGGAGTAGCCGGTGATGTTGGCGAAGCCGAGCGCGAGGGAGCCGCCGGCGAGGGGGAGCTGGCCGAGGCGGCCAAGAAAAACCATAGACACTAGGGAGCGTAGGTAGAGGAGGATCCCCGCGCCGACCATTGGCCCGGTGAGGCAGAGGATGGACGCCACCTCGCTAAGAACGCTGCCGCCGGCAGCCGGCCTCGGGCGGTCATGCAGCTTGGGGTAGCCCTTCACCGGCAGGAGGAGGGCCCGGTGGGGGCATTGCGCCTTCTCTGAGCAGTGGCACGTTGCCATGGCTGCACGCTTCGTCTGGTTTGTGCGTGCTCTCTGCTCTGGGAAGTGTCGTGCCGGGCCTCTTGTTTGTTTGCTGCAGAGGAGGGATGATGGCTTGGGTTTGTGGGGGTGATGGGTAAGGGAGTGGGCACTGGGCAGTATATATACAAACGGTTGGCCGCCATGACATCTTAGATTTTCGGTGGGCGCGGCTGAAAATGGCTAATTCTAAGGTGAAGAAATTGCTCACCTGGCCCACAGGCCAGACATCCAGCTAGGACGCAAAAAAGGGTATGTTCTTGTCTTTGTATAACGTATGAAAATAAGAGTTTTAGATTGTTAGAAAACAAGATTCGGTCGCATTCGGAAAACCGTAAGCTACAAAGCATAAGTTTTTAGGCTCTATTTGGAACAAAGGAAAGGAATGATTTTTTGTAGGGTTAAAATCCTATGAAAAAAATTCCTATGAGTCTCTTTGGAACCAAGGAATGAGCTCGTAGGGTAAATTCCCATATGCTTTTTTGGATTCATGTGTTCCAAATGGACTGCTAGTTTTACCGCTCGATGGCTTCGAACTTTGTTATGAATTCACTACCGCACAGTAGTTATTAGAGTCGAGCAGAGGTACTAAAATGAAAATTGTGGAAGTAGAGAAGAGATGGCTCTGATCAACTCGGCTTCGGCTTCTGGCTTATTTTTCACTGTTCATAAGTTTCGTCTTTTTCTGAACTTTTGGCTTTTTGTTAAGCTTTTTTGCCGGTTCTTTTTCCCCGTATTTGTTTGTATTATACGTAATGGGCTAACATATTTTTTATATTTTTAAATTTTTTTAAATTTAATTATGCTAAATAAGCATCTGTCAGCTACAGTGCTTTTTTCAGCCAGCTACAGTGTTTTCAGCCATAAGCCATGAGCTTTTCAGCCGAACCGATCACCACCGAAAATTTCTATTAGACAAAAATTAATTCTAGCATAATTTTTAAAACAGATTAATTCTAGCATACTCATTCATGTAATTTAACTAAATATGTAAAAAGCTGTAACACGATAAGATACTTAGATAATTATATATTTTTTACATGGAATTAATGAGATAATTATATATTTTTTACATGGAATTAATGGGTTCAAACAGTTAATAATTTATTATCTTTACACTCTTTTTTTTTTGAACGGAGGCCATTCGGCCCAACTTTTTTCTCTTTAGTCTTGAAATTATATGGGGATAATATTCGAACTGAACACGCAAAAACCCACACCAATAACCAGATACTGAATTCATACAAATTCATAGCTAGATTCTGGGCATGCCTCACACAAAAAATGGCAGCTAATTCCTTATGCCATATACAAATCTAGTGGTTATTTTTCTGAGCTAGGTTTTTCCTACTTGAGATGGACGAGGGAGGGAGGGTTATGTCTGCTCGAGGTTCACGACAGAGTGCGTGCAATGCAGGGATGCAGATTTGTCGACACTAAAATCCAGAGAAGGGGGAAGGGGTGGACAAAAACACCTTTTTCTACGAGAGAATGCACCTATTATGGTGCAGATGACCATGCAACTGATCGTATCCGAGGAACTGTTTAAGTATGAAGCTCAGTTCTACTCTTTTCAGAACATAATCGGGTGTTCGGCATGAGCTCCTTTGTGGATGTTGGGCGGCTTAAGGATGTGCGAAAGCATAAAAGGAAAAAAAATAGTCGAATGTTTTTATAGACATTTCTAAAAAATAGTGACTGTTTTTATCCTAAAAAATAGTCGAATGTTATATAGACAATCTAAAAAAACTATGACTCTCTCTCTGTGCCATGCAAGTGCGATTTCTTCATTTAGGTGTGTGTGACTGATGACGACCGAGCCATTGCAGTGTGATGGCGAAACAACTTCATCTTTTCTCCAAACAAGCCATTCTTTCGGTCACCTTTCGCACACTACGTGCGCTCCGAGCTTGTTTTCGCACACGCACGTTTTCTCCAAGTAATTCTCACGACCGTTCTTTGTGGTGAACTGGTGATGACATTTGGTCCATCACTCCTGCTGAAGCCTGAAAGGCGCAGGTAGGCACAACCGCACAAAGTGAGTCTCCAACTTCGTTGGCTAGCATCCTTGCAGAAAGACAAACTACACATACATGCTGACGCTGTGGAAACTACAAGAGATCGAAATGTGAAGCTTTATTAGTGCAATATTCTTAGCGTTCTTGAAAGGACAGTATTGTGGCTACTAGTCAAACAGTAAACTAGAAGGGTAGTGGAGTGGTTGTGATGGATAAACAATATCTGCCCCTTCTCCATGTTCAGGGTATATATATATGTATATATATATGTATATATATGTATATATATATATATAAAGCCTAATTACAATATCACCCTTACAATCGCGTATCTCCTAGAAGGGTATACATGTCATTACATATATCATATTGGGTCCTACAATCCTCCAAACAAGCCGAATGGTCTCAGGTGGAGGCCACCCCTACTACAGTCAGATATTCGTAGAATATTCAGAGATGATCTCTGCATTTTTTTGGAAGGTTGATCTCTGCATTTTTTGGAAGGTTGATCTCTGCATCTTAGGCCCCGTTTGGCAGAGCTCTAGCTCTAGAAAATCTGTAGATTTCCTAGAGCTGGTCATTTGTAGCTCTAGGAAATCCTGGATCTAGAGTTGCAGACATGTTAAGTGCATTTACATGACTCATTTCATTTATATTATATATTAAATAAAAATATTTAAATCACTTTAATTTAGTCAACAAACTACAGATCCAGCATAGATCTCGGAGCTAGAGCTGTGCCAAACGGGGCCTTAAACTTAGCCTGCATAGCTGCAGGCTGCAACTAACTAGGCATCCTGGCATGGCATCTACATCCAATGAAGAGCACATGCAAGTATTTAGTAGGGATAGATAAGGCAACAGATTTGTGAATGATGTTTTTAAATTTTTCTTTAAGTATTTATCAATCCTTCATTCTGATAACGATATAGCTACAAAAATTTAGAAATAAAAGTCAACACAACAGGCAGCCAATCAACAAGCTAAAAGTCAGTAGTATCGCCACTGTTCATCGGTATAATCGCCACAGTAAAATTACCTCACAAACAGTTAAAATAACACTATTTCAAAACTAAAAATACATGTAACTTTTTATTCGTACATCAAAATGACTTGAAACTTGATATGCACCTTCTTGAGGAGGTCAGCAACATATTCTAATCAATGATCAAGAAAATCGTTGCCAAAGTTTCGACCTTTTCCATTTAAAAGTATGTTGCACTAAAATTAGGTAAAAACAAACAACAGTGAATATAATTTATTCGTGGTGAATGATGGTTAAGATGGCGCTATATATATTCCTACATGTCACAGCAAGTTAGAGCACCTAAGCAATTGAAGTAAAAATAACTATATCAAGAAATCACTCCGAGAAGCTAAATCCAAGTAAAACCGAGCAACTTCAAGAACTTGCCAAACCTGATGTTACCAAAATTGATCGAAATTTAATAAATAATTATATATTCATAATATTATATTTATTATTTTCAAATTAATTAAAGCAAATACTATTCTTTTTAGAGCAAATTTGCTCGACTTCTTTGCTGCCAAACTGTCCAGTTCTTTAGCGACAACAAGCAGCTATTTCGTGAGGGCAAAATGGTCTTTTCGCACCCCTAACAACGCCGGGTCATAGAACCCTCATGGTAGGGGCATTTACCCATATTTCTAGCTTTGCGATGTCATCCAACTGCTCGTTAGTTCCGCAATAGCATTGAGCTACACGGCGATCTTTCGAATGGCATTGAGCAAAATTTTCGATTTTGCAAAAGGAGGCTCAAAATGGTCATAAGAGGAATACAAGTACTGAAAATGGTCATATGAACTAGAAATGGAGTGAACCTACTAAAAATAGCAAGTTTTCCATAAAAAGCTTTAAATTCAACAAATGAATTGGAAAATCTCATTCTGAGTCCATATGAAAGAACAATTATTTTATTTTACCTTAGTCATAGTGAGAAGAGGTCGAAAGATCAAAAGAATCACAACAAGACATAAAAACTCAAACTTAGCAAAAAAATTCACACAAAAACTCCAAATCATGTTCAAAAATGTATTTTTACTGATTTTCCTCCTACTTGGATAGTGGAATCATCAAGATGTATGGAAAAAGATATAGTATGAATGAAATGAAATCACTACATTTTATTTTATTTTTAGTTTAAAAACCATGAAAATATTCAAAATGACTCTACAAGTATCACGTCGAGACATATTATGTGAATACACTATCTAAATCATAACAAACCATATATAGCAAAGTTAAAGCCAAATGAGCAATAATCTAAAACTAAGTGGATTTTTAGCATGTCAAGTTGCTCAAGATCATAGTTTAGCCAAAGTTATCTAAAAATGAGCCAAGCCATGGCAATAAACTAAATGGAACCAAGAACCTACAATTGAGTCTATTTAGAGTGCTATAAGTTCAATGTTGAATCGATTCCTCTTAACCATTCCAATACAATCTCTTAGTTGCTACCCATTCTAATACAATATTCTACCACATAGTTATTTTCTACTTCTCTCAATTATTGCTTAATGGTGACTGTTATAACATCAAACATACATGTACGTGCAACTGTTGTTGATCCCTACTGAGGACACCCGCCACGCTTTCTTGGGTGGCCCTAAGCATATTCCCTATGAATGTGCCATCTGTACTTTGAGCTCTTTGCTCATCTGCTTCTGTATGTTTATGCTTCTATTTGTACAGATGTATACATGTATATGCACATACATGATGTTATACGTGCTCGATGTCTCTCTTCTCCCATGTTAATCGCTCATCTTCTTCAACATTGCCCACTTCAACTCTGGCTCCCTCAATAACCATGTTAATCTCGCATATTCACTGATGTCGGTATATTTGTTTTAATTGTTGTCTAATGATATGGAGAATTTTCTCGCCATCGTAGGCGACGTCGTGCCCCTTACCGGCGATGACACCATCCTAACAACATGATGATCCGATATCGCTATAACTCATCTTCAATGCAAAGCTTCATCTCCTTTCTGCCAAAGCTTTCATATTATCGAGTTTATTTGAATACTAACTTCTTTAACAATATTGACACTCATCACTCGTTATCGTGACCCTTGGCTCCTTTGACTACGGTCTTTCTCTTCAATGGCTTTGGCAAGTAGTACAACATTATCCTTGTCGAACGGCTAAGGTGTGCAGCACGTCATTGTCCTCATCTCTCCTACCATTGCCTTGGTTCTTCGCTTTCCGGTGGATCATTGTTTTCTTGTTGGACAAATCGACGTCATTGTATTCTAACATGTTCTCCTCCACATTCACGCTAGTTTTGTTATAACTTTTATTTTGATTGAAAATTTTAGTTGTTTTTGTTGGAGTTTACATACAAATTAAATTGCTAATTTTATTTTTTTTATATATATATATATCGAATTTTAGTTATTTAGGTGTTTCACTTTGCAATTGTATAGGATCAAATTGTAAATTGTATTATGTTTTTACTAAAAATTTCAAATATGATTTCGTTGAAATTTGTATACAAATTAAATTTCTAATTTTTGTTGGGAATTATAGTTATGCAGGTATTTGACCTTCGAATTCAAATCATAATCAAATTACTAATTTTATTATATTTTTATTCTGAATTTCAATTAATTTTTATTGGAATTCATGTACAAATCCAGTTGCTAATATTTGTTTAACTTTTATTCAAAATTATATTTATTTATGGATTTTACTTAGAAATTTGTATGGAAACCAAATTGCTAATTTTATTTAATTTATTCTAAATTTTAGTTATTTAAGGATTTTATTTTCAATTAGGATGGAAATCAAATTGCAAATTTTGTTTTGTTTTCTATTCGATTTTTAGTTTTATTGGTTGGAATTCATACGCATATCCAATTGCTAATTTTTGTTGTGATTTACAATTATTTAGATATTTTAATTTAGAATTTGGATCGTAAACAAAATGCTAATTTTATTTTATTTTTATTCCAAATTTCAATTCTTTTTCTGTTAGAATGCATATACAAATCCAATTGTGAAAGACCGGATATGACAACAGAAGGGGTGAATGGTGCCTTCTAATTTTTCACAAGTATCCAATACTCTTTCACTCTAATAGTTACAGAGTTATGAAGATTGGATGAGAAACCACTAAAAAAGCAAGGGAATCTGCTGAAATTTTGGAGAAGAAATAGAAAATCCGATGTACTGCAGATTGCACTGCAGTACTACCAATTTTTGGAAATAGCACTGATTGCACTATGGTACTACCAATTTTCTTGATGTGCAGAAATTTCAGCACAAGTTCAAACACAAGAATCGAGATAACTTTTGACTCGTAGATCTAAATGACATGAAATTTTACAGGGAGCTACCCTAGGGAATTATGAACCTATTTAAATAAACAATCATGAAAATCATAGCCAAAGATGAGACTTTTTTTAGTTTGTTGGAGGGTTGCGCCAAAACCAAGCCAAAACCAAAATCAGTAAATACAACCTGCTCGTGTGATGATGATGACCAATATGGATCTGAATGTATTCCCACACATCACAGCAAGCTAAAACATCAAAAAAATCCCAACTAAAAACCCTCAGATCAAGAGATGGACCAAAGAGACCAAAATCAAGCAAAACCGAGTTTTCTTGTGAATCTTGTTATGAAAGTGCCTAGATGGGTGGAGATGTATTCGCAAGGATTATCTCTATCTGTTACACGTTCTTGGCATAGCAAGATCACAAAAGGGAAATAGGAGAGATCAAAACCAACCAAAAGTCAAGCACATTAATCAAAAATAAGAGAGACACAAGATATAACAATTAATGTATTGCTTACATGAGAAGTCAGGTTTTATAGCCACTCCACCTTAGAGGACAAAGAGCACACAATGCACTCACTCCCAAACCCTAACCCTAGAGATGAGAGCACATGAGACGGGTTGGATGGTTAACCTAACGTGTCTCCATCTCAACCCCTTTTATAGGTGAGCAACTAGCCACTTATACCCCTTAATGGATCCTATCCACTATTACAATGGGGAAAAAAATCTGTTAACCCCCATATACACTGGTTTTACTCTCATAAGTGTGCATCCTCTAAATCCTTAATCTTGATCCAACCAGCTCCACCTTGACCTAAACCGCTCTCCAACGCATTGCCCATGCTCTCCGGTTTTGATCCAAGATGGTTTCTGGTATTTTGGCCAAGCTATCAAAATACGCTACCTTGACCCAATCATCACCAACTGTTGTAAGGAATCGCCATGCTTACCACGTGTGGGTGCACTACTAGCCTGCCACGCGATGCTAAGTATCTTCCATCCCGGTTCCACTGAATCACGGCTCACTTGGCTCGTGTATGCTATATGGCACCATTCTGCCGTTTGAAGTCGCCTTCAATATTTCTGCCTTTCTTGTGCCATGATTGAGCTCATCATCTAACCCGGTATCCTCAATCGTTCTGCGTCTCAACTCCTCCATAAGTCTAGCCCCGATCCTCGCTATTGACCACGGTTGACTCTAAGTGACCCTGCACGTTCATAGACAAAGAAATCATTTTCAGACACAAGTTCTTGACAACTTGATGTATATTAGTCAAAACATGTATCATGCAACCTTAATCCATCGACCCAGTCATCCCAACTCGATCCATAACTCAATTCCCAAAACCCATGTTTTCTGGCAAGATCGGAAGTACCACACCTAACACGTTGGTACTTCCGTAATGCAGAACTACCGCTTCTCAAAACGGTACTTCCGCACGCTGAAAACCTCGCTTGGGACTCTCTGGAAAAAATATACCGCAACTCAACCCAGTACTTTGGCCAAGCGGAACTTCCGCATTTATACATGCAGTACTTTCGCCAAACGGAACTACCATACTTATACATGCGGTACTTCCGTCACTCTACAAAACTTGTAATGATTCATAACAACAGTATCCTGAACCTTCTCGTATGGAAATCAAATTGCTTATTTTATTTTATTTAGACTGTTATAATCTTGATCCATCATGCTCAACGGTGTGAATCTTTCTCTTTTTCCTCCAATTAACATGAAAATTTCTATCCCTTGAGAGTGAATATGGTAGCTTCTTTTATCTTTACTTTAATAATATAATAGATTTGGTCAAATAGTTTCACCAGTTTCATTTGTGCTAAGGAAAGCATGTAATTAAGAACTTGGTGATCAGTTCGCCATGCGAGCCAACTGAGCCAAGATTGCAAACGCGATATGGTCAGGTAATTTTAATTGAAGCCTCACTGACCTCGTACTGGCAAGGCAATGCAATGCTCGATTTTCGCAACGGTGAGTTTTAACTAATAATTGTTCATTTGACATAATCGAAGATGGAATTATCATGTCAGTTAGAGAATGTTAAAGTTTTGCTGGACGAACTGATATGGTAAGCTGAAAGGTCAAGCCCTGCTTATACTAGTCTTGTGGCTGTTAAACTCTTTCTGGTCTTAGTGGAAGCAACTCGAGTGACCTTAAGGCAATGCTTGTCTTGTAGCTAGCTCGGCTTAGGGTTCTGTTCTACCTTGAGTTTGTGTAATCAATCAAGTTCTATCTATCAAGGCGGCAGTAATGAGGATTTGGTTTATTACTTTGCGCCGTACGACGTGGATCGCCTTGTCAATCAAATCGCTCTGCAAGTTGGCATATTTCTATATGTTACCTTCACCGGTAAAGAGCAATCCTTGGTATATCTTATCGCATGATTAAGTCACAGTATATGAACAGACTCTGCTGGACTATGCGAGTATAAGGAATACTTCTCAAGTTGAGATGTAGTACAATTTTGTAGGACAGACAGGTTCAGTTGTCAAGCAGATCAATTTAGGACAAGCATCCGCTAGGAGCCCAATTTAGTACACTCGTTTTACAGAATAGGTTAGCAATTGATAGACTAACAGCCAGCATAAAATTAACCACTACTTACCAGGATTGATTTATCATGATCTAAGCAATTTCATTTCGAAGAATATAAGAAAACCACTTTGTTTCATTGACTCTTTCTGGCTATCCTCGAATTTTTTTCCCTTTTGGCCCCATGTGGCATTTTTTTTTTTGCAGATGACATCCGAAGTGGCGTTTTTGCGCTTTTGGCTCCCTCCCGACAGCGGAACCACTGGCGGACGATGCCGGCAATTCTGCGGCCGGATGGGCGCGAACAAGTGGTTAGTGGCCACAAGCTTTTGCCCCCCTCCTATGCGTGCGCGAACTGCTAGGTCTACCGAATCCTGTTGTTGGGGGTGTGGGAAAGGCCGGCCACACTCATCAATTCCGGCTGCTGCCGCTTACCAACCACTTTATAACTCCCGACCACTTTATAACATTCGCTTGCGCCGACCACTATGTAGCTTTCGACCGCTTTGACCACTTTTTAGACTTCGATCGCCCGACCACATTATAGACTTCGAACTCTGACCACTCTGTAGCTTTGACAATCGACCACCTTTAGCTATCAACCACTCTCTAACCATCGACCAGATAATGTAGCATCGATGACCGACAAGCTTCTATAGTATAGACCATCGACCAACTACTGTAGCATCGATCACCGACCACTTTATAGCATCTCTCGGCGTGCCTTTTCCATGGACGTCGACCGCAGCTCACAGGCAGCCCCGCCAGTTCACCCAAGTGTGCCGAGGCCAGGTAGATTTCTGCGCTCACCGGGCGTAGATCCTCGTCCCCAGCCGCGGATATACCATGTGTCACCTGCCTGTTGATCCACGGTCAGAAAGAGACTAATCATGCAAAAAAAAAAGTGCATCGAGTACCATATCTTTTTTTAAAAAAGGACACAGATGCTACTGTAGCAAAAAATCTCCCGTCCTCCTCTCCTAATCATCTCTTGTATCATGCATGCTCTGTCTGTCACACCATGCCCATCCAGCCCTCCTGCGGGCGCCAATTGCGATCCGCCGCATCAGCACAGATTCTTAAGTCCCTTTCCCCTAATACCCTGATGCAACCACGAATAGGAAGAAGTCCTTTCCATGAGAATTACAGGTTTTTCAGACTAGATCGCGGCAATAACTGCAAAAGTGCCAGTCAGAGTCAGGCACGCAAAAGGCACCGAAATGCGCAAGGCATGATGAGTGACTGGGTGAAGGGCATTTGCAAGGGAAGTGCAATGCTTCCAGGATGCAGATCTGACCATGTCGTTCTCTGCCGTGTTAACCGGCCGGACTGGCCTCTTTTAACCGGACAGCAACGCAGCATCTGTTGATAAGGATATATATGGCGCTCTAGCTGCAAGCTATGGAGCCCTGTCATGAGAGCCTGGCACCCACAGAACATGGGGGCGGATCGAATGTCCAAATGCTTCCAAGCAGGTACGAATTCTCAGGGTCCAGGGGGCTGAGATCAAGGCACACATGGGCTGGAGATCCTTGCTATCATCATCGTCGCCTTGGTTTTTTGCTATCCCAGCTTACCAGTTACAATCTGCAAGTACGTGCGTGTGTTTGTCTGTGACCGCGTTGCGACGAGCGTTACTGCGTGTACTGTGTACAGATAAATGTCTTTCACGGTCGGCAAGGCTGGTTCATTATCCAGAGCAAGCGCCTGTTTGGAATTTCAGGGGATTTCACATGTATTCCACGTGAAACAACTTGATTCCCGTAGTGCCTGAAACTTTGATGCAAAGGTCAACCTGTATGTTAGTGTTCCTCCCAGTAACAGTTTATGTTGGAAAAATAATTCATCCCTTCATTAATGGACCCGCTTTACAGAAGACACCTATATACAGACCGGAGAACCACAATTATGCTTGGAAAGGACAATAATACCCCTCACTTATACTCATAGATTAATTATGCCCCAAAGGGGTATTCCAATCATTTGTATAGGCCCAAGAGTCAAAAAAATACCCCATATATCCCTCTTTTGTAACAGAAACTCTCATAAGCAATAAAGAAGCATATTCAAACTAGTGAGCCATCAGGGGTTCGCTCCCCGGAGGTACCCTATTGGCTTACCGATAGGAGTAGGGCGGTCTTCTCAGATCCCGAACCTATATAAATCACCGTGTCATTTTTACTCTCTTAGACGATGACCCATCAGACGAGCAACATCCACTCTCTTATTTGTATTTGGGTTTCACACCTACAACATTGGCACCATCCATAGGGTGTGTAGCTAATTGATGAAAGGCTGTAGCTTCTACCAAAAAATACTCTAAGTGCACAAAGCCTCCTCTAGCTCCGGAGTGCAATGACTTCGTGGACGACCCATTCGCTCTTCGGAGGAGCCCTATGCGTGCACCCTCGTCAGAGATCAGGAGCATCCACTCTGGAATGGACAACATCCTACGCGCCCTTGGGCTCTTAAGCGCGTCCTCCTTCCTTGCACTGGCCGATGCAAGGTCCAGCTAAGGGTGAGAAGATCAAGGCACCCTTGCAGCCAGAGGGCTAGGGCTCTGGGTCCAATCATCATCCCTGGGATGCATGAAATCACTAACTACAAGGCGATGAAAGCCAGCTACGAGAGCTATCCCCTAACGAGCTACTGTTAGGGACAATCCTGGCCTACAAATCTCATTGCTCTTGTTTGGACTCTCGACACATCTTCCCTACATGGGATTCCACCCTCGTGGTGCATACGGCGTACGATCTCCGTGGTCTCCCCTAGCAAAAGTCCAAGGTGGCTTGGGCGTCCATCGCCTTCTCCATGGCGGCTCGTATCCTACTGGATGTGGATCATGAGCGACATCTTGGGCCCAGTGCCCAAGTTGATGAATGTGCTAAGGACATGTCCCCCTTAGACTCCAGGCCACACTTCGAACGACCTCCGAGTCACTACATGCCTCGCTTCCTTGCCTGGTAAGCATTAACCATTCTCATGCATTCCTAATCATTAGGGAAAACCCTCACCTATAGGGTAAACGGCCTCCACAACCCTCATACTTCAATGCCCCGTGACTTAGTGTTGTGGTCACCCCTCTGATATGACTATGACTTAGTGTTGTTGGCACACCTTCAAGGTGTCCAGGAGTCAGCCTCATGGGCACCTCCAAGTCCACTGAGGGCTACCACCTCTATGGACATTCGATGTCCTACGACTTAGTCTCGTAGGCACCCCTCCAATACACCTATAACTTAGTGTCGTGGGTACACTCCAAGATGCCTGTGAGTTAGTCTCATGGGCACTTCCAAGTCTACTGGGGCTACCACCCTAGTGGCCATTGGTGCCCTACGACTTTGTCTCGTGGGCACCCCTCTAGTATTTCCATGACTTAATGTTATGGGCACACATCCAAGGTGCATGTGAGTTAGCCTCATAGGCACCTCCAAGTCCATTAGACTACCACCCCTAGTAGCCATTCGGTGCTCCATGACTTAGTCTCGTGAGCACCCCTCTGGTATGCCCGTAACTTAGTGTCGTGGGTGTACCTCTAAGGTACCCATGAGTCAACCTCATGGGCGCTTTCAAGTCCACTGCTGGTTACCACCCCTAGTGGCCATCGGTACCCCTATGACTTAGTCTTGTGAGCACCCCTCTAGAATGCCCGTGACTTAGTGTTGTGGGCATACCTTCAAGGTGCCCGTGAATCAACCTCATGGGTGTCTCTAAGTCCACTGGGGGGCTACCACCCCTAGTAGCCATTCGGTACCCTATGACTTAGTCTCGTGGGTACCCCTCTAGTATACTCATGACTTAGTGCCGTAAGCACACCTCTAAGATGCTTGTGAGTTAGTCTCATGGGTGCCTCTAATTATACTAGGAACTACCATCTCTAGTGACCATTCGGTACCCTACGACTTAGTTTCGTGGGCAACCATCGGATATACCCATAACTTAGTGTCACGAGCACACCTCTAAGGTGTCCGTGAGTCAGCCTCATAGGCGCCTCCAACTCCACTAGGGGTATCATGCCTAGTGGCCATTTGGTACCCCACAACTTAGTCTTTGCGAGCATCCCTCTGGTATGCCCGTGAGTTAGTGTCGTGGGCATACCTTCAAGGTGCCCATGGGTCAGCCTCATAGGCACCTCCAAGTTCAATAGGGGGTTATCACCTCTAGTGGTCATTTGGTGCCCCCACAACTTAGTCCCGTGGTCACTCCTCTGGTATACCTATGACTTAGTATCATGGGCACACCTCTGAGGTGTCCGTGAGTCAACCTCATGGGCACCTCCAAGTCCACTAGGGGCTACCACCCCTAGTGGCCATTTGATGCCCTATAACTTGGTCTCGTGGGCACTCTCTGGTATGCCTATGACTTAGTGTCATGGACACACCTCCAAGGTGCTCGTGAGTTAGCCTTATATGCACCTCCAAGTCCGCCATGGGGTTATCACCCATAGTGGTCGTCCAGTGCCTCACGACTTAGTTTTGTAGGCACCCATCTGTTATGCCTGTGACTTAATGTCGTGGGCACATCTCTATGTTGCCTATGAGTTAACCTCATAGGCATGTCCAAATCCACTAAGTGCTACCACCCATAGTAGCCATTCGGTGCCTTATGACTTAGTCTCGTGGGCACCCCTCTATTGCGCCCGTGACTCGGTCACATGGGCGCAGCTCCAAGGTGCCTCATGGTCTAGTCTCATGGGTGTCCATCCATTGAGGGCTACCACTGCGAATGGCCATTTGGTGGCCTATGACTAGTGTCACAGGCACTACTCCAAGGCAATTTGAATCATCTACCATCGACTTAGCTCGAACAACAATTAAGGGAAGTCATGCATATGGAAGACTTGTAACCAAGAGTTTGGTTAAGATTATATGCATTTGTCACAGGAAGGATACGATCGGATCGGCTCCCGGGAGCTTGGAAGACCGGGCACTGGATGACCCACTCCTGTAACTTTGCAGAATGCAACACATTGCTGCTTCCACCTGCATTTTATCCTTTATAACCATGTGCTGGTTTTCAGTGAACGCTGGAACCTAGTGTTATTTCAGCTGTCGAAATCCCAGAGTGTTTGGATGCATTTTCACATCTCGTTATCTGTATAGCGATTTGACAACTTGGGGTAAAAACGGTCATGTCATTTACAGTCGTTTCCCTCACTCTTGCCTTATCCAGGGAGTGTCAATGCATGATCCCACTATGCAGGGAGTGTGTGATTGGTGGTAGAGTGCTTACCATCAGCTCAACAGCAAACATATGTGCAAGCTAGCCTACCTTACCTATCTCATGATTCTCATCTCATCTCAATATCTCGTCAGATCTACCCCCTCGCTCGTGCCCTGTTGGGTGGCACCCACGGCTGGCGCTCAACTTGCCGTCTGTTAGGAGGACTAGTGCGTAGGTGAGGCCTGGCTACTCCCTAGCTTGGCCGATCGTCTGCTGGTCTAATCTAATCTATACGTGCCGGCCGGTATTATTTCTCTCGTTGCATGGTCTTGTCATTTCGGCACAGCCCCAGCCTACCCCAATCAAGACCTAACGGCGATTGAGACCGTAAAGTTGGAGCAATCAATCATGGCGCGCATGCATGACATTCATGCAGCAGCCGAACGCTAGCTGCAGTGCGTGCCCGCACTCCGGCATATGTCGTCGTTCCCCCACCGGCTCCGGCCCCTGCTGGTCATGCCGACCTACCGTGTAACATGGAATCACTGTTCCGTGAAAGAAGGATTAAAAACTGCTAACCGTCTTGTCCATAGCACCGTTTCAAACACGAGACTTTTTTTTCTCGAATCCCCTGGAATCAAACTGTTTACTTATTAAAATCATGCGGAATTCCGGTTCGATAAAACTCCTATGTTTCAAATGAGCCTTGAATAGTGTATACGAGAAAGTAAAGAGTATATTGCTTAAGAGCTCCCTTAGGTTGTGCGGTTGTCTTACTTCGCTCCATGGAGTCGCAAGTTCCTTTGTCGACTCTCTAAACTTGCATTAGCTCACAACACTGGTCGGATTCTCTGATAGATGACGGAACCAGTTGAAATAGCTTCCTTTGATGTGGACAATGACATGGCAGAACAGTGCACACAACCCAATCAGCGTGGATGTCCATCATGTCATGCATCCTAACCGTTCATTCGAATATATCGAAGCACATTCGTGCATCGCTCTTCTCTGCCTCCACCTCTATGCACTATGCTACTACACATGAATACATTTACATTGGGGGGATGAAGAGAAGGTCCAAGTCAACACCACATGGATGGCACACCAGCAACTTCGGTTAGTTAGTAGTGGGTCTGACCAGCGCTGCAAATTCATGGAGCTAGGTAAAACATTGTAACTAGAGAGCTCTAGTGCAATTTACTCTAAAAGAACTCAATTTTGATTCGTACGTTGCAACGGAACTCATTGAATATATAGAGAATCATGCTATAGAAAAGAGTTACTCTAATCAGATGGTAAGTGAAGAATAGTGAGAAGAAGTTAAGAGAATAGAGTGGTTGAAGGAGAATAGACCAACCACCAACTCATTCTTTTATAATAATAAAGATAAATGGCCAGCCTCTAGCCTATATGCCATATGGGGGCTTGTCATAACCAGCATGCATAACCATCCGAGTGGAATTCAGATCCATTCTACCTGGTTTATCATTTTCCATGCAGGAATAGAGTGGGGGAAATGTTGCGTCCTAGAAAGGACCAGGGATCTTGCTGTCGTGTCCAGACGCAGCAGCCCACTTGAAGTGAGACAGTACTACAGGATATAGCTGGTTTCAAATGTGCATGGAAATTGACCCGGCCGGTGGGGGAGAGAGAGAGAGAGAGAGAGGGAAAGGGAGAGCCTAGCTAGCTCATGGCCCAGCCGTACATGGTGGTCCATCCACCCATCGCAACCACCTTGACGCGAACATCTGAGGCCACCATTGTGCCGCCTGCCCTTGGCCGGTTGACTCGCTCCGCCGTGCGCGCCATCATGCATGCCACCTGCGGTTGCTTACAGTAACTAGCTACACTGCACGCTCCTTGATTAATCTGCTCCGATCCCCGTTTCTCTTCGAAACGTCTCTGCTTAATCCATGATGCCCTTGTTAGGATGGATCGAGTGCGATTCCTTCGATGCGTTCCCACGGCAGCTGATTAATTAGGCCGATCATATGATGTGTACGTACGTATGAGTCGTAGAGGGAAATTAAGAGAGCCCTTTGATCTGATTTGATTTGCCATGGAGAAAAGGAAAGGAAAGGAAAGGAAAAGGGTGAAAGGTTTGAGAGCACGCACATGCGAGCGTCACCTCAGGGCGCATCGCAACAGATCGATAAATGAATGATTCGGCGCACGTAGCGTCATGGGCGCGCACGGCACGGAGCTTTTCTTTCGCTGATTGACGAACGGACGTGCGCATGGGATGGGTGGCCGCCGGTCGGTCAGCCCGCCACAGGTTGGCCGGGCCGACCGCATCCGCCGCCGCTGTGATCGATACGAGGTGTATCTATCGTGTTCCTCTTCCTGTCCACCATCCGATGCCAGGATGCACGATCCGATGAAAAGGTGGTGCGGAGATTTCAGGCGCCACGATCCTATGCCAATTCGACACGGTTGGCGATATCCATTAGAGATTGTTAGGGTTTGTAATATTGTTTTTAGTTGAAGTCGTAGTCGTGTATGACTCGGTGGTCGTGTACGAATTTGATCATGGTTGTATAAGAGTCCGCTTCATAGTCATAAGCCGAGTTGGAGTCATAGTCATAGTCCAGTACAACTTCGAGTCCTTCTCCAAGACGTGGTCGAAGAGTAGGGTATAAAAGGGCAGGCCATCGTACCGAGAGAAAGAGCTGTGAGAGCACCAAGTCGACAAGATATAGTCGCAGAGGGGGTGTGAGGAAGAGTGTGACAGGTGTGGTCGCAGGAGCACCGAGTGGAGGCGATGTAGTCGCAAAGGAGGTGCAGAGCTTAGAGCGACCGGCGTGGTTGTAGGCGGTCGGCATGACTGCAGAGCATGGAGCGACTAGCGTGGTCGTGGGCGATCAACATGATCGCAAAGGACAGAGGCGACCAGTGTGGTCAGAGGAGACGACCGGCGTGGTTGTAGGAGATCGGCCTAGGCGATCGGTGTGAGCGATCAGTGTGTTCAGAGGAGGCAACCGGCGTGGTCGTAGGCGATCGGCCTGGGCGACCAGCGTGGTCGTAGGCGATCGGTGTGGGCGGTCAGTGTTGTCGAAGACGGTCGGTGAGATAGCTGGGGTTTGTAGATGTGGTCGTAAAGGAGTTACGACCACAGCGAACAGATGCTCGCAAATGTGGTCGTAAATAAGTTACAACCACGGCGAGAAGGGTGGAGGGTGTCTGCAGGAGCAGCAAATCTGGTCGTAAAGGAGTTACGACCAGGATGATGAGCAGAGGTGTCCGCTGGAGCAGTCTCAAAGTCGAGGACGGCGAGGAGAGCAGAGGTGTCCGCAGGTACTGGAGACGTGGTCGTAAAGGAGTTACGACCATGGTCTCGCAGGAAGAGCGAGCGGTCGACAGAGTCACTACTTGGTCGTAAGGCGTTACGACTACGATGATCGACCGTTGTCGAAGGAAGCGCAATAAGAAGCGGTGAGCGTGGTCGTAACTTCAGCTGAATTTTACGACCATGTGGTCGGAGCATAGAAAAGTGATCGGAGGGGTCACAGTGTGGTCGTAACGACTGTCAGCATGGTCGAAGATCCAACAGAGTGGTTGTAGCGACACAGGAGGTGATCGTAGCTTTTTCAACGTGGTCGTATGGCTACAGGAGATGGTCGTAGTGGCTACAGGTGATCATAAAGATTCTAGGAGCAGTCGTTAGGGCTGTAACAGAGATATTATCCATACTGCGTGCTATCCTTCCTCTGAGACATTTCAGGAGCTATATCAGAACGCATGGACCGTGCCATTTGGTGTCATCTTAGCCTGGCATGCTTGCACTGCAGCTGCAGAGCAGCCAATGCAAGTGTACCACAGTGGCAGTTGCGAGCAAGAGGCTTGGGTTGCAGAAACTTGGAGGCCGCTGCGGCCTGCGCCCCTGGCCATAGCTGCTGGCGCTGCGTGCATGCATGCACGCATGCCTGCCGCCGCCGCAAGAAAACGCACGTTTTTGGGCGCGCGGTCGCCGGCAACATGATAAACATTTGGATCAGCAAGTCCGCCGCCGCTTTCCCGGGACGTACTATACAGGCTTAGTTACAGGCAGGAGTGCTTAACCGGGACGCCCTGTTTCCTGGCCATGCATCCACGAGGAGCAGAAGGGTATACCACGAATCCAAACGATGCGACATTGCTGTTGTGCCGGCCTCTGCGTATGATCGAATCTTCCGTTACGTAATCGCATCGATCGTTTTTACCGACGAACTAATGCATGCACATCGTTCTTCCACAGATTCTGTCGTTATCTTAGCACTGCTCGCGCATAATCGGACGATATATGTAGGCATCATTCTTCAGTTCGTATGACACAGTGCTCTTGGAAATCTAGTATCTTGAACACTGGCTCTCCTATGACTTATTACAGATTTGTCAATGGCTTCTACTCCTTTTGTCTGACAAGTCTTTTTTACTACACTTGCAGTCAGATCATGGGTGCCTTTCTGACCTAAGCCCAGTAGACTTTCTCAAATGAGAAAGTTGGAACCAGGAAACTGGCAACCCATTCTGAGACGCAAGAAATGATTGGTCAATTTTACTTCCCCGGTTCCAGAACAGTATGAGCTAGTTACTAGCTCTAAGATAACTTCTCCAATAGTACTAACTTTTAGCACATAGCTCATAACATAAATAGCCTCACATGACACTCTCATATAATCTTGAAATGTGTGTATGAGACTAGCTCTTGATCAAGAGATAGCTTTTCTCTCTCTTCTATTAAAATATGAAATAATATGCTTAGAGCTAGCTCATAAGTCACTATTGGAGATGCTCTAAGCAGGCTACCTTGGCTCTCTTATCTTCAGCTTGCACTGACTTGTACTCAACAAATATCTCTCACACACAAGCCTGCCCAAGTCTGAACGAGCTCGATCTCCAACTCCATTTACTCAGGATAATGCTAGGGCAGCCTCTCGGCCAATGCGGGCGCGCCACGTCGCGACAGGATACATACGTCTCATATCTGAGGGCTCCACTTACTATACGTACATGGAAGGGAGGAAGAGGAACAGTTGCTCCGTTGGATTGTTCGAAGTGTATGGAGCAGGTTCATATCAGGGATCATTTCATGACAGGCAATTTCCATCCATCATTCGGTCCATGCAAGGCACCAAAATTTTCCCGGTTGGCAAAGATTCTCCCAAAGAAAGGGTGGTGTTTTGACCGTCTAGGATGGTTTTCACCTAACCACAATGTGAGATCCAAATCCTAGTGGTTTGGTATAACCACTGAACCCATAGGGTTACTGTGCCCCATATGGGCAAAACAGCATGCTAATATGCACTGCATTGTCAGACGAACGACCATGTGTGGAAATCTGAATTTCCTTTTGGGTACACAGCACACTGCTAGTTAATATTGTATTGGATGGTTGGGGCAAGAGGCAGCCAGGATGGAGGTACGAAATGGAAAACATTTGTTTTTCATTTCCTGCACTTCTTGTTCAGCTCATTGCGTGATTGAAGGAAAAGAGAGGAGACGAAACCGGCCAGCACCTGTTTTTGGCCAGCAGTTTGATCCTGCACGTTATATGTTGTACAGCAAGCATGTCTAATGGATAGAAAAGGACAGGATATATGTGGCCAGTATCTGATAGATGAACGGGAGAGGAAAAGAAAATGTGTGTTACTGTGTGAATCTCGGAACAAGTCTAGGAGGGCTACTTTTTCTGAAGGCACATGTGGAGTGGAGTATAAGGCATTGAATAGAACAAGCCTTCCAAGATGCGGCCATGATCATCAGGTCCCATCAATAACTCATGTCCCCCCAAAACACCAAGGATTTGGGCGCCGCTCAGTTGAGCTAAAATAAGCTAGCTTATAACTAAAATTGTACTGTAGCTGATTAAAATTACAATGTAGCTGACAGTGGTTTATTTGACATAACTAAATTTAAAAATAAAAAAGGATTAATCCATCACACATAATACAAACGAATACAGAAGAAAGAATTGGCAAAAAAAAAGCTAAAAAAAACTAGAAAAAAATGAAATTTAAAAATAGCAAAATATAAATCAGAAAGGAGTGGGACGCATACCCGGCCTAGCGTAGCAAGCACCAGATTCTGATTTAGGTACACTACCAAAGTACCAGAAAAGAAGTATATCGCACGTTCAGCGAACAGTGAGAACAGTAAAAGTACCCCCTTGCCAGATATAGGCTGTTTGTAGATCTCGTAGGGGTCGAGCAGATCTGACGCCCGGTGTGTTGCATGTCGCCTTTCTTGAAGCAAGAACACCACAGCTGGTTGGCGTACCATATTTTTCCCCCCTGTTTAGAACGCTAGACCTTTTTCTTGATTTACGTGAGAATTGAACTGTTTTTTTTTATAAAATTTCTGCAAGAAAAATCACCCTTTTTTTTAACTCGAGAGGATTCACCTTTAGCACAAGGAGTGTGTAATTTGACGTAGGCGGACGCGCGCACGGGAAACCACCGAAGCACGGACGTACACTTGCGCAGGGGCAGCGCACGCGCACGCGAGCGAGATTCGTGCAGCCGGCCCATGGGCGGACCAACACATCGCAACGGGCCTAGCCGTCGCGCCAGTAAGGCAGCCCGCGCGAGCCCGCTTTCCTAGGCTGACGGCACGGCCCACGTTCGACTGTCGCGGCGGACGGCGCGGGCCACGTTGTCCCGAAAGGGCGCGGCCGACGAGATCCCCACGCGCGGCCCGGCGGAGGGGAGGCCTCGCGGGTGCGGCCGTGGGCGTCGGAAGCGCACGCTGCTGCAGGCGCGGAGCGGCTCGGCCCGCTCGGTGTTAGGCCTGGACAGATCTCGCACCGCACTCTGAGGCGCGGTTGGCGGCCCGGCAGTAGTGGGCAAAGCTGGTGGACGGGCTGCGGGCCTGCAGTGAAGGTAGATGGAGAAGACTTGTGAATGATGCTGGGCTGTTATTGCCTCCGCAGGCCGGCGTTTTTGGAACCGGTTCCGACGAGAGCAGCTGTGCGAGCCGCCCGTAGCCGCGTGCTGATGTGGTGGGGATTCTGCCTGCGGCTAGGGACAGGAAAACGAATTTTTCGCACCTTTGGGCCCTTGAAATTGTATTTTACAGATTAGCCCTCTTCCGGACATTTTGCAAATCTAGCCCTTACACAGTGCTCCTGCCTCTGATACCGGGCGGCAGGTCACCTTCCCGGACACGGTAGGAACACTGTAGAAACATTGTAGCAGCTTTTCAGAAAAATAAATTCATTTAAGTATATTTTTTAAGAATTTTTATATATAATAAATGAGTTTCAAAAATTATAAATTTTTTGTAGAGACTCTCGACACAACGTACTTACTTGTATAATTTTTTATAATTTTACCCATTTTAAATTTTTCCATAAAATTTCTATAAACTTTATACTTAAATGAATTTTTGAGAAAATTATGCTATATTTAAACACTATGAAAAAATTACACAAGCAAGTACAGGAGAAAACAACGAGTGAATGACATTGTAATATATTTTCTAAAAAATTCATTGAAGTATATTTTTTGTAAGAATTTTTAAATATAACATACTTGCTTGTGTGTTTTTTTATAGTTTTTAAATATAGCATAATTTTCTCAAAAATTTATTTAAGTATATTGTTTGTAGGAATTTTATGAAAAATTAGAAAGGATAAAATTATAAAAAAAATTACATAAGTAAGTATGTTGCATCAGGAGTTTTCACAAAAAATTTCATAGTTTTTGAAACTTATTTGCTATATTTAAAAATTTCTGCAAAAAGTATACTTAAATAGATTTTTCTGAAAAGTTGCTACAGTATTCCTGTCGCACCTCGGGCTAGGGGTAGGTCCCTGTCGCGCCCGGTACCGAAGGTAGGAGTACTGTTTAGAGGCTAAATTTACAAATATAGCCAGAAGAAAGCTAGTTCTACAAAATACAATTTTAGAAGACCAAAAATACGGAAAATTCCAGAAAAACGGCAAGGTGGGAGGAAGAGAGACATACGTAACAGCTATCCCAACCCAGCCGCGGCCATAGCAATGTTGGAATAGTTCTAGGCTTAAACGGTGTTCGTTAGTGGAGACGTAGGTCCTCCTTTGTGCGGCAATTCTTGACGTGGGATGCTCGAGTGCTTCCGTGGATTCTTGGAAACTAGCGCGCTGGTTCTTGAGCGAGTCCTGTTTCCTGAAATGAGTAAAGTCCATTACCGGTCCTTAAACTTTTTATGCTGTGTCATCCCGGTTCATAGACTTTCAAAGTGTGTCATCCCGGTCTTTAAACTTTCAAAGTGTGGCAATTTCTTTTGAAAGTTTATGGACCGGGATGACACATCATAAAAAGTTCACTGCTACAACTACATAGGATATTGCCACACTTTGAAAGTTTAAGGACCGGGATGACACACTTTGAAAGTCTATGGACCGGGATGACACAGCATAAAAAGTTTAAGGACCGGTAATGGACTTTACTCTCCTGAAATCAACAGAGTTCATTTTGTAACTGTTGATATAAATGGCACTTATAACTTTTTTCAAAATTGATCATTGAAAGCTCGTTTTTACAAATCTATCCTCCTTCATACACCTACCGAGCATGGCAGCTCAGCAGGTGCCTGCCGTGACACCCATCCAAGGCATGTCCTCAATTAATGCTTGCTAATCTCAATTAGTGCCTGCTAATTAAATTGCTAATGGTTGACTGTGCACAGCATAACGCGGATGGGTGGCTTGTCAGGCACCTGCTTAGCTACAGTAGCTTATCAGGTGCCTGTCAAGCTCCTGTGATTTAGTAGATTCTTGTCACACTAGATAGGTATATAGAAGAGGCTAGGTTTATAGAAACATATGTTTGAAGTCAATTTTGAATATAGAAGAGGCTAGGTTTATAGAAACATATGTTTGAAGTCAATTTTGAAAAAAAAATGCAATGGTACCATCTTGGTGAACAGTTCTTCATTTTGCCCATCGAGAATCGCTTAGTTCGACAAGAGGAAAACTGAACTAGGTTCATTGGAATCCAGCCTATGGACAGCTTCAGTCTACAAGTGTATGTATGATCTGACGACACAGTTTTTCTTCTTCTTTTTTCGTTCTGACGTAGGTTGCCAAAAGGATGGTCTCTGTGGTGCGTGCTTACTTTAAAAGGACGGAGCATAAGGAAGCCACTACCAGCAGGTGGAGTCCTCCCAACTGTTCCCAGATTCATAGAACCGATGGCCAGTTCATCTACTGCACCAAAAAGCTGGAGAAACAGCAGATGCAAGGGAGAGAGAAAAAGAGAAGGCACTAGTACTACTCTGTCCTCCTGACTACTGCTCTCTATCCCAACATCTGGAAACTACCAGCATCGACATCGATCTGACCAAGATGCTGAGAAAAGCCAGTGCATTGCAGCGTACCTGCATATGTGCGGCAATGTAGATCTCCAGATCCCAATCTACTCGTGACGGTCGCCAACTGCACACAATTCCATTCGTTCCCTGGACGCAAGACTCCCGTGACGATGTCGCATCGCATACTGAACACTGCTACAGGGTTACCACTTACCAAGTCACAGCCCGGCGGCCGGTCACATGCAAGTCACACGATCACTTTCCGGCACTGCTGCATAATTTGTCTTTTTTTTCCAACACAGAAATTTCATGTAAAACGGTTTAGTTAGTGTAGGAGTACAGAAAATTTTCCGCATTCTAAATGATGCCTAAGTAGTTTTATACTTACCAAAATAAATTAAATAATTAAAGGCAGTGGCGGAGGACGGGAAAAAAATGAGGTGGGGTGGATCGAAAGCAATACCATTCAAGCTATAATACTAATCAGACCTATCAACAATAATCCAAGTGCAAAGATATTTAATAATGCAAGACATTGAAAAGTACCTCCAAAAATTGAAGAATCACAATAATATATCACCAATTCCACTTTCACGAGTGCTTGGGTTTGTGGCATTTGAACCCCGATTAAAATAGCTCTTCAAATCTAAACACATAAAAGCAAATAGACAAATAAATTGACCTATGAATTTGCAAAATGTAAATTGACAAATGAAAACTGCATATCAAATATCAATTATCAAATATCAATGACACTCCTAATATATGCCTCACCTCTCTGTGATTTTCCCTTTCCCCTTCTATCCATTGCTCAAGCCTCAAATCAAATGCCACAATATATGCCGGCCTCAAGCCTCAAATCAAATGCCACAAATCCACAATATATGCCGGCCTGTCGCTGCTGGCTGCTGCCGGCCTGTCGCCACAAATCCACAAGTCAGCAGAGAGCAGAGAGTGGCTGCTGCCGGCCTGTCTCCCGCCGCCCACCTGTCGCCGCCCGCTCGGCGCCCGCCCGCCCGCCCGCCTCCCGAGTCCCGCCCGGCGCCCGCCCGCCCGCCCGCCTCCCGAGTCCCGCCTAGGGGTGGATATCGAGCCAACTCCTCGTTTTATCGAGCTTTTTCTAAAAATGACATAGTTTGATTTAATATCATTTTAATATAATTTAAAAGTATTTTTAGAAACGAGCTAACAAGCCGAGCCGAGCTTGAGCAAAATTCAAATTCATTTGAAATCGACTCATTTTAATGTTTAACCAATTAACAAGTATAATTGAAGTAATTTTGAACCGAGCCAACGAGCCCCACTAACGAGCTTTTTTTCCACCCCTAGACTCCCGCCGCGCCCGCTGCTCCCCCAGTTCCGTCGCCGCCGCACCCGCCGCTCCAGCCGAGGCGCAGAGAGCCACACTGCCACAGAGAGACTAGGGTTACGTTATTGGGCTATTGCTATTGGATAGGGGGGTATATGGGGGTCTGTTGGAAAAATTTAAGATATGGCCCATGCCAGAGCTCGCCCTATCGTGCCCTCCGCCCCTGATTAAAGGAGTCCACACAGCTAACCAAAGCAGTACAGTAGTACCACTGACGCTACCACTCCAGCTATATATTTCCCTTTAATTATTAGAGCATATATAATAGTAAGTTATTTATATACTCATCCATGTTATCTAAAGATAAAAGATAACTCTGCAGTGTAAGTGTCATTTGCATTTGGGGTGAGGGATTCGGGAGATGATGTTTTTGTGATGTGTGATTAAGATGGGAGTCGTCGTGTGCGTAGAATGGCGGGGACATGGCAGCGATTAGGTGCTGGTTTGTTTAGCCTTGGTTCAACCTTGAATTGGAAAAAAGGAAGGATTTGCAACGGCTGAGCAATCAGGTGGAAATATGATAGGCTGTTCGGGAATGGCTATGCTTGAACCAAGGGATAAATCTATGTTTGATCGGCAATATCAAGTTTTTGCGGAATTTTATATATTGAGAGTTGATACTATTCCTTCATGCAAACTTTCTTTGTTAGCCATTTGGCTAAGATAAAGTGTAGTATATTTGGACTAATCCTGATGTGGGAAGAATGGTGTGACGTCGGTCTCACTCTAAACGGTTTTGACTTTTGGTTCTTTTTTTTTTTGCTTTTGGTATATTTAAATCAGAAGCCATTTGAAACACGTCGGTTTTTTTATTTTAGCTTTTTAGGTTTTTTTGCTTTTTTTGCTTTTCTTATTTCTTTTATTCCTTTTCATTGTCCAAGACGATATAATGAATTTTTTTTTCATTTTTTCAGTTTTTCTCAGAAAAAACTAACAGCCGCTATAGTACAATTTCAATTATAAACTAAAAATCAAGCTACAAGCTAGCTAGAACACCACCGATAAGCAAGGATTTTATTTGTGATTTTCCTTGTGAGCAAATGATGAATCGAACGCACTAGTTAGTTATTTAAAGTAAATTTCATCTGACCCAGATGTACTGTAGAAATTCCAACCTGCTCATAGAAAACACAACGTTTAAAAAGAACTGAATGAGGAATCGGCAACTAGTCTTGCTGGAGACAATACCAGTTTCACCTGATGTGCAAATTGTAGTAGCATTTACTTTCATGCATACTTGTGTTTGTTGTAGGGATGATTCAACCCCTCGTGAATAGACCTTACAACTGATCTAATATGTAATAGACCCAATAGTATAGATAAATATATCAATATATCCTCACCTTTTTGTAATTATCAGGTGGTACGATGGAGATTTCTCATCCTACCCAATTTATGTATATAAACCCCCAAGAGAGGAATGAGGGGGAGATCTACTCATTCTATACACGAGCACTTTCTCTCCTGTCATTGGCTCTCTCTAGCTAGTCCTCTCATATATTGTTTGGTCAGTAGTCACAACAGTTGACGCCATCTATGGAGACGTGCAAGAAGCTGTGTAAGAGAAGGTGCTAGAAAGAGATGGCAACTAAGCAAAAGAGAGGTGCGGCGGCAGCGAGCGTCGGGTCCAGCACATGGCCACCGGTGGTACCCCATGCAACGAACACGACGCCAGCGTCGGTATGACCATCGACCGTGACGCCCATGCCGGTACGACCGTCGACCGCGACACCTGCGCCGTCATCTCGACACATGGGAATTGGCCTCCAAACAACACCGGTGAATGTCGAACCTCTTCGGCAGGCATTCTGCATTGAGCGTGCGCTCCAAAGCCTACATCCCACCGCCAGCTACGTCGACGCCCACAACCACACCGCGGTCGGAACTTCGGCGACATCTCCAACCGCGTCGTGATCAAGTCTTCGCCGACAGACACAACCACCCCATGGTCGACACTTGGGGATGGAGCATCCGCCTCCGACTTCTCCGTAGAGACTTCGTACAGCCTCTGCCAAGGACTTCGCACGCCAAGTATATTTATATATTTTTGAGATATACTTTCTATTACTGATGTACTTTCGTTGTATTCTTTTTTTGTGCTTTGTTTCTATTTTATTCATGTATGAATTTGAATTACACAAGAGACCATACTATGTTTATATCAATTTAGCTTAGTCTTTTAATATTATAAGTCCATCCTCTATTTACATCTTAGCTTGACCACAGATCATGTGGCCTGTTTCTCTCGGCCAGCTCCAGGTAACACTTAGGTGGGAAATACACCGCCATTAGCGACGACATGTCCCGGCCTCTTCGCTCCAGCTGTGCAAATATGCTGCCATGGCGGACGGACGGACGCGCCGCCCAAATGGAGTTGCAACCAGAAAAACGCACATGCCCTGTCCTCTCCTTGATCATCAGCTAGTGTAGTAGTATAGCAGTAGCTCCTTTCCAACAACAACGACCACGAGGACGACTACTACTAGATCCTGCAATGCATGCAATGCAGCTGCTGCTAACAAACTCTACGCAATAACGGGCCAGAGAAAGCATGCCAAAGTAGCAATGGTCGATCAGGAGGCTAGCGCCTGCGTATTACCGCTCCACTCCGCAGATTAGGAAGTGCAGATGGATGTCGGAGCATGGATGCACGCATGGCTTTTTCTCTGTACGGGAGTTGGTGTGTGCATGTGCAGGGAGGTTTGGGTTCCTAGCTCTTTTGGTCGGCATGTGGGAGCAAGAGCAGCATCCTCGCTCTACTGATCGATCGATCTACTACTACCACATGGATGGTGGTGGGTTAGTTGCGCACCAAGGTTAAAGAACGCGCTGCTGGTGGCTGCGTACCGGTGGATATGGAATCTACGGAGACCTTAGCTCGCACTTCATGTGGTTCTAGCTAGGGCGACGAGAGACGGGGCCGGGGAGACCGTGATTGAAACGAAATCGAATTTTCAAAAATCAAAAGTTGGATTGAATTTCCGTTTTTGAGTTGCTTTCTTGCTTCCTCAGCCTATCCCGCACAAATCTCAGCGCAAATCATCCCTAAATCCCAGCCATTGCAGCCTGAACAGAGGAAAGCAGTGCTAACACTGTTCATCACCCGATATTTGTCGCTGCCGCTCTGATCTTTGCTGCCGACCGCGCCTCCTCGCGCCTTCTCGAGCCTACACCCACTGCCAGCTTCGCCCCCCTGCCATGCGCCATACCCCCCCCCTCGAGTGCCCTGCGCCGTGTCAAACCTTCCCAGCCACTGCCGTGGATTTCCTTCCCTCTCCGGTGCAACCGCCCTTCCCGCCTATTTAAACAACCCCAACTCCTCCATTAGTAACCATGAGCTTCCCCCGTAGCTAACAAGCCACCCCAGAGCTCCGGCCACCCTCCCCGTCGTCGGCAATTGCAAATTTCCCCAAAGGCAAGCCCTAGACCGATGTCCCATCTCCGGCCAACTACTCTTCAATTCCTTTCACTGGTAGCTTCCCTGAGCACCTAGGAACACAACCAAACTGCCGCCATAGCCCCTCCGCCACTCTTCTTCCCCGGCACCGAGAGCTCCTCTCACCGCCGCCAACCCCACCGTGGCTAGCCTTGCACAGCCATTCCCAGCCCGAACCGCCGCTCCCATGAGCTTACCCAAGTCCTAGTGGTGCTCTAGCACCGGCCAAATTGCCCCAAAAAGCCCCCATGAACCCATAACCTCAAAAAGAGCCGCAACGGGGGGAACCTCGCCGCCGGCGAACGCCGCCTCCGCCGGCCCGGCCACCGCCCAAAACGGAACCCCCTTACCTTCCCGACCCCGTCCATACCATCCTTTGTTGTCGCAAGCCACCGGAGCACCACCGCAAGCCGCCACCATCCTCCTCTGCTTCGGCTGCTCGTGCGCGGGCGGGAGGTAGAAGACGCCACTGTTCCACTCGGCTGGACCGCACCGCGTCGCCGCGCCGTGCCCGAGCCCGACCGCGCCGTGCCCGAGTCCGACCGCGCCACCCCGCGCCGCTCGCACCCGACTGCGCGCGCCCGCGCCCGGCTGCACCACTCGCCCGCGCCGGTCGCGTCTGACCCGAACCAGGCCGACTTGGTCGCGTCAAACCCACTCGCCCGAGCCCGAGGAACAGTACACCGAGCCCAAGGAACAGTGTCGGGTCCGAACCCAAAAATACAAGTTTATACTCCCCGGATTCGTTTCGAGCCCGCCAACCCAAATCCAAGGTCCAATTCCCCATATAGCCCTCCTATAAGCCCAAAACCCCAATTTAATGGAGTTTTCCGTATTTTCTTTATTATTTTATTTTCTTTATTCCTAGCCTAATCCTTCAGGCATGGAATTGATTTATTTTTAATTGTTTTGCGTTAGCCTCCGAAGTCGAAGATTCGCAGGAGCAGGAGGGAAAAGCTCAAGTTTGGGCCCAATCCACTGAAGATTACGGATTAATCGAAATCATAAATCCGCAAGGCAAGTCACACATATTTTGATCATGTTGAACCTACGTTTCTGTTATTTATCTATTTAACAGTACATTCATTATGTTATTTGTGCAATGTTATTTTATGTACAATAAATGCTTAGAATGACATGGTACTATAGTTATGTCCTACCACCCGAAAAAGCCCAGTCTAATTTGATGGCCATATTCACCTTGACAAGACATAGTAATATTAAATATAGTAATATTGTGAATACGATAACTTAGAGAATCAACATTTACTAAATGGTGTGGTATTTATTTGGAAAGTGATTCTAGGGTAAGCGAGGATCGCTGGATCCTATGACCTTAACCGAGGGTGAAGGCAAGTACACAAATCAGTGACAGTGTTGTGGCACTGGACAAGAATTTGTGGGAAGAAACTGCCACCGGTGAAAATACAAGGACTAGACCCTTATGCTGAATAAAGAACATAGTGATCGCTCAACCACAAGCGTTGATACGTCAACCCTGGTCTAGTAACTGCTCAAATTCGATTGAACCTCTACAAACGCAGGGTGAAGGCAAAGTGTGAGTCCATACGGAAGGGAGTAGAGAAGGGCCGTATGGAAGTTGGCGCCATTGTTGTTTTTGTTATTTGATTTGATTATCGGGTGTCCACACAATAGTAGGCTGAGGTAAGTCAGAGGTTACGGCCTGGGCTTGTTGAGGAAGTCTACTAGGTAGAGACTATATAAAGAATTGAGCAGTGAACAACCTTGTTTTCTTAACTCTTTGGCGCGGGGTTAAGGGATCTTGTGGGTAAAGCAGGGCAGCTTTGCAAAGTCATGACCAATTGTATTCAAATACGCCGTGCTTCCGGTAAATGAAGCTGTGTTTAATGGGTGAATCCAACAACAAGGCATAAGTAGATTTGGAAAGAGTTTGGTAATGTTGGTGGTCTGGTAATTGAACCTTGAAAACCCCTAAAGCTTATAAAAAGCTATGATTTTATGTTTAAAATCTGTTTACAACTAAAACTGCATCCACATGAAATAACAAACTTCCCCCATCACCTGAAATCCCATGCATGTAGCTATTGTTGGATTCCGTGTGACTTGCTGAGTACGGTGGTTGTACTCATACTTGCTAAAAACATTAACAGAAATTAGCCAGCAATGAGGAGGCAGATGATGGCGAAGAAGCGGAGCTCTACGAGGTCGAGGATACGTGAAATTAGGGTCGTCTTCCGCTCAGGCATGCCTGTGGCGTTCTTTTATTCTGTAATGTACAACTTGGCTTTTATGCCTTTATATTGTAATAAAGCTGGCTTTTGTCTTAAGCATGTGTTGGCAATGTTATACACTCGATTGATGTAACTCGCAGCTGAACAGTCCTGGGCAGTTGCGAGGGTTTCATAATACTCCCAGATATGGGGGTGTTACAGAGTGGTATCAGAGCCTGCTTGCTTGACCGTAGGATGACCCTAAGTGTGTTAAAAGTGTTTGCAAAAAACTATTTTGTAAAAAAAAATTGCATAAAATATAGGTAGTATTCCTGTATAACTTCTTTTCCCTTTGTCTATATTAGTGTTATTTAAAACTAAGTTTTGTTTCCTAAAACTATTTGTATCCATTCTTGTCTAAATTCAAAATTTGGCGATGTGAGTAGATGTCAAAAAAAAAGGAGAGAGAGAGAGAGAAAAAGTTAGAAAGTGTAGAACTGTGCGCTAATATAGTTGAACCATTTGGTAATAGTATCTTTTTGGCTGTGTAAAACAAGTTGAGATGTGTACCTTGTATGAATGGTATGTGTCCAACTTGTATAATGAATAAGAATTATCTTTGCCTATCTGATAATTTGTTTGCTATAAGTATCTCTAGTCTTACCCTCTTCAAATTCTAGTCTTTCTAATTCACTCTAAGTCCTTATCTATTTCATTCTAATCTTACCTTCAGTTCTGAATTCTTACTTCCCTATTTAACTTTCTTAAAAACTCGCTGCAGACCTAGCTCCCAATCCCATCAAGAACAATCAAGATGGCTGAAACTGAAAATGGATCGCAAGAGCAAGGCAATTCTTATCTAGAAGAAGCAAGGCAGCCAAACATAATAAACCTATTGGTAGCAATGGAAGAAGACCGACATCAAGCGGAACTTCGTCAAACCAGCATGATGGAACAACATACTAAACTATTAGAACAGATTGCTAAGGAAAGTGAAAGAAATAGTCAGCAAGGACTGCCTGTGCAATCAAAGTGGACAGATTTTCACAAGACTAGACCCCCAGTCTTTTCTTCATCACCTGACCTGATGGTGGCAGAAGATTGGTTTAGAAATATAGAAAGAAAGTTAAATACTATTCAATGCAAAGACAAGGAAAAAGTGTTGTATGCCTCCCATCAGCTGCAAGGCCCAGCAGCAGCTTGGTGGATGAATTATCAAACTATGGTTGAAGGTCGAGCCATAACGTGGAAAGAGTTTGAGGATTCTTTTCGTCAAACCCATATACCTACTGGAATGATTGAAGCTAAGCGTCGAGAATTTCTCGCATTGAAGCAAGAAGAATGTACGGTTACAGAGTATCTTCATCAGTTCAACACATTGGCCCGTTACGCCCCTGATGATGTGAAAACTGAGGAAAAAAAGATGGAAAGATTTAGAGAAGGATTGCAGATATCTTTAAAGCATCATATCTCAGCCATAGAATTTAAAGATTTACCTTCAATGGTAAATAAACTTATTATGTCGGAGGAAGCCCAAAAGGAGTTAGAAGGTACACAGAAAAGAAAGATAATACAGGTAACATCATCATCGGATGTACCTCGGAAACGAATAATTCTAACATCCCAGTTCAAAGACCAGCAAGGTAAGAAAATACAAATGAGCCAGAATACCACAACCCCACAAGACACAGTGGGAACCTCCAATTCGAGATGCTTTAAATGTGATGGAGACCATTTTCAGAAACAATGTCCACATTGGCACCCTGCTTGTTTCCATTGTGGCCAAACTGGTCATTTCAAGACTCAGTGCCCAAGAGGAGGATTACCTTCTAAAGTGGCAAAGGCCCAAGTCAGAATGCAGGTACCTTCGCCACGACAATTGACCGCTGTACCAAAACAGGAGGAAGAAAGCCAAAGCCGACAATTTACAGTCAAGCCAGCAAAAATTCAGACGGCAGTTACTACACCAGCAACGGACAAGGACAAAGGAATACTAAAACCAATCCAAGGAAGAATAAATCATATCCCGGTAAAAGAAGCAGGTAGAGCCAACGATGGCATCGTTGATGCATTGAGTCAGACGAAGCACCATAGCGAACAAGGCCAGACAGCTACATTAGAAATCCAGCAGACACTGACAGATCAAATTAAGACAGCTCAAGAGAATGATGAGGAAACACAACAGCTTGCAAAGAAAAGTCAAGAAGAAAATTCAACTAAGTTTGTTAAAGATGACCAAGGGATCCTGAGATTCCGAGGTCGTTATTGTATACCCAATAATAAAGAACTGAAGGACTTGATTTTACGAGAAGCCCACTCATCTCAATTCTCCATACACCCAGGGGAAACTAAAATGTATCAAGACTTGAAGAAGAGATATTGGTGGAGTAGAATGAAAAGAGAGATAGCAAAGTATATCGCACGCTGTGACACGTGTCGAAAGATAAAGATAGAACATCAGAAGCCATCAGGATTATTAAATCCTTTACCCATTCCGGAATGGAAATGGGAAGATATTGGTATGGACTTTATCACAGGATTCCCAAGAACCCGCAACGGTTACGATGCTATTTGGGTAATCGTGGACCGACTGACGAAAGTAGCACATTTCATACCAATCAAGCAGACTTATGGGAAGAACAAACTAGCAGAGTTATATTTAACCAAGATTGTAGTGTTGCATGGAGTTCCAAAGAGGATAGTATCTGATAGAGGAGCACAATTTACATCTGTTTTCTGGGAAAAATTGCATGAGGCAATGGGAACAGACCTAGCATTCAGTACAGCCTATCATCCACAAACCGGAGGACAGACAGAACGAGTAAACCAAATCTTAGAAGATATGTTGCGAGCATGTGCGCTAATATATGGAGCAGCTTGGGATATGTGCTTACCATTTGCAGAATTCTCTTATAATAACAGTTATCAAGTTAGTATCAAGATGGCACCATTTGAAGCCTTGTATGGAAGAGCATGTAGAACACCATTGAATTGGACTGAAACCGGAGAACAAAAGCTCTTAGGACCACAAGTTGTTCAAGATGCAGAAGCCCACGTCAGGATTACTCGAGACAAAATGAAGATAGCTCAAAGTCGACAAAAGAGTTATGCTGATGTTCGAAGAAAAGATTTAAGCTTTGAAGTTGGAGAGTTGGTATATCTTAAAGTTACACCCTTCAAGTCAGTAAAGAGATTTCAAGTTAAAGGAAAACTAGCCCCGAGATATATTGGGCCGTTTGAGATTATCGAGAGAATAGGGGAAGTAGCTTACAAATTGCAGTTAACATCGAATCTGGCCAGAGTACACAACGTATTTCATGTATCCCAGCTACGGAAGTGTCTTCGCCATCCAACAGAGCAAGTGCCAGTTGATGACATAGATCTACGAGATGATCTATCATATAACGAAGAACCAATTCAAGTCCTGGAAACTGCAGAAAGACAGTTGAAGGGTAAAAATGTCAGATTCCATAAGATTCAGTGGCGAAATCATACAGCAGATGAAGCAACATGGGAAAAGGAGACGGACCTACAGCGAGATTTTCCCAACCTACTCCTTGGCCGAGTTGATCTCGAGGACGAGATCCTTTTAAGAGGGGTAGGTTGAAACGAAATCGAATTTTCAAAAATCAAAAGTTGGATTGAATTTCCGTTTTTGAGTTGCTTTCTTGCTTCCTCAGCCTATCCCGCACAAATCTCAGCGCAAATCATCCCTAAATCCCAGCCATTGCAGCCTGAACAGAGGAAAGCAGTGCTAACACTGTTCATCACCCGATATTTGTCGCTGCCGCTCTGATCTTTGCTGCCGACCGCGCCTCCTCGCGCCTTCTCGAGCCTACACCCACTGCCAGCTTCGCCCCCCTGCCATGCGCCGTACCCCCCCCCCCCCCTCGAGTGCCCTGCGCCGTGTCAAACCTTCCCAGCCACTGCCGTGGATTTCCTTCCCTCTCCGGTGCAACCGCCCTTCCCGCCTATTTAAACAACCCCAACTCCTCCATTAGTAACCATGAGCTTCCCCCGTAGCTAACAAGCCACCCCAGAGCTCCGGCCACCCTCCCCGTCGTCGGCAATTGCAAATTTCCCCAAAGGCAAGCCCTAGACCGATGTCCCATCTCCGGCCAACTACTCTTCAATTCCTTTCACTGGTAGCTTCCCTGAGCACCTAGGAACACAACCAAACTGCCGCCATAGCCCCTCCGCCACTCTTCTTCCCCGGCACCGAGAGCTCCTCTCACCGCCGCCAACCCCACCGTGGCTAGCCTTGCACAGCCATTCCCAGCCCGAACCGCCGCTCCCATGAGCTTACCCAAGTCCTAGTGGTGCTCTAGCACCGGCCAAATTGCCCCAAAAAGCCCCCATGAACCCATAACCTCAAAAAGAGCCGCAACGGGGGGAACCTCGCCGCCGGCGAACGCCGCCTCCGCCGGCCCGGCCACCGCCCAAAACGGAACCCCCTTACCTTCCCGACCCCGTCCATACCATCCTTTGTTGTCGCAAGCCACCGGAGCACCACCGCAAGCCGCCACCATCCTCCTCTGCTTCGGCTGCTCGTGCGCGGGCGGGAGGTAGAAGACGCCACTGTTCCACTCGGCTGGACCGCACCGCGTCGCCGCGCCGTGCCCGAGCCCGACCGCGCCGTGCCCGAGTCCGACCGCGCCACCCCGCGCCGCTCGCACCCGACTGCGCGCGCCCGCGCCCGGCTGCACCACTCGCCCGCGCCGGTCGCGTCTGACCCGAACCAGGCCGACTTGGTCGCGTCAAACCCACTCGCCCGAGCCCGAGGAACAGTACACCGAGCCCAAGGAACAGTGTCGGGTCCGAACCCAAAAATACAAGTTTATACTCCCCGGATTCGTTTCGAGCCCGCCAACCCAAATCCAAGGTCCAATTCCCCATATAGCCCTCCTATAAGCCCAAAACCCCAATTTAATGGAGTTTTCCGTATTTTCTTTATTATTTTATTTTCTTTATTCCTAGCCTAATCCTTCAGGCATGGAATTGATTTATTTTTAATTGTTTTGCGTTAGCCTCCGAAGTCGAAGATTCGCAGGAGCAGGAGGGAAAAGCTCAAGTTCGGGCCCAATCCACTGAAGATTACGGATTAATCGAAATCATAAATCCGCAAGGCAAGTCACACATATTTTGATCATGTTGAACCTACGTTTCTGTTATTTATCTATTTAACAGTACATTCATTATGTTATTTGTGCAATGTTATTTTATGTACAATAAATGCTTAGAATGACATGGTACTATAGTTATGTCCTACCACCCGAAAAAGCCCAGTCTAATTTGATGGCCATATTCACCTTGACAAGACATAGTAATATTAAATATAGTAATATTGTGAATACGATAACTTAGAGAATCAACATTTACTAAATGGTGTGGTATTTATTTGGAAAGTGATTCTAGGGTAAGCGAGGATCGCTGGATCCTATGACCTTAACCGAGGGTGAAGGCAAGTACACAAATCAGTGACAGTGTTGTGGCACTGGACAAGAATTTGTGGGAAGAAACTGCCACCGGTGAAAATACAAGGACTAGACCCTTATGCTGAATAAAGAACATAGTGATCGCTCAACCACAAGCGTTGATACGTCAACCCTGGTCTAGTAACTGCTCAAATTCGATTGAACCTCTACAAACGCAGGGTGAAGGCAAAGTGTGAGTCCATACGGAAGGGAGTAGAGAAGGGCCGTATGGAAGTTGGCGCCATTGTTGTTTTTGTTATTTGATTTGATTATCGGGTGTCCACACAATAGTAGGCTGAGGTAAGTCAGATGTTACGGCCTGGGCTTGTTGAGGAAGTCTACTAGGTAGAGACTATATAAAGAATTGAGCAGTGAACAACCTTGTTTTCTTAACTCTTTGGCGCGGGGTTAAGGGATCTTGTGGGTAAAGCAGGGCAGCTTTGCAAAGTCATGACCAATTGTATTCGAATACGCCGTGCTTCCGGTAAATGAAGCTGTGTTTAATGGGTGAATCCAACAACAAGGCATAAGTAGATTTGGAAAGAGTTTGGTAATGTTGGTGGTCTGGTAATTGAACCTTGAAAACCCCTAAAGCTTATAAAAAGCTATGATTTTATGTTTAAAATCTGTTTACAACTAAAACTGCATCCACATGAAATAACAAACTTCCCCCATCACCTGAAATCCCATGCATGTAGCTATTGTTGGATTCCGTGTGACTTGCTGAGTACGGTGGTTGTACTCATACTTGCTAAAAACATTAACAGAAATTAGCCAGCAATGAGGAGGCAGATGATGGCGAAGAAGCGGAGCTCTACGAGGTCGAGGATACGTGAAATTAGGGTCGTCTTCCGCTCAGGCATGCCTGTGGCGTTCTTTTATTCTGTAATGTACAACTTGGCTTTTATGCCTTTATATTGTAATAAAGCTGGCTTTTGTCTTAAGCATGTGTTGGCAATGTTATACACTCGATTGATGTAACTCGCAGCTGAACAGTCCTGGGCAGTTGCGAGGGTTTCATAATACTCCCAGATATGGGGGTGTTACAGAGTGGTATCAGAGCCTGCTTGCTTGACCGTAGGATGACCCTAAGTGTGTTAAAAGTGTTTGCAAAAAACTATTTTGTAAAAAAAAAATTGCATAAAATATAGGTAGTATTCCTGTATAACTTCTTTTCCCTTTGTCTATATTAGTGTTATTTAAAACTAAGTTTTGTTTCCTAAAACTATTTGTATCCATTCTTGTCTAAATTCAAAATTTGGCGATGTGAGTAGATGTCAAAAAAAAAGGAGAGAGAGAGAGAGAAAAAGTTAGAAAGTGTAGAACTGTGCGCTAATATAGTTGAACCATTTGGTAATAGTATCTTTTTGGCTGTGTAAAACAAGTTGAGATGTGTACCTTGTATGAATGGTATGTGTCCAACTTGTATAATGAATAAGAATTATCTTTGCCTATCTGATAATTTGTTTGCTATAAGTATCTCTAGTCTTACCCTCTTCAAATTCTAGTCTTTCTAATTCACTCTAAGTCCTTATCTATTTCATTCTAATCTTACCTTCAGTTCTGAATTCTTACTTCCCTATTTAACTTTCTTAAAAACTCGCTGCAGACCTAGCTCCCAATCCCATCAAGAACAATCAAGATGGCTGAAACTGAAAATGGATCGCAAGAGCAAGGCAATTCTTATCTAGAAGAAGCAAGGCAGCCAAACATAATAAACCTATTGGTAGCAATGGAAGAAGACCGACATCAAGCGGAACTTCGTCAAACCAGCATGATGGAACAACATACTAAACTATTAGAACAGATTGCTAAGGAAAGTGAAAGAAATAGTCAGCAAGGACTGCCTGTGCAATCAAAGTGGACAGATTTTCACAAGACTAGACCCCCAGTCTTTTCTTCATCACCTGACCTGATGGTGGCAGAAGATTGGTTTAGAAATATAGAAAGAAAGTTAAATACTATTCAATGCAAAGACAAGGAAAAAGTGTTGTATGCCTCCCATCAGCTGCAAGGCCCAGCAGCAGCTTGGTGGATGATCTACTACTACCACATGGATGGTGGTGGGTTAGTTGCGCACCAAGGTTAAAGAACGCGCTGCTGGTGGCTGCGTACCGGTGGATATGGAATCTACGGAGACCTTAGCTCGCACTTCATGTGGTTCTAGCTAGGGCGACGAGAGACGGGGCCGGGGAGACCGTGATCCCAAACGTGCCCCTATTAACATGGCGTCAAATTCTTTTGCCCGCACAGTCCAAGTCGTCACTGATGAATAAATACTAAGAGCTAGGCTTAATATGAAATTCTTCGTCGTGGAGCGAGCTAGCTATAGGTATGTAAATTACAAAGCCTTGTCGATTACAGGTAATCACATTTGATGGCTGACTACGACTATACCCATCTGTCTGTAGTACATAGTGGCAAGAACGATACGCATGGAGACGCGTGAGTAACGAATTAAGGCAGCAAAATTATAGGCCGGAATTCTTGCACGCGCGCTGTCTCTGCAAAGCCGAAAAGACCGGCATCCATGCATGGGTCTGAACCCTCGTGCGCAAACGTGAAGATATTCTACACGGCCATAGGGAGCGCTTGTCCGGCCGAAAACAACGAGCTCTCTTCTATCTCCAGATGATGAGCTTTTGATACTAGTATTCTGGCCGGCCACTTGCATTAACCTATGGCTCGTAACGGCTTGTAGCTAGCTGCGGGTAAGGCCTGGCCTTTGTTTAGCATGGGCACGGGCGCCGATTGGGCCCGGAAAAGTGTGCTGCATGCAGGAGCCGCTTTAAGGACGTGAATTTTTGTTACTCTGTCAGACTGTATATGAATTTTTTTGTTACTCCGTACTCTCTTATGAATAGTCCAAAATTTATAAGCCACAACCATAAAGCGAAACAAAAAAAAAACAGGCTCATAGAGAAATTGAAGAATATGTGATGATTACCATGTTGTATCATTCGCGGACTTAAATTAGTGGAGTAATATTTATCAATCTTATTTACGTTATAACAAATCTCTCAAACTTACTCCTTCCGTCCAAATTTATAAGGTGTATTTTTAAAAAATAATTTTGTCTATAAATATATAATGTATTTCATGTTTCAATGTAAAATTAGTGTAATATTTTTTTATACTTCTAATAAATATGCATCCCTATTTGCTATTATCTATACATATACATTGAATATAGTACTTAGAGATAATAATTGTAGATAATCTAGTTATTCTTCTGTCTCATTGATTTATGTATATCTTATAAATTTACACGGAGAGTAGATAGTTAGCCACACTATACTCATGAACAGAGTAGTAAGTGGAGCAGATAAACTGAACGAACTAGATAGCGCTTGTAATGGCAGGGAAGCGAAGCTAAAGCAAGGTTACCTATGCTACTAGAACAGGAATACCTGGAAGCTGAGACCGTGGGCCATTAACCGGTGGTTAGGAGCGTTGGTAATGCGTGCGCACGCGTCAGCTCAAGGGAAAACAAAATCCACGTGAATGAAAGCACTGGAATCCCCATCTTTAATATACGGACAATATATGGACAGCGCTAATTTAACATGCTTGTCCAAAGTATCCAGCCCCAACCATGTATGCACGCAGCAATCAAAAGTTTGGATAAAAGGAAAATGCGGCCAGTGCTGGTACCGGAGCAGCTGGAACAAGAGCATACAAACAGGCCTGCATGCCTATAAACCGAGCCTTGTAATTAATCGGACCGACCGACTAACCCGGCCGACCAAACGGAACCATTGAGTGGTTGGTTTTGGTTTTTTTTTGGGCGTAATAATGCTGCGGAAGTCTCACCCGCTCTAGCTCTGGCCCCTCCCCTAACTCTAGCCGCTGTAGCCCTCATCGGCGATGAGCGGAGAGAGAGATCCGGTCAGTCTCTTAGTTTGTAGATAGTTGTATATTAGTTTTTCCTTTCTTCTCCAAATGGAGGCTACCAATCATCATATCTATTGGTGACGACCTCCTCCCCACGCTATCTTCCTAGCCTCCGACCATCTTCGCTGCTACAGGTGAAGATCCGGTGGTCTCAGGCAATGGAGATATCCTTTCCATCTAGTGGTTCTTCAAAATGGTAGCGGCCTGTTGGCTGAGGTGGCCTCACCTTCCTATCAGGGGTGAGCCATTGCTTTGTCTACCAGGGTGCTTCTTTGCATCTTGGCGGCCCTCTCCTTCAGTGCCAACCCCTAGTTGAAGGAGCCCAGAGCGTTGCCGTTCATTGATGCGGAGGGTTCCATCTCCCTACAGATGGCTTGCACTTTTCTCTGCCGATGAACTCCGGGGGTGTTTGGCAACGGCTTATGGCTTTTGGCTGAAATTTTTGAATTTTGGCTGTTTACGGTACAGATTACGGAGAGACAGATACTCGCTTGCGATTTTGGCTTGTACAGATGTTGGGCTTTTAACGTGTAGATCGTTTAACTTGTAGACCCCGTCTTGAGAAAATACTCCGTTTGAAAGTTAGGTACTGTAGCAAAAGCCAAAAGCCGCCGGCTTCGGAGCAAAAGAACAGGCCCGGACCAAGGTGCCTTCCTCCTCCTAATACCAATAAATTTCCCTACATGGTGTTGGTGTATACCACCTTTTTGGTCATCGTGCTGCCTCCAACCGCTGTGCATCTCTTCCCCTTCTCCCACTCTGGATTCACTAAGGATTTGCAACCACACCGTCTTTGCTCGACCAAGAAGCCCCTGGAATTGCAAACCCAAAAAATCACTTGTTCTCGATGGCACAGTAGTGGACCTCGCCGAGTGCATCGCCAGAAGCTCGTCTCCACGCAGATCCTTGGCCCACTGCCTCAACCTCCACCACTCTAGGAGGCTAACTTCCCCAAGCTAACTCAGGTTGTACTCGATTGGGCTGAAAAGCTGTGGTTTATGATTAAAATTGCACTGTAGCTGGATGAAATTACACTGTAGTTGAAGGTGGCTTATTTGGCATAATTAAATTTAAAAAATAGAAAAAATATGTTAGCTCATCATAGACAACGCAAATCGAATACGGAAAAAAGAACCGGAAAAAAGTTCAAAAAAGCCAAAAGTTCAGAAAAAGACGAAATTTATAAACGGTAAAAAATAAGCCAGAAACTAGAAGCTCAAGCCAAAATGAGCGGGGCAGGCATCCCTGGTGAGGGGAACAATACAAAAGACATCAGGGGCTTTGCTTGTAATTTTTATTTCCTTTGGAGCCCTCCTTTCATGCTTTAAGGGGCTATTTGCAATGTTTTATTTCTTCTAGGCCCTTTATGTAAACTGTCTGGTGGTTGTACCAAACTCGTGTTACTAATCCAGAGCTAAAGACCCTATGGGTCTTATTTCCTTTAAAGAAAGGGCCAAGAAGAGATCAGTGGCGAGTGCATCCAAATTACGAACACGCTGCACGGCCTCTCCGTCTTCCATGCAGGCCCCACCCCAGCCTCGGCTGGACTCAGCTAGCTCATCTCAGCGCCTCAGCCTCAGCCCCTGGCACGCAGACGCAGCTGGGCAACAATAATTGTGCTCCGCGCGCCCGCAAAACACAAGCCCCCGACCCCAATCAATCAGTGATGCATCTGGATGGATTGCACAGCAAAATCTCAGCCCCCCCCCCCCCCCCCCCCCCCCCCCGCTGCTGCTACAAACTACTACAACCCAAATGGAATGGAAATCAAGCAGGCAATCATGCATCATACAGGAATTAGTAAATGTATGGACCACATATACATGTTATATATGTATACATATATATATATGTATACATACATATATATATATATGTATACATACATACATATATATATAGTCATGAAAAAAATTTCATCATAAGACCACCACTTATTTGCTGTGACCATGCATGAGTGGATGGATGGATGAATCCTCACGAGGAGTAATCTACTGAACGCGCTCGATCACCAGGGTCTTTCTTCTTTTGTAGATATACACTCGAATGAAAAGAAAAGCGAAGAAGAAGATAAATGGAAAGGAAAGAATAAACAGAAGAAGGAAACAATGGCACTAATGATCAGAGGAGATCGATCGATCGGTGGGCGAGCTCCCGAGATCGACGAACAAGAAAGGTGTGTACCATCACAGGAGCCAGCTAGAAGAGCTCCCAGTCGAAGCGCGGGATCGGCGAGGTGGTGGTCGCGGCCGCCATGGTGGTCACGGTGGCCGAGGACGTCGACGGCATTGACGACAGCAGGTCGAACGTCTCCCAGTTCGCCGTGGGCGTCACCGCCGCCGTGGCGGTCGCCGGCGCGGGCGGAGGGAACTTCCGCCGCTGCGACACGGGGGGCGGGCGCGGCGGGAGGTTCGGCGCCCGGCCGGCCTTGGCGTGGCCGTTGCCGATGCCGTTGACCTTGGCCGCCGACGCGGCGTTCTTGGCGCGGATGGCATCCAGCGTCTCCACGTACTTCTGCACCCGCTCCTCCTGCACCGGAGTCGCAGCGAATTCAGCTCCCCGCGCTGCGAAATTAATGGCCCCATAAATGGCGAGGAATTAATTTGGCGTGTACGTGCTGACCTGCATTCGCCGCTGCACCTTGACCTCGCCCTCGGCGGCGATGGCGTCCAGCTTGACCAGCTCGTTCATCAGCGCCTCGGTGAGCGTGACCACGTCTGCCTCCACCACCTTCCCGCCCTTGCCCACGATGGTCTCCAGCGCCGACACCTGCACCGGCCACGCCATCCAATTGACCAACCAAATTCGATCAACACCCACCCAATTCGACGGCGGCGGCGACGACGACCGCGAAAAGAGCGCAACCAGAGTCATCACAAGCTAGTACCTTGGTGGCGAGCTTGTCGACGTCGAGGCTGATGCGGGAGATGGACTTGGCGGCGCGCTCCGCCTTGTCGATGCGGCGCTGCTCGAGAAGGCGCTTGGCCTGCGCCGTGGGGTCCTCGAGCAGCACCATCTTGGAGCGGTCTCTGACGCCGGTCATGTCCAAAAACGCCTTGGAGTCCCTCTCCTTGTCCTTGTACACCACCTTCTGGTCCTCCGGGTGCAGCCCCGTCCGCGCCGACATCATCTTCTTCAGCTCACCTGCAACGAACAGTTCGCCACTCCAACTTCTCAATCAGCAGCTCGAAACCAGAACAAATCGACCCAATCCACCAATCCAACGTCGGCTGTACTACGCGTGATGTGGGCGCGTGCATTACCGAAGGAGGCCTGGGAGTTGATGTAGATCTCGTGGTAGACGCCGTTGAACTTGACCTTGACGCGGATGGTGGGGACGAGAGCGGCGGGGGCGTCGGAGTCCGGGCTCCGCTTCTGCACCAGCATGCCGCCGGGCCGCACCTCCCACTCGTCCTCCTTCACCGCCTCCTTCACCGCCGCCGAGGTCAGGGGAGGAGGAGAGGCCTCCTTCATAGCTGCCGCCGGGAATGTACCTTTGGCCTTGGCGCGCATCATCTTCTCATGGTACGTATATGCACCCTCCGCACGCGCAAAGAATCAACCACTCCCGTACTCTAGGTGACAACAAGAACCAAGAACGAACAAACGCTCCTCTTCTCCCCACCCCAAAAAATCTCTTCTTGGCCGACGCGGATGATCCCCTCTGCCGCCGCCGCTGCTGCTGCAAGAAGAGGCAAATTTGGAGGCGCTGGATCTGGGCAAGACCAGAGATACGATTCTTGCTGCAGTACAGGTGCTCCCTGGCCTCAATGGGGGAAATTAGGATCAGGGAGGGGCAGCACCGCAGGCAGGCAAGCAGTCAGGTAGGTGAGGGTATCAGGCATTTCTATAGTTAGTGACAATCTTGTCTCCAAATTATTCTATATCATCTATTAATAATATTAAAGGTAACTATTCTAATACATTGTCTCTTAGTATTGGTCACAATCTTGTCTCCAAATTATTCTATATCATCTATTAATAATATTAAAGGTAACTGTTCTAATATATTGTCTCTTAGTATTGGTCCATACAATAAACACAGCACATTTTATACTTTTTTCAACTAACGGCCCCATATGGCAATGTAACCTGTTATTAAGGGCCTGTTTGGGACCGCTCCACTCCACGTTTTTCAGCTCCGCTCTATGGGCCTGTTTGGCAGAGCTCCACCAACTCCAGATCCACCAAAAACAGCTCCACTCCACGAATTTTTACCCAAACGCTCCAGCTCCACGAAATCTGGATCCACCAAAATACTGAATCTAGCTCTAGATTCATGAAATCCATGGACTTGAGGTGCTCCACGAAACCTTGTTTCGTACCTACTCGTGGAGTTGGGTGGTAATTACCCACTTTTTACCACTGGTTACACACCCCATCCCATACCAACATAAAACTCATGGGCAAAACAGGCCATTCCCACCAAAAACTCAGTTTCGTGGATCTGGAGCTGCTGTGCAAGCCAAACGGTTTTGTCTAGCTCCATGGTGGGATCCCAGATTCACGGTGGAGCTGTTTTTGGTGGATCTGCTGCTCCAGATTCATTTTTCAGTGGTGGAGCTCTGCCAAACAGGCCATATGTTTTTTAGCCAAACAGGTTAAGCTCCACGCACTCTGTTCGAGGAAAAAAAGGTGGAGTTGTGAGAGCACCTAAAGGGGTGCTCCACAAATTTTAGGTTTTTTGTGGAACTGCTCCACGGTAGAATTCATGGAGCAGAGTTTGTGGAGCAGTTCCAAACACGCCCTAAACTCACCTCTCTCTCTCTCTTCCCTCACATTATTTGCTCCCACCAAGCCTACCCCTGTGCTCCCTCGTCTTCTCCACCACACTGGCCACCGACACTATATGTCACTGCCATCGTCTGCCGCTGGCTCCCTCGCCACCACCGCCGCCCTCCCCTTGCTCCCTCGCCATCACTACCACCACCCGCTGCTTGTTCCCTCGCCATCGTAGCCTCTTTAGCACCGTCTTCACCCGGATCTAAGCCGGTGGATGCCAGATCCGGTTGGACCTGATTAGCTCCGAGTCGTCGGTGGTCAGATCCGTCCAGATCAGAGCAATGATGTCACCTCCCACCCCTCCGCCGCCCTTCTCCCGCCCTCCCCTACCTCTGCCGAGCTCCACCTTCCCCTTTGTCACCATTGCCGATTCTGAGATCATCACCATAGACCAAACCAGATCCAGCCCACCAGCGGTTGGATCTAATCGAGCCCAACCGGATCCAAATGTCGGTGGGCTAATCTAGCCAGATCAGGCAATTCTCTGATCTCCTCGTGTTTGTCGCCATCATGTTCATCGCCGAGCCGGTCACCATCGGTCTGCCGCGTCACCGTGTCTTCACCGCACTTGGGTCGCGCCACCATGTGGGCCCCACAAACTGCCTGGGCAACGGACGGCTCTACTATAACAACACGCGGCATTGTCTTTTCGTGCGTTGGTTTGTGTGAAGCAATCATCATCTGAAGACACGATGACTTCTCTTATCTCTCCTCATTCTCTCTTCCAACTCAGTTTTTTGATGATGTGGCAAGCTAACCAATGGTTATTGTTAGACTATTGAGATGCCCTGAGGAGGAGGGGAGGTGGGGGAAGAAAGAGAGATGAGAAAGAGGGGGGAGGGAGAGAAAAGGAGAAAAAACAAAGGGTATAACTCAAGTACAGGGCGGTAGAATATCTATTTATATTTACATTAGTAAACATAGGAAAATAGAAATCATCATGTTTATTCTCAAAGCTAGAAATTCTCATGTTGATCGAAAGAAAAAGTAAAAAATGTAGCCATCCATCAAGCAGACCAAAATGATAACGGCTTAGATTAAAAGAAAAAATTCATATCAAGTACAATAAAAATAACTAAAATTTTATATAAAAATAGTATTTAGATTTGTATATGAATTCTAACCTAAAACTGAAATTTGGAATAGAAAATAGAAATTTGATTTCCATATGGTCTCCAAAGAACTTCAAAGTAAAACTACAATTCAAAATAAAATTACTAGTTGGATTTGTATACAACCTCAAACCAAAAACTAGAATTTGGAATAAAAATAAAATAAAATTAGCAATTTTATTATCGCACAAATTCCAAAGTAACACTGAATTCAAAATAAAAATTATTAGTTGGATTTGTATATGACTTCAAATCTAAAACTAAAATTTGGAATAAAAATAAAATAAAATTAGCAATTTGATTTTTACATGAACTCCAAAGTAAAACTGAAATTCATAATAAAAATTAGTAGTTGGATTTGTATATAAATTCAAACCTAAAAATAAAATTCAAAATAAAAAATTAGCAATTTGATTTTCATACGAACATGAAAGTAAAATATCTAAATAGCTTAAATCTGGAATAAAAAAATACTAGTTGGAGTTGTATGTGATTCCAACTTAAAATTATAAAGAAAAAACTCCATGTCATGTAGAATCCAACAATATGAAAATTTGGAATAAAAATCAAAGGAAAATTAGCAATTTTAGTTTTTTTATATGAATTCCAAATTAAAATCCCTAAACATCTCAAATTCAAAAAAAATGAAAATTACCAAGTGTATTTATATATAAATCCAACCTAAAACTAAAAAAACTTCATGTCATATAAAATCCAAAAATATGCAAATTCAAGATAAGCCACCATATTACTCTCAAGAGTTAGAAATTGTCATGTTAATCGCTGAAAAAAGAGAAAAGATCTACACCGTTGATAGTGGTGGGTTCAAAATATAACACTATAGATTAATAGGCTATAAATTGACAGTACACTTTGGTAACAAATATGACTATAGTACTGTAGATGCATACAACACATTATATATATATATATATATATATATATATATATATATATATATATATATATATATATATATATATATATATATATATATATATATATATAGGAAAGGGAAATGGGACTCCTAGGAGTCCAGGCACCTAACCTATCAACCATTAGATCGCATTGTGATGTGCTAATGTGTATTAGGTATGAGATTAACGGGTATACCCATTAGTCAATAATGCTGGCCGCAGTATTCAAACGGAAGAGTTATTAGTGCAAATCGGATTATTAATTGCCATAAATATGCAGCGATTTGAATGTGCGTCATTTCTCCGTTGTGATGTGCGTGAGCGATGCGAGGTATCCGGCTTGCCTTGCATGCTTGATACGGGGTGGTTATTGCCATAAATATCAATCTTCCTGATGTTACCATACACATACTTTTTTGTACACGTCAATTTCTAATGATGTACACACATACATCAAGCATTATTTGCCTTAAATAGAATGTCTGCTCAATGTGTCATTAACGTGAATTGGTATGTGTATTGGTGATGTATTATTTCACTTGAAGTGGGTATACAAATCCGTACGGCAAAATTGAAAGTATCTCGATTGTACATATAAATTTAATATTATATGGTTTCTACAAAATATCATTACGTGTAACATATCATGAATCATTGTGATCGAATCGAGTATTATACTCAATAAAATTTAGCGTTTTATTTACGGCCACAAACGTCATAGAAAAAACGAGTATGTTGACTTGCATTATTTCCTTTAATTTTTTGATGGCGCATGGAATGATCTAGAGTAGCAAATACGTGTGTGATGTTAGCATTCAAGGTTACATTCTTTTGTGAATTTTTCATCTAAATCGGACAACAAAAAATTATATTAAGAGGTTGGAGACGAACAGCACTGAAATAACGTGTATGTTTACTTACATATTTTTTTTACTGCTAGAAATTCTGATCAAATGGATCATTGTGATCAAATGGAGTATTATACCCAGAAAAAAATTTAAGTGGTCTTATGACGGAAGAATAAAAACTGTGTTGACTTTCATTATTTTTTATTCAAGGTGAGTGCATACAGCCTTCAAAAGCAGCGTGCTTTGCCTGATCAGTTTTCAATTTGAGCCCGGCAATTTGTGTTCCAAGTAAACGTTTACCCGTAAACTATCATGTTTCAATATGGAAAGCTCACCAAAACTTGTATTCAGTTTATTGTCAAGTTAGAAGTTTTGTACCATTTATAGTCAGGCCTAGGTATAAGACATCAAGTTGATTTGTATGAGGCGCTTCCTCAAATTTCATACACTCGATGGTTTTAAACAGTTTCACGCCATCTTCACAGGTAAACATGTAATTTCAAAGTTTCAACATCAAAACAAGATGTGCAATGAGCTAACAAAAATCATGGTCGAAATGACGCATGAATTAGACAACATCATATCATGTCTACAACAGTTTTTGCGTGCAGAGACATCGCAATACAGAGAACACGGCGAATACAACACCCACTAGTGTACTTCAGATTTAACATGTAAACATCACACGGTCAGGAAAGTTAATCCTCGTCTGCCTTGGCATCAACAGCTGCATCGTTTTGCTCTTGTGGCAAAGACTCTTCATCCAATTACCTTCTCTGGGCCTCTTGCTTTTTGCTTGTTCCTGACCTTTTGACTGCATTTTTGTTCAAACTCATTGTACAGATACATGGCCAAACAAAGAAGCAATAGTATGGTCTAGTTTTTCATTTCCTTCAATGAAAGTCCGTAGCTCCATACCTGTCACAGTTATGTATGTTGGAGTGTCATGTGTGACCCATGAAGATCTATAGATACAACATTACAAATAAGTAGTGAATTGAATAATTGCCACTGAAAATGTTTCAAATTGAGTATACACTCTGTTAGGTTGACATACCTAAGAGAGTTGACATCCTGGTATTCTGAAAAATTTGATGTTGACATACATACCAACTCGAAGGATCAAAACCAATCGGACAAATACTAAAGAAAAATCTAAAAACATGTTTCAAAGAGCTAGGTATTCCTAGCTACTATCTACAGATTTCATTACACATTTAAACTAGTGAATCAATCAGAACCCAAATCATGATTTACTAGATCACATATGGCCTATCCAATCCATCATGAGTGTGAGTACTTGTACACCACAAGTGTCAGTACTTTTACACATGAATCAATTCGAAACAAAATTTGTAACTTGATCCACCATCTAGAATTGCATCTGAACTTGGGGTTTTGAACAAACCCTAAAAATGTCACCTCAAATAGGTCAAATTTTAGAGCCGAAACATTGATTTGAAGAGCCTATGGTGGTCTTGTAAACTCAGCATCATCTTCCTCCTTGCCGGCAAGAATCATCATTCCGTATATATGGGAATAAATCATTGATCGACCCTCAATTCAGGAAACAAACTGACAAAATCCCGAAATTATAAAATAGTTGAAATACAAACGATATGGGTGGCGGAGGTAGGAAGCTGTGGTGGCTGAGGCGCCGCGGTGGTGTGAATCGGGTTGAGGCGAGACCGCCGCCGCCCTCCTTGTGGTCGGATCCATCTTCGGTCGTCATCGGCCGCATACTTGCCAGATCTGAGCTCTTCCTAGGCCGCTGCCACCTTCTCGGATCTGGCTCAGCCTGGATCCAGACGCCAAGGTCAGCGCCGCTATCTCCTCGGGGCGCCGCCTTCTCCTCGCTGCCCCAGATCGAACGCCGCAGAGGCGGAGGGTAGCCGGGGATCTTCCTCTTGACCCATTCGCCGGACTCCGACGAGAAGCAGAGGAGCGTGGCGTGCTCGTTGCCGATCACGTACTGGAGCTCTGCAACCATGTACCGCCCGCTGCCTCCCGGAGCGGCGACGAGGCCGAGGTTGCAGACATAGTACCCCGGTATGGCGGCTTGGGCGATGCGGACCGTTAGCCCGGCGGCGTGTGGCCTCGCGGAGGAGTTGGGGGAGCGGGGCGGAGAGGTTTGGACGAGGAGAAGGCCGGAGGGGTCGGCGACGAGGACGCAGGGGAGGGCGGCCGTCGACATCGCCCTAATCTCGCCAGATCTGAACGACTGGGCTGGCATCCGGTGAAGCATCCGCACTCGATTTGGGGGGAGAGGCGAAACCGGGGGAAATGATCGATTTGGGGAGAGGCAAGATGGGGGGAAATGCGCGATTTGGGGGAAGATGCGAGACCGAGATTCCGATCTGACCCAAACAACGGGTCTGGCGCCTCCCAAACCCGTTAATCGTCTTTCCAGGCTAACTGTGCGTGCGCACGATCGGACGGCTCCGGAATAAGGAGTCCGGACACCTAGGAGTCCTCAATACTTTTACTATATATATATATATATATATATATATATATATATATATATATATATATATATATATATATATATATATATATATATATATATATATCGGAATGAGAGAAACCAACCCTATAATTAAAGCAATAGAGAAGAAGGATATCTGATAGCAACGAGAAGGCTCTACCAAGATGGAAGTTCATCAACATCTTAGCCAAATCGGTGAATAAAATATGGTTTCCATGGAGAGAAAATAAAAGAATGTGTAGCGATAGGACTCGGCTTCCTCATGCTAGCATTTGGCTAGCAAGCATCTGCATATGCAAAAGTCAGGGAGAGCCTGCTGCCATCGTCCACCATGGGGAGCAAATCGATAAAGTCAATTACGATGTATAGCCTTGGTCAAATTCCATTGAAAAAAAACAAATTAGTCTAACGCAACTAAATTGTCCCTTGGTTTAAAATAAATATAGCCACGCAAATTGCATGGATCATCCGACTAGTTTATACCGATAAAACAAGGCATGCAAGTGAGTGACAGCTTGTGGAGAGTTAAACAAACATGGTAAACAGCAGCCGGGCGAGTCCGCCGAGCTGACGGCCGAATGGAATGGAATGCATCAGCAAAAGGATCGATCGACATTTCGGCAGCAGCTCCCTTCAGTTTCTCGAGGAAAAAAAATGGCGTGCCAATGCCATGCCTATGCCGTGCGATGGAGGGGGGCCAAGGCGAAGCGTGGACGGCTCTGTTCTGCGCGCGTCTTGCTCTGTTTCGTGCTGTGCCACTCCGTTTTAACCATCCGGCCCAAACGCTTCGACCGGCGGTGAAGGCGAGAAGACACCGCGCGACGCGAGCGGAGGTAGGGAGGCTCGCTGGTGACGGCGGCTTGGCGGGTGCCGGCCTTAGCCTCCAAGCAACCGCCTCGGCCAAACCAGCCACTGAATTCGTGGGCAACTCGGCATAGGCACCAACCTTCCTTTTCCTTTCTTTCTCTCCTATGCTTTTCTTTCCTTTCCTGTTCTCCTCTGTTCCCCTTTCACTGACGAAGAAAAGAGAGGAGGGCTTCACGCACACTGCAAAGCCGTCCTTCACCTGCAAGTGCTGCCGGTGATAATAATTGGAGAAGTGACAGCCTTAGTACAATACTTTCATCATACTCCCGTCGCCATGGATCACCGAAGGACTTCGCTGACCAAGATGAAATAGGTCTGTTTATTATGGCATGCACCGGCACTGGACTACCGATGACCTCATTCTAGTAGTCGCAGGATACTGGTGGTCTCGTATGATGGAAGGGCCTAAATTTACCCTACTGCCGTGAGGCCATTATGGTGATAGGCAATGCTGCATGAGTGATGCACTCAAGCAGAGATGGCAATGGCCGCAGACGGCGACAGCCTCAAAGGCATATTTTTTTTAGCTTCTAAAAACTACATTTTAATTTTTTTTACAGTAATTAGCTTTCAAATAAACTGTCTTTTTAAGATAGAATCTACAAATTAATTATAGTATATATTATAAAGATTTTATTTATATTAGCTAGAATTATATATAAAATTTTATTGTCTTATACTCTCTCCTACAGATAACCTAAAAATCATTGGCAATAACGGAGCAGCAACGAATGCAACTATTGTTGAAAATATAAGCACATGTAGGTTCAATTTATTCCATAAATAAATCATGACATCATGCAAGCAAAATAACAGAACCATCACAGGCATAACAGATCTATACATGTAAACCAGGAAACTGTACATGAACAGATCTAGGGCCTGTTCTTTTTGGCTGCGGCTTGTGGCTTTTGGCTGCGGCTTGTGACTTTTGGGCTGTTTGTACAAGAGATTACAGAGTAACAGAAACTCACAACAGTTTTTGCCGATATAAATGAAGTCAGTAAAGTATGTACTACAATTAACTAGTAGACCCTATCTTAAAAAACTACTTCATTTAAAAGCTAGTTACTGTAGAAAAGCCGAAAAGCAGCTTTTAGAAGCTGAAAAGAACAGGGCCCTAATACGGAGAACATGACTGTTACGTACCGATGATTTTGTTCTGATCGGTTTGCCGATGTTGACGCTGCAGGCACGGTGAGGATGACACGAAGTCGGTGACGATTCGCCGAAGCCGAACGACGAGGAAGACGAGCCAGAGCTACAGCAAGCAGTCGCGCAGAACGCTTCCCAAAAACCTTATTCGCCCTCCCGGTGCAGGACTTCGAAGGCGACGGTTCCGGAGACCTGCTCTCCCGAACGGCAGTGCACGGCAGCGGACGGGACGGAGTAGACTACGTGGGACGGCGCAGTACAAAGGAGGAGGCAAAAACCCTAGATTGATTCGCTTCCTGCTGTATGGAGGCGGCGACTCAGTATTTATAGAAGAATCAGGACGTGTGATCAAGACGCCTGCACGTTCTCCATAACTCGTAACTGAAACGGATTAGTCACGCGTAACCGATCCGGATTCACCGCCACTCAAAATAGCAAAAAATAAAACTGCAAAAGGAAGCCGCGTCTGCGCAAGCATCTGGAGCCGATTTTGGCGGACCATTCATGTAGGTGCCGTGCGCCCCCACCCCGGCGAGGCGAGCGAGCGCGCGCGTGTGATCCTCTAGTTCTCTTCCACACATGCCTCAAGTGGCTAAGAGTGCACCATCCCTTTTAAGGTGATCTTCCTCTCCTAGAACTAGCAATATGGTACTAAAGATTACATACAACCCTCCTTTACATAAGTGGACTTTTGAGATTTAAAAATTATTCTTATAGGCTTGACCCACATAATTCAACAACTATGGCTCGCCCGTCATTGTTCCTTCGATGCATCGGTCGCGCTTTACAGATGCAGTGCTCCGGTAGCAGTAGTTGCACCCGCACCACTCGGATACGGTGTGTACTGTAGCTTGACTGGTCAAACAGAGCTGCCACTCGAGCAGTAAAAAAAATCGACCTTCTCCGGAGCGAGCGAGCGATCATTTTTACAGCTTTACTGGCCACGTTGGCCAAGCCATTCAAGTACTGAAGCTGAGGTAAAAACTTTTCTCGCACGCGCTAAAAAGAGGAGGGAGGGAAGCCACCAAAAGGTGACGGGGCCCAGGCCGTCCCACCCGATGGTGTCATCTCACGCGGGAAGACAGCGCAGCAGCCAAACGGACGCTTCCGAGCGCGCGGGCCCCACCTGTCACCCACCGCTCGCCGAGGAGCCGCACCGACAGCGTGTCCACATGGAGGTCATACAGCCCTCCACGTAGGCACCGGTGGGCCGCGCGCCAACCGGCTTGGCTACGCCTCTGGAGGTGGGTCCCGTCCGCCAGTGACGCGGCACCGCCTACTATACTAGTCAACATTAACGCTGCCGCTAGCCAACATTAAGCTGACTTCCTGGGAGCGGCTACCTGGTTCCTCTCGTCTTTATTTTACATAAAAGATAAGATATAGAATTATATATTTATCACGTATCTTATTTATCTCACTTTTATTATACATATGTATCTCTCCTTAACTTCTTTCACCACTCATGTCTTTATTCTAAAACCACTTCTTCCAATTATTACTATTTATTTTAGTCAAAAGCCATTAGTTATATATAAAAATCATTAATTATAGCTAACAGAACATGCCATGAGATATTCGAGATATGCGCATCTAGCATGTGTCAAAACCTCATCAGATTCTTCTGAAGCTTCGCCTCCTCAAAAAGAAAAAAAAAGATTCTTCCGAAGCTAATCTGTCAATTGGAAATGCCTAATCAGTGTGTTGTCACGTGTTAAATGTCACAAATTTGACAGTCCTCGCGTTACATTAGGCCGATTGAATAGCTAGTGCACACGGGGAATCAGAATTCACTATTATGTTTATACCTTCCAAACTAATGTACTCCATTGTTCAAATGTAAAGAACAAGTTCTTATATATGTGCCTACAGAAATTATGCTACTTATTTAAGGGGAGAGCGCTTTCTAATAATAAATTTTCATGTCTTTTCCCCAAACAAAGTTGTACGATTATACAAGGATCATACAAAATAAAAAAGGGTGAGATTTAGACAGAGAATTGTAGTATTTTGATCTGTCGTCTGCACAAGCACGATTGCCTAAACCACCCCCTACCCTCTTCTTCCCTTTTTCGATCCCCATTATCTGAACTCAATCCAACATCATAAAAAATAGCAGAGGATTTCTTCTCTGTGTCAACATCTCCATAAATACCAAACAAAAAAAGCATTCACTTTTATTTAGTGATGTGAGGGTTTAACAACGAGAAATTTGTCGGTTAGTTTTTGACAATCAGCCAAGAAAGTGAGTAATAGTCACTTGCAGGGCACTTGATTATGTTGTACCAGCCAAGAAAAAGAGATCAGTGTCGTACCTGGACACTTAAAAGGAAAATTAAAACACCAATAGAATTAATTAGCTCCCATACTGTAACTCTATGAAAACTATACAGATGCTTTCAAGTTTCAACTAACTTGTGATAACTAGAAGCACATGACAAAGATGCATGATGACTGATGAGTACATCTCCCTTCCTTGCAACTAATCTTTGCCGTACTCTGTCATTGTTCGTCTGTTGGTAAGAACAACTTATATCTCTCACTTAAAGAGGCAATAAAACATCCAAGAAAGTGAGTTAAAGTCACTTGCAGGGCACTTGATCATGTTGTATCAGCCAAGAAAAGCGGGCTAATATGTTTCAGTGTCGTACAGAAGCTTGCAAGTTTCAACTAACATGTGATAACTAGAAGCACATGAAAAAGATGCATGATGAGCGCTACATCTCCCTTCCATGCAACTAATCTTTGCCGTACGCTTGCCATTGTTCATCTGTCGGTAAGCACAACTTATATCTCTCACTTAGAGAGGCAACAAAACATCCATAAAAGATTAGTTAAGCAGAGCCAATGCCCCAAGCTGTCAACATTAACTAGATAGAGCAGCGCGCTATGCTGCGCCCTGAGAGACAGGAAACGTAGGTTCGCATGGAAAATATTTGGAGATGCGCAGTTTGATACTTTGAAGTCTTAGACAACTGCCAAAATTAGCATTGCTGGCCCAATCTCCAGTTCACACATTTTCCAACCTATAATGACCAATCAAATATTACATGGTTCCTTTATTTTTCTTTCTTTTTACCTGAGCTGCTGAGTCTTCCTGTAAAAATATGGGAATGGTACCTGGGAAAGGCAAGTTCAAATAGTCCAAGACCAACGACGCAAACAACAGGGGTCAGTGTTACTGGACTGAATTTTCTGCAAAGAGAACCATGTGAATGTTAATACCTTGAAAAATTGGGCACGAAAGGACTACATTGCAGTGTAAGAACAAGTACTATTGGATGTGCACTTAGCATATGCGCCCCATATTGTGTTGTATCCAAGAATCATGTTGAGGATCTAAGCAACAATCAGACCCTTGAGTTTCTCTCTTCGTGTGAACATATCTCTCTGCAAAAGCCCTAATAAGCCATAAGTAGTATATTTGTATTACAATGTCAAAAATATTCAATCTATCAATGCAAACAAAATTATTGATCATACTCTAAACAGAAATTTCCAAAACGCAAGAGAGAGCATGGATAAACATCCACTTCCAACAAAAAATAAGGTGTAAGAATTGAGCAAATGAGCGCCACCCTACCTGGCGAATACTTGCAGAGTCATTTGGATCGAAGCCTCTCGCTATTGACATCGGAACAGATGAAACAAAGCAATAGGAAAAACACACACATTGTTATAGCCCTTTACGACTACCTTAGGATCTTTATGACCATCATCTAGCCGCTACGATCACCTCCTATAGCCATACGACTACGTTCAAAGGGCTACGACCACCTCCTGTGTCGCTACAACCGTTCTACTGGATCTCCGACCACACTAACAGTTGTTACTACCACACTGTGACCCCTCCGATCACTCTTCTCTGCTCTGACCACATGGTCGTAAACTTCAGCTGAAGTTATGAACACGCTCATTGCTTCTTTTGACCTGGAGTCACTGCTGGACCCTTCATCATCCTTCTTCACTGTATTGGCCTCCCACTCAGTGTGCATTAGAAGCAAGTGCTCTTCTTCACTGCTGCCATAGTGACGGACTCCCTCCTCATGCACATTCAAATGGCTGATCAACTCTTCAACCGTCATCGCCTTGAAGTCTCCAAATTGCTCGAGTGTGTAAAGGGATTTTCTCACCACATAGTTTTCCTTCATCTTGTCCTCTAGGCCTCGGATCTTACTGACAATGGATGCCAGCTTCATGGCAAAGTCGTCGACCGATTTGGTGTCTTTTATGTGCGGGTTCTCGAACTCACTCTTGAGATTCTTCACAAGCGCCTCCTTGATGCGATAAGCACTGACGTGCGTCGTCTTCAAGGTGTCCCGGGCCTCCTTGGTAGTCTCTCCGCTAGCAGCATGTCTTCTAGCACAGCTTGGAAGATTGCTGCGAGCACCATCTGGTCCTTCCTTTCGTCCACTGCCTCCTTTTCCACGATTGCGTCCTGCATGCCTTGAGCACGCATGAACACCTTCATCTTCACATGTCAAGTCATGTAGTTGCTCTTCATGAGCATAGGGTACTGAAGGCTCACACTACCTTCCCTTGCCAGTGCCTTCGACGAGGCCTTGCCGTCACCAGTGACTACCACCCCGGCGACTGTGGCATGATCTTGGGCATGCAAGAATAAAGAATTACGAGCTTTGATACCAAATGTTAGAATCGAAAACCTACACTCAATTGCAAATTCTGAGTGGTAACTCACACATGCACACAAACACAGTGGAGATGATGAGACACATGAGCTTAGTGGCGTTGCAACTGCCCTACGCCTTTTCCTATTTTCTGTTATTGACTCGCTTGACTAGACGAGATACACAGAATGATTACAAGCTGAGGGATTGCTCCGGCCGAAACACACGCCATGATCCTAATTACCCGCTCAATGCACATGACTAGATAACACACGACTAAACGTGCACATGCACATGCACATGCTATCACAACTAAATGTATACAATGCAATGCAGACATGATTAGTGCAAAGTACACAAACTAACAATAATGCTCAACACTTCTAGAATCTTTTCAGTAAGAACACATTTTCTTTTTTATTCCCTCCTTTATTTTTAAGTGACACTTTTGACTTTTCATGCTATATAAGATGTGACTTTGACCGTTACTTTTCATAACTTTATCTTATTATTATATATTAATAAAATTAATATGTTATAAAAGTATCTTTAAGGATAAATATACAGTTTTTCATGTAACCAATCTAAATAATTTTAAATATATTAGTTATTAATCTTTAGAAAGTTTAACAACACGGATTCTAAGATGTCACTAAAAAAAGAATAGATACAGTATTAGGGTTGCACTTCTGTAAGAACAGAAAAGAATAAGATTTGGAAGAGTGGGCCGGAGAAAAAATCGAACTGTATGTGGTCCGTTCAGCCCGGCCTAGTAGGAGTAGTCGGGTGCGGCTTTCGTGGTCGAGCTAAACCGGGCCTGGCCCATGGTGCATAGGTAAACCCGCACGAAGCGGTCCGAACCCAAGTCCGTTTGGTAAACCCTGAGGCTCCTGCTCACGCCGCCGCCGCGCTAACCAAACCACGCCACAGCCGCCGCCGCCCATGAGAGGCCGCAACAGCCGCAGCCCTTCGGCCGCTTCCACCTCCGCTGCCGCATCGACTTCTAGACTGCACGACCATGAGGACGACTCCACCGTAGCCTCCGAGGAATCGGGCGACGATGAGGTAGCCCGAAGTCCTTGCGTTTTCGTTCCTCGCCCCACGGATCACAGAACCCTCACGGGAATTCGTTGGCTCCGCAGGTGGTTTCCTCGTCGTCGGGGTCGGAATCGGAGAGCGACGGCGACGCAGAGCGGGAGCTGGAACGCGCGCTCGCCGACGTGCCGTTCGGGGAGCTGCAGCGCGCGCGCGCCGACGGGTCGCTCGCCGCGCGGGCTGCTTCTGCCACCGCCGCGGCGCAGAAGAAGACTCGCAGGGAGAACAGGAAGAGGTCCGGTTCGACGCCAAGCTGGTTCCTTTTTGGTGGGTTCTGCTGTTCCTGGTGAATGTTTGTACTGACGGGTTCATGTGATTTTCGAATAGGCCAATGGAGATAAGCACTAATGTGCGGCCTCCGAGGTTCAGGGAGGTGATCCAGGTTCCCAAGAAGGTGAGTTGCTTGTGCAATTCAGTTCAACTGTAGTGCGTTGCAGGGAGGAGTAGAGATCGGTTCGATCGGCTTAGTGTTTGGTAGTTAAATTTTAGCCTTTGTGAGTTGAAAATCTGTCCGTGTTATTATCATTGTGCGAACTTATACACAGATAACAGGCAGTCTCTATGCCTTATGACACTCGGTTTTAAACACATATTTACATTATATATGCAATCTTCGTGAATAAGATAGCCTGACAAATGCTATTGTGGAATATTCATGAACCCATTGATACTATATGAGTAAAAGACGATTTTATTGCAGTTCGAGTTTATTTTTGTATCAGCTTCATTGTTTGAAGCTCCGGTGCATAGGTGGAATTCATAATATAATGGATTCCTCCCTTGGTACTTAGTCCAATTAAATGGTTTTTTGGGCAAAACCTATGAAGAAAGATCACTTTAAATCTGTCTTTTTGCTTTCTTAATCTCTTTTTAAAAATCTTTTGTGTTTTTATTGATATTAGTTAGATTTGAGAATAGGATATCATAAACTGAAAAGCAGTTAATATATGAACTTACGTTCCCTATCTCACCCATAGTATGCTGAACTTCCTGTTGTTGGTTTACATGTAATGGGGTGGTTGGTGTAATTATACTCTAGCTCGGTCTCCAGTGGCTTACCACATACTACCTTTGGAAATTTGTTCCATTTACTAAATTGCTCTTTCCTTTAGGTTGTAAGGGATCCAAGATTCGAACCTATATATGGACCTCTTGACAAAGAAGGGTAAGAATTGAATGCACTTGCACCATTGCAACTCATGCTTTAAACTATTTTATTAGTGAACTTCTACCTTGCTTTTATAGGGTGTGTCTTTATGCTTCATACCATTTAGAAGCTCTGGATTGTGCACTTTTTAATCTTAGCATGTTCTATTTGAATCCTGTTGAAAAAGGTGGACAAATAACTGGTTTTATTTGCCTAGTTGATTACTTTAATTTGTTTCCCTTCCCATGTCTCCTAAGGTTTGATCCTATACGGTGTTATATTATCGCTTAATCTGGTATTAAGTAGTTTAGGTGTCATTTTCCATCATAGTGTGTGACATCTTGATGAATTTTGTTGGCATGCAGGTTCAGGAAAAGATACAGTTTCTTATTTGATGATGAACTCCCTGCTGAAAAAGAGGTGTGTTCTATGCATTTATGCAAATTCAATTGTTCGTAGATGCTTCTTCTATTCGACAAATTAAATGTGAATCCTGCACTATCTTAATGTGTCTCTCCAGAAACTCCAAAAGGCGATTAAAAAATCGAAGGACCCTAATGTTGTTGAAGAAATGAAGGGTCATATCACTTGGATTGTAAGTTTTTTTTGCCTGTTGACATTTTGTAATTATGTCCATGACAAGTAAAAAAGATTTAGGTATTTTTCCTATTGATGTTATTTTTGTGGTACTTGGTGAGTGAAACTTTCAAATATCAAGGTAGGTCATCATCCTGACCATTTGCTAATAGCAAACAGTCTGATCTGAGAGTGACTGCTACATGTGTATATGAATGAATTATGTAATTATTTCAGGACTTTTGTTTTAAGCTTGTATGAGGAATGTTATCTTGTTCTGTTTTTTTTATTGGTTGATGCCTTGACAGAACATATACATCTACAGGATAAGCAATTGAGGTCTCATCCTCAGAAGAACATTGAGTCTGAAATTCTGCGCGCACATATTAAGAAAGAGAGGGAAGCAGCACAGACTGGAAAACGACCATATTATCTGAAGAAATGTTTGTTCCCCAATCCCACCCCCTCCACCCCTCATTGTGTGTCTATCTGCAAATCTAAAGCTTGCTTTCATTTTCTTGATCAGCTGAAATTCGTGAAAGGAAGTTGATGAATAAGTACAATGAGCTCAAGGTAACATCCTCAGGATTCATAGCTGCTAATTTTCCACACTTAAGGAATATGGACATTTCCCGGCTTCCGCTTCAATTTATGTTAATCATTTACAGGAGGCTGGAAAGCTTGATGCCTTTATGGAGAGGCGGCGAAGGAAGAATGCCTCCAAAGATCATCGCTACATGCCGTACCAAAGGAATGGGAATGGTGCACAATAATTCCCCTGAAGCTGCTTTTAGGGTGATTCTAGGCTGGCCTTTTTCCTGCTCACTGAGTTATCAGCGTTGTCTGCTATTTTGTTGTCCCAGAGATCCATAGACCATAATTTATAGCTGAGCTCTGGTTGCTAATATCTTTTTTTTAAAAAAAATCTGGTTGCAAACAGAAACAAGCTATTGTAAACTCAAATCATGGATATAATATTTTGTTTGGGTTACTGCTTTCATTTCAATCGTTTTCTGCAATCATGTAAAAAAATCCGAGCAGAAATTCATTGTTTCTCGAGATGTGATTTTTCACAAAATTAAACATAGTAATCCCTAGAAGTACACTTGTTCTTTGCACCTGTACTTTCATTCCACCGAAAGAAAAGAATGATCTCGAATGTACGTCTTAAATTGACACCTCTCTCGTCCATTTGCTTGTCTTGCTGACATATGACTGGACTGGAGGCATCGACGGCCGAATGCTTGGTGATGACTCAGATAATTGCCATCACGACGTCCATTGCACCAACACATGGAAACAGATAACTTTAAATATTGTTGCAAAAAATTAATTAATATCAGGAAATGCCACTTGCCAAGTACTGCATCTCCTTTTGGCCGAACTCCCTTTTGTTTTAACCGTCCCGTCAAGATGGAGCAAACTGACAGAATTTGGAGAAACACTTCAATAAGTAGGTGCTCAATCATGCAGGTTGCCAGATTTATGTGATGCCTTGGAGGGAAAATTTGCGTGTAGATGTCAGATCAAATGTATGCTTGAAGCATAGATGTCCATGGTAGTAGGTTGGTTAGGAGGCAGTTGTCTGCATGACACTAGATCTTATCCAGAATCTATGCCAAACCAGCTGCTACTTGCATTGTTCATAAGCAACTCATCCACTATGTCGTTCATGGTTTACAGACTAGTAGTAGTCAGCAGCACCAACAAGGATAGGTTAAAGTGAGGTTTTGCAGTTAGCATCATGAACAAGGAGATTAAAAACTCAGCCATCAATTATTTCTGTTCATGTACAGGGAAAGAAACATCTAGTGGTTCTGTTCTTGTCTCGAGACAAATCTATGCTCCTCCGGAGATGAGATGACGATGGCGAGATGCTTGATTTTACACCCAGCTTTTCTTGAATGCATTAATCCTCATCGCTATCGGATTATGATCCGATACGCAAACCAGAAAAGACGAGAAAAATCTCCATGTACCATGAACGCATGCAATGATGCAAATGCAGTGCCCTTGACTTCAGTTGGAAAGCGAAATGTTCTCCATGCCTGCATCAGCTGCACACCCCCTCTTTTTTTTTTCTGTCTATAGCCAATGCCAACCGCGATTGAATGTTTGCAAAAGGAGATCGATTAGAGTGTACCGAGACTTTTTTTTTTTGAATTCTCTGGATTTTATTAGAAGCATATGCACAACCATCAGGACCTCTGAAGATTATCTAAACCATTAAATGCCGAGATAGGAATAACTACAATTATCATCTTACCAACTAGACATGTTGAGATTGTTTTTGACGAACAAGACATCTTGAGGTTGTCCCTGTTATACTTTCGGCACCCTCTCTTTCTGTTCTTTTTCCCTGATGGCCTTGTAATAGGATACTGCAGGTACAGGAATAACCCTGAAAGAATTTGTTCTGCCGCACTGAACAACGCTAAAATGTTTCAGCACTAAGACAAAATATTTAATCAACAATTTAACACTAACACCTAGAACTAGTACTGTAGCCTTTCCTACAGCCTCTTTCCATGGGGCAAAGGCCTCACCAGACATGAGATGACTGGTGTCTACGACGACTCATCTCAAGTGGTCACTGAAAAAGACATTGCACTTCACCTGCAGACCAAAGAAAGAAAATGCTTTGCATCTCACTCGTATTATGAGATCTGAGCAGTATCAACAGTAACAGTCGGAGGCACTGCTCAATTGCCAATTAACCACACAGATAAGCATAGACCAGGCGAGCCGCTTGACATTTCTGACGAGATGATGAAGCTGATCTTAGCCGTCTGGGTTAGTGAGAGCGACGACTCATACCACCACACCTTGACAAAAAAAGAAGAAAATCTTTTTGCACTTTCCCGTGGACAAAAACAAAACCTCTTTCGAAGTTTCGATTTCCATTTCCTGTTTCCAACACCAGCCTAACCCAGGAAGCAAACACCCAAACCAAGCAACCAACACATCAAGCACTCGAAACCCAGAGCGTACGCGAAGCCACGCAGCTCCTCTTTCCTCTTCTGCATCGCATCAAAGACGGCAAAAGATCAAGAGAAACAGAGGAAAGAACCCTTTCTTTGATCAAGAGCGGTCGGCCTGAGCCGAAAGCTGCGATTTTTTTTTTCAGTTTGCTTCGATTCGATCCGTTACAAGAACTTGCTGAGACAAGCAAGGGAGGAAGCAAGAAAGAAGCGACTCGGTGGTGGTTGAGTTTGGGGGAGCAAACGACGACGGCGCTGGGAGCTTTCCCCTTACCCGACGGTACGGCCACCGAGGCGGCACCGACGCGATGGGCCCTTTGGCGCTAAGGCGTAACCCGCCGCCCTTCTCCAAGTCGCCGGCGTCCCTGCTCCTTCTCTCGAAGTTGCTCACCCTGTACTGTTGAGCCCCGGCCCGGGCGGTTGTTTCTTCTTCGTTCATGGGCACCGTGGCCTCGTCGGCGGGAGGGGGAGGGGGAGGTGGGGGAACGGTGCTGGGGGACTTGCCGGAGAGCTGCGTCGCTGAGGTGCTGCTCAGGCTGGACCCGCCGGAGATCTGCCGGATGGCGCAGCTCAGCCGCACGTTCCGCGGCGCCGCATCCGGGGACGGCGTCTGGGAGACCAAGCTGCCGCGCAACTACGCGCGCCTCCTCGCTGCAGCCGCCGCCGGCGACGACGAATGCTGCCAGGCAGCTACCGCGTTGGAGGCGGAGGCGATCCCCAAGAAGGAGGTGTACGCGCGGCTCTGCCGCCGGAACCGCTTCGACGGCAGCACCAAGGTGTGTGCTTTGTCGGAGACTTGTCCTTAGGAAAAGGCCGCCTTCTTTTTGGTTACTACGCTACCATGAATCGTATTGTTTTTCACATGTTCGTGTGAACTGTTTGGTTTGTAATACAACAATGTGTTGTGCGAGTTATGCCTGCAAGTGACAAAAAAAGCTAGAAATTTGAGTTTATTTTTGGGGTAAAGGTTGTGTCTTTATTGTTTGGATTTTGGAGTCTGATTAGCTTCAATCGTCTGTCGATTAGAAGAAGAGCTATTTTTAGTCCTTGGGTTGGGTTGTTTTCTGTTTAGTTGCTGTTGTAATTGCTTATACATATGAAATTTACTTGGCTCATTGTGTAGGAGTTCTGGCTCGACAAGGGTGGTGGAGGTATCTGCATGTTAATCTCTTCAAGGGCGCTTTCAATAACGGGCATTGATGATAGGAGATACTGGAACTTCCTTCCAAATGATGAATCAAGGTGCTTTCATCAAAACCAATTTTTTGGCAACTTATAATGGCTCCCATTTATGGAAACTTTCTGCTACAATTTTTATATGATATACGGTTATGTTTAATCTGTAGAATCCTAAAGTAGAAGATATTGTTAATCCATGCTTCTAGGTGAATTTGTTTGCCATTAGGATATGTAATTACTGACTAGTATATGTGAGACGTTGATGTTGTTGGAAATGTGTCCAGTTCAGTCCCATATTTTGCTTGGGGTGAGTATTTGGACTCCGTGGTGCATATTGTTGAAGCTGAGTGTAGGCGTATAGCACCATTTGACCATTGCATTATCCTCTGTGACCCAATGCTTGAGGCCTGTTCTGATTCGTCTTATGTTCTAGTCAATTAAATAGCTAAATGGCTTATTTATGTTCAATTAATGAGGCACACATGCATCAGATTTGTTCCAACCATCATTGGGGTATGGGAGGGGCCAATACCAGCCTAGTGATTATGCGAGTAACAAAATGAAATTACTCTACATATTTGAGGCTATGTATGCTAAACTCGTGTTACAACTCCCAACAAGTGAGGGCTTGTTCTTGGGAAAAGAAAAAGGTGGGATCTTGGCCAACTCTTTACTTGCCCTTGTCACCAACTAGGAGCTGTGTACCTCATGAATAGGATGTGGTTATCTGTCATGTTTTAAAAGTGCAGCTTTAGTTCACTAGAAAGATCACATGTTCTGTTTTCCTGTTTTTGTATCGAATCCTGAAATGTTTTGCAGAAGGAACATGAAGAACTGTTCTCAAACAGTTCTTATGCTTTTCATGTGAGATAATGGAGCATATTAGCTTTTGTGGCATATTATAGTGCCTATCCATGTTATATATGGTTCAAGTGTATATCCTGTGTTACTTGTGCTTTGTCAACTGTATGATTGTACAGCCACAATGTTTTAAACCTTTGTGGGTAAGAGATGGCATGAAAAATTGAGAAGTCTGTTGCTTTTCTTGCAGGTTTCAATCGGTTGCGTATCTCTCGCAGATTTGGTGGTTCGAAGTCAGAGGGGAGGTTGAGTTCTGCTTCCCAGAAGGTACATACAGCCTGTTTTTTCGTCTTCATCTAGGCAGACCATTCAAGTGGCTTCGTCGACGGGTTTATAGCTCCGAGCACATCCATGGCTGGGATATAAAGCCAGCGCGCTTCCAACTATCAACTTCCGATGGACAGCATGCTCAGTCCAAGTGTCATTTAACTGATCCAGGTGTCTGGATCAATCACCATGTTGGTGATTTTGTCGTGAAGAACTCAAATGAACCAGTAAATGTCCAATTTGCAATGGTTCAAATAGATTGCACACACACAAAAGGAGGTCTCTGCGTGGATTCAGTGGTTGTAAAACCACAATACCTTGCGCAGAAAAAGGCACCTCGGAGTTATGTGTAGATTCATTGAACAAGTTAAGCGGAGATATATGGAAACCATATAGTTTTGTTTCTATGTGCTTCTGTTTATCAATATTTTCGAATCCTATAATGTAATTGAAGGGGGTAAGTGATTTTTATTTCCTCTTGTCCCTCTAGGAGCATGTTAAACTTGTAAATTATGAATTTAGTGCATATTTGGTATGTTATGTGGCACCTGATCCTTGTGTACCAAAGCTTTGTGGGAGCAAATTTTCCCTGAACTTCGAGTTCTCATTATAAGAATGTTACGGGGTTTTGCTCATCAGAAACTGCATGACACTTCATGTGATTATTCTCATCTTTTTTGCCTGAGCTATTGCTATCGTTTATCAGCCTACACATACTTCCTTGTCTGTTCTTGTTGCCCATTGAATGCCAAAAACAAATATACTGTAACACCGAAGAAGTCATGAGATCAAATCCTAAGTGACAACCAAAGTATAGCAGCCCCCGAGGCCTATAGGCTCTTAATTACACTGAAGAAACCTTTAGGTACAACAGAATGCTCATTTGTGTGGTTTGTTGCATACTTGCATGTCTCCGTCCGTTTACACTTCACAACCTTGGATGACTGAGCAGAGAATAATAAAATAGGGAAAGAACAATTTAACAATGGAAAGGACATGCCGACAAGAGCATCTATCAGCACAAGAATCTATTCCTGATGGAGTGGATCTGAGTCAGCATTGGATCTTGTTCCATTAGTTAATTAATTTCATTTGCAAGATCATTGTTTAAACTTTAAACAACCAAGCACATTGAGAAGTGAGAATACTAATCCAAGGTCCAAGGATATTATTGGAGTGTAGCCCTGTTATGCCCCTGAAATAGCACAAAAAAATGGGATAGCAAGTTTTCCACTGAGAAGAGATAGTCCAAATTCTACTAACTATACACCTTTTCTTGCCGGACAATGGAATCAACTAATATTACTAGCAACAAGTTTCTGGTTCTGATTTAGGATCTGTCTATTTCATCTACCTTACTAATAAAATAGTAGTGTGCCCGTGCTAACGCTACGGTAAAATACAAAACAAGATAAAATTTGTAAAAAAATAAAATGAACAATAATTCCTACCTCGCTTAGGAGGATGAAGGGGAGTATATAAATCCATAAAAGGTGGCTATAAAGAATCCAAACCATAAGCCAACTTATCCTAAAAAGAGGCGTACAAAAAGATTAGAAGTTAAGTTATTATGTAGCATTCAATTCTTGTATAGGGCAATAATCCAAGAATCCTAAAAGTTTCAAGAGAATTGTGAGAGTGACAATCCCTCATACTCTTTTGAGACTGCGTTTAAGAAATTTACGATCAGCTTTACCAAAAATTTTTTCCTCGTCGTGATTGTTTCGTCATCATTATTCGGTTCTCTCTACGAGATTCATATACTTCATTTTTAATACCATGCATATTTGTGCCGTACCTCACAAACTTTTATCCGATTTGAGAGCTACTATGTATAAGGAGGGATATCAAAGTATAACAACACAAATTCAATATTATGTTCTTTTCTTGAAATGTAATTTCCATTCTCCGTCTGTAAAAGATGTATCCGTTCATGTACACAAAGAATAAATGATATGTTACAAGGAAAACTCTGGGAATCAGATTCTGCTAACTGCAAAGCTGTTTGCAGAGTTCGTTGATCTTATCATCTGTAGCATCAGCTATAATGTAGCTCCGGTTTATGCCTGTGCCTTCACAGGTTAAGTTCAAGGTATTCGCTTGTTGAGCTGCCTGTAAGGGAAAATAATTTAGTAATATGCATAGCCAAGCCAAGAGAACAGCAGCGTGCATGTTGAACTGTAAAGAGGCATCTCTCAGCTGGCTTCAGCGTTTAGCCAAAGCAACATTGACACTACATTAAATATTCTAGTATTTATAGATTTGGGTTTGAGTCAAATCAGTTAAAAGGGTAGTTCATTAAGTTTATACTGATCCAAAAGTACATTTTAGTTCACTACCTAGTGGATTTAACTTGCTTGTTATCCTTCTAGAAACAGAGAATGATAACTATGAATCGTTACAAGCAGCATACATAATCACAAATCTGTGGGCAGCAATAAGCAACTGCTTCCACTATGCTTATAATTTCTTCAGCTTGTTATGTTTCATTTTTTGGCAGCAATAAAAGCAATTGGAGAGGCAAGCAAGAAGGCAGTTTGGACTATCATACCATGCAATATGTTGGCGATGAGTTGCACTTCCATCTTTTTGTAGGAACACAACTGAGATAGTGACACCAAGAACAGTGATCGTTTGCATTATATCCTCGGAAAAGCAGAACTATAGCCACGGTAAACCTGTCAATTTTAAATGAGAGGTTTCATTAAGCACAAAACAGGTTATAAAATACCTATCCAGCAGAGCCTGAAGAGGAAGACATGTGAACTTACCCGACAATAAGCATAACAGCAGCAGCTAACCACAATATGTATTGGTATGTCTTGTGCTTGCGTTTCACAGGAGCAGTTTGTTGTCCAGGTGCTGCTCTTTTCTGATTGATCCAAGCAAACTGTGGGCGAATAAACACAACGAATCCAAGAAGAAACCCAGATATAAGCCCCCCCAATATGAGCAAAGTTATCCACCATGGGAAGTATCCCAAGAGCCAGGTTCACCACGATTACAAATACCAGAGTTAACAGTGCTGCCACCTGAAAAAGTTAAAAACAATCACGCCATTTATTATGTTATACTCTAATTCCCCTCCTTACGCATAGCAAACCCTAGATTAGATTAGAGTTTGTGAGATACGGCACAAACGTGCATTATGTCTAGAACAAAGTAGATGAATCTCGTAGAGATAACCGAAATAATGATAACGAAACAATCACGACAAGAGAAAGATTTGATGAAGCTGGCCGTAAATTCCTTGAACACTACCTCAAAAGAGTACAAGTGATTGTCGCTTTCTCATGATCCTCTCGAACCTTACAAGAATCGCTAAAGAATAACCTAGCATTTGATCCTCTTGTGCGCCTCTTGCTTTAGATGAGTTGGTTTGTGACTTAGGCTCTGTATGGCCACACCTCATGACTTTATGCAATCTTCCTAGCCCTCCTCTAAAGTGATGCAAGAATTCTACGCCAAAGAGAAGCAGGAATCCTTGTAGCACACCTCTTCAAGTGCTAACAGGACAGGATATGAGTCACTATACTAAGCATAATCGGACGAACAAGACCTCCAAAATGGAGAAAACATGAATGTGTTGACACTATTACACTGCTTTTACTACTATGTAAAGAGAAGGATAGGGGGAAAAACCTTATTCGCATAAAGTGACCAATTTGTTATGAGTTCAGAAAGCATAGATCCAATCAATCCAAACAAAGCACAGATGCACCAATAGAAATACTTGATCGAATGAAGAGGGCGGACATCAAGCTCCCACCAAAACCAGAAATGAGATAAACCAGACCAATCCTCACTGCATCATGAGCAGACAAAATGCTTCAGTAAGTCATAGAAGCAGGGTGGAGATGATGACAGATGCCAAGGGAGCACAAGCTGAAATCCAGAAAAGCTTTGGCCATCTCATGCTCTGCATACACAGACAGTAAGATGAATATATATTACTACAGGAGTTCAAATCAACAATTGCAAAAAGGAAAGATATGTGCAGTCCTCTTCGATGTGCTCCTTGGTTTCATCCTATGTGCAGTCTTCCTCCTTATGCATTTGCACAAATAGCTGGTGTGCACATCTGCATCGGCAAAGCCAACAAACATCCAATTATACAAACACACATTTCTTAAGTACAAATACATGTGCTAATATGCTAAGAACAAAGCGAAGTACTGAATTTACATGGCTCAGAAACACTTACCCCGAGTCGATGTCACTCAAACCGGGACGATCCACTACGTCATCCTTCCCCCACTGCATCAAGACCAAAGCACCAAAAATCACAATAAACCATCGAACCGAAACTGGCGAGTGTAGGAGGTGCTACTGTCTGGCTGTTGGTTGGCTCTGTATGAATGTGCGCTTGGAGACTGCAGCGTAGCCAATGAGGTCAGGAATGTGGGCTGTTCACTGGTGGCTTGCGAATTGAAGCAGATTGATACGGCCTTCCTCGAAGACGACCGCGCAGGAATATCGGAAGAGCTGCCATTGCCAATGGGCCTTGAGCTACTATTGCAGGTGTGCTGGTTGAAGTAAGTGACTGAGTACAATGGAGGATCATTGGTGTCCTTCTGCTGGATTTGTTTTGTGGCAGGGCACTTCATGTCGTTCTTGTAGGTGCATCTGTAATAAAACCTGCAAATATAATCATATGAAACCAAAGATCCCCTCAGAAAGGAAAGAGAAGAAATCTTCACCAAAGTGCTAATTACATATTACTGTACATTTAAGAAAAGTTTCCAGGTAGTTAGGCAATACAAGTATACAATGGTTGCATTCAACAGAACATACGTTTTGCATGTGCTTCTGAGGTACCTCAAATATAATGATGGTGAGAATAAATTTTAGAATCAGACGATTAGGTAAGAGGATAAATCTCCGCACCAGTTTGTTTATCTTTGTTTAGAATAATAATAACTCCGCTAAAGTTTACTCCTAACTGTTCCAGAATAACATAGGGGTGTTTTTTTGTTGACAGCAGAGGATCTTGAATTCCTTTTGTTGCTATTACAAAAAATAATATTTTCTTAGATTGTCGCTAATTTTCTATTTTAGAGCTTAACTAATCTACCTCACAGTTAGTGAGTAAAGCAGCCACTATCCTACTAAAAATTTCAAGTTGGATGGTTGAACAACACCCTACTCTTTTCACACCTTTGGTGCACCAACTTGCCTTATTCTTCTAACAGTTGTTAAATTCTAGCACTTTACAGTAAGCATTCATATGTGTAGTATGATCATTCCCCACAACGTACATTTAAGGAAGCAGAAAGAAAATGTTTGGAAGGTTAAACAGCATCTTTTTTCTAGTTTATAAAAAAAAATTATTTTTTCCACTCCCCCCCATCAACATCCATCCATTCTACCTAAATTAGGCGGAATGTTGCCAGTATACAGTTGACACCTCTTCATCTTCTACCTTTTCAAAAAAAAGAAAAGAGAAACATCTACATCTATGAACACGCTCTAGATGGACTACCAAGATAAAGGAGCGTCACTTGCGAATTTTCTATTCATATGGTGAGCAGCACTTTCCCGAGTTTTTATTAGTCTTGTTGAGTTGTCGATGACCAAAGAGATTTAATTTGCTGCTGTGAAGGTTCTTTTCTTACGGTCATTACATAAACATTTCCTTAGTATACAAATATGATTACGGACGATGTGATTTTCCATATGAAAAACATTTGGCCCGGCAGCTAGCTGCACGGACAATGACTATATGTTGACCCCCTAAAAAGAGAGCATTGCTTTATCTATAAATATTACAGGCATTAAAGATTATTTACATGAACACGTACAATATCTGAAAGATATATTCTCCACTTAGACTGGTGGACCTATGGTGCTCAAACTCCAAAGGCAGCAATTCCTTGGTGAATTATTTACCAGGCATTGAACCTGTTGTAAAAGGGTAGAGCTTCTAAATTCCGAAGGTTTGAGAAGACAATCAAGAAGAAATTGGTGACCACCACTAACGCGTTGTTCTGGAAGAATCATTCCAAGACTAAAGAGATGATACTTCATATATTTGGATAGCTTTCTCTAGACAATCAGATATCAAGATTTGCGCCCACGAATTCTATTTCTTCCTGTTAAAAAAGGGAGAAGTTGTAAATTCCAAAGGCTTGAGATCAGAACCATCAGTTCCCCCATCAACTACAGGTCCTCCAAATTCACCAGCAGATGTACTAATACCTAAGATTAACCGTTCTTCTTGAAATTACAGCATCACAACAGTAAAACAAGCAAGTTCTTGCACAAGAGAAAAGAGAAGAGACATGCATGCATGGACTGAAAACATGTAAATTTGGGGAATGGATCGAATGGCGTAGGAATGAAGCCAAGAAGCAACCTTGGGAAGCTGAAGTTGGAGAGCTTCTTCTCGCCGTACTTCCTCCACTGGTGCCCGTCGTCGTACGGCGCATAGGTGTCCGTCGTCCAAGTACGCTCGTCCTTCCTGGTGTTATTACACACAGAAACAGCGGGGGGCGCATATCAAGAAAGCAAACTTGAAGATCTTTGATGTAAGGTATAGAGGGAGCCATGGAGTGCATACCTGATTCTTTGTTGGGTTCTGGTGGCCCTGTTGGATCCCAAGCCGCACGTCTGTTGGCTCGGCGTCCGCGATCCTCACAAAGTGCTCGACCTCCATCCGGCCCCCTCTCCTCCTCCCCTGCCTCTCCCTCCTCCTCCTCGCCCCAGGGCTCCTCCGGTTGGCGAAATGCATGTACATCTCCTCCGGCGGCGATCCCCCATCCATCCCCTCCTCCTCGTCTTCCCCTGACGCCGCCTCCACCACAATGTGGTTGTCCCCGATGAAATTGACACAGATCGGCACATCCCCGAGCACCGCCACCGTGTCACCGGAATCCGCGATGGAGAGCGTCACGAAGGGGGACTTGGAGACGGCGAGTCCGTGGTCGGGGGAGGGGGCGAGGAGGGAGGCGGCGAGCGTGGCACGCGGGGCCCACTCGAACGCGGCGAGGGAGGGGGTCCAGGGGAGGCGGCGGGGCGGGAGGAGGAGAGGCGGCGCCAGAGGCCGAGGAGGCGACGGAGGCGGTGGAGGGAGCGGAGGAGGCGGCGCGCGGCGGTGGGAGAGGGGAGGAGCGGGCGCGGGGGCGGGAGGCCGAAGCGGAGCGCGAGGGCGAGCGGGAGAGCCGGGGAGGACGCGGCGGCGGCGAGGCGGCAGCAGGCGCAGGAGGCGGCGGCGGCGTCGGGCGGCGCGAGGAGGGCGAGGTGGTTCGCTGCGTGGGTGCGTGGGTGTGTGGTGGGGGGTGCCGCTCACACGTCACGGGGGCGGAGGCTGCGAGGAAACGTGGGGCCGAGCGCTGTGCGTGGGCGCGGGTTGCGTACCGGTTCAATAATGTGCATGATCCAAATGATTTTGACCTTAGGATCTTCAATGAGTAAGAGAATAAGGCTTGAGGAGAGATCCAGGTCATTCATTTATATGGAGTTGAATTACTTTGGTACACAAATCTGGGTGGACTTAGATTAGGCATGACTGTGGGGGTGGTTGAGGGGGTGGATATAGTAAAGATAATTTTGGTGTATTATAGAGTAGGGTAGATAGTTCATTGTCTAACTAAAGTTCTGACTGAAACAACCATGTCCAGTGTGCATACACAAGCTGTAGAGCAAATGCAACCAAGCAATGATGGCAGAATACTAGAACGGAGGTATAGAACATTCACAATCTTGCTTCTTTCCACAATAGGCTCATATAAACGAGGGTGCAATACATACAAAACCGTATAATCTATTGAACTGCTCCTGCTCGGTTGCATTCTCAGAAAACTGGCAACCACAGCACCCACAGAGATTTATCAATTTGTGATAAAACTAAGTTGGATGGACACATCAAACATGACATGGTTCAGTTAGCAGTACGTGTATACCAAAAGACGATTTCCTTGAGCACGGTAGGCCAACTAGGCTTGTATAGGCCATAGGAGAGCAACATGGTCCGAAAGCACAATGCGACGATGAGGCCGCAGCATCATCGCAAACATCGGAATTCACCCGAACACCTCCTCGTTGCAAACTGGGCATGCCTGAATTGAAACCAAGGTATATATATCAGAATATCAGATAATCCTCATATATCAGACAATATAAGTGTTATGAATATTGTATATGTATTTAAGAGGTCCAATGGACAATATATATAGGGTATAAAGGAGATACAAGACTAAACTTTAGTATAATAGGAAATACCACTAATACCGTTAACACCCCCTCAAATAAGGCGTATGTAATAGCATTGGATTTGAAAAGGATTGATAATAAAATAGAAAAAAATTCAAAGTCTGAGTTTTGATAATGTCATCGTAGCGTGCAACTCTTGGAAAATATGTCGAGTATTAAAAGATCTCCCATCAATAGAGAAAACTGTCAAATCAAGCCGAAGAAAAATAGACAGAAGCATAACGATTTAGATCAAAGTCCAAGACGATGGCGACGCAGTACACAAGAAACGTAATAGAAGCACAGTACAGAAGAAGCGTGCCAGCCTTAGAAGCTTGGGGTGGTGGCTCTGAGAGAAGCGGCGGCATCACAACAACTTCTACAATTTGCACGTGGCTCGGAGAGAAGAGCAACAGCTACTGCCATGCAAAAAGAAAATTCCTATATATCTATAACTGACAATAAATTTATGGACTCGCACGGCTTGGATGAACTAAAAGATAGAGACTATAGACTTGGATGGACACAACGGAATACTCAAAAGAAAAAACTCATAGGTCACGAATACTAGCAACAAGTTATAACCACCATTTGTAGTAGGATACCAAGAGTAAAGAACCAACTGGTCACACAAGGATTTCACTTGTTCTATACTCAAGACCCTCGGTTGAACCCATGAAACATGAACAGTCCCATCGACTTCATCAATTATGCCTTCTATAAGATGCATCTCTTCATTAGTAGATGCTCCACTCACTCTCTCCCATCTCTCTCCCTCTCTCCAGCGCCAAAGAAGAAATGGGAGAAGCCGGTTGAGGCCGGTCGGCAGCCAGAACCAGGAGAGGCGGCAGATCAGGCTCGGGAGCTATGATAACCAGAGAGAGTTGAGGTGGCCGAATTGAGCTCGTGACAGCTAGATCCGAGCGCACGAGGATCGAGCTTGGGCGCGACGACGGTGTCCGTGGAAGAGCCCAAGGCGATGGCAATCCGATCAGTGGAGGAACTCGAGGCAAGGCGGCAACACCAGATCCGAGCGGATCCGGTCGACGCGAGGCTGGATCCAAGCTGGACGGCGGTGTCCCAATGCAGACCAAGCTTGAGTCAGCAACGAGGAGATCCGTGAGGAGTCGGTGACAAGCACACGCATTGGTTCCTTCGCCATCGCAACGGCGGTGGCGGTCCGTGAAGAGGATGTCAGCGATGGCTCTTGCTATGGAAGACCGACAGCACGGTTTGTTCGCAATGGCGAGGACGAGCCAGCCGTGGGCTAATGCAATGCAGTGGTGGAAAGCCTCGTTGGGGGCCAGGTACGTGTAGGCCCAACCAGCGGGGAAGTCGTAGAAGTGGCGGCCTGGCAGTGGAGGCTCGAGACGGGCATTGGCCTGGCGGTAGCGAGAGGGCTAGGCCATGCTGGGAGGAGCTGGCTGCTCTCTAGAGTAGAGATCAATCCTCCCAGAGGCAGCGACAGCGACAGCGGAAGAAGAGCGAAGGTTAGGAGGCAGCGACAGCGGCTACAATAAACCCTAATCCTAACATTTGTTCTGATACCATGTTATAAATATTATATATGTATTCAAGAGACCCAATAGGCAATATATATAGAGTACAAACGGGAAACAAGATTAAACCTTAGTACAATAGGAAATACCACTAATATACTTAACATTCCTTAACAATAAGGTTGTATAACAAGCAATCAACACTTTGTGTGGATCAAATGGAGTTCAGATAATGAATAAACTGAAAATGGCGTATTCTGGGTATTGCTTTTCTTGAGTTATATTCAAATACAGCAAGTACTCTTATTCATATCTTTGAAGCATGTATTTTAGCATTTAGCATCTATACGCAGAAGACAAAAGCTTCTATTTTTCGATTGCAGAGGTATCATATCGAAATAAATTCGAACTTTACCTTGTTGATCTTAAGCCAGCGGGTTATGCAATCTGCATGGTAACAATGGCTGCAGGGCAATCTTATCATCTTCTGTCGGCTTTTATAGGCCGACTTGCAGATCACACATCTGCATGGAGACATCATACAGTAAAATGTTTTTCAGCCAACTTAGTAATATGGCTACTACTAAGCTCAAAAAAGACGAGCAAATCTAAGGGAGTAAAATTAACCGTAACGTACTCCTCATGATTCTTTTTCCTGGAGAAGAAGTTACACTTATTCTTAAAAGGCACCAAATAGCATATCAGGTCATCAGGTAATCCTCTGGATTGAGTTCCTACTGCATCCCCTAATGCTTGTAGTTGCTGCAAAAATTACAAAATAATGCAAAATTAATTTCCTAGAAATGATACTATTATTCCATCCAAAAGAAGTGATAGATTTCGATTATAATGTCTTTTTTTTTATGAAACGTGGATATCAAGACCAATTCTGAAGCTGAAAGATGTAGCTGCTGCCCAACCAAAGATCCCCTGAACACTGACGGTGTAGAGACCTGCTACCCCATCTGCTTATGATGGAGGGTTACTTCGGGACTGGTTTAGGACACTGAAGACTGGTACTAGTTTCTACAATTTCCATTTTGTTTTTTTATGATTTGGAAATGAGCATGCGCTGGTCACTCTTTTACTTCCAAACACCTATAGAGAGAAACATAAAAATCGCACTCCTTGATTTCAAAGCATGTGAAAATAAGTCAACACTTAAATTGGTTTCAAAAATATGAGGTCAACACACTTGGGAGTTGGCTACACTCGACAAACCTTATTTTCGAGGTAGGGATGGCTAGGGGTGGAAGCAAGGTTGCTTACCCAGTGTCCTAGGACACCGGGTCCAAAAACTTTTTAGCAGTAATTAGCACCTCTAGCTGATGTGTGAACCCTTTAGCCTAAACTCAGTGCATCCACTCCCTTCCTTGCCTAACGAAGGGAGCAATAGCAAGCCAAATTCCCAGTAGCTAGTAACAATCCACAATGATCATCCGCTTCCCTTAGCTCATGAGGCAACTACTGCAGCCTGAGATAGCCCTTGCGCTAGCCTAAGAGGGAGGACTACAATAGACCATAGCATCCATTTGATTGATCTCGAAGCGTGTCACCTCGCAGCAGCCCTCGACACATGTTCGTCTCGCACAGTTGGCCAAAAGATGTGCACCACACCTGCCGCATAACAGCACCCAGCTAGGCAGTGATCGGTCGTCAGAGCATGGGAAAAATCGGTGCCACCAGCAGCCCTCACCTGCCATCTCGCCATAGCGCCACATAGTCTCTGTTGCCTCGCACCCTCGCCAGTCGAAGGAAGCTTACGTTCACCCGATTAGTGTGTATTTTACTCTAAATTTCTCTCAATTCTCCTAATTTATTTCAAGAACAGGGGCTAAATTTATAAATTAGGTTTTCAATGTGATGATTGGTGATTGATTTTTGTCGAATTGTAGGGTTAAGACTTAGAGTTTTAATTTTAATTTTTGGAATATCATCCTAGCTCATTGCAAATCGAAGATAAAATTGTAATGTTTGACCATAATATCAAGTAAGCCAATGAAGATATTTTCTGTCATATTATTCTTGAACTGTTGAATATACAAATATTTAATTGACTTTTTAATTAATTAGTGATGATTTCATGAATGATATACTTATTTGCTACGTGGAGAAACAAGAATTGATGAAAATTACTAATGATGTTATGGTTCATCGCTTTATGAACTTAAAATAAAGTAAATACTAAAAATTAATATATTGACTTATATTTGATCATTCTACTTTTTTACTTAAAAAATTTAAGTAAGTTTATTCTCTTTTAACAGCTATTAAGACCGGATAATATATTTTACCAATGCCGACCAATTTTTGTTTGTGATTTTGCGCTTAGTTCTTTCAGTTTACTGCAACTAACCAATATTATTATTGAGCTTCTTCATTTTAGCAAGCATTTGGATCACCAATCACTACTTCTTTATCATGATTACACTACCATCAGTTATGTTGAAATATGGATGCTAAAAATTGCCGGATAAATTATTATTTAGTATAATATTATTTAAAAATTATATGTTGTTATATATATGGTAAAGTAGTGAATCTCAATTATTTTTGTTCTAGTTCCTCCCCCGGTGATGGCAGCATTTACCGAACCATATCGCAGAACAATGTAGAATGCTTCAGCTCTACAGGTCGAACATTTGCTACCTAGAAGTGGCACTAGTGTTTAACACAATGTCAATGAACATACTTGATAGCATATTTTTAGTAAGATCAAGATTCATCTATTTTTATGCTGGATACCGTTAGCAGTGACCCGGAGCCCGCTACACCAGGACTCCAGTGAATTCCAAGCATAATCTAGACCCCTATCAATATTCTATATCCAGACACATGATACTTCAATCAAATTGAGTGCTAACGAGTTACAATATGAGCCTATGTACGTGAATGTACAAGTCCATTGCATGTGTTCTCTAATTAGCGCATTCATTCTGCTTCACATCACTCTTTTCTTTCGTTAACATTGTATTATATCCAACTGATTTCGATACCAACTCACGAAAGCAAAGCATAGGTGACCCTGTGTCAATGTGTAAACCTGAATTTCCCTTCCAATCAATAAAAAGGTAAGCAGGCTACCCGGAGACGGGTAATCTTAGCAGCAAGTATGAGCAAACTGCACATAGTTTCTTGAGAGGAAACTATGCACCAGATTTTGAGTATTGACTTCAGAAATTGTTTGTTCTCTCTAAACCATCAAGTACTCTTTGCTACATCCTAAATGAAAGGAAAATTCCTCATCATTCCTTCCACAAAAGAATAACAGCATACCTCGTATGACATGTTATCCGGGTCGACATTGTCTTCCCTTGTCACCTGCATATACAAATTATCATTATTCTAGTAGCCCCTTCAATTTTCAGTTCAGATATGTGGAGTCCTTTTCATGGAAGGTGGAGATGACCCCAATGAACCAATGGAGGAAAGAAACGAGTAGAAAAGCAACAAACCTGAGCTGCATTATTGACCGGTCTATGCTCAACAGCTGGTGACGATGGTTCCAAGGATTCGTTACCTAAAAAACAATGCATCATGAACATGTGGTAAGCGCGAGTGTTAGTTGAGTACAGCTAATGAATTCACCTCAAACAAAGCAAAAGAAACTGGGAGAATGGGAGTAGCACCATACCAGCAAATTCTATTGTTGCGGTAGCATCATGCGAGTTCTCCTCTTGCAATTGCCTAGCCAAAGCTTCATCAGATGCCAACCAGGACTCAATCTTGTGGGTTTCTGAGGAGACATGGACTGAATAGGTATTGGGAGTTGCCATTGATGAACTCCGACACTTCCCTGCAATCAAAGCTTGTTCACGCAATCGTCTTTGCTAAAGAAACAATTGGATTTGGATTTCATGCTTCTATTGAAACGTGTTCTCGAAAAAAATGCTTCTATAGGAAGCTTATATTTGCAGCGTGTACTACTACTCTTTCCAGACTGACTAAAAACATTAGGAGGAAAAGACAGTTTTTGACCATTACTGGTGCCCTGGTAGAAGACATAGAATGAATAATATGGATTTAGATATAGATACAACTAAATTTTACTCTTAAAATGAATAATCTGGATTTAGATATACCAAGCAGAGTTCGACTTTCTAAATAAAATTTCCTAATTTTGATATTAGTATTACCAAATGAGTACTATTTATCGATCTCACATTCTCACTATCATAGAAAACATTTCCCAGATTCATCTGAACAAAGGGCATGTTAAACATGTCTAAGAACAGGGAAAAAAAGAACATCATCTAAATTTTTCCCCATACATATCTGAGCAATCTTCTGTTAGGGCAATTGTTCAATCAGCGTCATTCAGAGAGATATAACTCGCAAGTACATGAGATTCTGTCTTCCAATTGCCACAGGCCCAAACAAAAAGAGAGAATTTTGACACAGGGAATGAAAGGTTTCTTTTGGGAGAATTTTGACACAGGGAATGAAAGGTTTCTCTCTCTTTTTCCCAATCAAGAAACGAGGCACACAAGAAAAACAAAGAAGAGACTATTTCTGATCAAAAGCGCACAATTATCCAACTATTTCTCAAAAGAAACGGTTGGAAATGGAAAATATGTGTACCTTGCCTGATTTCTCTGGATTAGCAGAGAAGAACAGAGTGATGGCGCCGCTGCCACCTCCGGCACCGTCTCTCTCTCTCTCTCTCTCTCTCTCGCCAACCGTGTGGTACTCCAGAAGCTTTATGCAACCGACGTCCCAAGTCAAACAGACGGGGACTAGTCACTTTGGGAGTGTTTGGTTCGTGGATGAAGGTTGTATCGTATATCCTGACTGAGTGGATGCAGGCTGAGTGGAATTGTATTTCAGAAAAAGAAGATGTTTGGTGAGGTTGCATGAGCGGATGCAAAAAACTGAGATGCTGTTTGATTGCCTGTATGAGCGGATGCAGTTTACCAAACCTGAGAGGCTGACACGTGGGACCGCATAAGATACACTGCATCAACCCATCCAGGATGACCGGTGAAGCTCATTTTGAGCGTATCCACCCATCCAGGATGAGGGCGTATTTTTGCATCCGCTCATGCAGGTTGCATCCACTCATACAGACAACCAAACAGACTCTTTCTCAGATTATACGGATCCACCCAGCCAGGACGAAGGAGATTCAGGCAACCAAACACCCGAATCCTTTTGTTTTGTTTTGCGCTGTATATTTTTTCCAATTCCTTTTTGTTTCTTGAGAACACCTTATTTTTGTCTTAACAATGCAAATCTACGTCCTTTTCGTTTTGCTTCGGTTTAATTAACGAACTATAAAAAAAATTAATTACTGACCTGCAGGATAAGGTTATACACAAGCGATGCGTCTGTATTTAATTGTCCATGAACACATCACATTACAATGTGCTGAAGCTGCAAAGCTTACACAGGTTACAAGTGGCATGCCAGGGAATTGTTTACCCAGACCGGTGACAGAGGTCCATCACGCAGACAGCAGCTCACAACTTACAAACACCTTTCAAAACAGTAGCTTCCAATTGATTTCATTTCATTTCACAGGTTTGTATGTAACCAATTGTGTAAAAAAATACACATATTCCTTCTGGGTTCTGGTTACCCCTCTGGTGCTTTGCTGTTGTTCTTGCGAGGTTGTTATCCATCTCTTCATGCATCGTGATCCTCTTAGGCTGCTCTGTATGCACGTACTGGGCAGGCTAAAGGAAGCACGTGTTCGCACTTTTGTTCTTGTGCTAACAGTTGGCATCCATTTTTTTAATAAACTATGGTGCTGTGCTTTCGTCAGGATTGTCCTTTTTGTAATCAAGAGTTGTTATTCCTGTGGAGTTCTTATCGAGGTACAGATGCTTGACAAGTCCAAAAGATGGCCGTAATTTACAATGGATACTGACAGCGCCGTGGAATAAGTTCCGGCCAAACGTTGCAAAACGCGACCACCCTTATCTACCACTCGGAATATTCGAAGAGGGAAGCAACAAGGCAATTAGTTCACGATGATGACACATTATCACCAACAAGATACGTGTGTGTTCTAAACCAAAATAATAACAAGAATAGACATGTCAAATGAGTTCAGACAAAAAGAGAGAAAGAAACAGCCCTGAAAAACATACGAGATACGGAAATCGGTTCATGACGATGACAACACGTTATCACCAACAAATTTCGATAGGATGAATACAGAAACCGTTAATTCGCGTGTTCCTTCTCTCACGCGCGCAGCTCGTCGTGCGGACAGAGGTGACCAAATGCGCGGCACGTCCAACACGGGTTTATCAGGCACAATCCATTTAGGTATGAATCTCTTTGATCCTATACTTAAATAGGTTATATCGTGCCAGGTCATAGGTTGAGGCACTGATTCAAACAGACCTAGCTAGATTAGCCTATCAGGTCGGCCCAGACATAGTTGGCCTATTTAGCATGAAAATTTAAAAAATGTAAAAATATTAAAAATATATAAAAGTTTAAAAATACAAAATAAGATTATTTATACTTCTATAATTAACTATATAAAATTTTAAAAATATAAAAAATGCATTATATAAATATTAGAAAAATAACAGCCTAAGAGGCCGTGCCGATGCTCGGCCAGGCCCGTTTCAATTCAGTGATGGGCTACCTATGTCTAAGCTATACAAGAACTAACGTGTTTTGGACCATCCCAGCAGACATGGCCGTTCGGCTGCATCTTCTACCGACGCAGCCCATCTATCTCCCACCCACGCTGACCAGATCCCTCCCGCGAGCGGGCCTTCGATCGTGGCCTGGTTGCCGCTCCAGTGCCGGCCCAACCGCGCGCGCGAATTGATTCGATCGATGTTGATTGATGTGTTGCTTCACTTGTGTCCTGGGCTGCCTGACTAATTGCTTCGTTAATTGTTGCTCATTGCAGAGTGATAGCTAATGCAGCTAGAGCGAGGCGAAGGCTATAGCTTCATGCAAGAAGAAGAAGATGATGAATCCAGATGTTTGATAGCCCAAGCAATCATCAAGCGATCCCGTTATGTAGTATGGGAGATTGGGGGTAGTAGTCTCGTTGGCGTCTGTGTCCCACACCGTGTGGTGTGCTCGTTTACGTTTCGTCTAGATGTGTTCATCGGTCGAGGCTGTCCTGTTTGGTGAAGTACTCCGTGAATGTCAAATTAATGAAACTCTGCAGCGACGGTCGCTCGAGAATATTTTTTTCTTTGAAAGCCAGCGGATATTGGATGGTATATTAGAAAGAAAAATAGATCTTGTTAATTTACACGAAACACAAATAGCGTTTGTGGCGGAATAAAAAGAGGTAAAATGTTTACTTTTTATAAGGAATTAAGGGGGCGATAATGCGAGTTAGATATTGCATGCTATACGGCATTGTTTACCCTTTCAGTTAACTCCATTCAATGTTTTGCTCCAGCCAACTCCTAAAGCTTGGCCTATTCCTTGATTAGTGTTAAGGTATCATGTTGACATGTTGTGTTGAAATCTTATTTTTGGAAGAAGAATCCGTTCCTTTCCTTCCACCATTGCCAGAGGATAAGTATGATGAGTGTGTTTGCAGCCTTTGTGAAGCCAATCAGGGAGTTGACTTGTTTAAGCCACCAGCGTTCAATTGTCGTCAGTTGGCTCCAATTTGTTGGGTCAAGCATTGGCAAGTGTAGCTATTTTGCTATTTGAGTCCATATCTGCCAGATTGCCAAGCAGTCGATGAAGAGATGCGTTGTAGTTTCAAGGTTTCTATTGCATATTTGGTAGAAGTAGTTGTTTGGTAATCCTCGAGACTGTAGTCTTTGAGCTATTCAGATTTTTTCTTGCAACACTAACCAAGCAAATAACTTACAGTGTGAGAATGCCTAAGCTTTCCAAATGATGGTTTGGTATGAGGTTTAAACTAACCCTAGAAATTGTACTCGATAGGCCGAGGACACTGAATAAGCGCCATCGGTAGTTAGTTTCCATCGGATTACATCCTCAATCTCTGGATTGATGCCAAGCTGCTGTACCTTGCCCCATAGGCTCATATATTCAACTAATAGGTCGATGGTGAGACTATGTTGGATGTCTCGTATCCAATTCATATCTTGGATGGCATTTGCGACTGATCTATTTTTCGCTTTGAATGTTTGTATAATTTTGGGGCCAGATAACATGGCGTGACTCTATCAATCCAAGGAGAGGTCCAGAATTTTGTTTTGTGGCCATTCCCTATATATACCTTAGTTGTCGCTGCAAAGAGCTCTTTGTCCCTACTATCACAGGGCGTTGGAAGCGCTACCCATGATTTTTGTGGTGATTTTCATTCATAACAAAGCCATCTATCATCTGAGTCTCAATGCGGCTGCAATTTCTCTAGGTTCAACACTCCCAATCCCACTAGCTCTATTGGACGGCAAACTTTGTTCCAGTTAACTTTGCTTTTTCCTCCATATGTGTCTGCAGTTGTTGCCCAAAGGAAGTTTCGTCTGACCCTACCAAAATCCTTAAAAAAATTTGGCAGTTTGAGTGTAGTGAGCAGATATGTCAGGAGTGAGATGAGAATAGACTTTAAGAGTGTGAGTCATCCTCCTAGTGATAGGTGCTTCTGGTGCCAACCCGCTAGTCTTCGTGTTGCCTTATCATGAATTGGCCGTAGATCATTCCGGTGCAATTTTCCCATGGTTAGTGGCAAGCCAAGTTACTTGATCGGGAGTGTGACCTGGGCACCCGTAAAAGTTTTAAGATGGCTTGGATATCAATGTCTTGGCATCTTATTGTGACAGCTGAGCTCTTATCTAAATTTAGTTTCAGCCCAGAGGCACTTCCAAATTCTTTTAGGATGGTGATTGTTGCTTTTATTTGCGTCCTATCTGGGTTTAAAAATAATATCGCATCGTTTGCATAAAGAGACACTCTCATTATTATAGCTCGACTTCTTAGGGGTGTTAGAACCCCTTGCTCAATGGCGATCTACAGGATACGCTGTAAAGGTCGATTGCCAAGATGAAGAGGAAGGGCAAAAGGGGTTGACCTGGTGTAGTCCTTTCTGACGCTTGTTTGTCCCTCGCGGCTCTAGAATGGCCTAGTTGGCACCTCCCATTGCCGCAAGTGTTGCAATTGCTTACTCCCTAGTATCCTCAAGTCGACAGATTGCTCTGAGAGCTCGGACGACATCATCCGGCAAGGGGTTGTCGAACATCTTCACATACTGACTCATGACAATCTTGGAGATATCCTCTTGCAGGGTGTAGAAACCTAAGCGTCGTGCCAGGAGGTTTTCGGCAAGCTTGGCCGTTAGCATGGTTCGAAGCTTGGACGCGAGGCAAAAGCTGCATCTAGGTGTGTCTGCCCTTGCAGTGTTGGTCGTTGCAAGAGGTGCACCAACCAGTGGGGGCTGTAGCTTGATCAAACAACGTGAAGGAAGTCGTTCATTTGATCACTGCTCGGGGAAGAGTTTGGTTATGTCAGGAACTTTGTGTCAGTGGAGCTATCCATATGGTCTGCCTCAGGGGATTGGGTCGACTGAAGAGACAGTTGTGCCTCTCCCACGGGAAGCAGTTTGGGATGGCAATGTGTTGTTTGCACCGAGAGGAGTGTTGGATAGGAACACCATTTCTGGCAACATGGGGTCCACACGGAAAGCTGGATGCCCCACTTGATAGCTAAGAAAGTCTTGTTGTAGGAGGGAGAGGGAGGGATCTAGGTCTGACGCCATCCTGTTCTCGATAATCATGAGGTTTTGGCAGATCTTGCAAGTGACACCAGGGGCAGGCTTCCCTGAGGGGCCACTAGGCAGAGGGGCTTCTCTGGCGAGGAGATTTCCATAGGAGCCGTGTCAGCTCTTGGGGAGCCGCTTTGGCCCAGCATCTCGGGAGCCACGCTTGAGGTGTGCAGCTTTGGTTCCTATGCCCTCGTGATGGCCTCGACTGGAGATGGGGCTCAGCCAACCGTAGTCATCGACAACGCTAGTCTTCTGACGAGCGGCTGTGATGGTGGGCTTGTGGGGAGGCTGAGGAACGGCGGTCCCGTGGGGTGGCACTGCGGTGGGACCCATGTCCCCCACCAAGCTCATCCCCAGGCTGAGTTCCGTGGTTCTAGCCCCTAGTGCTGCCATCCCGCTGTCAGCCATGGCCACACAACTGCTTTGCCTAGGATTGGTGGCCACGGTGGTCTTGGCGGCGACCTCTCTGTCGGCCATCGTCGTCCTGGTCGTGGTTGTCCCGATCGCTTCCCAGTGGCGAAGACAGGGGGGCCTAGCACCCCCCAACCTTCTAGCGGTCCTTGAGCTCGATTTTGTAAGTGCCGCTGCCGGTCTTGTCGGTCACGAAATATTACTGCCTGCCGGTGCCGAATTGCCGAAATGCTTGCACAGTGACACAGCCTGACCTTGGCACCTGCAAGATTAGTGGCAGAGCGGCTGATTAGTCATTATCGATTAGCGATTTAGCGGTGCGCCGGTGCCGAAATGCTTGCACAGTCTGAAATCTGAACGCAAATACACAATATGTCAATGCTTCTTTTCAGGATAATGTGCGCAAACTTCTCTGCGGTTTCTATTGACTATTGAGGGCTTGTGCCTTGACGCCATCAACAGGTAATCACTAATCATTCATTGATTTCATTCGGTGGTATTCCCTTATCTAATCAGTAATCACTATCTAAATTTCCCTTTACAATTTTAAATGATATGAAGAAGAGAAAGACAATTCATAGTGTTTTTAAGCTTGTTGGTTCTAGTGCTAATTGTATTGAAGCCATTAGAAGCCGAGGCTGCCAGAGTAACGTGAAAGTGGAAACTCCTAACATGGAAGGGGAAACTCCTAATGAACATGATGTGAAAAATCCTAATAATCAGAATAGTGTTGCTGCTGCACCATTAGAACCTGAGGCTGCTGAGCATAAACCAATTGTAGCTACTAGATTTGAGAGAGACCCTGGTAAACGTGTTCAAATCTTAGAATTGCCAGCTGATCAACAAGATGAAGCTCGAAGATTTTATATTTCAGAGGGCCCATATCAACCTATGTTCTACTCTACTTGTTGTCCATGTTGCCCCCTCATATCCAATTCCTGGCTCCGCCCCTGTCGCTTCCTTTGGAGTTTATACTGAGCCTACATCGGACATCACCAGTGCAGCGGCGCCCCTCAGCTGAACCATTAGGCACGCCTTGTGCCCAATCGAAGGAGGTGATTTTGGGCCACATGCCCTTTCACGGTGATCAGCAGCTACAGGCGTGCAGCCTTTAGTGGTGTCCAGATAGATTAGCAGTTAGAAGGTAGTCCCCTCCGGTGGGTCTGAGCGCGGCGGTGATGACCCTGGTGAGCTTTGCCCAGCATGCGGTGCTCACGTATTTCTGTTGATGCCAAAAATAGTGCAGCTTGCAAACTTGGGGATGTTGTCCAGGTTGGAGACTCACACCCAAACCCAAAATATCGCTATGTTCTCATGGCTGCGTGAACAATGGTCAATCTGCTCAAAGCGGCAGTGGCCACCGAGCGGCTTCCTCCACGGCTTCCGCTGTCCAAGCATTCAGGGGAAGGCCTTCAATGCCAATCCGAGCGCAGTACCACCATGGGTGGTGCATGCTGAGCTTGGATTCTCGCCACGGCTTCATCGAGTAGCTGATGTTCTTGTAGTTGATAGATCTTGCACGGAGCGCCATCTTGCATTGTGCCGGATGGTCGAACCAAGCAAAGAAATCATCCGGATGGTGCCTTGTGACACGCATGTTTGCCCATGGAATCCCAAGGCGGGTCTCCAAGGCCTTGGCAGCATTGTAGGTGTTTGAGGAGGCTCTTGGGGTGCACGCCCTGACGACGAAGATCAACACTGTGTGTTCGCGGAGCTTGTGCACCTCTTCCATCATTGCCTGAGAGAGTATGATGGTGCACTCGGCGTGTTGAGGCTGTTGCTCCGACCGCCCAGGCAGGTACTCCATGGCGATTTGCACTAGCTGCTGGACTTTGGACAGGCGTGTGTGGATTGATTTGTTGGTGCGACAAAATCGAGCAATATGGCCACTGCGTCTATAGAGGAGGCATCTGATAGGGTCTCTACAGCTAGCTACCTGGTGGTCACTTGTAAGACATCTGAAGCATTTGCCTTTGAGATGGTTTTTATAGCCATCCGAAGCTCTTCCTGCAGTGATTGAGGTAGGTGATTATTGGGGACGGTAGATCTATTGGTGCAGATCGAGAAACCGGAAAAGGCGGGGGTGTCACCTGCGGCCGTGCGGCGTGTGCTGCGCGACCGCATGCAATGCAAACCAGCTCCCACCGCTTACCTGCACACCGGCGAAGCCCGGCCATGCTGACGCAGAACAGCGGCACAAACCCCCTCCACGACTAACAAGAGGCCTCCACGACGCCCGGGACGGCACGACCGGCGGATGAGGATGAGCTGAAGCTTTTGCTCGCTTCACTCCATCGAAGCGAATAAGAAATGAACAAGCAGCAGCAGTGTACATACCCACAATGGCACAATGAAATGGAAACTAACAAAATACGGCAATTTCAGACAGCAGAGCTGATTATGGTTTCCCATCATTACTCGTTGCAACGAACAATGATCATAGATTTAACTAAAGGTATCATTGTATACATATCCTGGGCCTCCTGGCTCCATGCTGTGCACAGTTTTACCCTGACGTACAACTCAAAAGGTGCAAACTATCAGTACCAGTGCGGAATGGACCGTATCACCACCATTCCGCACCGCAAAAGAACACAATTTGACACGAATTCTCAACACCAGTTTAAAATTTTGTACCAACAAAAGCGAGATGCAGGTATAAACATCTAAAACCCAAACTTTATGATGGTATCCCTAACCATGACTAAATCTTTTCCTCTATTCTGTAATCTGTTCTAGAAATAAGGCTTCCTGCTTGCTTGTTAACCCAAGATCACTAAATGATAGATCACCCTCACCAGTGGTAAAAGCACGCCTGGGATACGACCTTACCTGCATGGTACAGAATGGTAAAACATGAGACTAGACAAATGTAAAAGTTGCACAATTTAACCAGAGGAATGAAAAAATGGCCATAGAAACAACTAAATGAAAACAAATAAAAAACAACTAAAAGAAGTTTACTATGCTTCCACATTTTAAAGTTATATTTGAACAGCTACATTGAACTTTGCATCAGGGTTCTGAAAACTGACGATAACTGGCTGGTAACGGGTCATACCGATCCTTGCCGGCTTGACCTGTAAGTACGCTCAACTCACAACCAGAACCCCGAGTATTTTGTGCTGCAACTGGCAGCTTTTCTATTTTATGTTGCTCTTATTTATAGCAAATACTGAATACAGAAATGTGGCCGTGATGGCCTCCTACAATCCAGGCATGAGCAACTAACTCCACTACTCCTGTCTTCTAGCAACTAACTCCACTACGCCTAAGAGCATGTCCAATGCAGGCTCTTAGAGAGATGCTTAGCAATGAAAAACTGATTTTTCTTGCCACGTAGGATAGATAAGGTGTTTATTTTGAAGCATTGATGCTTAAATAAGCATCGGTGCTTAGTAGGTGCTTATGTGTATAACGGTATCTATTAATAGATAATATAGCATCTAAGCACCCACGGAAGAGATGCTTGCATTGGAGGAAATAACTTTTGCATGGATGCTTGATGATGTGGCTATATTCTCTCTCTTTAAGCATTCATATATACGCATCTTGCATTGTACATGCCCTAACAGACTCTGCTAACTGGAACAAACAGCAAATAGCAACAAAAGCAACTAGTGAACACAGGGATTACTACTAACAAACTCCCCCTAATCTCTGTGTCCTGGTGATGATATCTGGACCATACCAATCCTTGTACGTAGCTCCTGGAACTTTACCCGCCCGAGTGCCTTTGTGAACATGTCAGCGAGTTGGTCCGCAATGGAGATGTAATCGGCACTGACACTCCCTTCATCCAAGCAGTTTCTGATAAAATGATAGCGTAGATCGATATGCTTACTGCGTTCATGGAAGACGGGGTTCTTTGCCAGTGCCAAGGCGGACTTACTGTCCACTCTTAGCTCGACCGCTTCTGGTTTCCTCCCGAGGAGCTCACTAAGTAGTCGAGCCATCCAAAGTGCCTGAGTTGCGGCGGTTGTGGCAGCGACATACTCCGCTTCGCAGGAAGACAATGCCACTACCCTTTGCTTGATCGACTGCCAGCTGACCAAGCAATTGCCGTAGAAGAACAACATGCCGCTTGTGCTCTTCCTCGTGTCGATGTCGCCGGCCAGATCGCTGTCGTAGTACCCGACCAGCCGTGCTGCTCCGAAACGCCGGCCATAGCGCAGGCCGTAATCCAGAGTACCGGCAACGTACCGGAGCACTCGCTTCACCGCCTGAAGGTGCTCCTCGGTTGGCCGCTCCATGAAGCGGCTGATGAACCCAACCGCGAAAGACAAGTCCGGCCGGGTGTGCACAAGGTAGCGGAGGCTGCCGACGATGCGCCGGTACTGAGTCGCGTCCACTTCCTCTGCCTTGCTTTCACGACTCAGTCTGAGCCGCTCCTCCATGGGCGTCGCCACTGGGTTACATTCCGTCATGCTAGCGAGCTCGAGAATTCTTCTGGCGTAGTGTGCCTGATGCAGAGAAATACCGTCGCCATCTTGCCGGACCTCGATCCCCAGATAGAATGACAGAAGACCGAGGTCGCTCATCTGAAACGTGGCCTTCATCTCGGTCTTGAACGCCTCCAGGGCTGCCGGCGACGATCCAGTAATGACCAGGACATCAACATAGACCCCGACCAACAGGATCGACCCGCCGCGGCTGCGCCTGTACACCGCGTGCTCGTGACCGCTCTGCTGAAAGTCGGCATCCTTCAGTGTGCAGTCCAGCTTGGCGTTCCATGCTCTCGGCGCCTGGCGCAAGCCATACAAAGCTTTGCGCAGGCGCAGCACCTTCCCCTCCGCGCCATCGACGATGTAGCCGGGGGGCTGCCGGACGTAGACTTCCTCCTTCAGGTCCCCGTTGAGAAACGCGGACTTAACGTCCATGTGATGAACGCGCCACCCCTCCTGAGCGGCGAGTGCCAGCAACAAGCGCACGGATTCCATACGCGCTACTGGAGCGAAAACCTCGTCGAAGTCAACTCCCGCCTGCTGTACGAATCCGCGCGCAACGAGCCTCGCCTTGAGCTTGACCACTTCTCCAGCCTCGTTCTTCTTGAACTTGTAGACCCACTTGAGGCCGATGGGACGATGGCCGTGCGGGAGGTCGATGAGCTCCCACGTTCGGTTGTGGACGACGGAGTCGATCTCCTGCTGCATCGCCGCCCTCCAGGCTTCGTCCCGCTGAGCCTCCTCGAACGAACACGGCTCCCCCGTGCTCGTGAGATGCAGCTCTGCGTCGAGGTCGCGGCGTGCGAGCCCTGGAACGGGCTCACCATCCCACAACAGATTGTCGTAGGTGCGGTAGCGGATCGGGGTGTCGCCGTGTTCCGCGTCGAGCCGGTCATCGTCGTCGCTGAGTGGAGTGACAAACTCCGGCGTCGGTGTAGATGTTGCAGCGCCATGCGCTGCCACCGGCGTCGCGGCTTGCGGAGCAGAAGTTGGTGCAGACATCGCACTGGCGTGCGCTTCGGCTGGCGTCACGCCTGGTGAAGCCGTAGTCGAGACAAGGGACTCTGTGCCCGGAGTCGTGGACGGTGTAGCTGGTACTGGAGAGGGAACGGGAGGCAGTTCGAGTTGGATGTACTCGACGGTGAACTCACCCGGAGATTACTCGACGTCGCCTTGTTCCCAATCCCAGCCGCGGTTTTCATCGAACACGACGTCGTGGGAGGTGCGCACGCGCTGAGTTACTGGGTCCAAAATACGATAGGCCTTGACGCCCTCTTCGTACCCGATGAAGACGCCGGGGCAGCTCCGATCGTCCAGCTTGCCGACGTTGTTGAGCTCCTTCGCGAACGCCCAACAGCCGAAGATGCGCAGATGGCTCACCGCCGGCTTCCGCCCGTGCCAGGCCTCGAACGGCGTCTTGCCATCTAGACTCTTGGTGGGCACGTGGTTCAGAATGTAGACGGCGGTGAGGATGACATCCCCCCAGAACACGGCGGGCACCCCTCGCTGCTTGAGGAGCGCGCGGCCGGTGCCTACCACCGTCTGGTTCCTCCGCTCCACTACCCCGTTCTGCTGGGGCGTGTACGGCGCGGAGAAGTGCCGCTCGACGCCCTCGGGCGCCCAGTGTGCGGCGGTGAATTCTCCGCCGTTGTCCGTGCGGAGCACCCGCAGCTTCCTGTCGCAGTAGTTCTCCGCCGCCGCTTGAATCTTCTTCACGGCGTCGCCGGCTTCAGACTTCGCTCGGAGGAGGGCCACCCACATGAAACGTGTGGCATCATCCACGAGCAGCAGGAAATAGCGCCTCCCTCTTGGTGTGGCCGGCGTGATTGGACCGCATAAATCGCCGTGGACGAGCTCCAGCTTCTCCTGCGCGCGGTACTTCGTCTGCTGCGGGAACGGGCTCCGGCGATGCTTGGTGACGACGCACGTGTCGCAGAGCTGCTCGACGTGCTCGACGTGAGGCAGCCCGCGAGCCATCTCCAGACGCCCCATCCTTGCCAGCGCGTCGAAATTGAGATGCCTAAGCCGTTCGTGCCAGCGCCAGGCTCCGTCATCGTGACGGGCGACGAGGCAGACCGGCCGAGCCACCTTGAGACGCAAAACGTAGAGGCGATTTGGGCTCCGCTTGACTCGGCGAGGAGGCGGCACTGACGATCCCAGATCCGGAGCACCCCATCCTCGATCTCGACGCGCGAGCCGCTCTCATCAAGCTGGCCAACGCTGATGATGGAGTTGCGGAGGCGCGGTATGTAGTACACCCCGCCCAACGCCTTGTGCTCCCCGTTCCTGCCGGAGAAGATGATGGTGCCAATGCCGCAGATGTCGACGACGGAGCCGTCGCCGAATTTTACCGAGCCCACCACCGCGCGGTCGAGGTCGGAGAAGACGTCGCTGCGCCTGGTCATATGGTTTGTTGCACCCGTGTCGAGGTACCATCCCTCGATCTGCTCGCGGTCGTCGCTGCCGGTGCCGAGGAAGACCTGCGCTCGGGCTCGTCGATGTGGAGGCGAGAGGGCGCCGAATCGAGCGGTGCAGACTGAAATGGCGGCGCAGGTTCGGCATTGACTTGCGCCATGAAAAGGGTCGGCTCGTGGTCGCCCTCCTCCGCTTGGGCCATATGGACCTGCTCCTTCTTGGGCTGCCTACAGTCCCTGGCCCAGTGACCGGTCCGCCAGCAGTTCCTGCACGCATCATCGCGCGGCGCATCGCCCTTCTTGCCGCTGCCGCCGTTACTGCGCTTGTGCGGGCGCCGCCGCCGCGTGCCGCTGGACGAGCCCTGCCCAAACCCGCTGTTGCGCTGCTTCATCTTCTCCATCCACTGCTCCTCAGTGAGATAGAGCTTGCCGTCGGCGCGCACGGGCGGTGGTTCTTCGTCCTCCGCCATGCGGTCCTCCGCCGCACGCAGCCATCCACCGACGTCCTCCAACGTCAGCTTGGAGAGATCCGCCGTGATCTCAATCGCAATGGCTACCTGGGATAGCTGCTTGGGGACGACGCGGAGGAGTTTCTTGACGACCTTGCTCGGCTCAAGCGTCTCGCCCACCGTGCCCAGCGCGGCGGCGAGGTTGGAGATTCGGAGTGTGAAGTCATCGACGGACTCGCCGTCCTTGAAGCGAATGGACTCGAACTCCCGGCGAAAACGCTGCGCCTTCGTCTGCCGCACGGATTCGCTGCCGATGCGCATGGATTTGACGGCTTCCCATGCCTCGGCGGCTGTCTCCTTTACCGCCAGCGACGCCACCATCTCCGGTGGCACGGCACTGGTGATTGCATCCAGCGCCATGCGGTCTTCTTGCAGCGTGACACCTCCGGGTTCGATGGCGTCCCAGAGGTTCCTCGCCTGCATCTTGATCTTCATGACCAAAGCCCACTCGGTGTAGTTCGTCTTCGTGAGGAGCGGCCAGTTGGCTGACCCGCCGACCTCACGGATGACGCGCACGACTTCCTCCTTGCTGCTGCTACCGGAGCCACCATCGCTAGGGCTGTAAACGAGCCGAGCTCGAGCGAGCTTGACCTAGCTCGCTCGAGCTCGGTAGAAACTCGAGCCGAGCTCGAGCGAGCCTAAGATCAACATCGAACTTTAAGATGGGCTCGAGCTCGGCTCGAGTTTCTACCGAGCTCCCTCGAGCTCGGCTCGTGTAGGCTCGGTGGTCGGTGCGTACCTGCGTGCTGCGTGGCCGGATCCTGTTCCAGGAGGGGCGGCGCCGGTGGAGGAGGGGCGCCGGGGGATGAGAGGCGTCGGCAGCGGGGGAGAGGAGGGGCGGCGGCAGGGGAGAGGAGGGGCGCCGGGGGGAAGAGGGGCGGCTGCGGGGGGCGAGGAGGGGGGCGGGGGGGCGGGGCGAGAGGCCAGGAGGGGAATGGGGGGAGAGGAGGGGCGCCAACGGGGGGAGGAGGGGCGGCGGCCGGGGGGGCTAGGAGGGGGACGGGGGGGGGCGGCGGCGGGGGAGAGGAAGGGGTCGGGGGGAGGAGGCCGGAGGGGCGGCGGCCGGGGGGGGGCGAGGAGGGGGACGGGGGAGCGGCGTCGGGGGAGAGGAAGGGGTCGGGGGGAGGAGGCCGGAGGGGTGGCGGCGGGGGAGAGGAGGGAGGGGCCGAGGGGGACGGGGAGGTAGCGGCGGGGCGAGGAGGGGGACGGGGAGGCGGCGGCGGGGGAGAGGAAGGGGGCGGGAGAGGGGGGCGGCGAGGGGCGGCGGGGGCGGGGCCGCGGGTGGGGGCAGGCGGGGGAGAGGCGTGGCGGCGGGGGGCCTGGGCCCTGGGGGCTGGGTTTTGAGAGGAGGCGGGAGGGAGGGGTGGGGAATTAGGGAGGGGTAAAAAATCCTAAGCTCGCGAGCTATTCGAGCTCGGCTCGTTAAAACTCGCGAGTTTAGGATGAAGCTCGAATTCGGCTCGTTTGGAGTTCGAGCCAAGCTCGAGCAGCTCGCGAGCCTCGAGCTTTTTTTACAGCCCTAACCATCGCCCTTTCCTTTGGGGAGCTTTCCGGGAGAGCTAGGGGGGGTCATGTCGCCGTCTTCTCCCATGAACGCGAAGTGGATTGCCGGGTCTCGATTCCAGCGGCGGTACCTTGCCGCGATCAACTTCAGGCTCTCTCAACTTGCTCTGATACCAAATGTAAGTACGCTCAACTCACAACCAGAACCCCGAGTGTTTTGTGCTGCAACTGGCAGCTTTTCTATTTTATGTTGCTCTTATTTATAGCAAATACTGAATACAGAAATGTGGCCGTGATGGCCTCCTACAATCCAGGCATGAGCAACTAACTCCACTACTCCTATCTTCTAGCAACTAACTCCACTACGCCTAACAGACTCTGCTAACTGGAACAAACAGCAAATAGCAACAAAAGCAACTAGTGAACACAGGGATTACTACTAACATGACCAGTTTCTACCTGTTTTCTTAGTATTACTCCCTTATTTAGGGAACACAATGAAGTGAGAAAATGCAAAGAAAAAGAAAAGGAACTTAGTATTATTACTCCTGCAACATACATATACAAAGCAATATATTTTTTCCTATTGATGTTAGTGCGGTCAACCAGCTAATGATAGTATAACAGTCAGAATACAATGTTACTACCTCACTGGTGAGTGGTGACTGCTAGCACCTAGCATACCAGGGACAACACTAGGTTGCACTCTTTTTTTTCAACAGCATTTCCTCTTTGTGAGGGTATATATATGAAATATTATCAAAATATCAGTGGAGAATTACCAGTCTGTAGGTCCCTGGCTTCCAAGTCCTGCCAATGTCTAAGAAATCAAAAAGGAACTGCAAGCAAACCAGCAAGTCAGAAGCAAATCTTAATGGCAAGAGGCAGGCGTAATGAAAGCTTTTATTCTGGAATCTGGCAGCTCAAAAGCAGTTTACCTGGAGTTTATCAGATTTTAGAAAGCGACGCCCCTGTCGACTACCATCAGGCATTCGAACTACGAGTGTGACAGCACCTTCATTGTTTGAAGGTGGCTCCAATGGCAATGATGCCTGCTTGGTTGCAAGATTGGACTCTAGCTCCTATTTACATAAGACATCAGGAACATAACCTATATATCATCAACAGTGCAGAACATGAACAATGAAAAATACATATCAAGCAAGCCTCAATGAAACTGCAGAACGGAAGCGCTTATATCCTATCTCCAGGATCAAAATAGATCTGATTCGTACACAATTTTTTTTTGGGGGGGGGGGGGGGGGGGGGAGTAGCCCCATCCTCTTGCACTACATTGCTTCCACTAAACATGGGATATTAGTCTGACGAGTAATTGCTTGCCAACTGAACCTCAAAAAAAGATTGGCTATAACAATACACTAATCTCATGACAGATCCTCTTATGTTAAGAGTATCTCCATCGAAACTTCATATATAGTTTCAACACATATAAATGAACCTAAAATACGACCATTGTAACATAAGATAAACTAGAGCACCAAGTTTCATATGCTCACAGTGATGATCTAATTATCTAACATTCAAATATTGAAGATATTGTTGTCTATCATCCACTCAATTTCCAAATTATCTGTAACAGGAAGGTACCTCTTCCTCAAGTTGCTTTTTACGCCTTTCCTCCTCCTCTTTCTTCTGTTTCTCAAGAGCAGCTTCTCTTGCAGCAGTTTCTTCCAGGCAACGGAGCTCAGCTACTTGTAGGGCCTTCAGCTCCTTTTCTTGATCAGCTTGGAGTGACGCAAGGTACTCATCATCCTGTAAATCAAACTTACTAACAGTTACCAACTAACCATACAATATTTGTTGCATTTACCAACAAATGTAAAAAGCTTAAAAGTCCAAACCTGCTGCTCACGTAATAACCGTTGTTCAGTTAATCCTGGTGATGGAGAACGCACTACTTGGGGATAATGACTCGAGCTTCTATGAGATGGAATGGAGAACGGATATGTTGCTCCTTCAGGAATTCCACCAAACATTGCAGCTTCAAGCATAACAGCTTCATCATGCTCCTCAGAAGAAATGCCACCCCACTTCTCCAAAAGAAGAATGTGAGCAATGGGAGTAAATACCATTAACTGTTTAATTGTAAGGTGCAGATTGCGATTATAATACCTCTGATGGGAAATCATCTCTGTTATACTGGTGATCATTCTGATTGCTTTGAGGCTGTGAACTTGAGGGAGGGCTATCACCCATGAGCACAGGTTGTGTTGACTCAGTGTTTCCAGAAGGGATGCGCCTAGAACGACGTCTAACTAATGGCTGTTCTTCAACATCCTCGGTCTCCTCTTGGAAGCTCACTTCCTCTGTTGGCTGTCTAGATGTTCCAGCCATTCCTGTAGGTAATTCTTGCCTCCAAAAAGGAAGAAAGCGTATAAGGAATCAATTGCTACTAGCCTGCTACAGTAAGATAGCCTGAGGAGTAAAGAGCTAGAGGGTAAAAGTTAATATTCACCTTCCAACTGTTCCACCAGCAGTTTCCATGTCTTCTTTATCAGAAAAATGATCTCCCAAGTTTACTCCCTCTTCATGTTGCGTTCTTCCTTGCACTGTTGTCTGATATTTATTGAAAAATTAGCTAAAGCAAGATTCACAAAAGCATGTTGGAGAGAAAAGAACAGCCTCAGCAATCCCATTCTCATCTCTCCCATGTGGCCCATTTTCATGTGAAGAAAATATCAAAATTTGTCACGCACACGCACACACAGAAAATTGTCACAAACACATGCAGAAAAATTGTCACACACAAACATACACGCAGAAAAAATGTCACACACAAACATACACGCAGAAAAAATGTCACACACACCCCCAGAGAGAGAGAGAGAGAGAGAGAGAGAGAGATCAAATAACCAAGAACTTACATTTGCCAGTTTTTCAGCATCTCTTTTTGAAGCTTCAATTGCTGCCCGAATCATTTCCTCTTCTATGTCATTGTCATAGTCAGTAACATGAACCAATGGCGGAGCAGTTGGCACAGAGGTTGACTGCGATGTATTGATATGTGTATTAGCATGATGAGAAGATGGCACAGATGACAACTCGTCATCATCGTCATCAATTATGATAGTCTCACGAACTTCAGGGCCATATGAAGACTCATTTCCAGTGGCATCCTCAATAATAGGAGACTGACCAGAAGGACCGGTTTGAGGGTTGCTATCTTTAACTTCGATAGGTACCTCTCTCACCTCTCTATGGTGTGAACCCTGCACACCACGATTGAAAGTACCAGTGGAGGCAACTCTATCAAAAAAAATTTGTTGAAAATTTGGATCCATCAGTGCGAAAGGGTCACGCAGAGTTTCAGGGAACAAAGATCTTCGAAATGTGTTATCAAGTGGTCCGTCCAGCTCCATATCATCTTGACTAACAGGTACAGCAGTTTGATTGATTCTGTTCCTGAAAAACACCACATATCATTTATCTGTTCTAATGGGGCAACAAGGTATCTGGAGGGTAATTATTCTCCTCTGGTCCAATTTACCTATAGTTTTAGTTCAATGCACATAGGACAAGGAAGTAATTAATGGGTGGGTTCTTTTCGGCTGCGGCTAATGGATTTTGGCTTTAATGCGAGTGCTTGTGCGAATGAATCAAATGCTGATAAGCCGCTCGAAAAGACTGTCTCAATAAGCCATTTCAAAAAGACGGCGGAAAATCCATCCCATTTGTTTATTCGGGTTAAGCCATAAGCTGAAAAGAAGGGGGCCAATAGCTTCATTTTTTACATATGCTGCCCGTATGAATTGTATGTCCAGCTCTTAACTACCAATAAGCAATGATACAGATTTGGAGAAAATAATTGCCTGGAGAAACCACAATAACAAGTATTTGCAAACCAAAACAACTTTGCTAAAACAACATCTACTTTGGACCAGAGAGGGGTATATCTAAAGAAAACGTGCTTGAAAGATTGAAACACATACACTGTGATGTCTCCTTCGTTGAAATGTGCATTGACGGCCTGATTAAGGTCACCACCATGTTCCTATTTGACATTCATCAAAAAGCTATTATGAGTTTATGACTAAATAGATAGATGACACCAAAGGCATAATGTTGCATTTGAACAATCACTTCGGATGCAATACCCTATAAGATTTAACAACCAGATGCATCCATGCAATTAGCTAGACTTTTTGTAAAAAAAGATAGCCATTGGAAGATAACAGGGTACCGTAACTGTTATGTATGTTCCAAATAAAATTTTGTAAATATCAGATATAGCAGATTGGATGATATCGCAGTCAATATCAGATTCAGAAATTACACTACGAAACATCTGTTTATGTTAACTCCACTTTAGTTGCGAAAACACTCCTAGATAAAAAGGTACCAAAATATTCCCGCAAAACACAAGCTCTACAAGCCCAACATCGAGATGCGCCAATCAATTCGTTTGGAACGGGAACGGCAAATCTAGCCGGACCATGACAGCAATGTCAAACCAATTGGAGGTTCTGTAACAAAATTGGGCTTTCAGAAAATAATAAATGTTAAAGGTAGCAAGCCGACATAGATAAGCCACGAGATTTGCCCAAGTAATTCCATTCCATAACTGCACAACAACTCGAACATACGCTGGCGCCTCCACAGATTCATCAAGTCACGTAACAAATCGGGGCGCACTTCACCAACATCGCGCCGCATCACACGCAGGCCCCCAAACCCCGTCCGTCCCCCACCCGAACACAAAATTAAAACCCTAACCCCAACACCCAACCGGGCGCAACCAAATCCACCGCGAGCCCAAGCGATTACGCGAGATTGGGGGCGCCTGGATCGTATAAGGGAAGAGGAGGAAGGGGCTTCGGCGTCACCTCGAGCTTGCGGGCAGCAACGGCCTCGTCGGCCCCGGTGATACTCACGAAGGTGTCGATTGCCTCCTGCGGCGGCCTCGCCATGGCGGGAGGGTTTGGAGGCGACGCAACGCCGAGAAGGCAGAGAGAGGATAGGGGGAAGAGGAGGAGCGTGGCTGCGTGAGGGAGATGGAAAACTGAAGAGCAGTGCTCTCTCAAGCGGTGAGCTTTAAGCGAGCGCTGATTACTTTTCTTTGTGCGACGTGCCAGCGCCCACACTTTAGCATCGGATCTTTCCGTCATACGAAGTACATCTGACTTAAAAAGTAGTCCAAGTCTTCCGATCTAATACAACAAAAATTAGTAAGATGTAATAATTATTTAAGTAAACCTGCAATAAATCTTCATCCAATGCAATAAATGTATTGTGTTAAAATACTGCACCACTTTCTGTCAGTGATATAACAAAATTTATAGCGAGTGCAATAATTGATTCTATACGTACAATAAAATGCCCCTCTTGTTATAAATAAATCCATGGCAACAAAAGAGCACGGCAAAACTAAAAAAAACATTGCAAAAAAAAATTCAAATGCAACAAATAAAATATCTTGCTACAACGGTTGAGAAGACACATACAACAAAATAAAACACATCATACAACAATTTGAAAAGGTTATTGCAACAAAATCGAGAAAATGCTTGCAACAAGCATATCAGAGGAGGAGATGATCAGACATTCAGGTGTTGCCAACCAGCCAAACTCAAAGGAGGAGTGTGGCGGTGGCAGCGTCTTCCATTCCATCGTTTGTACCCAATCTCCTATAGATCTGGTATGCTTCCCCCCACGATAGCTATGAATGCGATGAGCTCTGTCCACTCCTCGAAGAGGGGAGACCTCCGATAAGTTATAGCCATAGCAGAAGGCCTCTCTTGAGCACAAATTGACCACTCGTGCAATAGCTTGGTTGGATTTCACCATAGCCATGCTTAGAAAGTGAGAGGGGGGGAGGGAGTAGGAGAAGATCTCATGAGAGAGGGTGCGGGGCTGACCGGCGAGCCACCAGATCGGAGTGGGGGTAGGGAGACTAGTACGATGTTAGGAAAGGAAAAGATGTTAGAGAAGGACCAAATAGAGTAGAGGGTGTGAGAAAATTACGTAGACGATGCGTCTGATATTTCTCTTACACGTCATACATATGCATGGTAATATTTCCCTTTCTAGTATTTGCTTAGCACTTAGCAGTATACAGTCTTGTTTAGATGGATGGGTGAGCCAGCGAGCGTTAAGCGAGTGCTGACTACTTTTCTTATTTATGTAGTGCTTAACGCTATATGTTCTTGTTTAGATGGACGGTGAATGGTAAGCGAAACTAGTTTTCTTATTTGCTTAGCGCTTAGCGAGTCTCTCATCACTCTGTGTTCAATCTATTATTTTGCATTATTTTGTGTTTGATCCATCCCTTTTATATAGGAGGAATCGCTTGGACTGGACTCACCAGTGATGGTTCCTCAACACGTTATCAGCACGAGTCGCTCCGGTGGATCGAAAGGTAATCATCGAAGCATGACACTTGTAGATTGAATCACTATCTAGATTGCGTTTATTATGTACAATTTTGCATTCTAGGTTGATTTTGTTTTCACGGTGCAAATTTCCTCTAATCTCCTCAAGCTCACTTGGAGTCGCTGGCACAATGCTGGTCAGACGATTGGAAAAGGAGAGATTATTGATTGTATCGTGTAAAAGAAAGAAAAAAAGAAAGGCTTTTGTGGAACAGCCCCGCATGTAGCCGCCACGCACCGCGCCACTACGCCTCGCACTGCCCGTATGCGGCCAAGACGCCACATGCACGTGGCCACATCGCCCACACATGCCACGCCACCGCACGAGGCCCGCTCGGCCCCAGGCCACCGCTGCGCCGCCGACCCGCACGACTGCTCCGCGTCGTCAAGCGCTGCTGGCCCGCATGGCCACCGCAGCGTCACGCCAAGTGCCACCGGCCCGCACAGCCGCTCCGCACCGATGAGCACTGCTGGCCCTCGCACAACCGCTCCACAATGTCGACGCCGCTTCTCCAGCATGAGCACCGCCGTAGCCCCAGGTAAAGCCGACGCCGCCGCACCCGCTGCCCCGCACGGCCGCCCTGACGTCACCCCACACGGGCGCCCCTGCCTTAGCCACCACTCCGCATGAGACTCCGGCTGCCCGCCGCCACCACGAGTGAACAAGGGTAGGGGAAACCCTACCCCTTCATCCTTGAACCGGTTGGCTTGGGCCAAAATGGGCCAGGGAATTAGGCCCGGTTCGCTAGAGAGAGAAGAAAAAAGGGAGTTGATGCCCGAGATTTATAAAAAAGCCCTCCGAATTCTAGAAATTACAGGAGTGTCCTCTTAATTATTGGATAGGCACCATATTTTCTGAAAATTATGCAAAAAATTGCAGAATTCGTTGAAAATTCATATTCCAGCATAAAAGGGCCTTGGGAATTCAATTTTTGAGTTATTTTTAGCATTCAAAGCATGTCCAACACTGTTATCATTATTTTTATGTTTTCTGTATTTACTTACTATTTTTATTAATCGTAATTATTTAAATTGCATTTAATCACTGAAAATTAGCAGTAAAATTATAGAAAATACATAGAAAATTCTGAAACATTACAAGAACTTATTTTATAAATAAGGGATCCCTATGATTGTAATTTGTACTTATGAAGGAGAAAAGCAATAAAGAAAGAAATGAGTTCCCCACCTCTCTGTGTTTAATATATTATTTTGTATTATTTTATATTTAATCTATTATTTTTGTCTAGAAAAAATTATTCGGACTGAACGCCTTAGCGATGGTTCTTCGATAGTTATGAACAGGATGACTCGGGATTTTGGATCATCCATGTTAAAAGCGTACGGTAAATAAGCGGTGACTAGTTTCCTTTCTTGTTTAGCGTTTAGATGCGTCGCGACTACCGAGATCCTTCCTGGTCTATCCACGTGGAAGTATAAGCGGTAAGTGAACGGTGACTAGTTTGCTCATTTGCTCAGCGGTGATCCGGTGGCTAATTCGTTTTAGAGGCGTTTGAAACAGCCAAACTTTTGGGTTTTTTGTTAGAATTTTTGGCTATAGAGTATTAGTGGCTGAAAGTAGAAATGATTAAAAGTGAGGAGTATTTAATTTAGCTAGAGCTTTTGACTTCTATCTGAATTGACTAGATTATACCCTCTATTTAAACAAGTTACAAAAATAAATAAAAAACCATAGCAAATATCGCTACTATTGCCGTCGGGTGTATACTCTCTACAACCTCCTAAGCCACTAGGACGACGGATTCGGTGTCAAGAAAATGCTTCAAGAAGGGATTAGTTTGCTGTAGTCTTATGCGGGTTTTACTTGTTATAACAAATTTAAGCTTTTGGCAAAATATCCACCCATAACTTTCAATTTACGGCAACAAAAGTGGAGCTCCAACTTCCATACTCATTCCACCGGTTTTTCCGGTTTTCTCACCGGTAAAACCGGGCCGGTTACCAGTACCGCCCGGCGGCCGGAATTCGCCCCGTACCGGTTTTTTTGATCCTTGACTCGTACACCAAGTCCATTCTACTCCATTTTCTCAGGTCTCCATAGACTTTGAAGAACACAAGGGAAACTTCCATAGCACTGACTAACAGCCCAGCTAACAAGACACTACAAAGTACACGCTGAACAACAACCAATATTCACTATGAGATCATGATTCCTAAGGCGTCGTATTATCTATGGAAGTGTCGATATTCGATCAGCATTACATCCCATGTGTGAGAGAGCCACTTTTACACCGCCCGGTAGTGGTGGCGCTCGCCGTCGCGCCTGTGCCCGTAATGCCTCCGCTCCCTGTACTCCACCCCGTCCTCCCCGCGCGGCCACGGCGCAAGCCGGCTCGGGCCGCCGTCTCTCTCCCTCGGCAGCGCCGCCACCGCCTTGCCGTGCCGGTGCTTGTGCCCATGGTCCCTGTGCTGCACGCCGAGCGCAGCGTCGTGCCTGCTGTGCCGGTGGCGCTCGCCTTCCGCCACCGGGTCGGGCTGACCGCCGTGCCGGTGGAGGACGTTGTGGTGGTGGCTGGGCCCGCTCCTGCGCTTCTTGTGCGCGTGATGGTGCCTGTGGTAGTGGTCACCGTGGTGGTGGTGGTGGTGGGAGTGCCTGTGGCCTTTCATGTGCTTCAGACGCGTGCGATCGTGCGACATCTCCGACCCGAACACGTCCTCCCACCAGTCGTACAGTGGATCGAAGAGGCCTTTCTGATGGAGAAGCCACAGGAGCACTGCAACTGCAAGCCATATGAAGAAATTTTTTTGTTCGGTAAGCACTGGCAACGTGAACGTGATGTGGTTTCAGTGCTTGGCCTCTCGTGACAATAACCTGATGAAACACGTACGTACCTGCGGGTAATATAGCAAGCAGCAGGCCAAACATTACGAGCCAGCCGATACATATGTATTGGATGTGGCAGCTGAAGTCGAAAACGCTGGAGCATCTATTACTGCTCCAAGGAAATAAATAAGCTAAAAATGTCAGAAAATGCAGCGCAACAAAATACAGATGAAAATATAACAATACCTTCGTAGCTCTGGTCCATGGACATTAACCAGAGGCAAAAAAAACCGTGTCAGAGAAGAGTAAGCGGGAAGGATTAACGTACCTGCATGATCTGCCAGTAAAAAAATCTGTCGTACTGTCCCACATGGTGCGCAACAAGGCTTTGATGGCTCCAAAGAAACCCCTGATGCCACCTTTCGCATGGTCATTGGATGGACCAATCTACAGAGTTTTGAAGGCAAGAAGTAAACATATAGAACCATGAGCAACACTGTTATTTTTTGCAGTAAAAAGGCATCTAGATTGTGCGAGAACTATGTAACGGATTGAATTGTTCAGGACGCTAAAAGATTTTAAGGAAAAAACATATTCCAACATACGTTGACAAATGCTCATTAAGGGAAAAATTAATGTTGTGAAGTTACTTATTCATATGTGATATAGGCAATTAGCTACCGCAAATATCTACGATGTCCAAACCTTATCAAAACAGAGACACATGGGCCTCGGAGATCGAGATGAAAGATTGTCTGCAAATTCAAACTACCTTGCTGCACTTCAACAAAAAAACAAAATCTAACGAATTCTAGCAGAACCACTACAAGAGCGCAAACATTTCAGAACCTGTGTTCCATTGTCAAGAACCGTAGCTGTAGTTGAAAATTGGCATTCGGCTCTATCAAGTTCACTGAAATCTGACGCCTTCAAAATAGCTGCAATGGAGCACAGTGAAATCCCATGTTAATCTAATACATGATTTTGGATAACAAAACCGATGATAAGCTGTACTTCAATTTCTAACTCACCTGCGCACCGATATTTCGATGCTTGGTCTGTTGACGGACGCAAATAAAATGAACGAATAACCATTTCATCAGGTTTCATGATAAAGAATTGCTCCTGCAAATGAAATTACAGAGTAGCTTCAGAGAAGAAATTGAATGATCATATAAGGGCAGGAAGCCAGGAAGTATGCTGATGGATAATTAACTGTAAAAAATGGGTTTAGAAGCAAGTAAATTTCAGAATGAAACGAAGTATTACAAGCTTGTCAATCAAGAAAGAGTACAAAAGCACAAAAATATGAAGACTATAATAAATATCACCTCCACATAACTGATGCCACTTAAGCAGTCGAACTGTAAAAGAAGCAAACAAGTCGTCAAATTTCAGGAATATTAAGGAAGCCTGGTAATTCAACTGCTACTTAGACTTTGGTAATCCAATAATTTTATAAGCATATCACAAAATAGAAATGTGTTGGTCCAATATGTTGTCATTCATGTGGTGTGTCAGCACGTGTGGGTATTCAAGGAAGAGAAAGGAAGTTCATGCTGTAGCAAGAATAGCAAGTATAAGATTGGATATTAACACCATAAAATCGTTAAATAAAGAAAGCACTGGTATGATGCAACAAAAGAGAAGCCGTATGACTAAAATAGCAGGATGGTTAGGAAATCAGTTCATGCACCTATCATCTTAGTTTCAAGGAAAAAGACAATTAGTAACCTATCAAAAGGTAATTTCCTTGACGATACGTACAGTCAAGCTATATGAAGCTTCCAGTTTACCAATATTCTTAGTTGTAACCTGTGCAGTACCAACTTGACTTAAGGCTTCAAATGTAGGGACATTAATGCTAATTATCTTCCCTGGACTCCTGATATTAAGAAGGAAATGCAAGTTATTACATATGGCACTATTTTCATAAAGAACATAAAAAATACAAGTATTGTGCAACATGAATTAAGATGTAACACTAGAGTAGCAAATTTTGTTTCCCTAAAATATGTCCAACATGCCATACATTTGAAGTGCCAGTCGTGTTCGACATTGTATTTGCATTTAAAAGTAGGCCTGTGCCTACTACTATCTTCCTAATTGAATGCTAAATCAAAAATGATAAGTATTTTTAGTACCTCTGGTAGACATATTCTATATCATCAGCACTCAGCTCTATCAGCAAATTGGTATTAAGAACTTCTGTGATTCCCACAGAAAAGGTATGAACTCCTGCATTCTGTAGGGGGTATGTATCAAAGATTTATCCAACGTTGGCAAATAAGAATGAGACAAGAGGAAGAACTAATAGGAATTTAACCGGATGTTGGTTGATCCTTTCAAACCTTCCCTGTACAACATACTGGGGCTGTTGGTTCCTGTTTATCCGATTTTTGTCAGCCTGAAACAAATGGTGAAAGATCTTTCAAGACTAAACAGTTTTACAATTTAGCATATCATGCTTCAACAAGAAGACACTTGATAATGCTATTATGATGATACCATGCATACAATCTTACCTCCCAAAAATTCCAAAGCTGATTGTACAAGCAGCTCCAAAATGGTGAAGAACAAAAGTTAGGTTGGTTTCTGTAAGCTTCATACCCAATACCAATCTTGTTGCACTCAAGACCATCTAATGTAAACCGAACTCTCTCCAACAGCATCCACCTGGAGAATTCATCGCCAAGGACTTGCGGTTGACCGTTACCATCACCCTTCAGCATTTCAGATTTAGAAGAACATTACGAAGTCACGTGAGGGAAATATGCATATCATGATTTCTTGAGTACCTTCCGTGGAGTCACAAGATAGAAGTCCTCAAATGATGGGACACTTGTGTAACCAACAAAGTCACCCACAAGATTTACTCTCAAAAAGTTGTCTTTAGAAACAACAGTTCTATTCTCTGGACCAACAATAACCTCCTGCAGGGTAATGTTAATTTGGTGAAGTTATACGGATGCTTGAAAGTGCTTGGCATACTCCAAATCCAGAACAACACATTGAAGATAAGAATATATAAAAAAACCTCCAAATTTTTATTTGGTTTTATAAATAAATAGAATATTCAAAATCTTAGCTCTTCAAAGGGCAAAGGATAAAAAAAAAGGAACAGTACACCAACGTTCCTAAACTTGGAAGAATTCCAATTAGAAAAGGTAAGTAAGCATAAACAAAGGTTGGTATCGTCATCAGGAAGAATGACTTTGGCCGTGCCAATTCTTGCTTACAGTTCTTGCTTACATACTGTCAGTATATATATAATCATGGTAATTTCTTCAACAGTCTGCATTTCATGCTAGTTGGAGGTCACAGTTCAGAATTTCAGTTCCTACCGTTACAGAAGAGCCTTTCTTTACTTGTACTCTGATGCTGAACCCAAGAGACCTTGTCCCAATTCCAAAAACATGGAACCTGTTTATACACAATGGAGATACACAAATTTACTCAAATAATGACCTGAGCAAATAACAAATAGAACCCTGGGATGTTATAAGTATTCCCCTACATCAAAAGAAGTAAATATACTAGATTGCCAGGTGATTCCTCGATATATGAAGTGCTTACTTCATGATGTTAGTAACAGAAAAAAAAACAGATAAATCATGTCAGACTAAAATAAGAGATTAGTATATTGTCTAACAAAGTATGCTAGCCTCTAGTCATACAAAAAGATAAAGAGATTGCCAATTGAAACAAATGAAGTCCAAAAGTAATAGCTAATACAGTAGCTTTTTTTAGTAAACTCAGCAGGTGGAGTTATTCAGCTAATATTTACGATATTATATATAACAGTGATACATCATAATTAATGTCCATACCAATCACCTGGAAAACGTAGACAGTGAGCCGTATTAGCTTTTCCTTTAACCATTTTATCAACTGTAATGAACATGAGTGTGAAAGAAGTAACACAACGTTATATTGAAGAAGAATGCAAAAAACACTTTTATGACTTACAAAACGTTCCACAAGATGAAGGAACACGGTGTTGAGGCCCACATGGACAGCAAACAGGCTAGGATGCCGCCAAAGTGATGTAGAGGAAACATTAAGCATCATGAGATAGTAAATCATTTCCAGGTGTAAAAGCAATAACACAAACTAAACAAGTACACAAATGCATCCACAACACAAACACGCTGGCAGGGATTTCTATGTGCCTTTGTTTTCCTTAATATGTGCTCAACCATGCAGAATTGGTTGAGCATATTTTCAACTACTTAGATAATAAGAATGATAAAAGGCAAATGCACCTCACCTCTGTGTGCTCAATTATGTGACCATTCTGATCCCGTAACCTAACCATATCCATGAAAAAAGAATCATTGGTATATACGACACTTGAAAATGATAAATTAAATTTTGTAGTCTCAAGTGCACAAATAAAAATTGTAGTCTCAAGTATAGAAAAATGACACTTGAGGAGTTAAAAGAGATGTAGGTGTAAGGAGCAAATCAGGGATAAGGTCTTTTCCACTTATGGCTTTGCTACAGTAACTAGGTTTCAAACGGTGCGTTTTTTCAAGGCGAGGTCAACAAGAAGATTGTAGTAAAAAGTGTATCGAGTTCAACTGTAGCAGCCAAAATCGCATGCGACTATTTTCCTTTACGTACTATCTCTCGCAAACAATCAAAATTCAAAAATTTAAGCCATAAACCACAGTCCAAAAGAATCCACTCCAGATTCAAGCTATGATCCTTCAGCGACTGTGGGAGATAGAACACAACCAGAAGGCTGGAGGTGCTTTGCTGATGTCTGATGCTTCATCAAGGCTCCCTGCAACCTAATGATACATGCAATACCACTGTAGACCAACGCACCAATACCACCGCACCATGACGAACCTTAAGCCATTTCACTATACCACCACAGCATAATGAACCTTAACCCATTTCACTAGTACCACCATAAACCAACCACTTCACTAGTACCACCGCATCATAACAAATAATAACCCTTTTTTACATTTTACCCAGTTTTTTATTTTGCAGTATATTATTTGCTTAGCAGTATTATACAATAAAACTCAAGTCTTACCTGTATACAAACAATTGATCTGAAGGATTGAAGTCTTTAGGGGTAGTTCGTTTTGTCTGTCTTTTGGTTTGTAACTAGTGCGTATCAAGCAAGGTAGTTGTGATGGCCGTTTGAAAACTCTGTTCTTAGTAATGTAAAATGTTATGTTGCTAGGAGTAATGTAGGGTACTTCACCTGGATTGGTTTTTTGCTGGTTGTTTGGTACAATTCAGTGAAAAAAATATCTCAGGATGTATGAAGTGCACTAGTTTCTCTATCTTTCAAAAGTTCTGAACTTTGTAACTATTTTAGTTTTCCGTAATGCAATGGAAAATAAGGGTATCCCCATTTTAAAAAAGTGCAGAAAAACCTCACAGTTATGACACTGGGAGTAAAAATGTCTGCGAAAAAGCCCAACAAGTTATGTTAACAAACACCCAGGTCTACTTACCAATTATGATTCCAAAGATATCACATTAGCTATGCGCAGCTAAACTGTATGTGCCACATAATGTACAAAGCAAGAGTTATACTATGGTAATATACTCATTCCAAGAGCGGTACAACACAGATTACCCACTTTCAACGGTTCATATAGCTGTGCTAAAAAAAGGATGAGTATGTAATTACGATGATCTACCAACTGGAATCCCTCCCAGAAAAAAATGATGATGATGATCTGTCAACTGGAATCCCAAGACAAATTACCTTTCACAGGATTTAACAACTTCAGCACCAGCATCTGACTCACATTTACGGGTCTCGACAAAATTCTCCTCAGGTTTGTAAGCAACATCCTGAAGAGATGAGTAAGGAAAACAGGTCTTAATTCACATTTTATTTGTTACACAGGATAGTGGTTGATGCCAGTTTGATAGTAGTGATTTGAGAAACAAGTTTTTTTTTTTTTGCAAAAATTCACATACAAAAAAAATGAAGCAGCAAATGCTGATAACAATTTCAGATGCAAACGAGACTGCTATAAAAATTGAAGACATATCAAAACACATCCATTTCCTGAAATCAGCCCCCATCCAGCGATACCAGAGCATCTTGAATGGCATTACAACACTTTCATAGCTTTAAAATTTTTGGAAGTCCTTGAACTCAGCTAGGTATTTATTAGTGATCTCCCTATGAGTGAAGCCTGCTCCAAAACCTAAACAGAACATTTGCGCAAGCAGCACTTGAACAATAATAATGCAAGCTGATGGAAACGGAATTGCAACAACTTCCCACTGAAATCAGAAAAAAAAACGTGATTCTCCAATGGAACCATTTGTACTTTTTAAAAGCCAGAGATTCAGGGCATTCCCAGGAGCATGAAATTAGCTGCTAGAGTACTATACCTAACTTTTTTTTTTTTTTGAAGGAATGCACCTAAACAATTAACACCAATTCTCCTGATCCAAAACCTACCTACAACATAATAATTATCGACACTCCATTATATATACATACATTGCATAATAACAATTTGTTATAAACCAGGCTCCGCCATGTTAAGGAGCATAAGCAAAGGGCTTACCCTGATGTACGTGATGGCGTAGAGCGCGTACGCGGCGGACTTGTTGATGGTGATGACAGGGGGATCCCGTATGGTCTGCATCGCCTGCGTGTCGTTCTCCTCCACCTCCACCACCTGCGCCACCAGCGACGCCTCCCCACCGCTCTGAACCACACACACCCACACCCAGCACCGCCGTTGCAATCGTCAGTCGAAACAGTCAAACGCATAATTCTGTGGCGGGAAATTGGGAGGGGGGGGGGGGTGCGCTGAAGCGTGGAGGAGGCGGCGGCGGCACTTACAGAACCGCTGGGGACGGCCATGTTGAGGACGATCTTACGGTCGCAGGCGAGGCGGCCGCCAGCCCCGGAGTCGCGGGCGCAGCGCTCGAGGCGGGACTTAGAGAGGATCTCCACGCCGCCGGCGGGGGGGAATGCGGCCGCGGCGAGGAGCGCGAGGAGGAGGAGGAGGGCGGTGGATGGAGCGGGAGCGGGCCGAGGAGGAGCCATTGGTAGTTGCCGCGGCGGCGAAAGGGCGGAGACGGCGCGCGAGTGGACGGGCCGCGAGTTCTAACTGACCACTATGGAATCGCACGCAGCCGCGCGGTTCTGTTGCTTTTTGCTAGGAAATGGACGGAGTGGTGGCAGATGCACGTAACCGTTTGGGCGCTGGGAACTTCCAAGTTCTTCCATGACAGAGTTGGTTGGGGCTTCGCTTCTGTGGTGTTTGTGCAGTTCATACTACCACTCGATTCAAACCTAGATCAAACATCAGTACAAAGTAAATTACTGCTTGGATTCTCTTGAACGATCAATCTTTAACCGAACCGTTGTGTACCAGAAGAGTAGAATAGTTTGTGGGCCTTAGGACATCTGAAGCGTGTGGTATCTGAACATGCGCTAAGAAATACAACGTCACTGTCACATCATCTAGGTGCTAAGTTTATTTAGTGACATGACGATAGTCAGATAATTTTAGGGTAATAATATGATAATTGTACTCAATGACAATGGTAACAAGTAATCATAGATAAGGTGGTATACGGAATGGAGATGTTACAGTCGCGAGGTACTTGCTTTGAGCACGCTCGACAGACACGCTACTCGAAAGATCAAAGGTGCACAATTGCTCAAACGCCCCCTTCGTGGCCACGTGTGAACCTACAAGGTGGAACAGGAACGAATTAGATCAGGGTTGTGATAACCTTGTGGAATGACTGGCGGAAGTGCATTCGGCTGGAAAAAAATTTCACGTTTGCTAAGCCTTTAATGTGCGAATCGCCGTTCGACCAACCAAACACTCGTTCGGCAGCGCGAACATGCACAGCTAGCCAAAAACCCGCATGAATACGTGATTCGGCCGTGCCCTTGGCCAGCCGAACCACGACGACTCCGCGTAACATTCGGCCACCACCGCCGGCTGTCGCTCTCGCCACGCCTCCACCGGCCAATGCCGCCATCGCGTTGCCACGGCCACCATCGCGTCACCACTGCCACCTTCGCTTGTGCCTTGAACGCATGCTGCGCCAGCCACCGCGCCGTGTTGCCTACGCCGGTGTCTGCGCCGCAGCCACTGCCGTCGCCGACCACCGCTGGGCGGCTGGCCTCGCGTCGCCGCCCAACTAGCCTCGCGCCAACCGGCGCCGTCACTTCCATCGGTCACAGGTGCTGCCAGATGCATGGCCACTGCTAGCCAAAACCCCAATTAGCCCTCAGAGAGAGAGAGAGAGAAATATTGTAGATGGGAGAGAGATTAGAGATAAAGAGAGATAGAGATATAAGAGAGATAGATAGAGATAAGAGAGAGTTTTCAGGGTGTTGCATGACCACACTTGTCCTATTTCGACCACGCTGGTCTAGTACAACGACTACACGAAGCAGGCAGTAGAACGATGTCGAATGGGAAAGTATAAAAAGTAGGGTTAGATGTGATACTTTACTGAAATTATGTGTTTTTTTGAAAAATATCTCAAAACAAGATGTTTTATTAAGTTACAAATACATCAAAATCTAGTGTTTTCTGAAATTTACTCCAAGAAAAATGAATTAAACTCTATCCCAACCCTTCTCTTTTCCCTTGGCTAGCTCTTCTTCCTCTGTTCTAATCCTCCCCTAAATTCTGATCCTAATCTCCAGCTGTTCTTCCCAATCCCTAGTTCCTTTCACTTATATCTGTGTAGATAACACAAATTGCCTGGATCAACTATACCAGATGAATGATGAATCTGCCTCCATCGTCGTAGGGAATTTTTCTTGGCTTGCTCAAAAAAAAAGAGAGAGGGAAATGCAGAACATAAAAGCAAATGCATAGACGCCGTCCGTGGGGATCGAACCCACGACCACGTGGTTAAAAGCCACGCGCTCTACCACTGAGCTAGGACGGCTTTGTCTGTTAGTGGTAACACAGCTTTCTGGTGACTTCTAACTCTAGGTCGACAGCACAGCCTAACACATAAATCGACAAAACACAGAACCAAACAAACTGGCATTTTAAACAGCACATGGGAAACCGAGCTCGAGTTATAAACTTACAATGCCCAAATTTACATAGACGATGAAACCAGGATACAATGCCCAAATTTACAGAGATGATGAAACCAGGGTACAATGCCCAAATTTACAGAGACGATGAAACCAGGAAATTGCAATCCAGTAAAGAACAAACATAATTAACCGGCTTTTGGCTACGGACTCTTTCAATAATCACTATTCATTAGATGGTCCTCCGCATACTACTTATTTTGCCGAAAACTTAACAGAAAACTAAACTAAACCGTCTAGGTATTGCACTTCCACTTCGATGTTGGTACACAGTTCAGGTAGTGGCACCAGTGGCAGCCGTCATTCCCATTCTTACCCTTGAAAAGCATCACCAATGAAATCACAAATCTGCATCACAAGGTTTTGTATCAGTTCCATTACATGTTTGGCACCAAAATGACCTATAACTCGTCTTGACGCTGCTCACCATTAGCTCAGAACCATGCATATTTTACATTTACAGTATCATTTTTTTGCACTATGCATATACATATAACCATGGCATCACCTAGTATATCCAACCATCTTATGATAGGTTGACTTACCCGACAAGCAGCAAGACGAGTGCCACAACCCACAAAACATATTGGTATGCTTTGTATTTAGGGGGTTGATTTGTCTGGGGTAACTCATGGCGTTCCATCCAACCAAATTGGGGCCTTGCCAACAAAACAAACCCCAAAAGGAAGCCCGTCACGAATCCTCCAATATGGGCAAAGTTATCAGCATGAGGTAATATCCCTATTGCCAAGTTGATCGCAATTATAAATAGAAGAGTTATTATGGCTGCTGCCTGCAAGAGCAGATTAATTTGGTAAGCAGAATAAACTTTAAGCAACCGGATAGAAGAAACTATATGCATCTTTATCTCTTTTTCCAACCTTGTTGGAATAAATAGTCCAGTTCATAATAAGCTCAGAAAGCATGGATCCAAGCAGTCCAAATAAAGCTCCAGAGGCACCAACAGATACGTAGTTATTCCATAGGAAAAGTGCAGACAACACACTGCCGCCAAAGCCAGATACTAGGTATATGGCACCAATGCGAACTTGCAGGCAAGAAAACTAGCGTCAGTGCACATTATTAGTTATGTATAATACATAAATAAACATGCTCATGTCGAAATGTTCAATCCACATTGGAATATTAAGAAAAGAATTAAGGAAAATTCTTAAACATATTGTCAACAGCTCAGAAATTATATTCCTGATTGTATTTCAAGTACCAGATCTGGAATTAAAATTATTGGATATTTTAGATAAAATGGCCACAAAGCTAAAATGTTACACAATGAACAGATACTCAAACGAGGTATGTCCACATGTAGAAATCGAACATATTGCCAAAGTTGTGGATCCAACTGATTCAGCATTGTAAGAAGCTTACCAAACCTGAAATGCTGTTCGAGACGAATTCCAATAAACAGCAGACTTAGCATGTTGACGACCAAATGGATTAGGCCAGCATGGAGCCAGATACAACTAATGAGGCGCCACCCTTGGTGCTGATGAACAACTTTGTTCCAGTCAAGAGCTCCCATTTTCTCCAAACTGCCAAATAAAGTTAAGCCGTTAACTGAATCATCTTGCACACCCTTGTTAGTGATATGCCCTAGAGGCAATAATGGAGATGATTATATGATTTATATGTTTCTGATCTTTTAAATAATATGTTATTTTGTCCCTTCAATAAATATTTTTCATATTAATCAACAAGTATATAACTTATACATGGAACCGGGGTTCGAAATCCCACCGGTTACTGGATTTCCCAGTCGGTTCCAGTAGGGAGAATCCCAGCTGAAATATCTCAAATGTAAATTTGAATTTTGTGACTACGTAATGCACTTTGTAGATTGGTTTAGGCACTATTTGTGGTAGATTAACTATTTTGTGAAGTAAAAATGCATGAATTATTGTCCTACTTCTATGTACAACATGAGCTTTGGATTTTGTAGGCAATGTAGCCTTAGAGGCATAAAAATGCATAAATTTTGTAGGCAATGTAGCCTCGGAGGTTTCACTACACATGGTCAAGCTAGCAAGGAGCAATTTCTATGTACAACATGAACTTTGTTACTTCATTAAACACTTTCTAATTAATATTTGCATTATTCCAATTTCTAATTATCAATAACTGGTTTTTGCACCGGTTTTTTCAGTTACCTGCAGCAAACCACCCAAAATTCAAAATTCGAATCATGAATTTTGCTCGGTTTTCCACCAGGTTTTCTGGTAGCCGGCCGATTACCATTATCGTTGCCTGGGCGGGAAAGCCTCTGGTACCAATATTTCTAACCTTGCGTGGAACTCTTTATTCATATTTTGATGTTACTATAAATTATCACTGATCTTATATCATTATCTGAAATAATTATGATTTATATATCAACATATATATTGATTGATGATCATATTTCACAGATTATAAATATAGGGATATCAAATCAATGATGTGGACACATGTTAGAAAACATGTTATTCGATCGACCCACCTTGAGACATTATTAAGATTGTTATATTTTCACGTGCAAGCAGTTGATCTCAAGCAATGATAATGAATAATCCTTGCACTTGATATTAGTATAGTTTCCTACATATGTAATATCACACTTATGGGTTACCAAACGCTGTTCCGTAGCTGGGTAGTTATCAAGATAGCTTTCGGGTATGCTATGAAACATACGGAGAAATACGACTGGTCGGATAAAAAATTTGCTCTACTACAAAACAAGAGAGATATCTCTGGACCCCTCGATGTGGTTGGATAAAGAAAGTGCATGGCCATACCACGAGTGGTTGCAGAGTTGTGAAGTTATCCATCATTAGATCAGAAAAAGATTGAATGTGACACGTTTCTCACCTGAAGTTCGATTGGGTATCGTGAGGCAAAAGAAGGATACGTAAACAGGTCATTTAGTCCGATCATATAAGAACTGGTCTTGTGGTATACCGACTAGTCGTAAGCTGGTTGGACATATCGCAAACTGGCCTACAAACTGGTCGTATGAGGATACAGACTGGTCATAACTCGATACGAACTAGTCATAAGAAGTTATAAACTGATCGTGAGTGACTAGAACTTGGTTGCAGATCATATTGCATAAGATTCATCCAGTTTGATCTTTATGTATATTTAGGGGTCGATATGTCCTACTGGGAACTACTACTGACTAGTGATTGAAAAGACATTTCCGGGTTACAACCAAGTATACATAAACCTACAGTCACACTTAATGGGTTGGAGTAATAAGAGTCCAGATGATAAGACTCTGAGTAGACTATGATATCTACTCGTATGGGATAAGGATTCGGTCGAAGGCTCTTCGAGTGGGATACAGGGCCTATTCATATTGGCTTTTGCTGATGGCTTTTAGTTGCGGCTGATGAATAGTAGTGGCTGATGAATAGTAGTATATTATATAAGAAAAATGGTGCAACGAAATGTAGTACAATATTCGGACCGTCACGCAACTTACATGATTGTGATATAATAAAATACAAAATACGTTACAATATGTGAAAGCGAAAAGTAGTGGCTGATAGAAGCAACTTATAGAAGTTGGAACGTTCATATTGGCTTCTGTTTCTGGAAGCAGAAGCCAATATGAATAGGCCCACAATCTCTACCTGTGTTAAATAAGAATCCGATCGGAGGCTCTATATAAAGGGATGCATTGGGTTATGGGAAAGAGACATCACACCACCCACTAAAAACCCTAGCCACATGTTTTCGAATGCCCTGTTGTGTGCGTTGGTGCTAACACACCGGCACACGACGTTCCATCCTTAGACGTATGGACTTCGGTAGAGGCACGTCGATGCAACTGCGGCGCTGATCGGGATGATCGTGAGAAGACAGTTGGCTTGTAGAGATCGACTACCACTGGAGGATGATCGATTTCCGAGGATGGGCATCTAAAGACGTTGGATGATTAACTACTACTACACGAACACGCGCTACGTTCAATAGGGCTGCTTCAACACTTCTTTCGCTGCACTACGCATTTAGTAGTAATGATTCATGATCTCTTACTCGCATGATTTTCTAGTTTACGCAGTAGAAATTTTAATTTGCACTAGTGTAGCCAACCCATATTCCTTCAATCCTACAGTATCTTAGAAAATAAAACCTAGATGAACTTCACAACTCAAAACAAGCATTAAACTTTTGTGGAACTAGTCACTAAGATGCAATCCTAACAGATACAAACATAGTTACAATTAAAATTAGCAGGCATGCAAGTACTGTCGAGGAGAAAACTCCAGAGTTTACCGTTATCTTAGCTTGTTTTGTTTCTGTAACAGTAGCATGGTTGTCACGACGGACCTAGCAACAATGGCGACTAAGGGGCGCTAGGACGCCACGGCGTCCAAGCGGGCGCCATGGCGTCCTCCAGGCGTGGTACAACGAGCAAAAGGAATTCAGACAAAGCACAGACAATTCAGACATAGCAAAAGGAATCCATGGCAAGGCCAGCGCCCATGGACTCGAACGTGCCGCGCCCGTGGTAGTACATACGGGGTCGTACCCGAGGAGGGAGAGGTGCGCTGTGTCGCTGCCGCAGGAGAGCCTAGGCTCCACAGGGTCCACAAACCCGACCACCCCAACTGCCGCCATCGCCTCCAGCGGCGTCGGCCCCCCAAGCGGGGGGATGGACACGTCACCAATCCCGTCCACCAGGACAAATGCTACCTAGCTCCTCGGCCCCTGCGCCGCCGCAAAGGTGACACCATTTTTCGCTTTCCTCTCCTCCACTCTCCTCTCCTTGCTGCGGCCACGAGTAGCTTAGTGGCGAGCGAAGGGGGTTGGGTCGGACCCAGACCCAAACTCGGCGTCTGACGCGGTTGGTTCGCTCGCTACAAGAACCAACTGAGCTCGAGTGCCTCCATCTCTCCCAAATCTCGAGCACTCACTTCGCCACCGCATCCTCCCCTCTCCCTCTCACCGCCAGCAATCACCAGGGATTCGCCACTGCGCGTCGGTGATCTTCTCCCCTCCCTCTTCCCTCTCCCTCCCGCTCCCACTTGTGTTCCCGTCCTCTCGCTCGCTTCACTATAGTATGTGTGTCCACGGTATGCGCTCGCCTAACTTGCCAAGGTGCGGTAGACCTCCACTGCGTCCCCCCACACCACCGCGATGCCTAGACGACGCCGTGACATCCATGAACAGTAGTACTACAAAGACTGACACAAGTCAAAGCAGTTCGCATGATTCCATCTAGTAGAATACGAGATATACAACAACAGCAGCAGCAGCAGCAATAATAATAATAATAATAATAATAATAATAATAATAATAATAATAATAATAATAATAATAATAATAATAATAATCCTACGCCTGCAGCACAACCTGTCACCCAATTACCAGCTACAATCCGACAAAAGTACCAATACTAACCGTAGCCATCACGAATATCATTGCTGACTGTCTCAGACTCCCAGTGATCGATTTTGGCACAAAAACTAAAAACAAAGAAAACAGCTATTTGCGTTGTGTGAAGGTAGACTCTTAACATCTCGTAGCTATGGACGAACTGCGGGGTAACTGAGATAGTGGAGAGGCTTGGATAATGGAATCAAATTGTACAGGTTCAGATCAGTGCAAGCTATGCGAGATAGAGATTTGAATGGTCACCATCACAGAACAGAAGCCCCCGTCCCCCGAACTTTCAAATCGTTAAAGGTGGAAAAGATTTAACTCAATTGAAAGGCAATCGGAATTTAGAAGCAAACATGTTCCTGATTATATTCTCCCAGAGCAAAGCTTCGGACACTAACGAAAAACCTCGGAGATTTCCTCCCACTAGTTAACACTAGAGACAAACGAGAAATTTCGATATTTGACACTGAATACGTGCGTCTTTCAACTTTTAACTCCCAATTCGCACGACTTTGAAAATTTAACCTGTCACTGTGAATTCTTTTGATTCAAGGAATTCTTTTGAGATGCGCACGTATTCAGTGTCAAATATCGAAATTTCTCGAGACAAACAGAATTGCCAGCTTTTTAGTACTACTACAAAGTGCGGGCTTTGACTACCAAAAATCCACCCCCAAAAAATCCATTTTTTTAACTACGAACACACTAAAAATTTCAATTTTGTAGCACCTCAGATCAAACTGCAAGATCCCAACGCAAAACAAGCCCCCCAAAACCCTTATCTGTCCACCCAATTCCACCTCAAGCACACCCAAAACACCCCAATCTGAGTACTATTCGACACCAAGGCATAGCTCAGCAAAACCCGAAGAGTGTACAGTGACATACGTGGCAGACGACGGGCCGAGGAGCGGGTTCTCGCGGAGCGGCTGGAACGAGAAGCGGCGGAGGAACCCGGCGACGCATCCGCCCAGGGCGCTCCCGTGCTTGGTGCAGTTGTTGACGTACATCTCCACGACGAACACGGCCACGCACGCCACGATCACGGTGGGCACGAGCCACGGCCACCACTTCCTCTCCTCCGCCACCTCGTACCCGCCGTTCCCGTACCCTCCGCCCCCCGTCGCCGCCGCCGCCGCGCGGCCCTTCCCCTCGCCGTTGCCCTCCATAGCGCTCTCCTCCTCCTCGCTCGCTTCAGTAATGTGGAAACCAAGGAGGAGAAGCTCGAGGGCTCGAGTGGTGGTGGCTGTTACAGCTCGGGTTTCGCTTGGAAGCGAGGCGAGGAGGAGAAGAAGCGAAGGGAGGGGTGAGGAGAAACGAAATGATGCGGGGGGACCCGCGGTGTGTGGGGACCGGTCACGCTGGCCGGCGAGGCGTTGCTGTGTCGCGCTCCGGGAGGGAGTTGTTCGGGTCGGCTTAGCCCGAAGACGAAGGGCGTCGTGACTACTCCGCGCAATGGAGAAGGCCCCGTTCTCAAGGCCGGAGCCGCCTTTTTTTTTCGTGGCGTCAGGAGCTGCGAAATAAACGGGATAATTTTTAAGTAGCTCTTTAAACTTTTTAAACTTAAAATTATATGTACTATCTGTACTAGTAGTGTGTCCGTGCTAACGCTACGGTAAAATATAAAACAAGATAAAATTTGTAAAAAATAAAACGAACAAGCAAGTCGTAGCATGCGGTCGTAAAAACACTGTTGCAGCCAGGATTCATGGACATAAAAGAGATATGGTCGTGTAATGGTCATTTACAACCACGTAGTCGAAGTTACGACCACGCGGTCATTCCGACCACGTGAACGAACTCATGACCACATCACCATTTTTACGACCATACGGTCGGAAACTCGATCACGTCTAAATCTCGTGGTCATAGCTTGCTACGACCACACAGGAAGTCTTTCCGACCACACTCACTCTCTCACAACGTGGTCGTAACCCTTTACGACTACTCAAACCTTGGTCGAAGTGCCCACCGACCGCTCAAACCGTGGTCGAAGCACCTTTCGACCACATTCAGTTACTCACAACATGGTCGTAACCCCTTACGACCACGTCTGCGAGTACTTGGCTGTACTCGTAGTTGTTTACGACCGCTCAGAACCATTTACGACCACTCTGTGCCATTTACGACCGCTTCATAGTCGTTTACGACCGCTCTGTGTCGTTTACGACCATCCAAACCGTTTACAACCAATTACAACCACTCACCGTCGAGCTATGACCAAGCGGTCGTAACCGGCCACTCAGCCGCTACGACCATGCGGTCATAACCAACCACGACGGTCGAACTCACAACCACGCGGTCGAATTTACGACCACAGCGGTCGAACCCACGACCATGTTGCCGTCCCGACAACCGACTGAAGGTCCCGCCTGTCAGACTTTTAACCTTTTTCCGAATTTACTTAAACAGAGAGCTTCAGATGACCATAACTAATTCATTTTAACTCCGAATTAGGTGAAACAAATTTCTAAATTCATCTAAAATCAAGATCTAACCAATGGAACCGAAATCATGAATTTTAGAGTTCATTTAAATTTTTCTATAAGAGTTTGCTTGGTTTAGTTGACGAGCAATGAACAACCACCTAAAATGCTTTCTTTACTTATTTAGGCTGCAAATTAAAATATCTGAACATTTCAAGAACAGGGTTTAGTTTCATATTTTCAGGAACATGTCCACCACTCGTTACTTCTATGATACATTAATACCAAATGAGGCGAATTTCTGCTATGATGCTAGCTAGATATGTTGATGATATGATAATGGCCAGGTAACTTTAGCAATTAGCTAGATGACTTAGCAATATGGCAATTATTAGGTAACTTTAGTGATATGATAATAGTAATCAATGGCAAGGTGACAGATATTATGGAAACACATGATATGCGAAACGTAAAGGTTACGGCCGCGAAGTACTTGCCTTGAGCACGCTCGACGCACACGCTGCACGATGGATTCGAAAAACGTAACTGCCCAGCTACTCTCTCAACAGCTGCGCGAGAACCTACAGGATGATATAGGAGACAACCGATTAGATATGATAAATTTGGTTAGGAAACGACAAGAGATAAGTGACTGGAGGAAAAAAAATTAGCAGTTTAGCCAAGCGAACGTGCGCTCGGCCGCGCGAATGGCAGTTCGGTCACACGAACGCGCGTTCGCCCGCGCGAACAGCCGCTCGACCGCGCCGCCACCGGCCACCGCCGCTGGTCGCCGCCACGGACTGCTGCCGGCCGTCGACGCCGACCGCAGCCCGTGAAGGCATGGGCGCGTCAAGTCGCGTGCGGCCGTGCGAGCGCATGCGGCCAAACGAGCGCCACCGCCGCTGCTGCCGGCGCCGGCCGGCCACCGCCGCCGCCGGAGCACCTCACCGCCGTCGCCGCTGCCATGGTCGCGCGTGGCCAGGCGGGTGAGCGAGCGCATGCGGGCTTGAAGGCGCGTAGGCGCCGCCGCTGGGGACCGGTCGGCCACCGGCTGCCGCCACCGTAGCGACCTCGCCGCCACCGTCGTTACCATGGTCGCGCGTGGCCGGGCGGGTGAGCGAGCACACGCAGGCTCGAAGGTGCGCGGGCGCTGCCGTCGCGACGACCTCGCCACCACCGCCACCATGGTCACGCATGGCCGTGCGGGAGAGCGTGCGCCTGCAGCCATGTATGCACGCGGGTGTTTCCACTGTTCGCCGCCGGTTGCCGCCGACGCCAACGCTGCCACCGACGCCGCCGGGGACGTCACCAACGCCCCCATGCAACCCATGCAGCCTATGCAGACGAAGGAGAGAGATATGGAGAGAGAATAGGAGATTACAAGTTAGAGAGGAGAGAAGAGTTCTCCTGGGAGGAGGTTCGGTTAGAAAATCTAGGAGAGAGAAATAGAAATAGGAGAGAAGGATACCCATGCAGACTTGTGCGTGAGAGGAAGAGATGAGATGAGTTGAGTTAGATGGAAAGAGAGAGATACATGGAAAAGGGAGTCACAGGAGAATATAGTAGGTTGATTAGATTAGAGATAGGGGAGAGATTTACGGGTTAGGTATAGATTTCTTTTCTTTTCTTTTTTTTTGGCACTACAAATGATGATGTGCATGATCCGGATGATTTTGGCCTTAGGATCTTCAATGAGTAAGAGAAAAAGGCTTGAGGAGAGATCCAGGCCATTCATTTGTATGAAGTTGGATTACTTTGGTACACAAATCTAGGTGGACTTAGATTAGGCATGAACTGTGGGGGTGGTTGAGGGGGGTGGATTTAGTAAAGAAAATTTTGGTGTATTATAGAAGGGTAAAGATCAATAATTTTATCATCCACTACTGTCTTAGAATGAACGTATTTTAAATTCACACTCTATCATCAAAATCCTAGCTCCTTCTCGTTTGCTCTGTTCCTGGTACGGGCCGGAGACCGAGTAAACGGCGGCGCTCCCGGACCGGTGCTACCGCCCGCTAGTGCCAGACCAGCGTGTGGTAGCGAGTACCAGTAGAAACCGTCGTGTGTTAGAACTGGGGTCTGCGTGAAATCTCTGCGCCGCAGCCGACCGCGCCATGAATGGAACTTCTCGGGGGATCTTCGTTGGTGGTGGCGCCTGCCTGTGTTGCATTTACGCGCGTAACGTACGTGCGTGCGTGCCGATTTGATCCGGAGCTACAAACTTGCGGTGGATCGCCTCGCGCCTGAAGGCGCACGCGACGCAACGCGAGCTTGCACGCACCGTCGCCGTACCCGGCGAGCGAGGCGTGCTCAGCTCGTCGCGTTCGGCGTCGCATTGAACGAACGGCCCCGTGCGTGCATCCTTATCCCATTGACCTAGGTGCCTCTTATTTAAACTAAAAAACTGATTTATAATTGAAATTATATTAAAATTATATTGTAACTGATACTGGTTTATTTAGCATAATTAAGTTAAAAAATAAACAATAGAAAAATCAGATGAACCCATTAAAAATAATGCAAAAGGTTGCCAAAAAACAAAAAAATAAACTTTAATAATAATAATAATAATAATAATAATAATAAATTAAAAGTTAGAAGTTTAAATCAAAATAAATGGGACCTTAGTCACCGATGACACGATGCGTGACCGATCGTTTCCTTGCTCTTGATCTCAAGCAGCGCTCTCCCAACGCCGCCACTCTTCAGCGTGTGTGTAAGCTTGCAGCTAGGTAAGCTAGCTTCCAGTCCCAATCATCTATATTAATTAATTACCTCACTAATTCATTGGAGAGCCAATTAAATCATGTGGTGAGAACATGGGGGGACATGAGGAAGAAAGAGGCAAGCTCCATTCCCCATCTTATTGCCTTCGATCTCTTGCTTGTGCATGCTTGATGCTTGATAGCTCATAGGCATAGCTGTCCGAATTTTTTCTATTTAAGCCTTTTTTTTGAAAAATACTCACATTTAGACCCCTGGTAGTTTTAATTCCGTTTTTGGACCCAGGGGGTCGGAGCCGTGACCCACGGCGCCGAGGTAACACGTCTCGGCGCCGTGGTCCATGGCTCCGAGGTCGCAGGCCCACTCCAACCTGGTCGCCTGCGTGGCGTTGACGTGGCAGCACCTCGGCGCCGTGGATCGTGGCAGCACCTCGGAGCCGTGGGTCGTGGCGCCGAGCTCGGAGCCGTGGGTCGTGGCGCCGAGCTCGGAGCCGTAGATCTTGGCGCCGAGCCCTGGCCACTTATGCAGCGCCGAGCGCCCGCGTGTTCATTTCGCCGCTCGACTCCTCAGCGCCCCGCCTCCCCGGCCGCCCGCCTCCCCTGCCGCCACCGCCTCCCCGGCCGCCCGCCTCCCCTGCCGCCACCGCCTCCCCGGCCGCCCACCTCCCCTGCCGCCACCGCCTCCCCGGCCGGCCGCCCCCTCCCCGTGCCGCCGCAGACTCCCCGGCCCCCGCCGCCTCCCCGGCCCCCGTGTCTCCGGCCGCCGCCCTCTGGTGCCGCCTGGCCTCCCGCCTCCCCGCGTGTCCGGCCGCCGCCCTGTGGTGCCGCCCGGCCTCCGGCCGCCTCCCCGCGTCTCCGGCCGCCGCCCCGCGCCTCCGGCCGCCTCCCCCCGTCTCCGGCCGCCGCCCCCGTCTAAGGTCAGCATCCTTAATCTTCTGAAATTGAAATTGCGTGTTTGCGAAAAAAAGAGAGTTTGCTAAGAAGTTGTGTTTGTGCAATTGTACATTAGTTAATTGTGGGTGGATGGATGATAGGACTTCTTGTAATGATAGATTTGTAGCTATGGTGTTGTTCGTATTATTTGTTATTAGCTCTGTCTACCATCGGCATTTGTGCTGCTGCCCAGTCTATGATGGATGATGTAGCTGTCTGATGCTTGACGACAGATCTGCCGAGCGGCAAAGCTTTTACATTTAATCTTCTGAAATTGGCACTACCAAGTAAATACTTTTTGTTGGCGAAATGGATTGAGTGTGGCACATGGTAGCCGTGGGGAATACTGCAGTCCGAAATCTTTTTGCTACGTGTCTTTATCAACCATTGTCTTTGAAGCATTTAATGGGTTATCTAGATCAGATCAGAGTAGCAAAATTCTGCCTCTGAATTGGATTGCTCCTACCAATCTTTCTTCCTTCAATAGCTTTGTAAGAATTGGACTTGCTGATCATGGTAGTTCGGGTGCATGCATCGTGCATAATATTATCAATAGTTAGTTTATGTTAAACATGTAGCTAATGTTATTTAAGATGTACTGCCCCTTGTTATTCCTTTACCATGCTTCCCTCTTTGTCAAAAGATGCTCACCATGTTTTCTGTGTGAACTAGATGGACAACCTAGTCACCATATATCATGGAGGCAGTGTGACAAGTGATGATTATGGAAATGTTCGATTTGTTGAAATGCAAAGGGTGCCTATGATATTCAGTGATCGGCCGTCGTTTAGTGAGTTGGTTGCTAGGGCTCGGGAGGAGCTACATTGTCATGGAAACGAGGAGAGCATCACAGTTGAGGGGTTACTTCACTACGGTTCGAAAGACATAATTCTCAAGCGGTTGATCTTAATTGGTTGTGAGGATGAGTGGGACAAATATGTCAGATTGGTTATGCGGAATGAGTTAAAATGTTTGGACCTTGTTGTGCGGAAGGTGTCCATTGATCCCACCCCTCACGGTTATTCACCAGAACTAGGTGATCAGGCACCCTTTGACCCTCCGTTACCGGATCTTGCGGTGGATGTGGAAGAAGAGCCTGAGGTGCCCGATACTCTATCTGCCCCGAACGAGGTTCAGATTTCTCAACCAGTTCGAGTTGAATGTCAGACTGATGATGTTGTGGCGGCCCCTCAGGATCATCCCAGTAAGTGTCGAGCCACACTTTAGCCTTTTCCCGTCATTGTTGTTTTTTTTGTCTCAATCCCATCGTTTTCGTGCTTATGATGCAGGAGACATTCCTGATAATATTGGTGTTCCTCCCGTTGCTCCATCTGGCAACGTTGAAGAAGTCTGCAGGGACTCCAACAGTGTGGATGTTCAAATTGTGGATGATCTGCAGCCTTACGAGATCGCAAGGGCCGTTGACTCTGACGATGACCGCCCTTTTGGAGAGCTGACCGAAAGTGATATTGAGCTGATCAGGCGTTATTGCCCTGGCCGGGATCCATCAGTTCATGAATTCAGCGATCTTAGGCATTCTCATGGGGCTTATGCAGAAGGAAGGGATGACGAGCTGCTAGATGCTCCTGAGGCCGGTTCAAGCATGACAATTGAGAAGGGCATGATGTTTGAGGACTTGTCTGCATTGAGAAGGTGGCTGCAGGAGTATTCAGTGATTCGTAAAAGGCCATTCAAGGTGAGGCATTCTTATGCGGAGCGGAGGTACACAGTTGTGTGCGAGAAGGAAACATGTGAATGGAGGGTTTGTGCTAGGAAACAGAAGAACACGGGAAAGTTCAAGATCACAAGAATCGTTGGCCCACACACTTGTGCCGAAGCAGAGCTCAAACAGAAGCATCGGCAGTTGACCTCTACCATTATTGCCAAGTCACTGTGTCACATAGTAAAGGGAGAACCCAATATGAAGGTGAAGACACTTGCTGGGATTGTTAAGGAGAAATTTGGATACGAGATAAGATATGGAAAAGCATGGAGGGCAAAGCAACGCATCTGGAAGATGATATATGGGGACTGGGAAGATGGGTACTTGCAGTTGCCAGCACTCTTCAATGCAATCAAAGCGGTTAATCCAGGCATGCATTATGAGTACGTCCCGAAACCAAACGAATGGACTCAAGATGAGATGCAGATATTCTTCCGTGCTTTCTGGTGCTTTGCTCAGTCCATCGAGGCCTTTCGGCATTGTAGTCCCGTCTTCTCCATTGACGGTACGTTTCTTCTTGGCAAGTACCAGGGCACACTTCTGATAGCCATTTCCTGTGACGCAGACAACACGTTGGTTCCTTTGGCGTTTGCTTTGGTTGAGAGTGAGAACAAAGACAGCTGGGGATGGTTCTTGCGGCTCGTTCGGAGGCACGTGGTCGGCCCAGGTAGGGAGGTGGGTGTCATATCTGATAGACACCAGGGCATACTTGCTGCCGTACAAGAGCAGATACCGGGGTATCCACCTTTGCACCACCGTTGGTGCACTCGGCATCTTGCCGAGAATCTACTCCGTAAGGATGGTACGAAGGATAACTTTCCTCTGTTCGAGGAGGTCGCTCGAATGCTTGAGGTCAAGTTCTTCCAGGAGAAGTTGGAGCAGCTTAATACTGCAACAAACGCAGAAGGTAGACAGTGGTTGTCGGGATTGATGAGAGATGTCGACAAATGGACAAGGGCTCATGACGATGGTGGCTGGAGGTAGGAGTTTCAGACAAGCAATATGGTCGAATCCTTCAATAACTTGCTTAGGGGTATACGTGGTATGCCCGTCAATGCTATAGTATCATTCACCTTTTTACAAGCTTGTTGCCTGGTTCAACGAAAGACACGCACATGCAATGGCGCTACAGAGTAAACAAGAGAGATGGGCGCCTTCCTCGGGACAGAGCTTCCTGCTGAGGCAGTCCATCGCACTTCTGGAATTCTGATCACATGGCTCCGGCAGACTTTCGCAGAGTGTCCTGCACACGCGGACGAGCAGACAGTTACCTACTACTGCAGGTAGGGGTGGATATCGAGCCAACTCGTCGTCTAATCGAGCTTTTTGCTAAAATTGACATAGTTTTATTTAATATCATTTTACATGTAATTGCAGGGCATGGATACTGCACTTGTTTGCCTGCGTTGTGGTTGCAGCACCGGCGCGGGGAGAGACGTAGACGTGCCTACGACACGACTTGCAGACCCGACGCGGCGAGGGTCTTACACGGCACAGAGCTCATCCCCCACGAGCGACACTTTCCCTGACGAGGGGGGTGAGGACGACGACGAGGTGGAGCAGCAGACTTACGATGAGATAGGCCCGTCTCAGCTCGTAGGCGCTCCTGAGACTCAGCCTTCACAGCCTGTACCACGCAGACGCCGCCGCGAGCCTAGCCGTTACACTCCAGGCACCGACGCCCTTGGTAAGGGTAAGGGTAAGGCTAGGAGGCAGTGATATTTATGTGTAGGCTTGTGGGTCGTGTTGTAATGAGCTACTTGTTTGTATGTATGTGTATATGTTATATTCATGTGATATTTGTGTACGAATCCGTAGTCTGTACTTTGTTGTTCTATAATTCCTGCAATGAATTTATGTTTACTACAAACGACTGCAAATGTCTTGTACATGCTTATAGTAGCGTTTTGGCGCCTTGACTTTGCTTTTTTTCTTGAAGCAAAGTACATCAACCAAACTACGAACGAGATCCAAAAGAGTACATAAAACATTACCAACGAAACAACACATAAAATAGCTTTGCCCAGTCACAACACGAAACAACACATAGATTGCACGTACATAAAATATAGCAAGTACTACAACCATCAACACAGCAACGATGGTAAACATGGAGGGTACCAAAAAATGACAACACAACCAAGTACTACAGCCATCAACACACCAACGAACACAACAACTAAAACACAACACAACCATACACCTTCTTACCTACATGCCAAACGAGCCTCGTGGCACCCACATGGAGAAATGTTGAGGGGGTCGCCTCGGACGTGGTTGTCCATCGTGGTAGTGGCATACACATATGCAGCTCGGGTTCGCGCAGCAACATGTGGGATCATAAGAGCTTCCTATATTCACGACCTCCTCGTTGCCCCTCTCGCGTTGCATCTGTTCGCGGAGGTCGTTGTTCTCCTTAGTGAGACTCTCCATTCGGTACTCCAAGTCCCATATTCGAGCCCATAATGTATCCACATAACGATCAACATACCGTTCGTGAGGAGGGTCGATCCAGTGGGAGAAGTCGCATTTGGCCATCTGCACAAAAAATGACGGTAAACTTCGAGGGTCCATAAGCAATACAAAATGTAACATTACTAATTTGTACCCCAGAGCGTGAGCATCGGAAGAAACGTCGCCCGCCATCGTTCGGGGAATCCAAGATCTGGACGACCGCGTACTCATTGTGTCTGCATTTCGGCCACGGTGGTTGAGCACGCCGGCTTGGTATCAATCGGTACTGCGGACCGAACATATCCCTCATTTCTAAGGGAATGTCGTCCTTCGGTGACCCAAATCCCACTGGCCCCTCGACTTCAGACATGGTATGTTTCACCACGAAAGAGAGGGTACTACTTTGTTCGATTCACAATGTCATGGGACCCCAACCCTGCTACTTATAGCAAAACGGGGCAGCTTAATGTAGTGACCACCAAAAAAAGAGGCTTTTGCTCTGGGACATGACAACACGCCCCAGCTTTGCTCAGGGACATGACACAAGAGGTCAGCTTTTGCTCAGTGAGATGACAAAAGATGGCAGCTTTGCTCTGACATGAGAAAACGGGGCAGCATATGCCAGCTTTGCGCAGTGACGGAGTAGGCCTTTAGCCTGTACACATATAGGGCGTAGGTCTTTAGCCTTTACAGGAGTAGGCCTGTAGGCCTGTACACATATAGGGGCGTAGGTCTTTAGCCTTCTAGGCTTTGAATGGTCCAATCTCTGAAAAGGCTACAAACTATGAATTTATTACGAGACTATAGTCTCTGAAAAGCCTACATAGGGTCATTTATTGCTACACTGGAATCCAGGAAAAGCGAAAAGATCCTCTCTATGGACTATGCCCACTGCACCAGATAACCTGCCTACATAAAGGCCTCCCTCCTATGTCTTCCATACCATATCTCCTCCTCAAGGCATCACAATACTACTACACAACAATGTCTTCCTGGAGGTCCGACCCATTTGGAGTGCCGGAGTGGCATGAGCGCCCGAAGTGCCATTGCGGCTTTAGGACGATGTTGGGAGTCTGGACTGATCGAGTACAACGAGCCAAATACGGTCGTAGGTTCTTCAAATGTCCTGACCTGCATGACGACTTCGTGGTAACGACCACAACTAAATCATTTGTTTCTCGTTATCTTTTTTCAACTTGATCGATGACATCTACCACGCCACACATAGGCTTGCAGGTTCATCGAATGGGTGGATCGGGTGTCGCCGGCATGGCCAGATAACCGGGCAGTGGAGGTGGAAAACAAAGCACAATACTTTGTCAAGATGACTCAGGCTCGCGAGGTGGAACGACAGATGCGGCTTGAGCAAGAGCGCCGCGTGAGGGTGGACCAAATCCGTCTGAAGGGCAAGGAGGATGAGCTGCAAAGGAGGCGGGAGCAGTTAAGTCTGCGTGAAGCTGCCATCAAGCGTCAGGAGGAGGAGCTTCAAGCTGGGGAGGCAGCTCTCAAGACCAAGAGTGACAGGAAGAAGGATGCAGCGGAGCCATCTTCAGGGCGTGACAAAAAGGGGAAACAACCACGCTACACCCAGTAGACAAAATGTAATAGACCCAGCAAGTTATTTTCCCTAAGGCATGCATGTTAGGACTAGTGGTGGAATTCTGAACATTAGAAGTACAGAGTTGCACACATGCCACATGCCTGCCATGTCAAAATATCACTAACCTTCGAAATATCACTTACCACTATATGCATTGATATTTCTACGCTCAATCCTTCGGCAAAAAAATTTAGCATAATTTGGTTTGCATGTCCAACTTGCAATGAACATAAACTTTTATTACGACTTCATCAGATTCGTTCCCATATTACAACTACAAAATTAGCAAACCTTGCAAAAACCACGGGAATTGCAAACCCTTAAAACATACCAAACCTTAAAAGTCACTTACCATTTTATATATCGACCGTTCTACGCACAATCGTTCCTAAAAAAATTACCATATTTTTTTATGCATCTACAACGAGCCAATCAACATAAACTTGTTTTACAATTTTATCAGATTGTTTTGTAATTCACAAATACAAAATTAACAAAACTTATAATCATTACAGTTCTTGCACTCATTCCCACATGTTCAATATCACTTTCGTTCATTTCGTCTAATTGTTCATATCACATTTGTGCTCAAAAAAAATTTCATTAAATTGTACTCCACATCAAAATTTTATGTTTCAAAAACCATTACCAACGTACCATAATATTTTAAAAAAATCTACAACAAATTTTCTACATGTATCATCTGCAACATAACGAATTTTCAAAACATATGTCGTATTTTTTTTCTCTATAAATAAATAAATATATTACATAATATTACTAAAATTAAATAATCAAAATAAAAAATACAACTAGTAATTCTTTTTGCGACAACGTAAAGTCTGATCGGTGCAAACCCTAGACGCCGAGTGTCTCCAGACGTGGCAGGGAGCTCGGCGCCACGTGGCAGGCAGCTCGGCGCCACGACCCACGGCTCCCAGGTCGGCGCCACGACTCACGGCTCCGAGGTCGGCGCCACGACTCACGGCTCCGAGCTCGGAGCCACGATCTACGGCGCCGAGGTGCTGCCACGTCAGCGCCACGCAGGCCACCAGGCTGGAGTGGGCCTGCGACCTCGGAGCCATGGGCCACGGCGCCGAGACGTGTTACCTCGGCGCCGTGGGTCACGGCTCCGACCCCCTGGGTCCAAAAACGGAATTAAAACCACCAGGGGTCTAAATGTGAATATTTTTCAAAAAAAAGGGCTTAAATAGAAAAAATTCGGCATAGCTGTAGCATAATATGCCATTCCAGCCCCAACAAAGCCAACTGTACGAATAGTGACTTCTCACTTTCACCTCAACGTCAGGATGCAAGTGCTGGAGTCCTATCAATTGACCATGTCTTCAGACCAAAAAAAATCAATTGACCATGTATTCAGGCAAACAAAAAAAGATCAATTGACCTTGTCTTCAGACAAAAAAGTATCAATTGGCCCGATAAGGTGATAACCCAATGCTGCTCCGAACGGCTTTTAACCCAGAGCTAGATGGCTGTTAGTTTTAATTTAAAATATACTGCAGTGGTTGTTTGTATTTTTAAGACATTGAATTAAAAAACTAAAAACATCATTATATCGTCACGAACAATACAAAAGAACAAAAGGCAAAAAGATAATAAACAAATAAAAAACAAAATTAAGGAATCAACACGTTTTAAGTGGATTCTGACTTATCAGAAGTTAGAAACTAAGACTGTTTGGAGCAGTTGTCAATGTTTGGCTTTAACTTCTATCAATCAATACTATTTATCAGATCTAACCGTCGTAGTTAAGGGCTCGTTCATATTAGTTTTTGGATTTAGTTTATGAATAGTAACAATTTACAGAGAAACTTATAGAGAGACATTGGCATATAAAGATGTAAAGATTCTAAAAACATTGAGGTAGTCAAACTCAACTACGACTTACTAAGTTTATACTTGACACAGAACAATAACACATCTCTTAACTTCTCTGACAAGATGTTATTGTGATGCCTGGTCTATCAGCAGGAACAGGGCAATCAGCCAATATTTCACATCCGATCCTATATCCAAGATAGCAGGTGCTTGTATAAATACGCATGGCGTGTACGACTGCCTCCTTCCTTCTCTGCAAGCATTGGGACTGAAAAGATCCTTGGAATACACTTCTTTCTTTTATTTGGCCTCGGTTCCGTGCCGCTTTTGTTTAATTTATCTCCTACGCTGGCTTGAAGATGACATGTGCGATTGCTGTGCATCCACCTTTTCCTCCGCGCGGACAGACGAAAAACTGAAGTCACTTCACTCTCCAGGCGCAACAAAGTTTGTCTCTTGAGCCGAGCGAGAAAACTTCGATTTTTACTTGGTTAACTGGCGCGACTTCGGGGCTCGGCGGCGGACGGACGGAAATTTCGCCTTTTCCACTGACGCTGCACGAACGGAAGAACCGGAGGACGAGACGACGCGCGATCGCTTGACTACTGCCTACTTTCGCGCTGCATGAACGGAGATGCTGAAACGTGATGACGTACGGAGCGGATGCCTCGGGAGCGCTGCGCGAGACGAGTGCAAAACGGAATTGTCGAGACAATTTTTCAGCGACTTGCTTCTCATCTAAGCTCTGATACCACTTGTTAACTTTCTTCCAGGAGAAAACGCACACATCGCAAATAAACGGAGAGAATACAGAAAAATTTCTGAATTTCTTTATTCTCTTATTTGCTCCCCTTTTTCTTTGATTCTCTTTTCTTTCTTACTTATAAAATTGGGTACAAGTCTCCTCAATATAAAACTAAACTTTCCTACTAGCATACGTATTCGGATTTTAAGTTGGACTCAACTTCAACTTGAGTTACACACGGAGACGGACTATAATACGTCTTGAACTCTAAGTCAAGATTATTTATAACATGGGTAATAAGACTTACTGTTGGACCGAAATGGCGACAGAAGGGGGGTTGAATGTCGAAACTTTAAACCTTGCCCCCAAATTGATTTCCTTTCCACTAGCTATGAGAAGCTATGTCCAGAAAATCAATTGCCAACTAAAGAGACACCCTGAATTTTCAGATAGCAGATTGAACTTCCCCTTTTTCTTGCCAAAACTAAGAGAATCAATGAGACACTTCTATTGTTTTTGGACAAGGGAAGCAAGAAAGTAACTACAATAGCTAGAGAGACCTAGAGACCAAGGAAATCCAACCCATGAACAAGAATTTCAGAAATGTGGCAATACCTGAAAATTACTGGCAGCAGCTACAAAAACTTAAATTCCCACTCAATCCTTGAATCTTTGGCCACGAAACTTTGAGGATATCTACTTAATAGCCATAGGAATCTGCATGCCAAGTTTCGTCATTTTTCATGAAGGGAATTAAGAACAGCCCCAAATCCTAGAAAGGACTGAAATCTGAAAATCTTCAGAGAGGAGCACTCAAAAACCCAAATTTCTCCATGGACTCAAATCCTTTGCTAATGAGACTTTCCAGATATCTAATAGATAGCCTTAAGACTCTGGAAACCAAGTTTCAAGTCATCTTGCAAAGGGAATCAAGATTTAACTCAAAACCCTAGAAAAGACACAATTCTGAAAATTTGCACGAGCTGAACCAAAAAGGCTAAATTTCTCCTAAACCCTTGATCCTTTGCTAATGAAATTTTGCAGACATGGAAGCAATAACCAAAGGACCTCTTAGCCCAAAAATCAAGTCATTTCCTCACGGGAATCAAGATCTGGACCAAAACCCTAGAAGACAACATATGAACAGCGAAGGTCCAAGGACTAAAACTGAGATTAAAGATGAGTTCTTGGGATTTTTACTGATCAATTGATCTTAAGGCCACCTCCCAACATGAAACAACCCATTTTGAGTAATCCCAGCAAGCAAGAACTCAAAACTCAGAAAATCACGAAATCACTGAAATGGAGAAACGAAGAACAGAAGCTACGAACAGAGAAAACAAACTCCAGAATTCCATTCAATCCAAACAAGGTTTACAAAGATCTACGTTCCCATACGCATGGACATTAGAACAGGATGAATGATTACATGGATTCTCTACTCAATCCCTCTCCTCACCCTCCAATCTCAAGAACACACTACATCCTTTCCTGGAGAAACACACAGAGAGGGAGAGCTACGAAGGGAACACACAGGGAACAAGAACCTGGTGCCCTCAACCACTAAAGAGCCTCACCAACTAAAGCCTAAAGTCAAAACAACCACTAAAGCCTATTTTGACTAAAGGAAACCCTAAAACCCTTGGAGTGCTCAAGTGGGCATGCAACCCCTCCACTCCTTTTATAGCCCATGGCTAATGGGTCTCCGCCCCGTTACGCCCGCTATTTCCAACGGAGCCCGCTCCCGCTTGTGCAGCCTTGCGAAATTCCCGTTTCGCCCCTCCTGCACCTTCCGGGAAGCTTCCGCGCTCCTTGTCTCGCACGTCTCGCAACCACCTCGAGTCCACGTCGTCTTCGACACATCCCGACCGTTCTGACCTCAGCGCCACCTGCGCCTAGTCCGGTCCACCGTGTCTCACCACGACTCCACTCGACGTCCTGCAGTCACACAGACACGAAAACACGTCAAATAGCACCGCTCGATACATGAAAGCACAAATACCATCATACTTATCATGACGAAGTCCAAACCAGTCGAATCATCAGAATATGCAACCTAATCCCATACGACTAAGTTTGACCAAGTCCGACTGAGCCGGATTACGCCACGCAACGACTCGACTCCGAACCACTCAAACCAAACTCGACTTACCTAAACTAGTGTCAATTACTCATCATACACATGTGGTCACCTCCACATGGTTCATCACTTACAACTAAACTTGTTCTCATTCGTATCCTTTTTTAGTGTCAGCAGGGTGAAATGATTTATCGGAAAGGTAAATAAATGAAGAAAAGACACTATGTGATGTATTGAAACAAAGCAGAATGTGTTTTGTTTCAAACTGAACACCAGTTTAAATGTTACTTTACATTGAACTATTTGTTTTAACATGATATTTATCCCAGTAACTGTTTGGTGCCTTGCTATGTTATGACTGAGAGATTTGGAAGTAGAAGTTGATTTTAGGGCAAAGTAAGATAAGTTTGAAATAATCCATATAAATATAAACAACCCTTTTCAAGCTTTGCTGTTGTGTACACATTTTTCCTTCCAGCTATACCGATAACCATCTTTGGTCCTATTAAGGTTACTATTAGATCCATTTGTCTTGTATACTCAAGTCCTGTTGGATTGGGCTGGACTTTAGGCCTTAGTCTTCACCCTTGATACTTAGTTAACTGAGCATTGTTGCATTTGTTTAGGTTTATCTCACTCAGTGTTTATGAACTATCTTGCAGTCATGCTGTCTGCTCCAAGTCCATTGGGATAGCTGACTCTAGAATAGGACCTACAGCCCTGGCAACCTGGGAAATTGCTGTAGTTTAGCATCATATTTTACCTATCAGCTTTATAATTCTGAGCAGGAGATTCAGTGAAAGGAAAAATTCTGCTCGTGGTGATTAATAGCTCATTAGCTAAGTTGTATGGGACGTTTTTTTTGTCTAATCAACACCCATACAGGATAACATTCCTTATATATGCAAAGATAATTCAACTGTTGTTTGTAGCATCATGCGTGTGAAAAAAGCAGTACATGGTTGCAAAAGGAGTGTTTCTGTTGCATTTCACTCAGTGACTGCACGGCAACCATATGAACCTAACCAGCTTAACTGATCTTTCAGACACTGCTCAAGTTCTTAATATCTACAATTCCTTGACTAACAAAAATGATTCTTTTAGTTTCCTGTTCAGATAGAGAGCAAAACAACAAGTGTTCACATGTGAGTGTGGCCTAAGTGCCTCAGTGGCTTCCATGTCGATGCAATGAACCAAGGGATACAGATTGAAAGAACAATCAACAGACAGCGCAAAAGGCACTGATGAACATTCAGAACAAATATGATAGGACAAGTCCTTCATTCAGTTTGGAACAGAATGATGAAGGTTCTTGTAGCACTGCAGTTGGCCTGATTCGGCCCTGCTCATTGTAGGTAGGCAAGCCGGATGACATGCTGATATGTCTTGTGTTGTCACTGTTGTGCATCTGCGCTATGCACTGAACAGATGAACGTACCGAACTGAACTGGCCCTGTCTACGATTTGTTCTCCTAGATATCATTTGGAGGCCCGGAATCACAACTTACAAATATTGTGAAGCCACTACTTGGCACATGATGCCATCTACAGTTATAACGTCTGGTAGTGTCTGCAAAAGGTGCTGTCTTCTTTTGTTTACTCTTTACTGCCCTGCAGATGTTTTAACTTCCTAAATGATGGTGTTCTATTTTGGATTTTTGGTATCGTTGACAGGGGCTACTTTTAAAGTTTTTTTTACTGGTTCTTTTCAAAATGGTTGAAGTATGAACAGGACCCAATTTGATTGTAGTTGATCTGAATTCTGAAATGACCTGTTGTCAGCTTGCCACTGGTGATTGTCAGCTCTCCCTGAAAAATAGTAAGATTACGATCCTCTGGTAATAATAGTATTGTCTTGCATATATCAGAAGACAGTGTTATTTTTCATTTGAACTTCTTGTGTGATGGAACTTGGTTGTGCTTGTGATTGCTATCTTGCTATCTGTCCTTTTTTCTGAAAAATCTGTTTGTTTGCTAGTGTAGTTAGATGCTTATAGTTAATGGTCTGTTTCGCACATGATGTATTGATGACAGCATGGGGTTCAACAATTCAAGGAAGTGGTCTTGTACTGTTGTTCATCAATCGAGCTATGATGTGGAAAGTGCATCAGAAGATTAAAATGTACAAGATGGGTCATGTTGTGTGCAAACCAACTGACATATCAAGGTCACTCTCACTCACTCTAAATCCATTGATAATTAGCATTCCTATCGACTTTTGTTACTTTGCTTTCAGTTTTGGATCTCTTTGTTCTCTATTTTTCTCTCTCTATTTTGTCGTTGCTTGTTTTGGGAAAAGCATCAAATATTACTTTGTGCACCAAACTTAAATCCCCCGGTGTTTAATTAGTTTTTTTTTTCTAAAACATTATACAGTGCCTTGTTGTTGCACTTTTGTCTGCAACTGAGCTAATTTTGTTTCTTGAATGGTCCAGAGCAAAGGGAGGTGTCATATACTATACATTGAGTAATTGTTAGATCTGGAGATGTCTTTATATATGTTGCCTATGGTAGCTGGATCCTAAGCTATTAGTGGTATTTTTTTTATCGTCCTAGGGTTTAAGGTTGTGTGTCTCATTTATTCTATATATTGTCTCTTTGGGTTGTGCAATACAACTAACCTTCAAACATTCATCCCTTCCTCCTCTCATATTAATATGGTATCAGAGCTCTAGGTTTTTCCTAGCCTCTATTGCTCTTCTGCTGTTGCTGCCTCGGGGATGATCAATCTCTACTCCCGGGGCCGGCCACTTCTTCGTCAGCTCTGGCCGCCTCTAGATCCCATGGTGATGTGGGCGGTAGAAGCCGGGTTCGAGACCTGGCCTCCTTCCTCGGCTGCAGCTCGGGCGCGGGATCCCACGGCAGCGCGGGCTCCTCGTTGCCTCCCACGACTCCACCTCCCGGCCGTTGCATCGTCGCACTAGTAGTTGCGCCTGGCATTACCGTGCACACACCTGCGCCGCCTGAGCCTCTGCCGTGCAGCCCGAGCCGGATCCCACTGTCGCCGCACTGCCCCAGGCCATGGCGTCCATGTGCGCTCACACCTGCACCGGATCCATCGAGTTCGAACTCCCCACCGTCGGATTCGGACTCCTCGCTGTCAGATCCGGCGCCCTTTGTCGCTGACTCGCGCTTATCCCCCTCGCCTCGGGTTCCTCCATTGGCCGCTATCGTCTCCTAGTCGCTGTGCCACGCCTACACTATCGTCTCCCGGCCGCTGCGCCGTGCCCGCGCCACCGCCGCCGCTCCAGGCCTCCACCTGCTTCTCCCTCCTGTTTGGCCTCCTTCCTCAACCGGTGGTGGAGAGAGGGAGAGAGATTCCAGATGTGAAGGGATGGATCTGTTTGGTGTTTGTTTGATCTTGGGAATGGGATGGAGTTAAGGTGGAGATTTGGGCAGTTGGGGATTTGGTTTGGGTTTCTCTCTGTTAGGAGATGTCTACTGCTTGGAGGCATTGCGCTATTGCTGCTAGTGTTGTTCTTTTGAGTCTTCCATTGCATCCATTCAAGTCTATTGCCTCTCTCTCTTTCGGTTTGTTAAAACCGTACGAGTCCACAAAATTCTTATTAGTCAACCGACTGATTTGCTAGCCACAATCTATCCTCTTGGATGATTGTAGTCCTCTCCTCTCTTTTTCATGGCAGCAACTGCCGGTCTTCTCTTTGAGCCATCATAGATCATAAAAATCGTTATGATGCCGTCATTCTTCTCTTTGAGCCATCGCCCTGAATTTCTAAGGCCACTGCGCTTCTCTTCCGTGCCGCTGCCGTCTCAGGCTTTAATCTACGCTGATATGCCTCTATCTAACTCTTTTCGGCTTGATTTGACAACTCTATCTCTCTAGTTGTGTCACCTTTCACTTCCTCTTTATCGTGTTGCTGTAGTCAACTTTTCTCCCGCATATCTCTACTTTTTCAGCCCTTGCACTTTGTGCTTTATGGGTTGCAGCACGATTCCGGATGGGGGAGATCCTTTGGTACCCAACATAATTTTTCAAGAGCTGCACGCTATGGCGACATCTGTAAGATGTGGACTTTTGATTTTTTTCTATTTTAGTATCAACCTTTTCAAATACAATGTTATTGTATATGCTTTGCATTTGAGAGATGTTAAGCTTATTAGTGGTATTTCCTGTTGTCATAGGGTTTAGAGTTGTATGTGTCTCATGTATTCTATATATTGTGCCTTTGAACTGTGCAATACATCTAACCTTTAACCATTCATCCTTTGCTCCTATCATATTAACAGATTCTTTTGGCCTACAGGTATGCTGACATCACATAAGCTTTCAATTACTGATTAATTGTGCTGACTTGGAACGAAGAGCGTATGGACGTATTAGATATAGTTTGGTTGATATTAATTGCCATCGTTGTTGAGCCTTTCCAATTAGGTAGGCTGGATTGATCCAAGGCCGTGTTTGGCTCGAGGATATCCATTATTTGAGGTTATTAATTGATATTAGGTGTATCACTAGAACTCCTGATTGTTACGGTTCAGCTCACTTGGGTTTGCTAGGTCGCCTTTTCTTGTGAAATGAATGTAAATGCTTGTGATATGTAGGCCTTGATTTCGCAGGGGTCGAGGAGACTGACATTGGGGTACATGTGGTGCACAGAGAAGACAAAGATTATAAAGAGCTAAGTTAGTGCACGTGGTACACCAAGTGACGATGACGATGTACGAAGAGATGATTTAGGAAAGTCCGAAAGCATGACGACGTGACAACTAGTCATTGGACACAACGAGTTGTGTGTCAAAGCATGTGGAAATACTTTGAGGTGAAGGTGAAGGTAGAGTTAAGCGAAGGTGCCAAGAAGCTTTGTCGAGGGTATTTTATTGGTTGGCCAGGTACCAGATTGGTGCCTTGATCAAAACTGTGGAGTGGAGAGGCGCAAATGAGAAGTGGTTTAGGCTAACGAGAGCTATAATTGAGAAGTGGATCAACCACTAAATAGTTAATGGGTTGAGTCTTTGTAAATGTTTTGAGAGGCATATGTGAGTGTAAAACTCGTGTTAGTAGGGTTGACGACTTCACTGGTAGGATTAATGGGTCAGACCCATTAGGGTTGTTGCTCGTTATTAAAGGAAAGAAGAGGAGGTGGTAGAAGGTAAGGATTTTTAGGTTTTTATTTTACCACCTTGTCTCTTTCCATGGTTGTGAGGAATTGAGAGAGAAAAGAACGGTGCTTTGGATGCACCTTGTAATCATCCATAAGTATATAAATCTCATCCGCTGAAATAGATTAAAACTTTGTCTCAATTATGTTTTTGTTTGTGTTCTTACTTGGTTTTATTTGTTCTTGAGCTAGATTTGTTATTTTGGATTTGCGGGAGTTCTAACTTTTGTCTCAATTATGTTTTTGTTTGTGTTCTTACTTAGTTTTATTTGTTCTTGAGCTAGATTTGTTATTTTGGATTTGCGGGAGTTCTAACTCAATATCTTGCTTAAATTAACTTGTTAGGATACGTGAGAATAGATATGAAATGAAAGACCTCATGACTTAGATCCTTACAAACAAGAAGTACTTTGAGTTTTATGGTTTTTAGTGTTCCTGTGAACTAGATTCAATTCTCTTTAATTTGGTGAATTCGAACCCAAGAATCTTGTAATTCTTAATTGATTTAAGTTTTCTATTGTCTCAAATAAGTCTCATATAAAATTTGAAAATATTTAGATGAGAATTAGACAAGTTCTTGAAATTTGAGCTTTTCACTCGAGAGGTTTTCAGGTCAGAGAATAGAGGACCGGTTAGACCTGCCTGCCGATCAAAACGGTCATGGGCCAGCGGCCAGACTGGCCCCTCAATGGCGGTTTGACCGGACTTATGCAGTAGACTGTTGATTTTGTTGGTTCTTGTTTCTAACTTTGTTTTGCTTAGTCTAATTGGTGTGATCGGAATTTGGTGACTATCATAGTCATTTGAGTAAAGATTTTGAATATTTTAGGAGAGAAAAGTTTTTGAAAATTACCGGCGTCAGTCAAGTCAAATGCAACCCATACGAAATCACCCCATTTATTTGAAGACAAATGGAGCTAAACAGACGGGGCTACCACCTCGGGATTTTTCTAACCGGTTGGTCCCAGGTGGTGAACCCTCCTATTTGATAGCCGTCAGATCAAGCCGTGATGGTGCTTCATTGGATTCCAGTGTATTCCAAACCAAAGCTTTTGTCAGTAACATTGAACTGAACTGTCTCGTGCTTGTTTTGACAGGTATAGTCTAAGATTCTAGAATGCTGTATAGATGTCCTGTTTCAAGCAGTTTTCTGATCGAATTGGTCGGGACATACTACTACTGCAAGTCTACTACTACAGCACTTGTACTATATTGCCTGGAAAAGATCCACGCCGGCTGGCTTCTTGCTAACGCTGCGCTCCTGATGCATGCTGACTTGCTGATGTTGCCTTCTTGGATGGGCTCATGCGTACGCCCCGTTGCAAACAGCAGCAAGCTCTGTTCTTCTCTTGGACTGGACGGTTAATGTCTGCCATGTACATGAGCACGCGCTACATAGATCTGGGCTTGTTTGGTTACGGCTGCGGCTTATGATTTTTGATTGATATTTTTGAATTTTAGCTATTTATGGTACATATTACGGAGAGAGATACTCACTTATGATTTTGGCTGGTACAGATGTTGAGCTTTTAACGTGTACATCATTTAACTTGTAGACCATGTCTTGAAAACATATTCTATTTGAAAGTTACTGTAACAAAAACTAAAAGCTGTCAGCTTTAGAGGAAAAGAACAGGCCCGGCAAAGCTCTGCTCGGCGTGGATGCATGCACTGCTCACTCATGTTCAAAGTTTCAGAGTTTCGTGTGTTCAATGGCGACTCAGTACGTATATATCAATGACAGAAATGTATTGGACTATTTATGTACATATATTTTTTTTCTTCTCTCTCTCTCTATATTGGAGATATGAATAGTGCTATGTGGATGCCTTTTGATCAATAGGAAAGGGTGTAGTGGTGTACAGACAACGTCGGAAGTTTTAAGGACAGAGATCACAAGAAAGAAAAAGACGAGGGCTGTAGGTTTGGGAAAGCACTTCTACGTGGTTGATCCCCACGTGGGAACTGTCCCATTACTGTTCGATCATGTTTTGAGATTCGGTTTTGCTATTGCACAGTTGATTAAAATTTTTTATCTCTCAGTTATCTGAAATTGCATTCTTAGTCACCTAAAGTTACAGTGTACTAATTCATCTCCTCTTAAAGTTGCATTCTCAATCATCTAAAATTACAGTATAAAAAAGCAACCGAACATGAAGAAAAAAAATCGTCTGTGCAATAGTCACTTTCTTTGAGATTTATGATATCACGATCGGACGTTGATAGAGGCAGGCGCCAGATGAGTGAGGAAGCACATCCTCTGCCATTCAGAACCACATACTCTGCCTTTGTTCAACGAAGGCACTACAGGCACGCCGTCATGGACCATCCGATCGGGAATAGACGCTCCAGATCAAAGCAAGAGAGAGATTGATTGTTGGAAAGTTCTCCCGAGAAATCGAGATCATATCGCCAGCTTTAATCCAAACCGTTTGATGCTCGATCCAATGGCAGGGAAAGGCAGAGAAGAGAAATGGCAGGGAAGCACATCCACGGCCGTTCCTAGAACAGGTCCACAGCGATAGCAATTTCTAGGCACAGCTAAGTAGCAAACACATGCAGCTTCTTCTTTTGAGATTAACACATGCAGCTTGCTGTTGCTATGTACATTAGTACATATCGATCTAAACGTATGTCGCTCTTATACTAAACTAGTAAATTCTGTTATATACGTGTGCCAAGGATCAAGTACGAAAACAGGATAGACGCTGTCTCAACAACATGGTAAGATTATCAAAACACAGTACTTGGCAACTGTTTTCTCTTTATGTATAGATATGTTTTTTTAGAACTGTTATTTATTAATCTAATGAATAGTATTTACTATGAGAAGTTAAGTCAAAAAAACATGCAGAAAAGAACACGGCCTACACTGCAAGACTCTTGCAAGCGCGGCGCACAACTGAATGCTCAGCGAGCCTCGTGATCGATTGCGATGGGTCCATGTAACTGTCACGAGCCTTTTTCTGTTAGCCTTTTTGTTCTTTGCGAGGTGCAAATTCGACATGTAAAAGATTGGCGATACTCATGCAAGCTACTGCGATGCTACTAGCTGCATGCATACTCAGGCGCCTGAACTGTAGATACTGAAAGCATTGATCTTCGTGTGTATGGGGGAGCACAGTTTGTTGCAGGAAATCTTAGATGCTAAATATATATGAACAATGACTCTCAAGAGAAACACTGTACATGAACTTTGAGAGTTCTTTCCTTCTGAATGTGAACCGTGCAATGGAGCAGTCAACACAAAAACGCTTCTTAATTTTGAGTCTTAGACACTACCAACAAAAAACAGTTCCTCCTTACGTGAGCTGCTTGATATGAACGGGAAGACTCTCGGTGGCTATTCCATGTTAACTTGTATCGTAAATAGGACTGAGAAGTCATCTCTAGCTATATGTCCTGTTTGCATTAGAGTAATTTTTGGAGGAATCCCAAATTAAGGGGTGTGCATTACTCAGAGCTTATTTGGAACGCTGAAATTTCAGAGTAATTTTATATACACGAGATTCTTACGAAATTTCAGTGTTTCAAAAATTTTTTTTTGCTTTAAAAATTTCTGCGTTCCAAGTACCGATGATTGGAAGCTGTAAACGACATGAGGCTACTTTGGACACATCAACAGCACCGTTATCCTAGAATGTTTCTTGAGAGGTAAAAGACATGGACACAACTAGGCACACACTATTTCACTGAATACGTACGCGTATGTGTACCCTCTCTAAAGAGTACTATTCAAATGAGCATTACTCTCGAGATAGTGAGACAACCCAGGATAAAGCTCGGACCGGTTGCTCGCTTACCTGCATAGCTAGCCAATCGCGTTAGCGCTCGGTCCTCACACCATCTTGATTTTGGTTGTATGTATACACATAAGTGGCCAGGTCCCTAACCCAAAGTATGATAGGGGAAGGAAGGAGGTGGCCCGTTTCAAATAGCTTTTGATTTTTAGAAACTAAAAGCTATTTAAAATGCACTGGCTTTTCAACATAGTTTTTCCTTTGTATTATCTATGAAGATATAACAATGTCTTTCTTTTCCCCCTTTTTAATTGAATATCTCGGAAAAATTAACAATCACTATAGTACCATTTCAGCTAAAAATAAAAATTTTAAACCACAACACTTTAAAACAAGTCATTTGTTTCACACAGCAAGTCGCTAGCCTGCCAGCTACATGTTCAGCCTATGGCTCCGCTTCAAATGACTTTAGTTTTTGGTTTTTGGCCTTGGCTTATTTAAGCTAGAAGTCAATTGGAACGTATCGGATTCTAATTTTAGTTTATTTTGATTTTTTTTAGCTTTTTGTTTTTTATTTTTCTCTTTATTCCTCTGTATTATTCGTGACAGTATAATAATTTTTTATTTTTAATTTAATAATTTAGAGAAAACTAACAGTCAATATAATATAATTTCCATCATAAAACAACAATTAAAGCTATAAACTAAAAACTTAAGCTCGCCATGCCGTGCAGTGGCCTTGACTGGTCCCGTCCGTCCCATCGTCGTTTAGAGGTCAACAACACCTTCAGAACCCAACAGTTGCCGCCGTACGCGCCCACCGGATCGGACCGAGGGGGGCGCGGCCGCGGCCGGCACGGTTTTACTTTTGGCCACAATGCACAGATATCTACTACGACGTACGTGCAACTTACTATACTACGCATGCATGCGTTCGTACATGAAATGGTTTGCCCTTCTCGAACAGGCTAGCGTCATCGCTGTGTCGTAGCCGAGTCGTAGTACTCTCTTGGCACCGCGGCGTTGAAAGGAGGAGCCAACTTTGTCGTTTGAGCTTTCAGACGACGTTAAATTGGGCGCGTTCGTCGCTTCGCTGCACTGCGGCGCCGGATTGATGTATGTCCTCCGATTGTTCGGTACCTGACGAGTGAGGTTGCCCACCGGACCATGCGGCTACATGTACTGTCCTCACCGCCCAACCCGTCCCAAGCTCCGTGCTAGCTACCTTCTCTCTCTCTCTCTCTCGGCTCTGGCCTGAGCCCCACCCTCCCTGAGCCGCTCCCAAGCGGCTGTGGCCGCACGGTCGCCTAGCGGTGAGATTTCAGACGAGGTTTGCGAGATTTTCAGCGAGGTTACGGCGAGGTTTTGCGGCGGCGGCATGGCTTTCGACGGCGACGCGGCTCAGAGGGCTCATGGCTCGGGTGAGAGCGCAGGCGCAGCCGAGAGGGAGGGAGTGGGGAGAGAGGGAGGAAAAGAGCACATGGATCTTGGAGCGTTTCAGCGGCCAAGATAGAGATTGTAGCCATAAGCAGTTGTTTTTTTGCATTTTCGTTGTCTGACATTCAGTGGCGGACGCTGGAATTTTGAAATGAATGTTCGAAGTTGTAAAAAAAATTTCGGTACAAAACATAAAGATCTACAATAGCAATAGTTAACATACAATTATTTGTACTAGGGATAACATGTCAAATAATATAAAAAATTACAAAACAATTACAAAAGTTCACAAACTAACAAGCATGCACATTGCAGTATTGCACAGACATTACAATTTACAGGTTAACATTTTAATAAGCATGCACATTGCATAGAGCCACAGCCCACAGACATTACAAGTTAACAACTAACATTTTAACAAGAATGCACATTGCAGTATTGAGTATTGCACAGAACCACTCAACCACAGTCAGTCACTCAGTCAGTCAGTCAGACATTACAAGTTAATTAGTTAACAAATAACAACTAACAACTTAACAAGCATGAAGCATGCACATTGCAGACTGCAGTATTGCACAAATGCACAGCACAGGGCATAGGCAGTCACTCAGTCAGGCACAGACAATTTGCACATTGCACATTTGCAGTTTTGCACATTGGCCACTGCCGGACGCCCGGACTGCCCACTACTCAGTACTCACCGCGGTCGCCGGAGCGGCGGAGTTGAGGATCTGGTCGCGCGCGGTGCCGGGCTGCCGGCGGGCCGCGGGCGGCGGAGGGCCGGAGGCCCGGAGCGGAGCGGAGCCGCGGAGGGGAGGGCCGGAGCGGACAGCGGAGCCGCGGAGGGCGGAGCGCCGGAGTTGAGGGCTTGAGGCCGGACCGCCGGAGAGCCCAGATCTGGCGCCTGGCGGTCGCGCGCGGTGCCGACGGGCGGGCGGGCGGCGGAGGGCCAGAGGCCGGAGCGGAGCGAAGGGTCAAGGGCCGGCGCGGAGGCGGAGCGGAGGGCCGGCGGCACCAGGGGGCAGGCCGGCAGGGGCGGATCTACAGAGCTTCGGTGGCGCGCCCGCTCGCAGCTCGCCCTCGCCAATAGGGTTACGCTCGCTGAGTCGGGTCTTACCTCTCGGTCGCGCGCTCGGGATTCTACGCGGCCGCGCCATAAATGGGCTGGCGAGTGGCGTCCGAATGGGCCACAACCAGGCGGGAGTGCGGGACCGCGCGAGGCCCAGCCGAACCGCGGACGTCGGGCCGGGCGGCCAGCCGAAGGAGGCTGAACATATACTAGATTTTTCAACCTTTTATATATATATATATGTATTATACCTCACATATACTAGATTTTTTATCAAAAAATTTGGGTGTTCAGCTGAACACCCATGACCCACTGTAGATCCGCCCCTGCTGACACTCGAAGAAGTTTGGACGTAATTTACATGCACTGTACATTTGATTATGCTATGTGTGAGACGCGATTTCTAAAGCGATCCTCACGTCTACGGGGAATAGGGCCCAATCCTCACGTTTGAGGTTAGCTCTAAACGGATTTAGTTTCTAGTTTTTAATTTTTTTGGTTTTATTTTGGGCTTTTTGTCTTTTCTTTTTCTTCTTATTTCTTAGCATTGTAAGTTTTTTATTATATAGAATTAGGGAATTGTTCACACTTTTGGTAAAGACCTCTCTAGAGCAATTTGTATTCTATCGTGTGCAAACACGAAGAGCCTAGGATGATTATATAGAAGAAATTAGGGAATTGTTCACACTTTTGGTATTGCAGCCACTTTTTGTTTCAAAATTGTACCCTAGGCACCTGTTTTTTTTTTTGCAAATATAGCTCCGTTCCTGAGCTCAAATGGTGCAGCAGGCAACACTTGTTGCTTGTCACACCTAGGGAGCTCGCCAAGAACGAGCGGGCATGGTAGACCATGGAGCGTTGCTACTTCTTCCAATGGATTGATGGTCCGGAGATGTACGAGAGAGACATTCATTGAGTATAAATACATGCTCAACTACCTAGTGATGCTGTAGAGATTCACACGCTCGAAGCCTTATACCCCAGATGACAACGTAAAAGCCAGGATGGCGGAGGACAAAGGTAAGGCGCTGATGGTCCTCGATGCCCCTGCTGAACACTAGGTTATTTTCGACTGGAACAAACCTACATAAGTTGTGGAAGCCAAATACTTGGCGTGGGTTGTGAAGTCTAAATCCCGTAAATGTATAGACGGATGACTGCAAGTATGATTTTCAAAAAGTGCACATGTATCTTAGCTGTAGTTGGGGTTTACGGTTTGCGCATGTTGCCATTTGTATCGTACAAGTAGTGAGACAAACATATGCACCTAACTAAACCCTACGCGTAATGTAATTCGCACATTTATTGTGAAGTGTTACGTTAGCCTACACATGGTCCATTATAATAATTGTTTGCAAAAACATATCTCTACTACTTAACAAAGGGAGTTGGTGATGGTGGTTCATGCGCCCCTCCAAACCACCCCTTCTCCTTCCTAAAAAAACTTCTACGCTGACATGAACGAAATAGTGTTAGGATAATACCATTTATTAATGCATATCAAAGCATGTGTTTTTAACTAGTTTGCATGGGTATTCACCTAATTACAAAATAACTAAATTGACCGAGCCCCATCCCCTCCTATGCGCCTACCCGCGGCCACCTAGTGAGTTGGGGCTACTCGGCAGTGCCCTAGCGAGCAAGGGAGGATCGGCAAGCAGCTGTAAGCAGCGAGAGCTCGGTAGTGCCCCGGACCCACCCTGCTGCAACTCTGCGTGCTCAGCTGCCACGCCCACCTGCTCCTGCCAAGCTCACTAGGCGCGGCAGGCGATAGGTGTCGTCTGTTGTGCCTTCTGAGTTCGAAGGCGGAGCTATTTTTATAAAAGCAAGCAAGTATTCGAAAGCCAAACTTAAAATAAAAAATGTCTACAGTGGTAAAAACGTAAACAGTTCGAAATTAGGAGCCAGGGTGCACAGAGACGTAGGTAGCAGCAGATCTGGCCTGCCCTGGATGGGGTGCCGTCTGCAAGGCAAGGCAAGGCAATGCAATGAATCCAATCCTGTGACCCTCCGTGAGGTGAGCTGCGCAGGATGGGCAGACAAACAAAGCAGCTCGCCCAATTTATTGCCCTGCCGGGCGGCGAGGGACCCATGCTAACCGATGCCGATGCGAGCATCCAAATTCATCCATTCGCCATGCACCGAGCCACCGGCGAGGTACCAATTAGTTAGCTACAGCGCTGTGCTCAAAAGGACAATCCCGATGTGACTTGTGTACAACCATGGCAATATATATTGTACCGTGCAGTACTACATCAACAAGTAGTAGAAAAGTCTCATGCACAAATAGCCAATAGGGTGTAAACGGCTTGCCTGAGAAATTTATTAACACTAGGAATTTTTGTCGTCACAGAAAAAAAAAGAACTTTGGATATTTTAAAATGTTGCTGCGAGATATGTGTAGAATTATATACCCGTCACACAAACTATGTCGAAGCTTTGCCGGGGGATACTGTGGATATGTTCAAAACTACATATTAATTTTCTATCGTGTATTCTCATTTTTTAGATGGCGAGGATCATTCTTTTATATATCGAACCTAAGGTGTACAGGTTTGATGAATCAAATTTTGCTACCCTACATACTACTTCGATGTATACAAGCAGCTATATATACGCTAACCAAACATCCTAGATAAATTTTTTATACGAATATATAGATATGGGGATGTTGACATAACATGCTTGCACGCTGCAACTTTAGCTGGGAATGAATGAACAACAAAGTGACAGTATGTACTAATATGAAATATATCTGTCTGTTGCTTTCATGGATAATGGACACTGATGATCGATACATGGTGTGCAACACATCATTAATAGCGGTGTACACATGAGTAACGGACAACCGGTGCACATTAATCCACATCATACAAAGTTAGACAAACAACAAAGACAAACTAACAAATGTTACAAAGAAACAACAAGGCATTACGATCATGCCTCTTTAACTTCAGTTTTACGTACTCTAGCCTGGAGGGAAAATGAAGCTAGCTACAATTGAACACCTGGCTAATTAATAAATGAACGTTTCAACGAAAGAGCTAGCAATTGTCAGTTTATCAACATTCAGTTAAGAGGAACAAAACTTTTTCCGTTTTTCCTGGTTGATCAGATCATGATGTGGTACCGTCTACTCAAGTAATCTACTCAACTTTCAATAATCTTACCAGAAAAGAGATGCAAAAACGTAACCTGGCAAGTAGCTAGCTTCAGTACTTGGAAGCTCAGAACGAAGAATGGTTCTGTTTTTTTACTACGAATTATTAGCCTAATAAACAGTATTACGAAGGAATGTTAACAATTTAGGTTATGCTCATTTTAGCTTGAGTTTCCGACTTATTGTTTACTACTTATAAATTTCGTCTTTTCTGACTTTTTGATTTTTTAGCTTTTTTGCCGGTTTTTTCCTGTATTCGTTTGCATTGCCCGTGATAGGCTAACATATTTTTTCTATTTTTAAATTTTTTAAAATTTAGTTAGGCCAAATAAACTACATAAATTATAATATACTTTTAGTTAATTATAGTGAAACTTTAATTATAAATTATTTTTTCAGTCTAACTGAATGACACTTAATGATCTGTCCGTTTGACTAAAAACAATGCAACTGTCACGTCACTTGCTGTCAAACTGTCACAAAGCTATTCGTATAGTACTTTTCACAACATAGCACATCTATTAGCTAGATCGCTATTACGTCACTTCTTCATGGGTCCCCAGCATCAATGTCGCAAGCCAATGTTGAAATTTTCTATACATATCACTTTTATTTTGTAAATACGATTTAAAATTGAAGACCAACGAAACAATTTCCAAAAAAAAACATGTATATGAGCATTAAGCCATCTGTTTTAATCAAAATGGAAAAATCAGTTGCATACCCCAATCATGCATGGAAGACAAATTAAAATGGGGGAAAAGATATATATACCTACAAGATTTTTGCTGATTTCCTCTGTTCATTGCGATTAAAGAAATGCTACAATCCTCGCACAACAAAAACAGAAATGCTAGAATAAGCATATATAGGATTAGTCACTTGATAACACAACTTGTATATCAACTCATTCCAACATTATGCAAACTAAACAAGCAACAACGATCTTGGGGATCTGATCATCTGTGTCATTTCTCTATATTCCCCATCTTGGAGAACTAAAAAAAGCTTCACAAAATGGATAAAGCAAACTACTAGATATATAGAAGCCCTAGGGGTTTCCTTCACTAGAGTTTAAGTCAATACCCGAACCACCACATCAGCTTAAGCCGCAGCCAACATATCCCAAAAACCACCACATCAGCTCAAGCAAGCCTAGCGCACGGTTCGTTCTTGACTTAATCCCCTTGCAACTCACCCCGTTGCTCTATTGAATATACTCCACACTATCAACAACAACAACAACAACAAAGCATTTTATCCCAAACAAACTAGGATAGGGTAAGAATAAAACCTCCTTAAGGTCTATATAATTTATTTATTTTGCCCTGCCTGATCGATCTCAAACCCTAGCTGAGTTGTTTGGCCTGTCTGTTGAGACTTGAGATATCTGGCCCTCCTCTGTTGTTCCATTTGGAACTTGGAAGAGTACTCAAGTTAGACATTTGACATGGCATCCGACCTTGGGAGATCGATGGCTGGTCGGAATCCATGTCAAATGCCCACTAGGGCGAGATGATGTTGGCCTGCAGGGCAGACTTGATCTTCTGGATGGTGCAGGAGAGCAAGTTGCTGACGGTGTCGACCGACTCGATGGTGAGCTTCGCCGTGGGCAGGCTATTCACGAGTATCTGGAACGCCACCGTGACGAGCGAGCCGGTGTTGTTGCTGCTGGCCGGAGCATTTGGTGAGCCCTGCTGGGCAGGGTTCGGAGGGGCCGCCACCGACGCGTTGTGGCCGTCGGGGAGGATGGCGAACCCAGACGGCAGAAGGGAGACGTACGCCGAGTCACCACCGTTCATGACGACGTGCATGGATTGCACATCCACTGGAGCGTATACCACCAGGGATCCGGACGAATCGGTGCAAGTCTCCTGTAAGATCAGCATGTTGTTTTGGTTCCCACTTGTCGCCTGTAGACATGGTAGTGAAAATGTATCAGAACTGAAAGAGAAATTGAGCATGGCATTGCAATAGATCTTAACAGAGAAACTAGTATCCGAAAATCAACCAAAAGTACCAGTTGGCTTTCCAACAAGCCAATATGAAATGTATATGAAAATTTTACAATGAAATATGGGATTGGCTGCACAAACATTTGACAATTTTTCTTTTGCAAAACAGTCAGATTTCTGAGCTATCGGATGGAGATCCAATGCCCCAGATCATTGCCCCAAATACTATTCTAACTCTTCTCATCCTTAACCCTCTCCCTCCTTTAGGTAGCCGCCGCCACCCCATTCCATCCAGCACGCCGGCTTTAGTTGCCTTGCCGGCACCGCTGAGGCCCATCGACCCATCCCGCCGACCACCACTACCGCTTCCTCTCTTCTACCAGCACTACTCAACTCCCTCACTACCATCCTTTTCCAATCTTCGACAACTACCGCCATCGGATCCACCAACCTTGCCTCCTAATTGCTAGGCAATTTTTGCCGCCCTCCCTCTCTTTGTAGTCCAATCTCGGTGAACACAAAACCTAACCCAGTGAACCCAAGCTCTAACCGGTGAAACCCGGCCCTAACTTGTTGTCGCTACCACCGAAGAAGACATCGCCGTTGGCTAGAGCACGGATCTTCAAGCAAATCGCAAGATCGGAAATTCTACTACCAGAAAAACATTCAATGGTTTTTAAGCAATTCCGATGAAATATTATGTTAATAGCCACAACTGTAGGTATAAAATAAAATTTTGGCAAAGATGTGGTGCCAACTTTCGAATCCTACATATGGTATACATCTGTACTTGTTCTCGATCTCAGGTTCAATCAACCAGGGTGAACCTTTATATAGTGCATATTTGGGCTTATAATCCTAGACTTCTAGTTTTTTTGAACTATAGCGACTGAAAATACATTGTGATTGTTGTTAGTTTTTTTTAATATAATCAAATTTAAAAATAAAAATTTATATCATCAGAGACAATGTAAAAGAATAATAGGAAAACAAAAGATAAAAAACCAAAAAAATGAAATTAAGAAGTTAGAATGCGGAGGCTAGAAGCATCGGAGCAATGGCCTTAAAAAGAACGTAGAGAGGGCCAGGATCCAGTAATAAGTAACAGATGAAAAAGATGTCATCATCCTCCAAACAGGGAAGATAAAGCCTGACAGGCTTTTGGTGGGCAAGGACATGGGCAGCTAGGCTGCATGCATGCCTCCAAACACAGAGAAAAGTTAACAGCTAGCTTTCTCTCACAAATGTCAACCCTACCGCAGTTTCTAGCCCAATAATTTTTAACCTTTTCCGTTTTGTCCTCTTGTTTCTGTCACCGACTCACTGCACCTCTCAACCCATGCATACCAATAAAACCAGCACCATGGTACAGTACAGTACAAGGTACTTGAAAAGCTATAGCAACAGCTGCTACCTAACGGATTTATAGTACTCAAATTTTTTTTCTATATATATATTTTTTAAAAAAATATGAGTGCTCTGAACCACAAAAAATACTCGAAATCTCTAGACACCTCCTTCAAAAAAAATTGAGTGTATTTTTTGACTCCGGACACTCAGATTTTTTTTCTTCATGTATGTACCCCTCCAAAAAAAGTGAGTGCTCTAAACAACAAAAAAACACTCGAATACATCTAAACACCTCCAAAATTGTATTTGGCCCAAGTTTTTTTTATGTTGTTGATTCATATATGTTGTAGGGATGGCCCAACTCTCCGTGACTAGGCTATACAACTGTCCCAATATGTAATAAGACTAATAGTATAGAGGAATATATCGATGTACCCATACTGTTTGTAATTATTAAGGGGTATGATGTGAAATTCTCATCCTACCCCACTCATATATATAAATCCCAAGAGGAATATGTGGCCAGCTCTCTCCTTAATTCTCTTAATTAAGTTTTCTGCGGAGAAGAATACCTTATACTCAATGTGTAGCCATGCTACAACAATGTACTTGTGTTAGTTTTTGTACCACTAGATGAGTTCTCAGTTAAGTATGCATGTATGTTAGACGCTGACATAGTAGAGAAGAAAATATCCGGCTGATGTTTATCAACACCCAAAAGAGAAATGGAGCTGGAAGCTGTGAATACTTACATTTGGACGGAGGAGGCAGACGGCGTTCCCGTGGTGCTGCCCCTTGGCAATGTGGTCCATCTCCTGCATGGCCTCGCCGTTGGCCAAGATGTCCCACTCGCCGCGGCGCTGCTCGTCACGCAGGTAGTCGAACACGCGCTGCGGCGGCGTGCCGGGGAGCCGCACGGATGTGGTGGCGCTCAGCACCACACCCGGTGGCTCCCCGGGCGCGCCCACGCTCTGCCGCGCCATCATCCGCACCTTCTCCTCTCCCTCCCCGGCGCCCCCCTCGCCGCGCCACTCGTCGAGGCGCCGCCATTTCTGCGCCGCCAACGCGCACACCCCCGCGCAGAAGTTGTCCGTCATCCGCTGCGCTAGCTTCAGCATGCTCCTCCGCCCAACCGGCGTTATCGCTGCATGTACACCACCACCACCACCAAGAACAGATCAAGAAGATGGATGGTAGAGCTGTGTGTACGTACGTACGTAGCTAGCTAGAGACTAGAGTACTCACCGGCGTGGTCGCCGGCGGGGAGGGAGTTGGAGCAGAGGATGGCGAGGTACTGGCACTGGCGCTGGAGCGAGGCGAGCCAGCGGCGCGCGCCGAGGGCCTGGCCGGAGCGGAGCAACGGGCGGTAGAGCTGGTGCACCGCCGTCTCGTCGTACTCCGCGTGAACCACCCATGTGACCTGCGGCACGTACATACACGCACAGTACAGGGCAGTATTAGCGCGAGTGGTTCCCGTATCACGGCCTTCCCCGTTGGCCTCGGCCACTTGCCTCGACAAGGCAGTAATGGCTGAGGCAGGTGAAAAAAAAAGGCTGGTCACGTAGTAAGGCAAGGCGCGCGAAGGGTGCAGTAAAAGACATGAAGCAAATGGCCACAATAACATCAGAGAGGATGCAATGGTAGGGATACGCCATCGCGCAAGAGGACAAGCCGCGTAATACACACCGGCCACAGCTGCTGCATGCTAGCACTGATCATGATATTAGTATAGTGGAAGGCAGGCAGACGCATCAGGAATTCAGGATTCAGAAGAAACCCAGCTGCCCACTGCAAAAACCCTAGCTAGGTGTACTGCACTACGCTCGCACCACAGGGAAAGATGTGCTAAAAAAACAGGAAATAAACAAACAAAATGCGGTACCAACTGGGGATCATGGTCATGATATCTATGCTTAGCAAAAGGGAATCGATCGAGGCGGTGATAAAAGAAGAAACAACAAGAAACCCTAAAAAACTGGATCTAGGCGAGAGCAACCAGCACGGGCATTTCGCTCGCGGGGGGCAGTGCACGGCGCGAGAATATGCTGTGGTAGTAGAAGCACCGAAGCATTTGAAAATTGGGTTGGGGAAAAAACAAGTGACGCTCTCTCCTACCGATGGCGAGCTAGCTGGAGGGTCAAGCTGCGGCAGGCCATGCACAGTCGTCGCAGGCGGCACGGAAGCCGACTGATCTTACCCACAGCCACATACACACACGCGTCTCGACGCGCAAGCCCGGCCTACGTACGAGAGCATTGACCTGCGCACATCGATCGACGTGCAGCCTTGGATTCATTCGCGTACGCCAGGGAGCATAAAATACTGGCCTGCGCGCGCCCTTACTGTGCGGTGGCTCTGCCACTGTAGCCGCCACATGCCGATGCGCCGTGCGATTTTGGAGGTGATAAATCTAGGACTGTCCACGGGCCGGCCGGCTAATTAAACGAACGCAATCATGACGCGTTTCAGTGGGGTTGGCTGGTTAATTTGGTTGTTGGTTACCTTGGAGTAGCCATTGTTCATGTCCTGCACGATGCAGCCGGTGGGGAGGATACGGCAGCCCATGTACCCGGCCGCGCCGCCGTTCTGCGCGTGGTTGCCGCCGTCGGGACGGAGGATGCCGTCCACCGAGACGTCCACGACGGCCCACAGCCCCGCGGCGTGCTGCTTGCAGAACCGCAGGAAGACCACCTCCCGGATCGGCACCAGCGGCGACAGCACCTGCAGCTCCGCGTGCATCTGCAGCACGGCGTCCCATGTAATCGTGAGTCATTGTGGCACGAACGGCTCAGACGGCAGGTGCGTGCGGGGGGTATGGCATTGCGTGACGGAAGCGTGTGCGAAGTGCTGGGAAACGCGAGGTAGCTAGCTCACCAGTTGAACTGACCCGCTCCGAGTGCCGCCCATGCCGCTCGAGATGATGTCCATCGTGCTCGCCCTCGCCACGATGCAAGGGAACATCTCCGACCAGCGAGGCTGCAACCGCGAACACAACATGTTCTCCTTGTATCAGTGTATAGTAGTGACACACGTAGGTATATTATTGTTTTCTTCTTGATGTTGTTGTCGATCGATGCGTACCGCGTCCATGAGGCTGTCGACGAGGTCGGCGCTGCTGATGATGGCGATGCCGACCTCGCGGGTGGCCTCGGAGACGTAGCCGGCGGGGCTCTGCCCGAACACCCTGGCGAACACGCGGTGGTACTCGTCGTAGTTGAGCGTCTCGAACCCGCCGTCCAGGTTGGGGAGCCACAGCGGGTCGTCCATCTGCGCCACCTTGACGAGCTCCTCCATCGCGGCGAGCCCGAGCTCGAGGAGCACCGCGCGGTCGATGCCGCCGCCGTCGGCCGCGCGGTGCATGGCGCCGTCGAGTCCGCCAATGCCCGCGGGCAGGCGCATGGCCGCCGAGCCCACGGGGCCAGCCAGGCCGGTGCCCATCAGGTCGGGGATAAGCTGCATCGTCGAGGCCCCGAGGGAGCCGAGCCCGAAGCCGTTGGTGCCGACGCCGAGCTCGAGGCCGGAGCACGCCGGGAGGGATGGCAGGCTCGGGGAGGAGATGGACGAGATGGGCCGGCCGAGGAACTTGCCGGCGAGCGCGCAGACCCGGTCGAGCTCGTCCTTAAGGCGCGCGTTCTCGATGCGCAGATGTTGCTCCTCCAGCGACACCTCCCCAAGCACGGCCGCGCCGCCGCAGCTGGCGCAGATGGGGTTCCTCATCGCCTCCCGGATCGTCATGTTCTCCGCCCGCAGCTTGTCGTTCTCCTGCCGCAGCAGCGCGTTCTCGTGCCGCTCGATCTGCGTCTGCTCAGCACGACACAAGAAACAAAAAATTAACTCCCCTTGTCATATCATCACACAGACACGCAGTACTAAAGCTTTTTACAAAAACAACCACATGTCGTCCATGGGTTGATCTGTCCGAACCTTCATCTGGGTGCGGCGGTTCTGGAACCAGAACTTGACCTGGCGGCTCTCCAGGTTGAGCCGCTTGCTGAGCTCCATCCTTTGCTTCTCGTCGGGGTGCGGGCACTCCTTGAACACACTGCGTTCACGTACGTTTAGGTCTAAAAACTGGTCAAAAGTTCGGTTTTTTATGGGGTTGCTATTGCTTTGCTCGAGATGTCAAGACTTACGCTTCGAGTTCTTGGATTTGCTGCGGCGTGTGGCGGTGGTAGCGCTTCTTCTTCTTGCGCGGGTTGCTGTTGTCCGGGTCGAGGTCGTCGCCGGAGGCGCCGTCCACGTTGTCGCTCCCGGAGCGGCTGTCGTTCTCGTCCTCCCGCCCGCGGCCCAGCGAGTCACCGTCGCCGCCGCTCCCCAGTAGGCCGAGCCGGCTCACGTCGCCCAGCTGCCCCCCGTCCATGTTCGTTTGCTACACCAAGAAAAAAAAGAATCGAAGATAATTAAGCACAGCAAAAGAAAATTGACCAAGAAACCTACATAAAGCTAGTGAGCGCATGAACGGCTGAAGAGTCTACCAGGCCGAGGGAGAGGCCGGGGGCGGTGAAGCCACCCGGTTTCGGGAGGGGCGGTGTGGGGAGGAGGCGGGGGTTGTGGATGCGCGCGCCGCCGCCGGCGTCGTAGGAGAAGACGCCGGAGCCGGCGCCATCGAACATGCCACCGAAGCTCATCAAGAGCGCACTAGAAATGACAGAGTCGTTTTTACTCCTCTCCCGGCTAAAATCTCTCCCCGTGAATTGATCTCTAGCAAATCCCTCGGATCCCGTCAGATCCCAAAAATTTATTAATTTTTATGAGGCAAGAGAGAGGAAGACATGCACTAAAATAGCAGGAGCGCAGCCACGAAGCTATAGATGGTATGGCGGGAGCAAATATGGAAGCGAATCATGGAGCCGCGCGGCGCGGACATGGAAAGAAAGCCCGGTGCAAAGAAAGAAAGAACCCGGAACATACATACATCAGCCTCTCCCGAGAGAAGACACCGTCCACCCTATATACCAAACTCCGCCGCCGTCTCGACGGCGGCGATGGCGACCCCGGCCCTAATCGATCCCTCAAACCAAGAAGAAGCCGACACTTCCGCCACGGCGTGCACGACGATAAGAGGAAGCAGCCAGCATCGTCGTCGAAGAAGAGGAGAGGAGTGGGAATGGGAGGAAGAACGGAAGGGAGAGGAGGGCTTGAGAGCCTGCCTGGCTATGGCTATAAGGGTTGCTAGACAAAGCGGGACATGTGGAGAGTCTACGAGAGAGCGCTATCGCGGGGCAGATAAAACAGAGGCCGTTCCTGTTACGCTACACCGCCGAAGAAAACTGCAGGCTCCTCAGTGCCCTGTCCTTCCCTGCCCCGCCACGCCATGTAAACACGGGAAAAACTGTATTTTTTTTCTTGCGGGCTTCTCGACGAGGCACGAGAGGAAGAAATGGGGAAACGAGCAGACGGGGAGCAGAAAAATCAAGTGGCGCTGACTCGCACACGGAGGCGACGGCGAGAGTCAAACGGCCCCCACCGCCGAAACCGATGAACCATGGGCCAATATAATAGAGGCTCCAAGCTCCCTATTTTATTTCACACCGCCACGATCCGGCGATACGGTAGCAACGAACGAGCGGTTTACGCGTATGCAAATCGCAGAGTACGGCGGTGATCGGTCGATGGATTTATGAGTAAAAAGCTAGAGAGAGGAAGTAAAGAAGACTAACCTTAACCTCGCCACTCGCTGTCAGCCGTGCTGTAGCGACTAGCGAGAGGAGTTAAGGGAAAATTTTATCGTGGAAAAAAGTGGATGAGAGAGAGAGAGAGGAGAAGGAGGTGGCCGGAAAGGAGGTGCGTGACGGAGACTTCTCACGGGTGCGGTTTTGAACTGGACGCCCCCAGAACGCCGTACGGGCCGAGCGAGCGGACACGGTCCCCCCCCCCCCCCCCCCGGCGCGAAATGGCCGAACCGCCCCCCGCGCGACGAGTTGGTGAGACGGGAGGGCGCCGGACGGGGAGGGGCAGCGATGGGAGAGCGCGCGGCGGAGGGGGAGTAAATGAGGCGGGGCGGCGGTGCGGTGTGGGATGGGACGGGATTTTTTCTGGTGCAACGTCCGGGCCTCCGGGGAGGCAACCAGCCGGGCAGGCTGCACTGGCAAGGGTAGTAAATGCCGCCCGCAGGCAGGCGCACGGCCACCCGGCCCCGGGCGGCGCCGCGCCGCGCCACCCACCCTGCCGCGCGGGCGGAGCGGGCGATCGGTGGCTGCCACCGCTGCTGGCTGGCACTGCAGGGCACGGGTGGTGGGGTGGGGCGCGGCGCGGCGCGGGTGCCTGCGTGAGTTCGCGCGTCCGCCCGGCCGGTAATTGCGGCGTGAACTCGTGATGAATTTTTTTTAGATAACAGGGAGCAAGCACACATTGAAATTAGAGGGATAACAAGAACAAACGTGTGTGTGTGTAAAACGAGATAATATATTAATATGCCAACTAAATTGTACCGGTACTGTTCCAATTCTGTAGTTGCCTCCTGTTGGCTAATGTTGCCTTGTAAATCGAGAGAACCAAGGTAGTCATGCAAAGGAAATAGAGAGTGTCTAAGTATTATTTAGATACTTTTTTCCTAATCTAGTTCAGCTGCATCCATTAGGGATGTCGAGCTCTACATATTATATTTTTCAGTTATGATGTGTACTATCGCCAAATGTTTTCCATATCAACCAACCTAATAAAATCATTGATGACCCAATTGACCTGACCTGTAAGAGCAAGTACAATAGTATAGCCAACTAGTGGCTATAACACTTGTCCATTTCATCTATAGCCTTCAAAAAAATAGTTCATACAATAAGGTAACTATTACAATAACTATTTGGCCCCACGTGTAAGAGAGTGAAATGCATATTTTTACGTGCTATAGCTAACTGTAATTTAGTAGCCAGCTTCCTTCTCTCTCTTCCTTTCTCTCTCTGCCACATAAGATTTGGTTGATATTATATTTGCTATAGCCTGCTGACTAAGCCTTATTGTACCTGCTCTAAGTTTTCCTCTTGCGTACTTATCCATTAATTACGCCTTGTCTTTTTATTGAACCATTCGCTATTAGGCAGCTTGACTATTGAGGACAAAAGGCCTTGCATGTTTCCTCTTGTATGTGCATGTCTATGCATATGTGTTTACTTATCTATCTACAACATGTATGCCACTTCCGTCGCCCATAAAAAAAGTACATATCATTTCCAAATCTCCCGGCTCCTAATGTGCAATATAATGTTGCCGTATCGGGTCAACCTCTCGATCAAAAAAAAAAGTCAACCTACTTTTAATCAGGACACACATATATATAGTATAAATAATATGAGCACTATGGTACTCAGGCTCCATAATCAAGAATTTCCATCCATGATTGATTTAGTATACTAAATCAATAACTTTTTTTCAAATTAATGCTAACTCATTACACTTACATGCATCTAAAAGCAATTTAAAGACAGGGAGGCTTAGTGACCAGACACCATGACGCCATATTTCAGCGTCATATATATATAGTCTTTTCTGTACTCCTAGAAGCACATACTCCCACTTCTAATATATTACTTAAACGAATATTTTACACCTTTTTTCCACTTTCAGTATACCTAAATACAAATTCTAAGATATTTCAATGTGACTTTATTGAAAATTTTTCATCAGAACCCTTCATTTTTGCCATGTACCCTTTTCCATACATAAAGAGAGTATATACACAAATCATGCTATAAAAATAGTTTTTAATGAAATTTTTCATCAAACTCACTTTGGAGTATTTTACAATTATTATTAGAGTATACTCAAATAGATAAAGAGATATAACAACACTTTTAAAGCGGTATACGAGAACTGGGAGTACATACTCCCATGAATGCAGAATCATTTTCCTACACACACACATACATACGTACGTACGTACGTACGTACATACATACATATGTACGTACATATGTATGTATATATGTGTGTGTGTGTATGGTAGTGCTATTCAGCGCCTGCACGCATGCTACACGCAAGTCTTGCTGCATGGCTTCCTGGCGAGGAAAGTCCTAACAAGATAAAAAAAGTCCCCACGTCAACCGTACTACTGGATGCATGTGATAATTTAGTAAATTCGGTTGTGAGGAAAGTTATTACCTACTGTATACTGTGAGCGTTTGGCAGTAACTTCACTCGCTACCGATAGTAACTTAATTTGTTCACAATGGATGATAACTTGATTTCATATCATAGTAATTTCACCATGGGATGATAACTTCGCATGTGGATGATAACTTCATTCCATATAGATGATAACTTCATATGTAATCGAAAGTAACTTTCCGGAATTTGGTGGGTTGGTGGGGCTTCACCATGAGAATGGTAACTTCATTCTATATGGATGATAACTTCGTGCGTAACCGAAAATAACTACAGACATTACATGTGATAACTTGATTTATATTCGATAGTAATTTTACCATAATTAACAAACACTAGTAACTAAGTATGAGGTGGGATAGTGGAACAGGTGGTTGGTTGGGTCAATTAGGGGCCCGCATTTATTTTACACCTGCGCGTTGGTTAGTAACACACATACTATTCTGCGCGCAAATGTAAAATGCGCGCCGAAAAGTTACTGCCATGTGTGAGTAAAGTTACCGTCAAACACATGTAGAGTTACTGTCAGTTGTAACACTACACAACTGGCAGTAACTCTACACGTATTTGATAATAACTTTTTGGCGCGCGCAGTGCATGCAGTCGCAGAATAGCGCAGCTGTGTGCGTGTGTGTATTGTATAATTAATTGAGCCACTATGATGCATGGGAACCATAGTCTAAAATAGTCATTTCCCCTATGTATCGTGTGCAAAATTTTTTGGATGTCGACTTTAACTAGTTTACTAACTAGTTCAAATAATTTTGAACTGGAATTCGAATTATAGTTGCCTTTTTTATTATAGTTTGATTGTAGGTATGTGCTAATTATATATAAATCAATATATGTGATTTAAATTCATTCAAAACTTTTAAAAAATTTCATCAGAACTCTTTTTTTACTATATACACTTTTTCATGTATAAAAAGAGAACATACACAAATTATGCTATAAAAATAGAGTTTAATGAAATTTTTTATGGAACTCACTTTAGAGTATCTTATAATTATTTTTGGAATATGCTCAAATAGATAAAGAGTTATAATAACACCATTAAAGAGGTATATTAGAAGTGAAAGTATGTACTCATAGGAGTATAGAACCATTTTTCTACATATATATCAACCTAATTTTAATCAGGACCTATGTTCACTATTATATCATTCATACATATGTGTGCGTGTGCAAATCGCTAAGAATAATATCAATTTCTTTTCTTGTTCTATAAGTTTGTTGTCTTCATTGCATACTTGTATGTTACTATATCTATTTTCTACTTGCTATTTTAGACAATGACACGGTCTTTTCATACCCACCTTTGATAATTAAGCATAATTTCCTACGCAATTACATTGCTAGATACTACAATGTGTATGTTTAGATACCTATATAACATAAAGTTGTACATCTTATACAATTCTAATCTTATGATGGAAATAGAGTTGTATTCCTTAATTTGCACCATTATAAATTTATAATTTGGACTCGCCACAATCAGCATCTTTCTCTTTTTTATGATAATTTCTATTCCTTAAAAGTGAACATGATGGTTTCTTTTGCCTTAATAATATAATAGATAGATATGAAAAATATAATTAGTTGGAATTATTTTTTATAATTTACCAATATTATTTCCATATGAAAAATGTAAGTATTGATCAAAGTGCTAAATGTTTAACTACACGCGTCATCATTGTCAACATCTAAGGGGATGGAGGGAGTTCTATAGTATTGTGTCAATTTACTGTACTAAGTACATATAATTTGTTCTATTCAACTTCTTCTGATACTAGTTTTTTATATGTACCAGGTGACTAGTGTAAACAGCCTTTTTCAAGGGACCGGTGAAATCAAGCTATAGCGTCGTTGCGTGGTCTTGTACTTGTAAAATGCATCTCATCAATATGCTTTCAAGTATAAGATGCAGAATAATGCAGATGCGGCAATTAAGACCCTAGCTATTGATTTGATTGGCATGTGTCCATTCAGATGAATGGAGTATTCAATTGTGAATGTCCTATCAAGAAATGCCCATCAATTTTATGGCATGCCATTGTAAAATAACTTAGCTATTTATAAACATTGAATACAAAAAAAGTCCAGGATTGTTGATTATTAGGGTTAGATAAGACACTGAATATAGAAGCAGCTAGCTGCCCAGGTATGGAAATTATAAAAGGATCACCTGTGCATATATATCCCATATATCTGCCCATAAATTTTCACTCCAATTTTGCATCATGGATATATGCCTGCACTTGTGAGATGGACTAAGCCAGCCAGATTCGAGCACATCTGTTTACATTGTGTTACACTCGATTTTGTTATGTAATGCATTACAAAGTTAATATCACGTTCCATGGTTTCTTAACTGAAGAAGCATAATCGTCGTACGCTGGTCGCTGGCGCTGAACAACTGAGCAAACAGTGTGCGCAGATGAGCCTTGGATGCTAGTAATAACTAAGTTTGATTTGAAAAAAATTACTGCAACATCTACCACACATTAAGTGGCACTGAGACTACATTTATGCTTTCGTACTTTTCTGAAGCAAATTTCATTTTCTCATTTAATTACTCCTATGCTACTAATAACTTCAAACAGACAGACGCACACGATTTGACTACAAATGGCTTGCCACTTGTTGGTGTCCTTAATATATGTAGTTGCAGTACTAGTAGTAGTCCTACTCAACAGAGCAGTATATCGCTTTCAGGAAGAAGTCGGGAGCACAAAGCTGGAAGAGCAAGTGCCGCGTGGCATGGAGCTGCGCGTAGCATGGCAATGGCCAAGAAACTAGCATCTGAACTTCATAGGTTCAGGTTAAAACACAACAGAAACTAAAATCGTCAGTCGTGACCAAGAAAAGAAGTTGAAACAACGCGGCAGGGCGCAGCTAGCGTACGTAGGAGATATCAAAGCAAATTTATGAGCTCTGGCCGTGGTGCACAGAAGGAGTTGTTAACGAAGTGTGGCATGCATATGCGTGCAGCTTGTGGAATTACGGCGAGCGTATGAACTGTCACGGCGGCGATGACGAGACTCACCGGCCATCAGCTTGGCGATCGATCGACCACGTACTTATGCATTGATGCGACGTCGATCGGCGAGGTGGTGAAGAGAGAAGACGCGCGCGCAGCATGCGAGCTAGCTGGCTGAGGCGAGGACGACGGTTGCGCAATAAAAGGGATGGGAAATGGCGATCACGTTCGTACGTCTCGGTCGTCTTGCTCGATCTCTCGCGCCGCTTTGGTGCTCCGGTATGCCGGCCGGGTTACGTCGACGACAAGTCCAAGCTGATTGCCAGTACTAGTCCGGCCCCATGGTGTGGCCATGGACCATGCATCCATGCATGGTGTTTGGTTATGGACGACCTGATGAGATTGCGACGACTGACTGAATGAGCAAGCATGTGAAGACTGAAGAATCAGCAGGCTGTGCAGAGGAGCGGCAGATTGATGCTTGTGTTGAGCATCGTGTTAGTAACTTAGTATTTGCAGGCTATGCTGAACCAGATCGATACCGCTGCTTGCAACTCGAAAGCAAAAACAAAACAAAGAACTACACCTGGATATATGGGCTTTCTAAAAGTTGTTTGTGTGTTTCAGAGTTGGGACTTACTGGAACTGAAAACAAGAGCATGAACGCAGGTGGTAGTGGTAGCATTTAAAGCGTAACGGATCTGGCTGGTCATGAATGTGCGCTTCCGATCGCCATAGGGCAGGGCAGCCAGTAACTCTGATCCATGCATGTGTTGGAGTGCGGAAACTCATTTATGTCCTGACGACACAAATCAAAGCATGCGATTTGTTTCAGTCAGCGTAGAAGAACGTCGATCTCGTCAACCGTATCATATCACCAAAGGGCGAAGAAGACTGAAGACCTGCGGCACGCGGTCAGAGGAAGAGCCATCTATCGATCTGCATCTGAAAGCGAAACTCGCGATCTTCACATGCATTTGTAGCCCCGGTTATTGGAGCCTATCAGCTGACCACAGTGCTCCAGTCCTGCCTGATAAACAGGCACATGGCTTTGCCCCCAAGAGAACAGGGAAAAAATGGGTAAAGAGAGGAACAAGAGAAGCATACTTAGGCCTCCTATAACTATGGTTTTCTGTCCCCAGCTTCAGCTTGTAGTACCTGTTACACATCTCAATACAATTGCGCACATTGATCATGTACATATGCGCACCAGTCAGCAGACGGTATGGAGTGTATCTTTAGCATCAGTGCTCGCTGCTTATGACACTGACACGCTACAACCACCACTGCTGGTCCTGTTGGCTTAGCATGAGCGCATGCATGACAGTGTCTGCTTTCACTGTACAAGAAAAATGCCTTACGAAAAGGCGCACACAGAGAGAAAAGAACGTTTATCTAAGCTCATTGTCCCGAACACTGCAACACCTTAGGGTCCAAACCGGCTCAGATCTAATCATATTCTGGATATACCACATACACGTAGCAACCCGCTTGCACTTTCGTCCTTACTTCGCATAAAACAGTTAACCGGGGGTGCTACCATTGGAACTCCTGGGCTTATATGTAAGGGATACTCTAGTTAAGCTAGCAAAGTGAGACTAATCCAGAAATTTATGTACATATACACATGGGCTAAGATGTCACAAACACAATACCTGAGAGGAAAGAGAAATGTCTTGGGCCTGTTTAGAGCGTAGAAATTTTTCTGCGTCATGCGAAAATTGAAGTATTTTCTATAAATTTGCTGCCTAACTCCTGTGTTTCACATGATCACTACCAGACGACTGAATTGAACTAATTTTTATGGAATTTCTACTTAACTACTGTGTTTCAAATGATCCCTATCAGACGACTGTTCCGGTGGGGGGGATAAGGCAGTGACAAGCACATGAAATTGGGGCTAGCTTATCAGAGACGTCCAGGAAGCACACAGTACTCAGCTCAGACGCGGCGGTGTATCATTCGCGTCGATCGATCACGCACGCTGCACTAGCGCGGGGGCGTCATTGTGGCCGCGGGTGCGCGCGTGTCACATCGGCGGCGACGCACGCACAGCCCCAGCCCCACTACCTCCGAACAAAAATGAAAAAGAAAAGAGGAGAGTGAGTGTTGCAGTTGGGGTTCCCAAGAAACGCAGCTGTTTCTCGTCCTGCCGCTCCACTTCCATCCCACCACCAGTGTCGGTGGCGCGGGCTTCCATGCCCCTGCTGGCCGCGCGGCCGCCGCGGGAGGCGCGGTGGTGGGCGCGCCCCGTCGTGGCGTTCGACGTGCTGTGGAACGTGGCGTCCGGGCTCGCCGCGGCGGCCGTCGTCGCGCGCTCGTGCGACGAGGCGCCGCGCACGCCGCTCCGGCTCTGGGCCGTCGGGTACGCGCTCCAGTGCCTGCTCCACGCCGCGTGCGTGATCGTCGAGCAGTCGGCCGCAGCCGCCGCCGCGCTGCGCGGCCGTGGCGGCTTGTCGGTGGAAGACGACGGCATCGTCAGGTGAGATTTTTGCCCATACATTCAAGTGAGATGGTATCAGAGTGCTGCTTTCATTCGGGTTAATTTAGAACTGAGATGCGTCTCTGTAAATTTGTGATACGCTAGTTTAGATTAAGCACACGACTGTTCCTGAATCTTGATTGGTCTGCTCTACATATGTCTGTGTTGCATCAAAAATCAATGCTTTTGGTTGGCGTTATCTTTTCTTTGGCTTTTCAGTCGGTGGTGTCATGTTAACAAGCATTGGCTGGTTCATCTTAGTTGTCCGTTTAGTGCATTAAAACCTACAGTAAAGTGTGCTTTCAGGTGCAGATTTTTGTGTTCTCTTAAGCCTGTGAGGTACAACTTTACTAGTTTGTTGTGATCACACTGACCAGTGAGTAAGCCTATGTAGGTTGGAGCAACCCTGAACTTTGTATTAGTTTTCTGAAAATTTTAAGAAGATGAAACTTGAAAGCAAACTGCAAGACATCTCTGCTTTAGGAAGTTGAAAGCACCTGAAACCTGAACGATACTTCTGAAATCTCTGCACAATACCTTTTTGCTCTTGCTCTTGAATTGCTGTCAACTTGTGATTACCTACACTACCTTGTGTTTGAAATGTAAAACCTTTATTCTCTTGGTCTGCTTTCAGCAGCTTGGCAAGGCATCTGGTGTCAGCAACCACTTCATTTTCATTTCTATGGTGGATCATTGGGTTTTATTGGGTCAGTATTGGAGGTCAGCCTTTAACAAAAGATGCACCACAGCTCTACTGGTAATAGTACTACTTAATGACGCCTTTCACATTGCTTCAGTACAGTAACGCAACATGTTTGTTAATTAAAACTGACACAGTTGCTTATGTTCTACCATCCTCTCTTCATGGCTCTCCCAGGCTCTGTGTTGTCTTGCTGGCTTTTGATGTCTTCTTTGTGGTGTTCTGCATCGCTCTGGCCTGGATTCTTGGTGTTGCTGCATGCTGCTGCCTCCCATGTATCGTGGCAATTCTGTATGCTTTGTTGGATCAGGTAAGTTAAAGAAAAAATCATTTTCATTTTCTGCATTTTTTCCTTGCATGGAGAACGGCATTTCAGAATTGTTCTAGTTTACTTTCGATCATGTTTCCCATCAGGAAACAGCATATGAGGAAGACATTCTCCAGCTTCCAAAGTACAAGTTCAGGAGCATCTGCAACCAAGGTGATTACATTGGTACCTGCACATTTGCCGGAGTAATGACCGAGAGTGAAACCGATCAGCCTGTCCAAAATGTCTCGTCCTCTGAAGATGCGGTAATTCTAGGATCCATGCTCCAGTCCAGGTTGAACGCCTAATGCCTCCTTCCTGATCCGATTGTCGCTTGCACACCGTAGGAATGCTGCATCTGCCTCTCCGCTTATGTCCACCACGCCTGCATCGACAAATGGCTGCGCATCAACGCGAGTTGCCCTTTCTGCAAGTGCAGTACCATACAGGTTTACCAGCATGGATTGGATGAGGTATAGAGGCTGGAGCTTCAGATCTGCCAGTGCGTTCGTAACCGCACGCCCTCAGTGCTCTTTGCAATTGTGAATGTGTGCTAAGGCAAGGTTTTAACTCTGAGAGGTGAGAGCTTTCTGTGAGTTCGTTCTTGTTATACAACGCATTTTGACTGCATTGTGAACGCGTTTGTGCCTGAAAATATGCTTTTGCACTGCTACAAACTGGAACTGTCCTTGAACCAGAACAATTGTTATGTAGACGTTCACATGCTTATAGTTTGAATAAAAATATCACGAGTGATTCCATACTTTTTCTCTCTGTAGTTTGAATAAAAATATCACGAGTGGAACCATACGTTCACATGCTTACCCCTTGATGCATTCTCTGTCCACGCCGGCATCGTCACCTGCACTGCCTCGCCCCAGCAGGGGTACCCGTTGCAGTCTCTGTCCTCGTCGACGTGGGTGCGGGCGGCCGACGATCCGGTGTGCACCACGGCGTACGCGCCGCCCCGCAGGGTGCGGCCTCTCGAGAGCCGGACCTCCTCGCCGGACACCACGGTGACCTCAAGGGTCGTCTGGGACAACGGCGTCATTGCCGACAATTTCGGCGCGTTCCTGAGAAAATCTAGGGCAGCTTTGTTGCGGATCACGGAGGCTACGCCCTGCACGATTAGAAGACGAGTAACGGGCAGAGCGCCATTGGTCGACTCTGAATCGGTATCCATTCCGTTTCAGGTCTAGAAATCCGCTTCCCAACATGGATAGTGGGGAAATGTTCATGGCGTTTAAGATCGTGGGGTATTATAATCGTCAACAAATACGGATGAGCACGTAGTGACTCGAAGGATTCTTATTCGGTCGTAATTAACACTACATATAGATTTTGGCAGAATTTGCCGGGAATGTACATGGCTGCAATGCACGCGATTGCCTCGAGCATTATAGGAGTTGATTCTGTTGAATAACTATCGTCGTTGATCTATACATGGTTAAACCATCAACCAGAAGTAAGAACAAGAACGGGAGACATAGAAAGATTAGTTGTCTGCGAGTTCACGTGTGTTTTTTTGTTGTAGTTTATGATGGGCTAAACTCCTTCGACATGGAGAAGAAGCTCAAATGCCAGCCCATAAAACTAAGAACTTGTGAACCGTTGATTGCTCTCGTGATCAACGGTTCAGATGCCTCCTCCTTGGTGAGGGGAAGAAAACCCTAGTTTCCTCTGTTGTAGCAGACAACAACACACACCACACAACAAAGAAAAAGAGAAGAGAGAAAAAAAAGAAGAGGAGATCTATTCTAACTCGAGTAGTCCTGTGCAGCCTTCATCAAAACATCGATCGGAGTACCAAACGTCATCGGATCGAGCTCAAACTTGGTCAGTATGTTCTTGACTTGATACTCTTCGATTTGTATGGTTGGATTGAAGTTGGAATAGAGGAACATCAGATTTTAGAGCAGTATTTGCAGTTCGGGTTGTAGCAGATTCAGCACTGTGCAGTTTTGATAGATAACCTGTTTGGAGGTCCAAATGATGTCCGATTTGGATGAAATTGTGATAGCTTGTTAGGGACTCGTGAATCCACGTTTCTGCAAAATTTCACATTAGTTGGATCTGTGGTTTGCAAGATATGAACTGATAACTGAAGGGGACAGAAACTATATCTTCTCTGCTTGGCTGTTAGTGTACTTCTTGTTAATTGTGTGTGGTAGTTGATGATGATGCCAAGATTATATCTTGGTGATGTTGTTATTGCTGTGATGTACCTCTAGATGTTCTAGAGAAGACTCCTTGTATCCATTGCTGATTATAGTGGAAGATTTGGGAGTGAGCTATGCAAGCCCCGTTGTTTTTACTCCTCACATCGAGGAGGTTTTCCACGTAAATCGCTGTGTCACTTTGTGCATGTTCATATTGTTAATTCCGCTGCTTATCTGTTAGTTGAAACTATCCTCATTGGTTTACTATAAGTAGATGTGCTGAATTTCTTGTTAATTGTAAGGTTCAGCCCCAACAAGTGGTATCAGAGCTCGGATTTGCTTTGGTGATTGTCTTGCAGTGAAAGATGGAAGTGAATACCAGCTTACGACCACGTCTTCTGCTCTTGTGGACATCTCCGCTTGTTGTGATCGTAACTTGTTTCACGTCTGTGAAAATGACGAACTCGATATTTTTCCGGGAGCCAAAGCACTCCGCTTTCTTTATTTCTCTCCCTCTCATTTCGATCACCCCGATCACTTCTTGTCCTTCTCTCGTTACATGGCTTTGCCTTTTATACCCAACACAACGATTACCACGGAGACAACTACGACACGGACTCGAAAACTGACTCGTACGCTGAAACAAACTCATACATGACTATGACCAACCACGACAAACCGACTTGAATATGACTAAACAAGATTACTAACTCTAACAATCACCTCCTTAATCTTATTTCTCCATCTTGATCATGCCGATCATCTCTCTTGCTTCCGCTTCTTCCTTGTACCTGCACTCCCGTGCGTCGTATCTTCTTGAGCCTTGCACAATCCGATGCTTGCCACGCCTCGCACCTGGACTGACCCCATCCTATCCTTCCTTGTATGCATGCCTGGGCTGGAGCACCTACTCCCACAGCCACCTTGGCTTCACCGCTACTTGAGCCTCCCGCTCCTCTCTCTTGGACCAAGTTTGTCCACTTTCTGGCATACATCTCAGCTGAGTCAACACCACCCCTAACTTCTGTCTCAAATGCTTCCTGCATTTCCTCTGCAAAACCACAAAAAACTGTACCAATCTGTACTCCAAGTCTTCCTCTTGGAGCGCATGTTCGTCTTCATCTTCGTTACCCACACTGGGTAATTGTCGGTCGTCAAGAGAGGGTGCCACGCATGTTCTCGTAACCGCTCCTTCGGCCACTCGATCACCGTAGTTGTAACTCGATTATGACCACGCTGAAAACTCGATTGTCGTGGTCGTAAAGCTTACGACCACGTCTTCTGCTCTGCAATCGTGGTCGTAACTCGTTTACGACCACATCTTCTGCTCCTGTGAACACCTCCGCTCGCCGTGGTCGTAACTTGTTTTACGTCTGTGAAAACGATGAACTCGATATTTTTTTAGGAACCAAAGCACTCCGCTTTCTTTGTTACTCTCCCTCTTGTTTCGATCACCCCGATCGCTTCCTGTCCTTCTCTCGTTATATGGCTCTGCCTTTTATACCCAATACAACGGCTACCGTATGGAGACAACTATGACACGGACTCGTACGTTGAAACAAATTCATACATAGATACGACCATTACAAACCGACTCGAATACGATTAAATAAGATTACTAACTCTAATATTTTTCTTTGAGGCGCCAACGCCAATCTTCGCCATTGGGGCCAGGTTTTGCACAGCCCCCCCCCGGGGGGGTTCTGATCTTAACGGCGAGAAGAGACGAGATCATTTGCGAAGAAGACGGCCAAGGTTTGCTCAGAAGAAAAGTCGTCGGAAGTTGGTAGCCGGAGCAAGCCAACCAGGCTACTCTGTATGCACGGAACACGGGATGAAACTGTTGAGGAACCGACGCTGGAGACCAGTCCGAGCGATTCCTCTGCTTAGAACAAGAACGAATCAATCACAGAATCACAGAATAATAGATTGAACACAGAGAGGTAGAGAGAACTCCTGGTCTTTCTTTATTGCTTTAGATTGCATCGGGGTACATAATGAGGGGGGTCTAGGTCCCTATTTATAGTCTACGGTGGGGGTGCCCAATTAGATAAGGACTCCAGATAGAGTCCTGGTTTCCTAACACTCCCCCTTGGGCACTCACCCAACATGCTCATGCCTCGTCAAAACTCCATAAAAACCCAGTGGGAAAAATTTGGAGAAAGAGTACATGATACATGTGATGCTGCGATGCACGAATTGCCTCGTTAAAAACCTTGGTCGAGAAACTTCATGGAAAACTCGTCAAGGGAAAAAGAGTACAATTCACCCAAATTCATTTAGTCTGCAAGACTTTATTTTTGGGTACTTAATCTTCATGATCAAGATTTATTAGCGGGCTTGTGAGAATTCTCCCCCTGAATTCTGCACTTCTCTAAGTCTCATCATTCCAATTCCATGCACGCACCTTTCAAAGCTAGATGCGGGGAGTGACTTAGTAAATAAATCTGCGAGATTTTCACATGACTTAGTATGCAGTACTTTAATCTCGTCCATCGTTTGCAATTCATGTGCATAGAAGAACTTGGGGTTGATATGCTTTGTGAGATGACTCTTCACATAGCCCGTTTGCACTTGTGCAACGCAAGCGGCATTATCTTCATAGATAATTGTGGGGGTTTGCACAATGTTCATCCCACATGACTGCTGGATGTGGTGAACCATTCGGCGGAGCCAAGCGCACTCTCGTGCGGCTTCATGCAGTGCTATAATTTCTGAGTGGTTCGTCGAAGTAGCTACCAGGCTTTGCTTAGACGATTTCCATGAAATTGCAGTTCCACCACACAGGAATACATAGCCTGTTTGTGACTTAGCGGTATGCGGGTCTGACAGATACCCAGCATCTGCATAGCCAATCAAGTTCAGATCTTGATTCTTTCTGTAAAACAATCCGAGGTCTTTGCTACCTTGGAGGTATCGGAAAATGTCCTTTATGCCCTGCCAATGCCTTTTGGTGGGCTCTGCACTGTACCTTGCTAAGAGGTTCACGGCAAATGCAATGTCCGGTCTAGTGCAGTTTGCTAAATACATGAGTGCTCCCACTGCACTTAAGTATGGGAATTCCGGTTCCAGGACTTCCTCCCCCTCTTCCCTTGGTCGGAAAGGATCTTTTTCTTGCTGTAAAGACCTACCGATCATCGGTACTTTCGAGGGAAATGCCTTCTCAAAGCCAAACCTTTCAAGCACCTTCTGGGTGTAGGTCGACTGATGTACCAAGACTCCTTCAGGGACATGCTCAAGCTGCAGGTCTAAGCAAAACTTGGTCTTGCCCAAATCTTTCATTTCAAATTCTGACTCCAAGTAGGAGCTTGCTTCTTTTATGTCTTCGGCTGTCCCGATGATATTCAGATCATCTACATACACAGAGATTATACAGAATCCATTCTGGGATCGCCGTATAAATACACAAGGACAGTCTTCATTGTTCGTGTAGCCTTTCTTGCAGAGAAAGTCGCTCAAGCGATTATACCACATTCTTCCAGATTGTTTCAGTCCATACAGTGACTTTCTGAGTTTCACACTGTACAGATTTCTATTTGCTCTGTCTTGGTTCGGGAGAGGAATTCCTTCAGGGACTTTCATGTAAATCTCCGAATCCAAGTTACCGTAAAGGTATGCAGTCACAACATCCATCAATTTCATTTCCAAATTCAAGTTTACTGCCATTGAGATCAAATATCTAAAGGTAATTCCACTCATGACTGGGGAGTTGGTTTCTTCATAATCAACTCCAGGACGTTGAGTGAAACCTTGGGCTACCAGCCTTGCTTTGTATCTCACTACTTCATTTCTTTCATTTCTCTTTCGAACAAATACCCACTTGTGCCCAACGGGGTGTATGTGGGGAGGTGTGCGGCATACGGGCCCAAACACCTCTCTTTTGTTCAGAGATAGCAATTCAGTTGCTATTGCCTTCTTCCAATCTTCCCAATCTGATCTTTTCTTACATTCAGCGAGCGATGCAGGCTCGGGATCAAGATCAATGGTGGTGGCAATTTTCTTTGCGAAGTAGATATCGATATTAGCTGTTGTCCTATTCAGGGACTCTCCCGTGTGTACATAATTTATAGCTATTTCTTCATGAGTTGCTTCTTCTGGAGCTTCACCTTGCGCATCGCTTCTTTTAATTGCGGTGGCAAGTCCCTTTAGTTTTTCGGCTCCGATGTGTGCGCACACATCCATGCCGATGGGGATATTCAGATCCGGTATGTCCTTTTCGGAAGGTGTCATACTTGTGCCAGGTCTCAACTGGCTCCCCTTCTCATTCTGGGGGACTTCAATGATCGGCTGTGATAAATCTCTCTTATCCTTTTTCGCCGGGCGTCCCCGGTTACTTTGGACTTGAGGAACCGGAGTTCTCGTCCTTTTATTCTGAGGCCTCTGGACGGGATTAGGGATACCTTCAATTTTCTTTGGTATTTCAACCCTCTCCGGTGCATTGCGTGCAGGCACATGCGACTTAATCACGCTCTTCAAATCACTAAAGTGATCGGGCAGTTGATTTGCTAATGTTTGCAAATCGATGATCTTCTGGACCTCTTTATCAGTTTCACTAGTGCGCGGGTCATGTGCATGAATTCCCGTGGCTTCCCACGTAATTTCCCGACATTTTTCATCAACGGGTTGATTTCCTCCCCCTAATGACGGGAAATTATCTTCATCAAAAATGCAATCAGCGAAGCGGGCAGTATGCAAATCTCCCGACATGGGTTCCAAATACCTGATTATGGATGCAGTCTCATAACCAATGTATATCCCAGTCTTGCGGAGTGGGCCCATTGCAGTTCGCTGCGGAGGTGGTATCGGTACATAAACCTTACATCCAAACCTCCTAAGGTGGGAAACTTTCGGTGGTGACCCTTGCGCTAGTTGCATAGGTGAATGGATGTTGTAGGCCGAAGGTCTAAGGTTGATGAGATTCGCTGCATGAAGGACTGCGTGTCCCCAACATGTAGCTGGCAAGTTACTTTTATGCAAGAGGGGTCGGGCAATAAATTTAATTCTTTTAATTAAAGCCTCTGCCAAACCATTCTGGGTATGGACATGCGGTACTGAATGCTCAACTGCAATTCCCATCGCCATGCAATAATCATCAAATGCCTTCGAAGTAAATTCTCCGGCGTTGTCCATTCGAATGGACTTGATATGATGATCTGGAAACACATTTCTGATGCGAATGATCTGCGAGATCAATTTTGCAAAGGCATGGTTTCTTGTGGACAACAAACCCACATATGACCACTTCGAAGAAGCGTCAATGAGCACCATGAAATACTTAAACGGCCCTGAGACGGGCTGAATGGGACCGCAAATGTCTCCCTGGATGCGTTCCAGGAATGCAGGGACTTCATCCTTCACTTTCAGAGTGGAGGGTCTAGTAATTAGTTTCCCGGTGGCACATGCAGGGCACACGAACTCTTCATGATTCGGGAAATTCTTCACATTAATATTATGCCCATGCGAGTTATTTATTATGTTTCTCATCATCCTAAGACTTGGGTGGCCTAATCTGTCATGCCAGAGACAGAAGAGTTCAGAGCTTCTAAACACTGTTTTCAGAACAGTGTACGTTGCAGGCGCTTTAATTGTGGTATAATATAGCCCTGTTTCAAGTGAAGGAAGCTTTTCTAATATTCTTTTGCCATTCTCTTCGCGCTTCGTGATGAGCAGGTATTCCTTACCGTACTCTTCGTCAGTCTCAACGTGGAAACCATTGGCGCGAATATCCTTAAAGCTTAGGAGAGTTCTAGTCGATTCTGGGTACAATAAGGCTTCTTCAATGACCAAAGTTGTGCCCATTGGAAGTATAATTGTGGCTCTTCCGGAACCGATTATACACGCATCGCTTCCGGCGATTGTCGTAAGGCTGCCATTGCTCTTACGGATCGACTGAAAATACTTAGTGTCTCTTAAGATGGTATTCGTTGTGCCGCTGTCGGCAAGGCATACTTCCTCCATAGGGCGCCACACGTGTTCTAATATATCGTATTTAATTAACATGTATTAGAAGGCATTCAACACATAAATAAAATACGCTAATATCAGAACATAACATGTCATCATAAACTGAATAAATGAATGCTTTATTCCAAAATCATCCAACCATTACGAGAAAGCAAAATCCTAAAGCACCAACCATGCAAGTTCTAAACTTGTCCATTTAACACGAAATAAATGACATTTAACGTCTCATGCATTCTGTGCATCAGACGGAATCAACTAGAAAATCATCGACTTCTTCGGCTATTTTCTCAGCAGTGACATTCTCTTCAAGAGAGATCATGGCTGTGGCTGCCTCTAAGTCGTAAGGGGGTGCTGCTGCCGGGATGGATTCAACCTCCATCATCTCCGGCAGCTGCTCAGGCTGCTCCCCCTCAACGGCTGCAAAGTGGGCTTCAGGTTGCCCTTTGCCATTCTTCTTCTGAGCTTGGTGGGCATCAATGACATGTTGCGGTGCTTTGCATATCCGCGACCAATGTCCCCACTTGCCACATTTGTAACAACCCTGGTTCTGCTGGCCATAGGTCTTGTCACTCTTTTTAGCCTTTTTGTCGTTTGGAGCATCTGACTTGCCTTTCTGAGCAACGATCTTACCCTTCTCCCCCCTTTTCTTCATTAAGGGCTTTCGCACCTTGAGGCTGCTAGCGTTGGCTTCATGGCCAGCGGAGCTGCCTTGTGGCTGTGAGACGTAATTCTTGCGGAGAAGTTCGTCCTGAGCCTCGGCTACCTGCATCATATCAATCAATTCGGCATACTCCTTGTAGCCGTTTTGACGATAGTTGCGGGCAACCTGTACAGCACTGGGGTGGAAAGTGGACAGGGTCTTCTCGATCTTCTGGTCCTCTGTGATCTCCTTGCCACAGAGTTTAAGGTTTGTACAAATCCTGTGCAAGGCAGAATTGTACTCCCCGACCGTTTTAAAGTCGGCAAACCTCAGTCTGATCCACTCCTGCTCTGCTTGAGGAAGAATGGTGTACTTGAGCCTCTCAAACCGCTTCTTGAGTGCGGTCCAGAGTGCTAGCGCATTTCTCTCTGCCATATACTCATTCTTGAGAGTCGAGCAGAGATGATGCCTGAGAAAATGAAGTGCCTGATCATTCTCCTCAGGTGTGGGTCTAGCGTCTTTCTGTCCGCTTATCCCAATAGCTGCGCCGAGCTTCCGGCCCCCAAGCACAATCTCGACATCGGATGCCCATGTCAGATAGTTTCGGCCATGCTGGGCCAGCTCCTCGAACTCCCGGTTCGAAATTCCAGTCATCTACATGTGTATGAAAAATAAGTTTACTGCAGGTAAACATGCATGGAAAATTTACTACAGGTAAATAAAGTGGTACAATAGATTCCCATAATGTTTCATAATTTTCTGTGCATTTTCTATAATTTTACTGCTAATTTCAGTGATTAAAAGCAATTAAAACAATTACAATTAACCAAAAACAGTAAATAAATACAGAAAATACAGAGAATAATAATGGCATAAATAAATAAGCTTCAAATGCTAAAAAAATAATGCAAAATTCAGATTCCCGAGGCCCTTTTATGCAAGAATATGAAATTCCAGCAAATTCTGCAATTCCAGGGGTTTTTACGCAAAATTTCAGTTCAGAGAAAAATTCGCGCAATTTCCTGATTTACCGAGGGGTTTTCTGCAAAATTCTGGACCCACTCGTAAAATTGAGGGCTTATCAGTAATTTTCGGAACTACTGAGGCCCTTTTACAAAATTTAAGGACCGGATGGTTATTTCTGTAAAATGGAAGGGCTTTTCTGCAAAAATCCCAATGCCCCCCCGGCCGGGCCACTTTCTCCCCTGGCCCATTTTTCTTTTTCTCTCCCCCCCGGCCGGCCCATCTCTTCCTCACCCCGTGGCCCATCTCCTCCTTCATCACCTCCGCGGCCCATTTGGCCTATTGGCCTGGCCGGCCCACCGCCCGGTTACTTTTTGGGGGTTAGGGTTCCCCCTTTACCCAGCGGCGGCGGCGCCCGGGATGCGGCCTGGGCGGGCAGCGCGCGGGTGCGTGCGGGCACCGGCGGTAGGAGGCGGCGCAAGGCGGGTGCCGTGCGGCAGCGCGGGAGAGGCCGGGCGCCGTGCGGCGGCGCGGGAGCGGCCGGGGGCCGTGCGAAGACGGTGGGGCCGGCGTGCCGGCGAGCCGAGGCGGGAGGGCGGCGGGGTCGGCTGCAGGCCGAGGTAAGGCGCGGCGGGAGACGCCGGCGTGCGGGCCGAGCTGCCGGAGGAGCGCCGGCTGCGGGCGGCGTGCGGCGGGCTGGCGAGCGGGTGGCCTCCGGCCGTGGCGTGGCGCGGCGGGTGGCGGCCGGTCAAGGGGCGCAGGCGGCGGTCCGGCTCGACTGCGGGCGAGCGGCGGCAAGGCAAGGGGTGCGCTTGGTGGCTCGACTGCGGGCGAGCGGCGGCCGGGTAAGGGCGAGCGGCGACCGGCAAGGGCGAGCGATGGCCGGGCAAGGGGCTCGCTAGATGGCTCGGCTGCGGGCGAGCGGTCGGCCGGGCAAGGGGCGAGTGGCTGCCAAGCGGCGGCTCGGGGCGGCCCGGCTGAGCGGACGCCGTGCGGCGGCGTCGATCGAGGAGGCCCGGCGAGAGCGCGGTCTGCAGGCCGCGGTGGAGGTTGTGCGGGCCGGGCTTCAACTGGTGGATGCACTGCGCGTTCGGGCGCAAAACCCGAGGTGGGTGGCGTGCTTCCGGTGGCCGGACTTCAGGTCCTTGCGCATGCTGGCGCAATGCACGTGCGACAGTGCCCGGGGTGCGACCATCGGTCGGTGAGGCCGGCTGCTGGCTGGCAGAGCCCCTTTTTTTCTTTCTGTGTGATGCTTTGCACAAACCGAACAGAGATAACAATGCATATCTCCATACAATGATCATGCAGGATCAGACAATATCATGCAAAAATTTCGTTTTAATCTATGATGCAATCAACATCTACCCCGTTTTCGTAATCTACCGATCGACATTGTGCCGGCGACTTCAAGTCTGCTCGCGGTAGATTTAGGGCGGATTTGCATCGTTCTACAGCGCAATCAACATCTACCCCGTTTCACAATCTACCGATCGGCATTGTGCCGGCGACTTCAAGTCTGCTCGCGGTAGATTGGGGCGGATTTGCACCGTAGAATTTCAATCTAGAACGCGAAAAGAAAATACAGATTCAAAAGCGATCTAGAAAATCAATCTGTGCTTCGATGATTATCTCGTTCACCGGAGCGAAGTCGTGCTGATAACGTGTTGAGGAACCGACGCTGGAGACCAGTCCGAGCGATTCCTCTGCTTAGAACAAGAACGAATCAATCACAGAATCACAGAATAATAGATTGAACACAGAGAGGTAGAGAGAACTCCTGGTCTTTCTTTATTGCTTTAGATTGCATCGGGGTACATAATGAGGGGGGTCTAGGTCCCTATTTATAGTCTACGGTAGGGGTGCCCAATTAGATAAGGACTCCAGATAGAGTCCTGGTTTCCTAACAGAAACGTCGCTGGGGCTCCAACCAAATACTACTACACGTAGCAGCCACAGTCTACATGAAGATCCCAGTGCCCCAATCGATGGGCTATAGAATTACGAAGTCTCGTCGTCTCGTGCTGGCATGGTAAGGCAGGACCAAAGTAGACGAGATTTGTTATGATTCCAAATGGATCCACTGGCGACGCAACGTGTGATGCCTCGACGTGGCATTATCTTCGAACAAATTATACGTACATACTCAGGAAAGAAGGCAAGCAAGAACAATCTACTCAGCTGATCTACAACGATTGGACGACGCGTCGCTATCTGATCCCACGCCGCATCAAACACCTCACGTAAAGGAAAATAAAAGGGAGTTCTGAGTGCTCGGACATTCAATCCGAACGCTAGCTCTGTATGATCGACCATAATATTTTTTAATTATCTATACAATATTTCTCGGTCATATATAGAACAAAAATTGATAAAAATAGCAATATTGCACACATAAAATCAAAATATTGTATTTATGAAATTAGAAAGGGATAATTGACGTTTTGCTCCATCTTTTATTACCATCACCTCATGTGGAGGCACCTAGAGAGGCCAGCATGAGGGTGGTGTCGTGCGCAAGGCCGCAGCCATTATCGGTGACGGTGGGCATGTGGAGCGTGAGGTCGGCGACAAGGCTGTGAAAATGTTAGAAACTTCGACTACGACCACGGCCACTTCGACCATTGCCGTGGTTGTAGTAGCAGTGGTCGTAACAACCGTGGTTGTAATGGCCATGGTCAAAGTGACCGTGGTCGTAGCGGCCGCGATCGTAGTGACCGTGGTTGAAGTGATCATGGTCGTAGCGACCGTGGTCGTACAGCCAGTCACAGCATTTTTTATCCATATATATAACATTTCTCTATCATGTATGCAACAAAAAATTGAAAAGAATATCAATGTTGTATGCATGAAATCAAAATGTTACATACATAAAATCAAAAATGTTGTAACAAAAAACAACACCTACCTCCGATGGCAGGCGGTGGTGAGGCCTCGGGTGCAGCGGCGGCAAGCGGCGTGGATCCACCACCGGTAGGAGACGGCGGCGGAGCTTGTGCAACGTTCACGAGGCCGCTATAAGCGGTCGAGGTCAAGATGCCATAGAGCTCGTGGAGACAGCAACTGACTTTGCCGGACTCCCAGGTGGCAGTTGCAGCCACGAAGCTGGTGCCCTCCGCGCGGGATTCGGGGCCGACGGTGGGGGCGGGAGCGAGCTCCAGCCTCTGAATCGGGGCCCTGGCGCTGCGAGGGAGTAGACTGAGCCAAGGTGGCAGGAGGCGCACTTGTGGATCCGTATATGCGGAGGAATTAGGCGGCGCACAGCCGTGGGGGATGGATGGGGGGATTTGGGATTGAGCAGGGAGGCAGGAGGTGGGAGAAGAGGTGAGTAGAAATGGAAAGAGAGATGGGCATGGGGTTTAAGAAAAGGGTGCGTTTAAGTGAAATGACCGAGTGAGACGTCTGATCAATTTATTCAGTCGGACATAAAAACTATATCAATTTCAAAAAAAAAAAATCGGGGACAAAGCGCATTCCGCGCCATCTAGTGCTCGATGACGTCTGCCGGTTGCTTGCGGGTACGTTTCTGATCTATATCCACCCTTGCCAACATGTGTTGTTTGTACGAGTAGAAATGGCCGCTCATTGCATATCTGGGCCGAATCCGAATTTGCATACATCCTCAGGATGACATTGTCTTCCGTGACCACTGACCACTGTGACCGGTGAACAGCGCGAAGAACCTAAAGCCGTATGCTGGCCTGTCGGCCAAACCCAAGATAAAACCTAACGGAGCTTCTAGCTGCCAAGCACCAATCCAGCCTAGCTTAGGGGATGAGCCCGTCCAACCCAACCCAATTTCCCGACTATCTGAAACCACACTGCAACAAACACCAACCTGACCAATGGAATGTCACGAGCACACGCTGATACTTCGTCAGTATCCCAATTATAAAACAGCTTAGCTGATCCGATAAGCAGCGATGTAAAATGAAACTTTAGGCACACTTGAATGCCCTGGGCTTATTAACATCTTTCAAGATACAAGGTTGAGATGACCATGGACAATTCGATCCAAAGTTGCAACAAATCTACTAGTCTTTCTTTTCAGCATTGCCGCGGTAGCCATACGGGTTCTTCTTGGCCCAGTTCCACTGGTCCCTGCACATCTCCTCTATCCCATACTGGGCTCTGCAAGTAGCAAGTGTACAACTAACTCTCAATTAAGAATTTTTTTTTGACAAACTAGAAGTTTCAACTAATTACTACCTACAGAAGCGGAATAAGAGGTCGTATTGTTGTTCATGGTGATTATTACCTCCAGCCGAGCTCCCTTTCGGCCTTCTCAGTGGACGCGTAAACCTCCTCTGAATCGCCCGGCCTACGGGGGCACTTGTTGATAGGAATTTCCTGCGGTTTTGCAGCCAGAAACGTCAGCTTCGAGCTCGTTTCAGACGGGAAAAAGATGGAGGAAAATATCAGCCATGCTATGCGAGCACGGATGTGATATACCTTGCCGGACGCCTCCCTGAACGCCTTCACCATCTCGAGGACGGTCGTTCCACGCCCTGTGCCTAGGTTGTATGCCACACAACCTGACCAAAAAAAAATCAAGGAAAGAAACGGGAGATAGAATTGGTTAAGCGAGAGTGTGGTTGAGCACGCACGCACGCATGTTTGGCAGAGAAGTGGCGTACCAATGTCAGGAGTAGCGAAGAGCTTCTCCAGTGCCGCGATGTGACCATCGGCCAGGTCCATTACATGTATGTAATCCCTGATCTGATGCACAAAGCAAAATAAATTACACCGCGTATCCAACAAATTCATCAAGAGCTCTCCTAGAGAGTGCAAGCAGTTTGCTTGAGGGATAACTGGAATCGATGGCTCTCACCGCGGTGCCGTCCCTGGTGCGATAATCGTGGCCGTAGACGTTGAGCTCGGGGAGCCTGCCCACGGCGACCTGCTGGATGTAGGGCAGCAGGTTGTTGGGAATGCCCTTGGGATCCTCCCCGATCAAGCCGCTCTCGTGGGCGCCAATGGGGTTGAAGTACCTCAGCAGGATGATCCTCCACTCCGGGTCGGCATTGTGGTAATCCTTGGCCATCTCCTCCAGGAGAAGCTGGAGCGATAATCAGATGCCATTACAAATTAAGCTGGCACAAGAGAAAAAAAAAAGCTAGCATCGCTATCGATATCGATATCAGCAACGTGAATCATGACGCGAGGATGCTTATCCCAAGGATTGGCCAGTTGGGCAAGTTGGCATTGTACCTTTGTCCTGCCGTATGGGTTCAGAGCCTTCAGGTCCGAGTCCTCGACGCAGGGGATTCTCTTCGGTTGGCCGTACACGGTCGCAGACGACGAGAACACCATCTGCGTGGTACCATACCATCATCACATAGTTTAGTTCGTTCTTGCGAGTAGCAGAGCAATCATCCCTGAAGAATTTCTCCATGGCCACCGTGCGAAGAACAGTATAAGCGGAGTACGAGATTTACAGTACCTTCTTGCACCCGTACTTCTTCATGACGCCGTAGAGGTTCGTGGTGCCGCACACGTTGTTCTCGTAGTACATCTCGGGGTGCGCGACGCTCTCAGCCACCGCCTTCAGCCCGGCGAAGTGCACGACGGCGTCATACCTGAACATAGCAGTGAAGGATGTCACGTTGGCATACAGAAATCAAGTGCCGATCGAAAAGGCCTCCGAGGAGATAGTTCGATCGGTTAAATTCCAACCTCTTGGCGGCGAACGCATTCTCCAAGTCCTCCTTGGCCTTCAGATCCCCCTGAAATCGAACCAATCCATGAAGTACATGCATGCATACATAGTTTCACACGCATGCAAGCAATCAGGTTTGCAGCCAAGCATGCATGGCGTGCACGACGATCGAGCAGGAACAAATGAAGATGATCGTGTTAGTTAGGTGTGCGTGCGTACGAGGATGAAGTCGAGGCGGGCGGAGAGGGCGGGGCCGGCGAGCTTGCGTACGCGGTCGAGCGCCTCGGGGACGGAGTTGTGGAAGTTGTCGACGACGGTGACGTCGTAGCCCTTCTTCAGCAGCTGCAGCACCGTGTGCGTGCCGATGAACCCCGCGCCGCCCGTCACCAGCACGCTCCTCCTCTCGCCGTTCTCCGCCCCAGCCACCGCCGCCGGCACGCCGTCAGCCCCGCCGTTCTCCATCGATCGATCTCTCTCTGTCGCTATCGCTCGCTACCTATATCTGTCGTGGAGTTTCTCTGTTGCACACCGCGCGGGGCTCGTGGGCAAGGGCAAGGCGGCGCGAGCAGATTTGTATCGATGCGCGTGCCCCCGTGCCGTGCCGATCGTGAGAAACCAAGGGCACTTTTTTTTTCCCTTTAAGAGACCGATCACGTTCCTTTTTTACAATCCACTCATACCACACATACAGTACGCATCTACTATATATATTAGAAATTTTTACGGAGGGTTTACGTTCTTATAGAGTACATGCTTACACCTTCTCATTCAACGCACATATATATGTACTCCAGATATATAGGACACACTGTTTTTATATCACACGTTTCTGTTTGAAGAAGATCGTAACCTCGGTTTGTTTTCGCTAGGCAGACAGAGAGATTGACAAGCTCTCGGCTCAGCGTGTTGTCCCGTGCGTGCGCGTCTCTGACCCCAGAGACGGAGCCACCACTCGGCGACGCTAGGCGGCTGACCGAACTCACCGACGATCAGCAGCCATTGAACCCTAAGTGATGGCTGGTGTAACCTAAGCCGTCGTAGAGGATATATCTCCTCTCGCATGAAGTCTCTGAGGGGCGACTTTAGGGGTAGTCCCAGAGGGCTGACTTCAATCCTATGCAGCCGTTGAACCCTCAGTGCTGTACAGTGATGGCCGGTGTCACCCGGCCGGCTAGTCCAGCTGCCAGGGCTCTCCAAAATCGGCTGGCTCTGTCACTGTCTGACCCTTGGCACTAGCACGCAAAGAGGCGTGAATTCTGATACGGCGCGTCGCCCTCGCGTGCGGGTTTCTCGTTGCCTCCGCCGGATCACCATCTCATCCCCAGCAAGCAAGAACGGGCCGGGATAAGTGAGAATCTTGACCGGCGAGCAGCTAGCTCTTGTGTGTGCTCACGGCCTTCTGCTTAATTAGAACCCAGCGCGGGAGCTGACACGACAATGAACGTTTTGTTCGCCACGCTCGAGGGGACGAGCGAGCGTACGTACGTGCGAGTGGTTTTTGCGAGCGCTGCGTACGTGTTCAAGCCCATCCAGATGTGTGGATAACCTATTCGTAGGGCGTAGCCTCGTCAGGATACGTATCCAGATAAAAGGGTATGCGTGTTACGTACGTGGAAATTGTATCATCAGCATCAGTTAATCGGAGCTCAAGCACAGCGACGAACGTGGACTTCCCGCTGTGCAGATTTCAGAAAGAAAAAAGAGAGAGATGAGAGTTCTTCTGCCCCGAGAAAGCCATTCTGATTCCTGTGGAGGAGTGCAGGGGACAACCACAGCCGATGGTTCTAAATGTTGGCGCGCGGCTGGGTTCTTTTTGATTTTTTTATTTTTGCTAGTAATTAATTTTTAAACGATGTATCTTTTTAAGGCAGAATCTATAAATTAATTATAATAGATACTGTAATGACTTCACATATACTGACTAAAATCACATACGATTGTCTCCCTCTTCGTACTATCTCTAGCGAATAGTTAGAATTCAAAAATCATAAGATATAAGCTGCAGTCTAAAAGAACCCACCTTTTAAATTGCTACAAAACACTATAAATTTGTGGTATTTGCTCCAAGACATTCCTATTTTGTGTCTTTGCCAGATGACACTATACTTTAGTGATTATTTGCAAAAAAACACAAAAATATAATATTATTTTTGCCTAAATAGGAGATATAAGTTAGTGAAAAGCCCATTCCAGTCAGACCCTACTTGGCTAGAAAGGACCATATACAACCTAATGCAGCACCCATCTTGACGGCAACCTGCAGCAACACCCGTCCTGACGGCTCTGAACGGCGGCGAGCGACATCGAGGGAGGCATAGGCGGCTGGCAAGATGGGTTGGCGAGGTCCCAGGGAACCCGACATGATTTCCGTTTTTTCTCTCTCCTCGGCAGCCAGAAATGATATTATATTGTTCAGAATGTCTTTTAGTAAATAACCACTAAATTATAGTATCCTCTAGTAAAGATATAAAATAAGAGTGTCCTAGGACTAATGCCACAAAATTTTAATGTCCTATAGCCAATTTCCACTTAAGTGTTTGGCGTGGGCCGCGTGGCATTCTTGTTTCTTTTCTTTCTTCTTTTCGTCTAAAGGTAGATGTGCATGCCATGATGTATGGTTGGCTTTGGCTATTTCAAGAAGATTGATGATAGAACAAAAATCTACAAATTGCAAGTTGACGGTTCCCATAATAATTGCATAAGTAGTATTTTCTTCGTTGAGAAATATAAGACGTATTTTGACTTTGCACAAGGATTAAGGTGGTGATGAAATTAAGAAATGTATAAGAAAAAATGATTTAGATACTCCTCATAATTATGATAAGATGACAAATAATACTTTTTTTTGGGTGGCATGAATAAATGTATGTGTTTGAGAGAGAATAAATAGGGGTATAGTAGGTAAAGGCTCATTTTATCTACATGCTGTTTTGGATATTAACACGGTCTTTAAAACATCACTTTAACCACTAATTTCTATTATAATATATTTATAAAACTCAGGAAAAATATAATATTATAAAAGTACTTTAACACACACACACATATATATATAGCCAAAATTCCAAAAAATTGACTAAACGTATCATAAAACAATATATATTTATAATTAGTAGAGCATTTCTTAATAAAACAATTTAAACTATAGAGCTTATATTTGCCAGCGGATGGAGTACAACAAGATCGCCGCTCTTCCAAGTCAAAAGATACGCGAATCGATTGTCGAAACAACTCAAAATTGGGCTGTTCATGAGCGTTCTTTTAAGTGATGCTTAATGGCCAAGAAAATTGCGTCCAGTGAGCTGCTGATGGGCTGTAGGAGCTTGCAGTGGGCCTCCATAATAATTCTGAACTTGCAGCTTCCCCCAATCTGAGATATTTTCAGAGTTGAGATCAGAGGTGTCATGGGGGCAAAGATACTATCATTTGCCTATCACATGCCCCGTCAAAAATTTGCCATGTTAAGTCCTTAGGATCTCCTAGGGTAGATCCAGCGGTGTTCTTGTTCGGATTTGAGAGAGACTCGGAGGGAGAGAGGACATTAGGGTTTCGGGTACCGACCTTCTGGTGCACTGGAGAAGGAGGTGGCCATCTCGGGGACGTCGATGAAGCTCTGCGCACGGGCAGCGACGGTCGGGGAAGAGGTGCGAGGCTCCTCGGCGGCGGCGTGTCCCGGGCAGCGACGACCTCCCTGGCGGCGGCGAACTGGCGGTGGTGGCTTCCCGTCGCTGGAGCGCCCCCTCAACAGATCGGGTCTAGGGTAGTGTCGGTGGGTCTGGCGGCGGCACGGTGAACCTTGGTGTGCGTGCCGCCCCGGCCCCCACCTCTCTTTTATATGGCGCTGGCGACAGGGGCCCACCAGCCAATGGGCTGGGCGCCCCCGATCAGGGCGCGATCAAGGGGTGGGCTTTGGCCGTTGGGCCAAAGCCCTGAGATCACTCTAACATTCTCCCCCTTGATCTCAATCTATGCTTTATCTTTAATTACATTTGACTTTACTCATTCCATCACAGATTAGTGCATAGAACATGTCTCATCGTCACGGTCAATCGCCGATAGATCCAACAGCTACAATACACCTCTCTGTTCTGAAATAGTTACTTCAATCTTTTGGGACATCTTTTAGTCCAGGAATCATAGGCTTTCCCTTAAACCCATGCCGGCTACATGTTCTCTGAACACGTTGGGTGGTAAGCCTTTAGTAAGCGGATCCGCTAACATCTTTGCGGTACTTATATGCTCTAGACTTATAATTTGATCCCGAACTTTATCTTTCACAACATAGTACTTTATGTCAATGTGTTTGGCAGCACCACTTGACTTATTGTTGTGGGCATACGTTACTGCAGGTTCATTATCGCAGTACAACTTAAGTGGTCTATTGATGTCGTCAACCACTTTTAAACCGGGTATAAACTTCTTTAGCCAGTTCACCTGCCCCGTAGCCTCATAACATGCTACAAACTCGGCATACATTGTGGACGATGTAGTGACGGTTTGTTTTGAGCTTTTCCACGATGTAGCTCCTTTAGCGAGAGTGAACACATATCCGGATGTAAACTTTCTATCATCTCCCGCAAAATCAGAATCTGTATACCCCACTATATGGAGTGAATCTGATCTTCTGTATGTCATCATGAGGCCTTTTGTTTCTTGCAAATAACGCAAGACTTTCTTTATCAATTTCCAATGTTCTATTCCAGGATTGCTCTGGAATCTGCCAAGTAACCCGGTAACAAATGTTAAGTCAGGGCGTGTGCACACTTGAGCATACTGTAAGCTTCCGACAACTGAAGCATATGGAACCGCTTTCATTTGATCGAGCTCGTATTGGTTCCTGGGGCATTGAAAATCCCCATATCTGTCGCCCTTGACTATAGGTGCAGGTGAAGGACTACTTTTATGCATACCAAATTTCTTTAATACTTTCTCTGTGTATGCCTTTTGTGACAGTCCCAATATCCCCTTGTTTTTATCCTGGTGAATTTCGATCCCTAGAACGAACGAAGCTTCACCAAGATCTTTCATATCAAAGTTTGAGGACAAAAACTTCTTTGTCTCCAGTAGCAGACTAACATCACTACTAGCTAGTAGGATATCATCCACATACAGGATTAGGAAGATAAACTTCCCATCTTTAAACTTTGCATAAACACAGTTGTCCTCAACATTCTCTTTAAACCCAAATTTTCTTATTGTACTGTCAAACTTCAAGTACCACTGTCTTGAAACTTGCTTTAACCCATAAATCGATTTCTTTAGGCGGCATCCCATTCTTTCGTTTCCTTCCACGACAAAACCTTTCGGTTGTGCCATGTAAACATTTTCCTCCAAATCCCCATCAAGAAATGCCGTCTTTACATCCATCTGATGTAACTCTAAATCATAATGTGCTACTAATGCCATTATGATTCTGAAGGAATCTTTACATGAGACAGGAGAAAAGGTCTCATTGTAATCAATCCCTTCTCTTTGCGTGAATCCTTTTGCCACAAGTCGCGCTTTGTATCTTTCTACATTCCCTTGGGAGTCATGTTTTGTCTTGTAGACCCATTTACAGTCTACTGTTTTGGCTCCTTTAGGAATAATCTCCAAGTCCCAGACTTTATTAGTCTTTATGGACCTCATTTCCTCTTCCATGGCCTCAAGCCATTTTGAGGAATTTTCGCTTCTCATGGCTTCTTCAAATGAGGTGGGATCATCCTCCATTTGAAATTCCTCTGTATGATAAATCTGATAATCATCAGAAATAGCTGATCTTCTTACTCTTTAAGACCTCCTCGGGGCCTCCTCATTTGGTACATCTACTGTTTGAGGCTGCTGTTGCTCCCCCTCATCTGTGGCAATAGGTTCTATATGATCCTGAAGAACAGGTTCTTCATTCTCATTCATTGTTGCCACGGGAGGAACAATAACAGGTGCTGGCACCATAGTGTCTTGCACCGTCGGTGCAGCGACAGCAGGTAGTGTAAAGAATGACTCTTGAATCATCGGAGTGGGCGCAAACGCCCGCTTCTCTTCAAGGTCAATCTCTCGAGCTACCATGCTCCCCCTCCTCATTTCATCTTCTAAGAAGACAGCGTGTCTCGTTTCTACAAACTTTGTATATCTGTCTGGACAGTAGAAACGATAATCTTTTGACTTTTCAGGGTAGCCAATGAAATGGCAACTTACTGTTTTGGAATCAAGTTTTCCAAGGTTTGGGTTAAATACTTTAGCCTCAGCAGGACTCCCCTACACACGTAAGTGGTTTAGTGAAGGAACTCTTCCTGTCCACAACTCGTACGGTGTTTTGGGCACCGACTTACTAGACACTCTGTTGAGAATATGAATGGCGGTTTTCAACGCCTCCATCCATAAACTCAATGGGAGTGTGGAGTAGCTCATCATACTTCGCACCATATCCATCAGGGTACGGTTGCGTCTTTCAGCTACTCCATTTTGCTGAGGTTCGCCCGGCATAGAATACTGGGCTACTATGCCATTTTCTGTAAAAACCTTGCAAAAGGTCCAGGAACTTGTCCATATGGGGTATGTCGACCGTAGTACTCCCCCCACGATCAGATCGGACTATCTTAATCTTTAAATCGTGTTGGTTTTCAATTTCAGCCTTAAATATCTTGAATTTATCCAAGGCTTCATTCCTTTCTTTGATTGGATAAATATATCCATAACGGGAGTAATCATCTGTGAATGTTATGAACGAGTCATATCCATCCACACTTTTCACAGGAAAAGGACCACAAATATCTGTGTGAATAATTTGTAGAACTCATGTGCTTCTTTTAGCGTCTTTTTTAATTTTCTTTACATATTTTCCTTTAATGCATTCTCTGCATTGTTCTAAGTCTGAGAACTCTAATGGAGGAAGAATATCATTCTTTACTAGTCTTTCTATTCTCCCCCTCGAAATATGGCCTAAACGACAGTGCCATAATTTCGACGACTCATCTAGAGTTCTCTTTCGTTTTCTGTTTACATTCGTAGACGAGCATTCATTCACTTTCTCGCACGCGACGTTCCCATTATCGCATACGACATTCACATCAATGTTCTCACCTTTCTTTGCCATTATCATCTTTAAGTAATCAGGACAGTTCTTCTTGTAGTGTCCCGTCTTTTGCAGTGAAGACACTGATCTTTGTCTACTGCAAACTTATTCTGTTGAGGCTGATAGATAGGGGCTTTTCCCTTGTTCTTTGAAAGGAGTTACTGTTGAAGTTCTTTTCTTGTTGTCCTTCACATAGTTGATAGAACCACCATGTGAGGTTTTAATTCTTTTCTCCTCTAGCACACACATAGCTATGCACTTTTCTATGTCCCATTTTTCGGGCTATCAATGTTGTAGTTGACAACAAAGGTGTCAAACTCTTTCGGCAAGGAAGCAAAAACCAAGTGAATAAGGAACTCATCCTTGAGAGCCAAATCCATTGGTTTAAGTTTAGATGCCAAGTTGCTCATCCTAAGAATGTGCTCTCTTAATTAGCTGTGTAGCATAAGTCTTTGAAGAGCCAGTGAACTGACTCTTTATTTTATCAAGGTACTCTGTGACAGTGTCACACTCTGTGATTGAGCCCACAATTGCAGGCTTAATCGTGTTCTTTATCACAACCAAACATTTCTTGTTGGCAGTGACCCACTTTTTTATGATCAAGATCATATGACATTTTTATGGGAGCATAGTCCCTCTGTCTGGTCTGCCAAACAGCATCAGCCTCATTTTTATCCCTCACCGGTGCCACAGTCTCTGTGGGACACGGTGTGGTGACACAATTCATATACAATGAGAACAATTAAACATAATAACAACAACTGCATGCATTGGTTTCAACGTTGGTTAAAATTAAAACATACAGTTGTTTACACATTAAATCTACATCACCGTTGGGCAGAAATAGAAATAATGCATAAAAATATCAATTGAAACTATAATACTGTTAACAGCAAAATTATATGCCTTATTTCCAACATTGGTCAAAATACGACATACAATTTAAATCAATTTTATCTATACATTAAATCTACATCACCGTTGGGCAGAAATAGAAATAATGCATAAAAAACATCAATTAAAAATTATAATATTGTTATTATCAACGTTGGTCAGAAAATAACAATATCATAATTATCTGGGATTTATCTCTATTTTTCCAAAATTAAATTCTCCCGTTGGTTCGAATTTAATAATGAAAAATCAATCAATAATATCTTTTGCAGCGGAAACTGTAATTATTCTAAAATAATTCATTATTCAGAAGCATCATAACTATACTCTTTTAATCTCTGAAAATTTAACACGTTGGTGCAAAAATTTCCAGAAATTTTGGGTCAAATTTCAATCAAATTCATCAAAAAATACTTCTGAAAATAATAAAACTCAATTTATGGAGTTACTGTTCAAAATTGGCCATTTGGCCCACGCCAGCCCAACCGGCCACCGCGCCCGTGGCCTCTTTCTCCCATGCGGGCCCAAAAAATCCCGCAGGCTAAACAGCCCTTTTTTTCTTTCTTTCTTTCTCCGGCTCGGCCCAACAGCCAGCCGGTTCCACCGGCCCAACACCCTGTCGGCCCATCAAGACTGCGACCGTCCGATCTGATCGAACGGCCGGGCACGCGCGTGGCAGGGATAACCCCCGAAACCCTAGCTCAAACCCCATTTGGGGCCGCCTCCACGCGAAAAAACCGGAGGGAGCGGCGGCCGAGTCGGGCGGGCGGCTGCGCGCGACTGGCGGCGAGCGCGCAGAAGGGGTTTAGCGGCGCGTGCGGCGGAGGAGCCCGAGCGAGGCCCGCGCCGGGCGACGGTGGCGCACGCTCCCGCGCAGAGGAGCGGCGCGCGCACGGGCGGCCCCGAAGCGGCGGCCGGGCGACGGCAGCGCCGCCGCCATCGGCCCCCAGCGGAGCACGCGGCACCCGTGAGGTGGCGGCGCAGCGGCATCGGGAGGCGGCGGACCAGCGCGCCACGAGGCGACCCGAGTGGCACAGTGCTGCATGCCGGCGACGGCGCCCGGCCCCGGCGGCGTGCGTGAGTCCCCCTCCCTCTTTCTTTTCTTTTCTTTTGCCGATTTCTCGGTTGGGGATTCTCGTTCTTTTCTTTTCCCGTCTAGATCTACGCCTAGTCGCTCTGATACCAATGTTAAGTCCTTAGGATCTCCTAGGGTAGATCCAGCGGTGTTCTTGTTCGGATTTGAGAGAGACTCGGAGAGAGAGAGGACATTAGGGTTTCGGGTACCGACCTTCTGGTGCACTGGAGAAGGAGGTGGCCATCTCGGGGACGTCGATGAAGCTCTGCGCACGGGCAGCGACGGTCGGGGAAGAGGTGCGAGGCTCCTCGGCGGCGGCGTGTCCCGGGCAGCGACGACCTCCCTGGCGGCGGCGAACTGGCGGTGGTGGCTTCCCGTCGCTGGAGCGCCCCCTCAACAGATCGGGTCTAGGGTAGTGTCGGTGGGTCTGGCGGCGGCACGGTGAACCTTGGTGTGCGTGCCGCCCCGGCCCCCACCTCTCTTTTATATGGCGCTGGCGACAGGGGCCCACCAGCCAATGGGCTGGGCGCCCCCGATCAGGGCGCGATCAAGAGGTGGGCTTTGGCCGTTGGGCCAAAGCCCTGAGATCACTCTAACATGCCAATCACATGGTCGACCGTATAATATACTCCTCACGTGCTTTTCGGAAGCATACAGTACATACAGACGTACACAGTACAGCCGGTACAATACAAGTCAACCAGATCCAACACTGACAGACAGAGGCAGGGAAATAATTTCCTTTGCTGTAGTACACCAGACATGGAGGCTCTGTGCAGTTGCACATAATATTTTCTGATTACCAGTCTGCGACAATGGTCCTGGCACCGGTACTTTTCTTCTCTGGCTCAATCCATTACCCGGATCTCAATACACAACGTGGCCAGCCTTTTGATCCAGGATAACAATGCCAGTGGAGGAAAAAAGACACGAGGGGTCTACCAGATCAATTATTAGAAGTAGAAAAAGAAAGAAAAAGGTAACTATGCAGGTAAATTCCAGAGGAAACAAGCAGCATCTTTGCCCTGTTCTTTGCTCTGTGGCTACATCTGGTAGAATCTGGACAAGTTGTCATTTTTCAATCATCAACTCTGGACGAAAGATGTACTGATATATTATACTCCTACCTGATGGAAAGTGAAAAACTGAAAACAAACAATGCCGACAGTTTGCCCTCTTGAGTGACTCAGAATCCAGAAATGGGGGTCTATTTGAGTCTTCTTTCTTGAGTCCCGAGTGCTTGGATTTGAAGTTCATCATCAAAAACAACCCATTACAACTTAAGTCTTAACCATGATTGAAAACCATCTCGTTGCCACAAGTAAAAAAAAAGTTGCTGTTAATTAGCAGCTGAAGAAAAATAACAGACAACTAGAATGTGAACTATCATATTCATAGAACAGTAAATCTGCTTGACTTTAATGATCCAATTGTCCAATTTCCATACATATCCAGTTTGGAAAGTAGTTAAATTGATCATGTGAAGTGTGCACTGCACTTAACCAAATCAGAGCACGCTTCACAGGTACATATCTATATCAAACTTATTATAGTGAAACAGAGACATTAAATTATCCACAGCTCTGCACCAATTAGCGACGAAAGGCAGATAAGTTCATATTCACACACTGTATTGTCGCCCTCACCTCTCACGTTTTCTCTTCATAGGGAGCAAGGTTTTCACTACATCTGAGCTTTTGTTCACCGATTCTTCATCTTCAATTTGGCGCCGACCAAGGTGTGACGATAAGTTCTCCACTTCGATTTTCGCCACATCCTTCCTTACTCCTATGTCAGTGATGTATCTACCAGCACAGTACATCCCGGCTGTGACAGTGGCCATTCCAAGTGGACCAGCGGCAAAAAGCTTAAACGGAGTGGACAGCAGAGCCGCCAATGGCACACCGATGGCAGAAGATGCTTGCCCACTCGTCCCAATGCCAGGTTCCTCCACAGGTAGTAGCCCAGTCTTGCAGTAGAGTGCAAAGTCCTCACAGTTGTTCTCAAATATGTCATAGTTTCCAAACCCATTTTGAAGCAAGTGCATAGCTCTGCGGACCACAACCTCCGGTGGGTCTGATTGGGCAATGGTGCAGGTTCCCCCACGCAGCTTTGCAAGGAAAACGGCGGATGGCACTCCATACTCGAAGCAGTAGAGGGAGCCATTGCGAAGGAAGCAATCCAAGCAGGTGAGGACAACGCCGCTGTTGGGCAGCTGAAAACCACAGTCTGGGAATGTTGGGCACTCTGATGAAGCCTCTGAGATCAGGCTGGAGGTGGAGTTGGATGAATCTGAACCAGATTCAGTTTCTTTCTTTCGTGTAAAATGGACCACTTTGCTTCCTCCAACATAAATACCTGAACAGACCATTAGTGGTAGCTGAATAAGAACATGCCCAACATATTAATTGAGAAGCGTTGAAAAGAAGATCCATCTAATGGAATAATAAAAATGAAGGTGTCAGGGGTGTGGGCCTTGGGCCCAAGGCCCAGTCGGGTTATTATTAGGAATTAGAGATTGGTTTCTATTTGAGTTAGAGATTAGTTGCCTTGTGTTAGAGATAGAGTTAGAGATATGATATGAGTTTCCATATTATTAGAGATAGGATTGGAATTAGATTCGATCTGTTAGGGGGGAGCCATCTATATAAGGAGGCTACCGCATGCTATTGTAATCAATCAGAGAATTATCATAGTCTTCCTCGTCTAAATCTCTAGTCTCTCTCCCTCTCGTTCTACGCCGACGCCATCCGGCCATCTCCTTGGTGGTGTTTACCCCGGTTCATGACAGAAGGTGAATAATAAACTTCACTTGCGAAAGGATTTGCTCTGTAGTGACTGTCTTGTTGAAACATGAAAAATACATCCTTGACATATAATGATATAACCCATATGCAGACAAGAGATTTAAGGAATAGAATGCAGAAAAAACAGAGAAATGGAAGGGGGGAATGGAGAAGACGGTTTTCATGAGTATTGCAGCTTTTCTATGCAGGCAGTCATGTGCAAAACCTACACCGTGTCATCCCTAAATATGCCCCTGATCGAGTGCCCATAAAGGACCACCAATCCACCGTAAGTCCACAATAGATATAACACTACATCAGCCAATAAAAAGCACTGATCCAGGTGACACACTGTCCATATAGCGCAGAGAGACGATATAGATTGCCCTTTACGCTTCCTAAATGGACATCAAAGATCTCTGTTGTATGAAAGTAAAGAGATGTAAAGTTCAACAAGCGCGGTAAATACAGCTGGAGGCAAGGATCAAAGATCAAAGGAGGTAACTTTGATATCAAGTTCTCAACAAATCAAAGTAACTAAATAGTACATGTTAACATAGGAAACTATGGTAATGAGTTTACAGTAACTAAAGCATCAGTATAAAGTATAAACTAGTCAATTATCAGGTTCAGTACAGTATGGGCTAACTTTACGGTGCTTCTTTCTTGCGAGCAATCTCGAATTAAAAATAAGAAGGTTACTCTACGAGAAACCAACAAAGCACAGATACAGACAGACAAGTTGGTTAGCAGCAACACGTGTCATTTGTTCTACACGTAGAGCAAGAAACACAGCATGTGACATCACAGCCAATTGGAAGGATTTTCCGATAGCCTGGAGCTTCAGTTGAACCCTCAATTCTACGCCTAACCAACGGAGATGGAGTAGAAAGATGGCAACAATCTTTATCATATATGTCCCTAAATTTGCCGCGGTTACAGTCATCATTCAACGAAAGTAATGTTGTCACAATCTTACAGAATACAGTAACTCTAGAAAATGAAAGAGTACAACTGCACAATAATTGGTGTGTTACGGCTGAGCAGTCGTAAAAATGTAATCAGGTAACATGGACTTGCAAAACCTAGCAAACAAGATACTTGATTAATGATTCACATGTTCTACCAATCAAGCGATCGTTGCTTCAAGGAGAGGACTTTGCTTTTCCACGCAAATGACACCACGCAGGAAAGCAGGAGGTAGAGGAAATCCCACAGATTGCCCAATTGAGACGAAACACAGAGACATGAACTCGCACACTAAGCACTGACCAAACCAAGCACACTCAAAATTCCACAGCGAAAATGCTCCCCATTGACCTAGCACGGGCAAGAATTCCCGGTCAAGTCAACTGCTTTTGATCGAATGCCACTCGCACGCAACAATTCACAGCGCCGGCGGAGCAATTGGATCTGTCCCCAACCCAGCAGGGTGAAAAAAAACCCCGAAGCGCACCGCCATTGGCGACAAATTCAAGCGACCAGAACAAATTCAAGAACCGGTGCAATTGCATCGCATCAGAGGAGGAGGGGAGAGGGGTCCGGCGTACCATGGTGGGAGTAGGCGTAGACGGCCCTCCAGGTGTAGATGTGGTCTCCCGGCCTGATCTCCGACCGCTCCACCCTGTTGGACAGCAGCCCCATCGCCGCCGCCGCCCAAGTCCACCCCCACCCCAAGTGCAACGCGCTCGCTCTCTCCGTCTCGCTCAGCTCGTGTCGGTGCGGCACTGTGCGTTCTACCCGTCCATGGGAGCGAGTAAGCGGGCGGTGAATGGAGTGGGCTAAGCTATATAAGGAGAGGAGGAGGCGGCCGAGCCGAGCCGAGCTGGAGTGGAGGCGGGTAATAATGTGAGGGCGGAGACGACGAATATTCGCGGCGACGAGGACGGGGTTGGTGTCGTCTCTGGGGAGAAGGCAAGGTAAAGAATGTCGCTGTCACGGCGTACAAGGCAGGCACCACCACCGGGCCGAGTCGCCCTCGGTCGTTGGGCTTCCGCCTCAGGCTCGAGGCGACGAGCAAACAAAAGGGGAAATGGCGGAGAAGAAAGGCGAACTCACATGCTGCCGGTGTGAGGTAGGTGGGAGTGGCAAGGGGGACCGGCACGTTGCGGGCTTGCAGTACTACAATTCGGCAGCGGAGGAGAACGAAGCATCGGATCGTGCGCCACCCCTGACCATTTCTCTCTACCGTACGTGTCCCTTCTGTGGTTTCTAACCAAGCCAGTCTGTCGCTCGCCAACCTATGGTTTTTTTTTCTATAGCTTTAATTTCTGGGTACGAGAAAATATTTGTATATAATTTTAATTGGTATATTTGAATTTGGTATAGTGTCTACTATAGTTTTTCTGTAGATCTCATCTTAAAAAAATTACTGTTTAAAAACTGGTTACTGAAGAAGCCACAGCCAAAGCCTAAATATGACTGCCATCGATTGGAACTGTCTGACCCCATTTTGCAGTAAAAAAAATTCCTACTATACATGGCTTAGTCGTGCGGTCCTCGACCGCACGACCACTGTAGATGACTTAGTCCACGTGTCGACCTCCGGAGATCGTGCGGTCGGGAAAAGGGCTATAAATGGTATTTCGATGATCTGAGAGCTATATTTGGTATTACTGTGAAGAACAGTACCAAATTGGTCCAAAGCTCGGATATGGATTGTGGTGAGGCCCTCGTGTAGGTAGGGTGCGGGGGACCTAGGAGGTGTGGGACGGACCACAACTCTGGTCGCGCACCTAACCCGTGCCGCCGTGGACGACGAGCTCACACCGTGCATGCCATCTGATGTAGAGTCGCTCGTAGACTTCACTTGGTTGTCTGAAACTTCATCGATGCGTATGTCACTCGTGAAATTTTTAGGGAAAGGTGTCGCTGGCAACGATCGAGGGCAAAATGGACTGATGACATATTTTGCTGAGCTAAACAGGGATCGAATTCTTATCGAGAGAGCACCTCGCAAGTCTGAAGTCATAGAAGGTATCATCCGAAGTTCTAACGAACAGGGGAAAGGCATTCAAACTTGCACTCGGATAGGTAGAGCATGTGCCCACACAAAAAGAGAGTTCACCATCTCAGATTGCCAAGTGAGGCCTTATGTGTGTGTTTTAGCTTGAGTTACAGTCAACTACTGGTCAACTACTGTATGAGAGATGATTTAATTCTCTATAATTTCTCTCTCTTCACATCATCAAATGTCCTACGTAACAAAATTTATAGACAGCTGATATCATATCATTGTACATAGTCTAAGAGACTACCAATTATAGAAGTTTTTTTAGTCTTGTCTTCACGTGACACGGAGTGATATATACACAACGGCAGTCTGTGTCACTGTAAACGTCCTAAGAAAACGAAGGCAAAGACTGCTGTTGCTTCACAGTCTGACTCCAGTACAGTAGCCACTGGCAACTGTTTCACTTGTAATCTCAGTCTATACCGGACACAAGCCCAACCTATTTATGCGTTGCAGGCCGTGCACTCTTCAACCAGCCTAGCATACTGGGAGAGGCGAAACATTTCGATTAGATGGGCCTGAGCAGAACTCACCGCCAAAAAAAAAACTTGGCCCACACAAAACTCAACAAACGCACAAATCCATTTTGCTTATTAATTTATCGGATATCTTCCAAATATCCTATCAAATACGGATACAAAAAGGAAATTTTGACGTAAATATAGTAGTAGGCGCCGTTGTAGGGTTATATATGTATGGTCTTCACTTAAGGATTGAGCCCTTGTCGAAACTAAAAATGGCATTCGTTGTAGGGTTAATCATCTAATTGTTCTCCTCTTTGGAGTGTGTCAATCCAGTCGTGCTTACTACTTTGGTGTGAAAGATAGCGAACACTGTGGGATGTAGTATGCGTGGACATTGACTAGTGTCGTACTCGTGTAAGATTAATCATAGTTCTCTTCATGTGAAGAAAGCTAAAGTGAAGGACTGTCCTGTTGGCTGTTGATTGAAGAAATGCTCTCCGACGGAAAGTGTTAAGAGTTCAAGTCAATCTACCACTAGAACCATATCGGATACGAATCCTAGACAATTCTATTCTACCTCTCTCTAATAGTCTCGTCGTACAGGATATGTAACACGAAGGCTTGCACGTACAAGGCAACATTGATCGTGCAGAGACTTTCATTTCTTGTATTAATTCTATCTAGTTTGTTAAAGTTGAGCCTCGCACAAAGATTTTGCTAATTTCATGTGCTTGTCGTCGATAAGAATTCAGAACATGTATTTTTAAGCGTATCCAAACAGTGACTAACTATCAGAAGTAGATGCATGGAGTTGATGTTCTAAATAATAGCACTGCCATTCGATAGCTAGCTAGGAGGGATGGTGAGCTTAGACATTGATTTGCCTACGGTGGTAAACCTAGAACTAAAATTTAGGAGGGCTAAAAGGATAAAACTAACATAAGATAAACGAACAAAAAACATAAATTAAACTGTCTTTTGTAATCCAAAATCATACATAATTAGAAGAGGAATATAATAAAAATGTAAATTACAATAAGATTGTACCTTTGTAATGGCTAGTGTGCCCCACAAACTCACAAACATATGTAAATAGCTATTTGTACACTAAAATTAGCAAACTTAGTGATGAAATGAGAAATTGCGATTGTGAATAGTTATAAATATTGGGAAAAGGAAGCACATATCACTAAAGTGCTAGGATTGAATAGTACAAGTATGAGGCAATGTTCGTTTCTCCATTTGCTTGTAATTGTACAAATCGATAAATAACAATAGATAAAACTATAACACCAAATCAATCATAATTGTACAAATTGAAAACTAGATTTGTGTTTTCTTTTAAATACCTGACTCATTCAACAATCACTAGTCTAGTCCTTGTTCTTCCTTTGTACCTAGTTCCTCTCTCCTTATCTCCTCGTGTAGCAGCCGATATGGCTCGATCGATCTTAGTCAGTCCCTCACGACTCACTCCATCTCCCTTATATAGTCTCGTGCAGCAGCCAATGCCCAACACCTTCAGCACTTCAGCAATCACCGCCCTCATAAATGCTCTCTAGATCTAGCACTAACGCCTAGCCGCGCTCCCTCCTCCCGGCCTACATGAGCGCTCTAGGTGACGCCCATTCATGGCTCGCCCCCATCCGTGACGGCTTAGGCCATCCACCGTTCGCCGCCCACGGCCCCACCCCCACATGAGCCCCGCGCGTGCGCCCTGCATGCCGCCTGACGCCCACCCATGGCCCACCCGGTGGCCCATCGGTGCTTGCTCGCCTGTGGCCCATGCGATCCGCCCCAACCACCTCCTACTTGAGCTACCGGTTGGCCCAGCCTCAGCCGCCTCCAAGCCGCAAGGCGCACGCCGACGCCACCCCACCCACCAATCGCTAAGCACATGAGATAGGAGGAAATCAGGAAGAACAGAAAAGTTCTGTTGATGCCGATTTAGTTGGGCTCACTCGGTGGAAAGATATGTGGGTTCGGTAGTTTTGTGGGTTTTACTGGTATGGTTCCACAGTTGACCCAGCATGAAAAGAGGTAATTCAAACCTAACTCTCGTTATATTATTATTCTACTTTCAGTTATCTCTCTTATAATCTCACTCTCTAAACCATGGCGCTCCATTGATGGCTAGAGGGTGCTAGGGATGCTACCCTGCGCCAGCCTCTCTTGACCCTGGTAAGGCCGCGCACTGTTTGCCTCCACACCGCAGTCTGCACATATAGGTGTATGGATAATGGATGGTGAGCTCGCTGTGTCTTCTCTTCTCCGTACTGAAGCCTTGCAGGTCCTAGCATTATCTTTTCTAAAACGACAGTCGCCGAATAGTCCTGCTTGTACATCAACGGCTTGTATTAGGTGTATCAGGCTGAGCTTTCATGGAAATTATGGTGATATTGAAATTCTGAAGTGCTCGCTCCTGAAAATGCATTCATGCTCTCCTCGATTTTTTTCAGAAAGAATAATGTTAAACATAAACCTTCTAGTCTTCAGCAAAGAAAACCCCAGCAAACTATGCTATTCATCAGAGTTGCCGCTGACTGCAGCCATTTGTGGGTCTGTTCGGCAAGTCACAAGCCGGGTGGCTTTTGGTTTTTGTTATAGTACTTAACTTTCAAACGAAGTATTTTCTTAAGATGGGGTCTACAAGTTAAACGATCTACACGTTAAAAGATCAACATCTGTACCAGCTAAAATCACAAGTAAGTATCTGTCTCTTTATAATCTGTACCGTAAACAGCCAAAATTCAAAATTTCTAACCAAAAGTTACAAGTCGTAGCAAAAAAGAACAAGCCATGTACCAACACCCAACAGGCAGGCTAACACCTGCCATCTCATCTACATGATATATTAAACCTGCTAAAAAAAAATCACCAACTTTTCCGCTGGGATCACGTAGCTATCCAGTAGTTTGGTCCCGTCATTTTGCTTGAAAATACGGAAATGCCGTACGCCGGCATGCATAATTACCGCGTGTTCCTGTGATCGATTGCACAACATACGGAGCCAAAGATGGCGACGACAGGGGCGGCACGATAGAAAGCCAAATCCAAGTGCTTGCAAGCCTGTTGCCAAAGAGGATTGTTTTCTGCATGCCCAGAGAAACTTTAGCCGGGACGCAACTCCGTACCACCGCCACCACGATCGTGCTGATGTTGGACCAATTCTTTTTAGCTTTGACTTTTAGTTTTTAAGTATGTTTTATGGTATTTAGATTATTTGTTAGAGATAGTACGGAGTAACAAAAACTTACATATAACTTTGACTGATATAAATGACATTACAATGTGTACTACTATCAAGTTGTAGACCCTATGTTAAAAAATATTTCGGTTAAAAATTAGGTAATATAGAAAAATCAAAAGTAGTATTAAGAAGCTAAAAAGTAGAGTCCAGTTTTATTCCGAAAATGGACTAATGCTTGGACCTGGATTGAGTGAATTCTGATCGAGCCGTGTGACATGAGCTGTGGTGAAGTGAGGAAGCCTCTGAAGATTGAGTTGGTCAAATTGAAATCCCCAACCGCTATGCTAAATCAGCCCATGTCTCGAACGCTTTTTTTAATCGTAACAAAATGTATTCATGTCGCACTGTTTCTTCACTTTTGTAGCTACAGTACTCGCCTGACACTGTTTTGGTTCATTATATGTACTCCGGCTGCTTATTTTATTTCATAAAAAAGAAGATAGTATAGTACTGTACATAAACTTTCAGTTGAAGCGCAGTACGATCTACAGGATGTCTGACTTTTGCTCATGACTAATGCAGCCCATCCCCACGGGCTTACGCTCATGTTTCTTTCATGTTACTGATTTTTATTTGTGTTTTTTAAGATAATGACATATAAGTAGAGATATCGATATGAATGGTACGTACAATTACAATTTTGATCTTAAAAAATTGTTTAGAGAAACGACTCTATTTATTTTGGTTTCTGGACAAAGTGAAACCAAAAAAATGAAAAAATCCAAAAAAACAAACTAAGGCCTATAGCTGGAACACTATTTTCACTGCAAAAGAAAGGCCGTTCGTCCTTCCCTCGCTTTCGAACTCGGAAGAAAAGTAGAAGGCAACACACACAAAAAGAATGTATATCTAAAGCCAAAAAAAGGGGGACCGAGACACCAAGACTAGCTAGGTGCTCCACAAATTAACCTGGGCTAGACAGCAAAGGGTTATGTTTTTTTTAGCTTTATTTTTTAACTTTTGGTTTTCGTTTCTTCAAAAATATCAAAATAAATAGAACGGTTTTTGGAAACCGCTTCTCCAAATAGATTTCTTAATTTAAAATTATATACATTATCTATATTAATATCTTATTATTTGTTATCGTCTTAAAAAAATATAAATAAAACAAGAAAAAAACATGAGCTGCAACTTCCTTTGTGCAGCAATCCTCATCTTCAAAAGCAGGACAAACCACCCGCATTACTAGGAAGGCACTAGACTAGACACAAGGACAGTTCAACCTCAAAAGCACTGCATGCCATGCCCTGTCCTGTCCTCCCCTTGCATGCCACACCACGGCCAAGCTAGCTAGCTAGCTCCCCTCTCCTCCAAGCCATGTTCTTCTTTACGCATCATCTCAAGAAGCAAGAAGCATCACAGGAAGACAGATAAGGAGGCGTGTGAGGTGATCAAGAAAGGAACAGAAAGGGAAGGTTTTGATTGTTTCGACCGGAGTAGGAACGGAAGGATAAGTGAGGCAGGGAGGATGTTGGCGAGAGGGGAGGAAGAGGAGGCGGCGGCGGCCGGGTGGGAGGGGGAGAAGGAGGCGGAGATCGACTACGTGTTCAAGGTGGTGGTGGTGGGCGACGCGGCTGTGGGGAAGACGCAGCTGCTGGGGCGCTTCACCAAGGACGAGTTCTTCCTCGACTCCAAGTCCACCATCGGCGTCGAGTTCCAGGCGCGCACGCTCACGCTCCACCGCAAGCGCGTCAAGGCGCAGATCTGGGACACCGCCGGCCAGGAGAGGTACGTCGCGTACGTTCACTTCCTTCGATTCAACCTCCGTTCGTTCCCGGCGCCGGCGCCATACACACATGCACACGCAATTCCGACGATCACTACGAAATTGTGGCTGTTATTACTAGGACATACGCGTGATACCAGCTAAAGATACAGATGCCTGCGTTGCGTGTAGCCTATATCCACGACACGACGCGATCGAACAAGGCGGGATCTTTTGTTAAGTCGCGTTCCAGGAAATTTTCAGGAAATGTGAACGAACCCTTGCCTTGTGTTAACGTTACCTTCCAAGTTATTCCACCTGATTTGGCTGTTTCTCCACATGATTGGTATATACTGCCAAGTACATTTACATTGAGGAGCTCTTGCTTCCGGAGGAGGGGATGATGTCAGAGTCTATCGACTTTTCATTTTCCTTGTATTTACGTTAAGTTGATCGCCAATTGGGGATCAGCACCAAGACTCCTAAAAGAAATTAATTTGTATGCGAGAAGATAAGAATGCGGAGTGGTAGTCAGTTTTCGTTGAGCCACGTGAAAGCTATACCCATGTTAACGATGCGACAATTGGATGCTACTGCTAAAGACAATTCGTCAGACCACCCAAGCATGCCGACCACTGAAAGCGATCCCTGAAAGAAACATCTTTTCCTTTGTAGGAACTAGGAAAAGGCTTGCAAAAGAAAAGGCACTCACATAGTAGAGCAATCTTATTAGGACCTATTTGCATTAGGATTAGCCAGTTATTGGCGCCTAATGACTACTCGTCGTGAGGCTCGTGTTTTGACTTATGCCAGGACCTGTTTACAATACGGGAATTTTAGAGTATACAAAAGCAGTTTAATTTCTAGATGATTGGTGTGAAATTTCCGTGTTCCGAATGGATGCTGATATATGCAAGGACAAAAGATTTCTTCACAGATTTGAGCGCTTTTATCAAGTGAAACCATGCTCTTTTTTTCACAAATTTGAGCGCTTTCTTGGCGAGTTTGATCGGCGTTTCGACTGCGCGTGTGCAGGTACCGGGCGGTGACGAGCGCGTACTACCGCGGCGCGCTGGGCGCCATGGTGGTGTACGACGTCACCAGGCGCCGGACGTTCGAGCACGTGGCGCGGTGGGTGGAGGAGCTCCGCGCGCACGCCGACGGCTCCACCGTCGTGGCGCTCATCGGGAACAAGGCCGACATGCCGGCGCACCGCCGTGAGGTGCCCGCCGACGAGGCCGCGCGCTTCGCGGAGGAGCAGGGGCTCTTCTTCTGCGAGGCCTCCGCGCTCACGGGGGACAACGTGGAGCGCGCGTTCCTCACGCTCCTCGAGGAGATCTTCGCCGTGGTCTCGCGCAGGGCGCTCGAGCTCGACGAGGCCCGCCGGATGCGCAACGGCCGCGGCAATGGTGGGGCCGCCGGCGAGGTGCTGTCGCTGAAGGGGACCAAAGTGGACGTGGGCTCCATCATGGAGACCAGCGCCATGAAGAAGAGCTCGCAGTGCGCCTGCTCGTGAGTGGCAAGAGTAGATTGATTCTTGTCGTCGCCTTTTTTTTGAGAGAGAGTTTGATTCTTGTCTTCTTGATGGCGTTGAGAGACGTACGAGTTTCTTTCTTTTTTTAAAAAAAAATCACAACTTGCATTCTCGAATATAGAGGGGTTTAGGTATGTGAAGCATACTGTATGTGTGACAAGATAATGCTTTAATTCTTCAGAAGTGATTGTATATTTGTATTTGATCCATCGATCGTTGATCATAATTTTTTACTTGCTTGGTGCATGGAAGAGAATGATATTAGTTCCACTGTAAACTGACCGTGGTTTTTTACTCTCTACTTTGACAGCAAAACTCAACTTTTTCACAAAAGCATGTTTCCCCCACCACCTTTCCTTTCTGTTGCACACTTTGCCCTAAAAATGTAAGTCGCTTGGATTTTGTTTTGCATAATACTTTTCATTTTATATATACTAAACTAGTATTAATACAAAACCATCTTAAGACTGTGAAAAGTAAAAAAAATGACCTACAATTTAGGGATTAGTGTCGTTGGATTTATTTTACAAAATACTTTTAATAATATATTTTTATTAATTAAACTAGTATTAATACAAACCCATCTTAAGACCATAAAAAGTAAAAAAAAAACAGCTTACATTTTAGGGCAGAGGGTGAACTCCGTTGCAAATCCAAGAAAATACCTTAAGAGGGAACACCAAAATACAGATTCTCAGTTATAACATCTAAACAAAGCTAAAAATATTGGAAAATCACAGTAACATAAGGCCGATTCCTAAGATTTCGTCAGCAGGGCCTACCAACCAACTAATAAAACATACTACAATGTCAAATGAATCCCAAAAAAGTGAGTCGACTCCATGCAAAAGTGAGTCCCCTTTGGTTATTTTCGGCAGCCTTTACCATCAAAAGGAGGTCCATTCTAAGTTCGAGATGCAAGAGAAATGATGCATCTGCCCACTCCTCCTAGTCAAACATGAGTGATCATATTGTCATACACTACCTCAAGTATCATTACGCCGACCAGTCGACAACAGAAATCTCACAAGAAATCTAGCAGGAGACATCTGCATAGGGGGGAAAGGATTCAACTTGTCACTTGTCAGACACTACTGCACACATTTATCCGTGAATTGAAGCCCATCTTTACAACTCCAGCATAATGAACAATGGCGTCGTAACGCGTAACAGGTCCTTCTTGTTCATTCTTCTTCAACAGCTGGTAGGCCTTCCTTGAACCATGTGTGAAGTCCTCCATCCAGATGGAACACATTCCTGTAGCCATTTAGGACATATAGGTGTGCTGCTATCAGAGACCTGCCAAAGTCAAAACAGAATAGATGAGTTAAACTCTATGCTCAGAAGTGGATTTATAATTTCCTTTAGAAAATAATACAAACTTCTGAAAAAGTACATCTTGCAGATAGTTCATTCTAATGCGGTGCTACCTTTTTTTTTCCCCTTAAAGATGCAACTACAGAAGTACTAAATGATCTAAGGGTGCCTTTGGTTGGGCTTTTAGAAGCTGCTTTTGCTTCCAAAAAGCCAAAAGTCAACCAAAAGGGTGGTTTCCAAAAGTTGCTTTTTCAGAAGCAGCTACTTTTGGGTAGTATAGTTTTGAAAGCAGCTTGGACCCTGCTTTTGGCTTTTTGCTTTTTGAAATGGTGAAAATAGAGAGCTGTTTCACAGTTGTTTCAAGGAAAATAGAGATAGGAGGTAAGTTTTACTTGTTTGAACCAAACAACTTACAGCTTTTCCACAGCCCACAACCTACAGCAGCTTTTCCACAGCCCACAGCTCACAGCAGCTTTTTCAGAAGCCACAGCTCAACCAAACACACCCTAAGGATGTAATTCCATCAAACTATAGAAGTGAAAGCTGCATGTAAAATTCTCCATTCACATGATTTATTAGAAGTTATTAAGTTGGTAGCTTTGCAGATTAAAAAAAAGCTGCTGGTTCTCAACTACGATTTACCCTGCAGAACCTGAAAGTTCAACAGCTAAAGCTCAGCAGTCGAACACATAATGAAATGACACTATCCAGAAGTTTGGTCAAAAAAGAGATAAACTGGCAACTTATATTAACTACCATTCTGCAAGTAGTAGCTAGCCCCTTCTACTTTGCTGCATATGGATGTGCAATATGGTAGGCATTGGAGATTTGTATCTGGTTTTCAACTATGTTCTCTGTAATCACACACACAGTACTGAGCTTGATCCACTTCTACTATACATATACAAAAGATTTTACAGAAGAACATTTAGAAAGAGAGTTGTTGACATCCATCCATAAATAGCATTTTTCAATAGTTGGCTAATTTTATTGCTTAATTAGTTCGACTTGTTATGGTTGCAAATATCTTGTACCTTGATTTCTCAAAGAATCATCTATCTTCTTGACAGGATAATATTTTAGTATTGAAAAACCATTTACGACTACCACATGATAATGCTAAAACATGTCAAACCTACAGTGTAGGCACCAGGAATAGAAATATCGGAACTGGAGAAAAATCCGCCCGATAGGCGGTAATCGTAATCGGCTGGTTACCAGAAAAACCGGATGAAATTCAGGTATCAATTTTTGAATTTTTACTGTTTTAAAACCGATAACCGTTCCGGTAACCAGAAAAACTGGAAACCCTGCTAAAAAAGGAAAAACCACTAAAAACTGAGAAAAGCAACAAAAAAACAGGAATACATGTATTCTCCTTCGATCATGCACAAATGGTTTGAGCTCCACACATTTAATACCATCCACTTCATGAAGTCTTTTCTATCCTAAAAACTTTTCAAGAAAACAAATGTCGTTCTATCTCTCCTCTAATTTGTTCTCGTATTTCTTTATGGCAATAGGTAATCTAGCACAAAAAGTCTAAACCAACCTAGAAAGTGAATTATACAGTCATAAATTTAAATTTACTTTTGAAAATTTTTGGCCAATTTTTTTCTTCTGGTTCCCATCGGTTTTTCTAGTACCTGGCGGTTACCGGTTGGTAACTATCGGTTTTTTATCCCTAGTTGGCAATCTAAGAAAACAAAATGAAACAAAAACCCCCAGTAGAAAGAAACAAAAGATGTTCAAATTGCAAAATAAATTCCCACAAACTAACAAAGGATCCTGACAACATATAAAGTTTATATGTAAACCGGGTTAGAATAACGAAGTAGAAGCAAAAAAGGCCCACTTCTCATTTCACGAAAGATGGAAAGAACGTTCGCTTAGGCCAATCCCATTAATAAACTGAATCAGCACTTTCATGTCAATTAGAACAGGAAGGTCAATCGGTAGGAACGGAATCAAGTTTAGCGATAAATAATACTTGGGCAACATAACATACCTAGATTGCTTCCCATCAGGTAGATTCTGCGTTGGCTTCATTGTTCCTCCCATCGAATATGCCACAATTATCTTTGCATCTTTACCAAGTTTAGCTTCAACACCTGCATGAAGATAACACATGCCGCTGATTGCCGATTCATATGCAAGTAATCAAGGAGAAGCAAACAGAACTTGCCACCATACTTTGTAAGAATTCAGGATTCTCTTCTGTTCCAGCAAATATGCCAAAGAAGGCAAATGCTGCACGTCTTGCAATATCCCATGCTGTCCATTCCTTTATTAATCTATATATTTGTACATTAACAGCACCAGGTGGATGAGCCTGCATAAGAATAAAATCCATAACTATGATGCTATTGCCACCAAAATTTAAAGAACATTGAGTAGTGAAATACAAAATACCGTGACATGACGCAGCACTTAGTATACCAAGTTAAGGATACTTGTGTGTCCTATTTACTCTAATATATAGCCCTTTGGTCTATGCAATAAATCAATAATTCTCCTATTCATCCAATAGATCTAACATGGTATCAGAGCCATACCTAAGGTTTTCATTCAAACCCTAGCATCGATCGTCTTCCGCTATCGCTACCCTCGGGAGGAGCTATCTCTACTCCCGGGGGCGGCAACCTCTTTGGGCTGCACCGCCGCCGCCGCTGGATCTTGCTGGTCCGCTGCCTCCTCTCGCGTTGGGCCTACCGCATCGCGCTAGCACACGCCCGGGAGTAGAGAGCCGCCGTCTCAGTCGTCTTCATCTGGTTGCCTCCTCCAAGAAGGCCTCCTCTGCGTCACCGCCGCCTAGGCCTCCAGATCCGCACCGACTCTTGCTTGATCTGCACTGGGACGCCGCCGTCCTGCTCAGATCTGGTGTCTCCACCTCTGGATCTGGCGGTCTCAAGCTCCCCGTCGTGATGGCTTTCCGCGCCAGCCTTTCCACGTCGTGTGTTAGGCTTCCTCTCGCTCGGTGGGCCGACTGACACCTCCGTCTCCTCGAGCTTCGCAAGGATGCCATTGATCAGGAACGTCCACCACTGTGTCGTGTTCGCCCATGGTTGGCTCTTCCTCGCTGGCCGCTAGGCTCTTCCCCGACGCCCCGGATGCTCCCTTGCGCTGCTGCCTTCTTATTTGAGAGGAAGAAAAGGCAAAGGGACTTTGTACTGATGATTAGAGCCATTCATTGGTGAACAACCGGCTTCTCTGCTTTATCTAGAACCAACACAGTGGCGTTTGTTGGCCGGTCACCTGATGGCAGGTGTTAAGGAGTGGTTGCTGCTGAACACTTAGTAGGTGTTGTGAACAGCACTAATACTATACGTCCGTAGTATGAGTCAATGCAGTCCTATATTTCTATGTATTTTTGCTAGTTTCTGATGTCCATCAGTCTTTTCTTTTAGATCTTCTGTTGCGTCCATCTAAATCTAGATCTTTTTTTCAATTCATCAAAGCTATGCAGATCCGCAAATCTCTATATCAGTCAGCCGATTACTTTACTTGCAACGGTCCATCCTTTTGGATCAAGTATGGTCTTCTCCATTTTTGCATGGCCACAGTTATCGCTCTTTTCTCTAAGTCACTGCAAATTATAGAAGTTTTAAGGTCATCGCTTCTCTCTGAGCCGCCACCCTGAGTTTTAAGGACGTCATGCTTTCTTTCCACACCGCCGTTGTCTGGGACTTCGATCTGTGTTACTATGCTTTATGAGCTGTTGCACGACCTCGGATGGAGATCTCCTGACCTCGACCTAATTTTCAAGAGCTGCACGCTACGATGATATCTTCAAGATTCGGACTTTGAATTTTATCTATTTTAGTGACAACTTTTTGAAATACAATGCTATTACATACGTCTTGCATTTGAGGGGTGTTAAGGATATAATGACATTTATGGTATTTCATAGTTTCAGTGTTTAGCCTTGTGTCCTATGTACTCTACTCTATATATAGCCCTTTAGATTGTGCAATAGATCAACGATTCTTCTATTCATCTAATAGATCTAACATACCAAAACAAAGTTCGACATTTTTTAGACATCATTGGAAAGGATTTGATTACTTTTAGCTTTCTAGATTCTTCCAGCCTGAAAAAATATTTCTGTTCATCTATTGCAATCTATATTCTTATCTTCAGTTATTACATTATATAATTTTGAATCAGTATATGATATATGGTACACATCAAATTTGCTAAAGTTCGGGCCCAAAAAAATTGCTAAAGCTAGTGTTTCTGACCGATGGAACAAAAAAAAAATATAATTATGCAGTACTGTAAATGTAAGTTATGGCCTTAAACCTAAGAGCTGGATTGTGGTACAAGAACTGGAGACAGCAACTACAGGATACCTCTTTGAACTCCGCTTCTCGTCTGACATCAAGAATTACGAAGTTATTTTCCTTTTGAAGGCGCAGCGCTTCCTTCACATCAACACTACGTACCTGCAGAAGCAAACAACAGCAACGCCTCTAACGTAAATGACAATTGCTAAGCATAGAAGGCTCACCACAAGTCAACAGTGAATTAACATATGAGTCAACAGAAGTAGGGCAGATAGGTTCCTGCAAATGTCAAAACAGGGCCTATTTTCACATGGAATCTATAATTTTTCTACCCACACATGTGTTATTCAAACCCCCTTCACTAAACTAAAGGTTAAGAATTTGGTAACAAGCTGCATATATATTTAATGATAAAATACTCGCTTTTCTAGTAGGACTTGCCGCTTGGTCTGTAAATAAAAACAAAACAAAAAGGATCAGAGCAAAATAACATCATGCCCAACAGGATAACTAACAGCTCCATGGCAAGAAAATGGAAAAGCATATTCACAGTACCTGGAGACTTTGCAGGCTTAGTGGCAGTACAGGTTATCCGCAGCAGCGAGCGCACAGCACACGTCCGGTAGAGCTTTGCAGCCTCCATTGGACGCCAGGAATTGCCCACACAGACTGCTTTCCTGAAAATCAAATCAGTAAGTAAACAAAAGTACCAAAAGCCTGAAAAACGAAGCCCCTTAAGATCACGTCAAGTCTCAATTCAGAACAACAACAAAACAAATCATCACCAGCTTAAATATCCGTTTTTATAAATCTAAACACAGCGTGAGTCTGGCTAGCACATCGCACAGCGTAAACTGTTCACACAAATGCTGCAATCATTTTTTTTAAATTTGGTCTTAAATATCCATTTTTATAAATCTAATTCCCTCTGTAGATCTATCGAGTTAGGGGACTCATCATGCGACCTACCAATCTATAGTAGCTCAGCAGACGACCTACCGTCCGCATTATGCACAGTGACAGGTTGGTTGGCACTGTGCATGCTTAATTAACATTTCAATTAGTGATGATTGTATTTAACTAGTACTAATCATAATTAATTAGTGCTAATCGTGAACTAATTAATTAGTGCTATTGTGCATGACTTGCTATCGCACTAGGGTGGCTCGGCAGGCTACTGTCGAGTTAGGGGAGCTCTGTAGGTGTCTACGAGCTATCCTAGCTTAGTAGATCCATGGAGCGTCTAGATTTACAAAAAACGGATGTCCAGTGACTAAATTTAAAAAATGGCTACATTGCCAATTATATGAACAGCTCCACACTGTAAGCTGCATGACTCAGTGTCTTGTCTTGGGCCATGCTTGCCGGGGTGACACTCATGGCTTGCACTACCTAGTGCCTACCGATTCCTTCATGGAAGCTCTTTGTGCCGTGGGGCGGTTCCCCTGTACGTGCGAGTGAGCGGGTCTGATGATCTCTTTGAACTGAGTGGTTAAACAAGCTATACATTTGATGAGAGAGACCAAATAATACTAACTACAGCAATATTTCTCAAAACATTGTTATAGTGCAAATTTATCATAGCAGGGTCAAACCCTCTCCCTTCGCCCCTTAGTGTGATAGGATGTTTCTACGATTATTCTCATTCTTCCTAAGGCCATCTAAGCCTTTGCCTTGAACACTTTATGCCTATTTATCCCGTCTTCAACTTCTAGAAGACAAAAGTCATAATGAACGTGTTGCTTTTATTTTTATTTTCATTTTTTCCTTTGCATTGTTCGTAGAGTATAACAATGTTTTTATTTTTCCCTAATTGAATGACTAAAAAACTAATATCTATTACAGCGTAATTTCAGTTAAAACTAACATCCGAAAGGTAAGAGCTAGAATGAATGAGGTCTTATCTACTTTGGTAGTGTACTGCTAGTGTACTATTTGCCTGATGGACCATCATTCAGATATCCGATTTTGAATCCATTTCATGTTATACCAAATTCGCATCTGATATCCATGACTGCGCTAGGCAAACATCTGTATCTGGCTCCACTTTCCTATTCGGCTATTTAGTATCCAAATTCGAAATTCGGATTATCCGACCGAATCTGACTTCATTTTCACTGCTATGTGCAGGTTTGCATGCAGTAAGTCAAACTCCACTCACTGGTTGCCTCCCAACTCACCGTCCTCATCCAATCCGAACAATAGAGAGAACAAGGCCACCGCGAACACACACAATGCAACTATGGGTGGATATCAAGTTCTTGTCTTATCGAGTTTTTTTTCTTCTAAAATTGATATAATTTAATTTAATATCATTTTATTGATAATTTAGAAGTATTTTCAGAATTAAGCTATCGAGCCGAACTAAAGCAAAAGTTAATTTCATTTAAAATCGATTCATTCAATATTTAATTAATTAATAAGTGTAATTAAAATAATTTTAACTGAGTCAACGAGCCCACTAAAAAACTTTTTTTCCCACCTCACCTAAATGCAACGCCTCCGCCGGCTCGTCCAGTTCCCTCTCCTCCCCACGAATCCCCTCACCGCGCGATGCCGCCGCCGTGGCCGAGGTGTCCGCGGGAGATGCGCCCCGCGGTGTGGCTGAGCTCGTCGGTGGGGGAGAAGGTGGACGAGCTGCTGCGGCGCGAGGAGCGTGGAGGCCGCCGAGCGCCGCGTGGAACGCGCCCGCCGAAATCGAGCGCCAGGAGGCCGCCGCTCGCCTCACCAGCGAGGAGGTCCGCCGCCTCGAGAAACGCCGCGACGAGGTGTAGTATATCACCACGACATGCCGCTGCCTGTAACCTGTTCGATGTTTTGCCTGATCGGCCCAACGAACGATGCTATTTAGGAAGGTAATGCGTGAAAACAGTGAAACGCCGATAGAGAGAGTAGTGGCGGAGAATGTGAAAAGCTCTAGTGCACTATATATTGCCAAAGCTTGTTACTGCTCGAGCGTTACGTGCTTGCCGGCAAAAGAGATGCTATTTGTGAAACCCGCATTGTCTGCCGACTAGAGAGTTTAACGCAAACCTTACAGACATCGTATTGCCTTCTATTGAACTTACTTTTCCACCCTTTTGGGGTTCAGACCTTCAAGACGCCCTTTGGGTGTTTCTTTAGATAAAAGTGCCGAGCATGAGATCTATACTGTTTGTAAATTGGATTTTATTATGCATATCCAGTTTGAGATGCATTGTAAAAATATAGCTCTTTGCAAACATGTTGATTGGTCTGGTAAACTAAGAAAATGAGATGGTTCCATGTCTTTTGAGCAAACATAAAGTACTAGTAGCATGTGCCATATTCATGTGGTCCCATGACAATGAATGCAGAATGATTATTAGTTGTGATATCAACTTTATATGATAATACAGTTCTGTAATCATCAAAATATCTTTCCTTCAATAGACATGGGAAAGACGTGAGTTTTTTGTAGCTTGGTTTTTCCTGTGGGCTATTTATTCTTAATAATGTGTTTACAATGCTGCATTACATAAACAAGATTGCAGAGACCCAGCGGGAATTGCTTTAGGCAAGAGTAATGATTAATGAAACACAACGTTCCTTGGCTTCTAGTCTTGAGGATCAAAGCTTTGGAGATGTGTCAGGTGGAGATATCGATGAAGATAGTGAGAGACTATAATCAGTAAAAGCTGCAGCAGTTTCCTCTATAGTTGGTATTCTGGCTAGTTTGCCCATATTCTATGAAGTCCACAATTTGCCACAACTATTTGTTCAGTCATCAGTTGTTTTCATAAGTTGTGCTTTGTTTGGAGTCACGTTCCGGTATGCCATTAGAAGAGATCTGGATAATATCCAACTGAAAACAGGGGCTGCTGTTGCATTTGCTTTTGTTAGAGGTAAAACCAGATGATGTCATTTCTAAAAACTTATCAGCAAATATTCCTGGGCATGGCTGTTGTTAGAGGTACTCCTCTTAAGTATCTCACTCGATATCATCATCTTGTTGGGAGTTTGGTTTACCTTGCCACCACTCGATCTGACATCTCTCATGTTGTTCACATTCTGAGTCAGTTCGTTTCAGCTCTCACTCAGATCCACTACAGTCATTTCCTTCAGGTTCTACTATATCTTTGTGGAACCATCACTTGAAGTCCCTTCTTTCCTCGCTTTAGCCCCTTGCAGCTTCAGGCGTATTTTGATGTGACATAGGCTAGTGATCATTTTGATTGTCAGTCTTTGTTAGCCTTCTATGTCTTCCGTAGCTTCTCCTTGATTGTCTAGAAGACTAAGAAGCAGATTGCAGTTTCCCGTTCGAGTGCTGAGACTGAGTTGAGGGCTCTTGCGTCGGTGATAGCTGAGGTCAGTTGGCTACGGTGGCTTCTTGAGTACTTTGGTGTTTCAGTGCCCTCACCTACTATTTTACTATCTGACAGCACTGGTGTGATCGTGATTGCTCGAGATCCGGTGAAGTATGAGCTCACCAAGCACATTAGGGTTGATGCTTCCTGCATGAGATCGCAGGTGCAACAACAGGTTATCACTCTTCAGTACGTGCCTTTAGAGTTTCAACTAGTTGATTTCTTCACGAAGTTGCAGGCTAGGGTTCAACATAATTTCTATCTCTCTAAACTCAGTGTGGTTGATTCGCCATGAGTTTTGGGGGAAGGTGTTAGAAGTATGTATCTGTATTAGTCCTTTGTATGGGGTGTTTCCTGCTATTTGTACATGACTATATATTTGTAGCCTTTTGGCCTGTGGAATACAATAAGTGAATTCATTCGAATGACAGTTTGCACGGTATCAGGTGCCAATTAGGCCTGATCCATTCTGTCAATGGGGCCCAACATGCACATGCAGTGTACCACATTTTGGTGGTTGGAGTCATTCTGAAGCATCCCCTACCTGTTGTGATTAGTGAAACTGACCTTTGCTGACTTTGGACTGAATGTTGCATTAAACTGTCACAAAGTGTGCATATCTATCTCAGTGAAAGAATTTACTTGTGTTGAGTCAGGCCAAGCCAGTTGCAACCAAAAGTCCATTCTTTTGTCTCCTGGACCATTCATTATGAGACTAGTATCTTTATATAAAACCACGACATGCATTTGAGGTTCTGAGCTACTATCTGGCTTACACTTCTAATTTCATATTACTTCTAGAGAGATGGCCCTAAAGGTATACAGTTAGCTCATGCTGATACACCATTTGTCAGTGTACAGTGTATGCTGCAAAGTACAAGTCTTTGCAGTTTCTCTCTTAAACCGGTGTGTGAGATTCAAGTCACTGTTCTTATATTCGGTGATATTGCTAATGATCTATGTGTTCATATGGCACTTCCAGGTGTTCAATTGGCTGAATCGGAAGATGCATTCTAATGTTGAGTACTGCACCATTCATGAAAACAAGGGTAAGCATGTCATGCTACCTCTCTTTTATGTGATCATACATTTCTTTGCTCTTATGTTGTCAACTTTTTTTTCTTTTCTTCTTTTTTCACGAATGGAACAGCCATGGAGGAGAAGGAAGACTCTGCGCATGAGAGTGTGGCTGAGCAAGACACTGAAGCCCTGCTGCTCCGTGACGTGCTTCTTAACGGTATACTTGCGATTGGCACACTTGGCCACAATGTAAACTCCCTTTGCCCTGAGGCTTATGTTCAACAAGATGAGTTCGTCATCATGGGTGAAGAGAAAGTGGAGGAAGAGAAGTATGAAGAGGAAAAGAGTGAGGCTAAAGAAGATGCATTGGCTACAGCACCAAGTGAACCAGTACCTACTGTTGAGCCCGCCAAGATGCATTCATCATCGATGAAAGAAGACAACTTCATGTGTTTCGTGAAGGAAGAAATCCTGATGCATGAAGTTGAAGTGGAGGATGTTGCTAAGGTCCAGGAACGACCACTTCTGATGGTAGAGAAGGTGGAGAAAGTGAGAACTACACTTGCTGATCTATTTGCAGCAGAAGCATTCTCATCAAGTTATACAGGGGAGAAGAATTACCAGAAGATCATCATTGTTGCTGGGGCATCCACTTCAAAGCCTCCGTTGTGCATGGAAAAGATGCATCAAAAGAAGCCAACAAAGCCAACACCAAAGCCACTTAAGGCTACAAGAAAATTAAATCGAGTATGGCTTTCTTCGTCTCTATCTTATATGTATTGCAACTATGCTTATTTCATAGAAACATTGGCAAGAATCTTTCTGCTCCTTGCCCACTTAATCAACACTGACCAGACACCAATCTGAAGTACTCCAAGTTCAACAGACGTAACTCATAAGAGTGAGAAACCCTCATATGATAACAGCCCATAGACATTAGTCAGTTCCCAAAGAGTACAGAAGCTCATGAAAAGAACTGTCATATCCTTATAGGTTGTGTAAATTCCTGAACTGGGAAGTCCTGTTACCTCTTCCTGTTACGCTACCTCTTAATAGCCTGGAAGGAGTCCAAATTTACCAAACTTTATTCCATGGACAGTGTTCCATATCTTATTCATATGTTTTACCGGATAGCTATTTAGATTAAGTATTATGCATCTAGCCTATCTTGATAATAAACTATCACTAACCTGTCATGCATCTGTTGGTATTGGTCATCTGTGAAAATAAGTAGGTCATGAGGAAGATGTTGGGGAAGAAGATCCACCCAGAGCAGCTCAATGGACGTAGCAATGCAGAGGGCCCTCTCACTACATGATGCCTAGGCTTTCGGACAAGTTTGCTTTCTCTATCTGGTAATCTACTACCTGGAGTTTATTTTTTTCAGTTGTACTTTGAATTATATAGCAATGCTGGACCCTGCTCAAGGCCCTGGTGGTTATCAAATCAATATGCCTAGGTGTCTTGTGGACGATTATGTACTGTTTCAGGGTTTCTTGGCTTTTCTTCCTTGGATCCCAATGTTCATAATAAAATTATGTTATTTTCTGCTGTAGTTTTTACTTCTTTTGTTCTTTTTTACTTGATTTTCTAGAATCCATGCCATTAAACTTTTTAAAGATTGATTGCAAATAGATTTAAAACTATCTAGATTGGCTATACAAAAAATATATCATTAGATTTGTCGTTAAAAATATTGTCATAATATTATAATTTTATTAGTATATTTTAGTGTAAAGTTATAAAAAATGGTGGCCAAAATTGCATCTCGAAAACTGTAAAAAGTCAAAAACATCAAGTAAAAAAGAACAAAGGTAGTAGCATAGAATGAGACCCTTGTCAAATCTAGATTTGTTTATGGCTCCTACAACTAGACATGACCTATGGATCACATTTGCGATGGAGAAACTGACTCTGGTGGCAACGTTTTACTGGGAATAGAACATGTGAATTTTGTCAGCTTCAGTAACGTGAATGCAAAAGAAGTGAGGAGTACAGAAAAGTCATTTCCTATATCCAGTTGTTCACACTTCACATTGTCATAAAAATAAGCAAGTCTGAAGAAAAATGTATCACCTATTGCCTCCATTTATTTGGAGCTCACAAAAGAGTCTAGGCGTCTAACTGCTTCTTGCACTGCAGACAGCAACGCGAGAAAAGAAAATTTTATCACCTTTTGCGTCCACTTAATTGGGAGCTCACAACAGTTTGTTGCTGCTTGTGCCACACACTACAGTTCAACATCTGAAATATCCCCTTGTCCTGTTTTGGTGTTACATTCCCCCTGTCTTCATCTATTTCACAATCTTATTTTATTTTCAGAAAATCCTATGATGAAACTGATGACAATTGAAGTAGAAAAAAAAGTGAGTTTGAATGCTTAGGGGATAATATGGCAGTGGTCAGGGATACTATGTCCTTCAGAATGTTACTTCCTTTTTTTAATGTGTCTCTGAATCATGTCATGGAACTGCCTATGGTGGGAAGAGTGACACCAGGTGAACACCTAGGGACTAGAAAGCATAGGGTCGGACTAAAACGCATTCCCCCTCCGCCATGTCGCTAAGCTTCCTTAGAAGCAAAATGGGCACATGGTGTGTACAGTTGCGTGTATCAAGCACTGCAACTGCAGGCAACTAATCATCTTTTGATGAATCTGTCCTCAAACCATTCATTCCTTGAAATCTCAACAAGTTGATGGATTCGGTCCCCCCAATGGGAAGGTAAGCAAACTCTTCTCGCTCCTGTATTGTTGTGGGCTGAAACTGCGATGGATCAAATGACCAAAGCAACTTTTTACCATATATAAAGCTTTTTTTTATCTTGATCTCTATCGTGGTATGTCATCACAGTTAAAGTTATATATACAATCTGTGAGGAACAAAATGCAAAGTTGTAAACCAAAGTCATGCTGCCATTTTGTTGAGCTGGTTGAGTAATTAGATGATCACAATTCACAAAACAACGCAGTTTGGCCGACACTATGTCTTGACCAGGAACTAACGGAACTCCTTTTTACCTTTGCAGGATTCTTTGGATCCCTATGCTCCGGATTCCCTGCTCGAGAGAAACATCCAACCACAACGTCGACGATGTTAGTCTCTGTGTTGCCTGTTTGCTGGCCAGTGATGAAGATTAGCCTGCCTATATTTGCATGTAAAGCTACAGCTGAGGTGTCTTGTAAGATTGATGATGTTTTCCTACTCTGTGTGCCGTGCCTATATTTATTGTTCTGATTGATTTCGTCTTGATATGGTTGGTTTTTTCTCTTCTCTTATCTTTTTTCTTGATCATACTGTGCCAATGACGTATAAGAGATGACGATAATATCAGGAAACTAATCTTCACATATCTAAGCACTTTTGTAGCAAGTTCATTAAGAACCTTGTTTTTGCATATTTTTGATATTTCGAGTGATTTCTTGATTTGAGGATTTTTAACTTGATTTTGTTGATGTTTTAATTTGCTGTAACATGTGGAAATACATTTAAAGCTATGTTGGCCATCATCCACCTACGAACAAATTGTATTCACCATTTTATGTTTTTGATCAATTTTGGTACAACCTGTCTAAAACTAAAAAATGTCTCAATTTTGGTAATTTTTTTACGATCGTTTCTTGGAATATATTTGATGTCCTAGAGAAAATTTCTGTAAATTTTCATGTTATTTGGATCTACGAATTGAAAGTTATATGGATTTTTCTTTCGTGAAATAGTGCTGAAGCTTCTATTCATTCCCAAATTTTACTGCTCTTGTTCGACCATATTAGTCTTCGACCACACTGGTCTTGTTCGGCCACGTTGGTTTTCTACCACACTGGTCTTCGAGCACTCTGGTTTTGTTCGATCACATTGGTTCTTTCAACCATTTTGGGCTTGTTTGACCACACTAGTATTGGATGACTGGTCCTGTTCGACCACACCGGTCTTTTTCGACCACATTGGTCTTCTCTCGACATACTGGTCTTGGACGACCACAGTGGTTTTTCTCTATCAAATTAGTCTCTATAGCTTCTCATATCTATCGTAGTAAAGATTAGGGAATAATTTTGGGAAAATTTAAGGCATCATTTATCTCTCTGTTACCATCTTTGGTTCTACATCTTCTCTCTTTTCCATACTATCTTTGTATCCTACGTGATGAGATTTATAGACAGCTGGCGTCATACTATTGTACGTGCTCACCAGAGCTTCTCCCCAATACGCACGAAGGTCGTACGTGTCGCGTCATTAACTGTTCACTCGTTTATTTGTCCCCGCCCGCCTCATCGCTATTAACTGCCCACTCCACTCGTTTATTTGTCCCTGGCCACCTCACCGCTGGCTAGCTATTGGGCCTATTCTTTTCGGCTGCGGTTTATAGCTTTTGGCTGAAATTTTTGAATTTTGGCTGTTTACGGTACAGATTACGGAAAAACAGATATTCAATTGTGATTTTAGCTGTTACAGATGTTGAGCTTTTAACGTGTAGATCGTTTAACTTGTATACTTCGTCTTGAGAAAATACTCCGTTTGAAAGTTAGGTATTATAGCAAAATCTAAAAGCCGTTAACTTTTGACTTAAAAAACATGGCCAATATTATACGCAAACGGGCCATGGATGCGTACTGCATCACTGTAAACGGGACGCCTCACGTCTTCCCGATACAGCCAAGGCGAAGATGCCAAAACCGCGGCGGATGGCAGCCGATGATTGTAAGCTGAAAGGCAAGCATCGGCGCGTGGATCCCTCGTCTGCGCACGTCGATTATTTTTTTTTTCCATCTCGCGATGGGCAGAAGCAAACGAGCTAGGGAGCTAGGGGGGCTCATCGATAGCACGAGCAGCAGTGCTCTCCATCAGCGCCCTGTGGACGCGCCTTCGCATTCAGCAGCGTCCTTATGATGTCGGATCTGAACCTGATCATATCGTAACGCCTTTTCTGATCAGGTGCTTGCTATTCTCCTCTCCTTCAGTGCCGACCTCGCTTTGAACGAACCAGTGGCTGCCGTGCCGTCTCTCGGCAGAGCTAGCCTCAGCGCTTCACCTGTGACAAGCACTGCCACTAACAAAGTCTTGCATATATTTGGGCTTATAATCTTGCAGTACAGAGCATTGGATTCTACGGCAGCTTATGTAGCTCACTGTTATCTTCGCTAAGCTTTCGTTGATGGTGGTGCTATAGCACTGTGCTTCCACTATAATCTCCAACAGTTCAGTGAGGGGTGCTAGCTACTTGTTTGCTTCTCCAAAGCAGAACTGCCTTTGTCATGAGCTGCCTTTACTTCTAATTTACATCTAACTGTTATAGGACTATCGCTATTGGTTGGAATGAATAAGGATACCGAATAATAGGTAATGTAGACTTGAGCTAAGTAAGTTTGCTGGCTATGCAGATTGTAGAAGCCTAATCACATCTAAACTATTGTTGGGTACCCGTAGTGGGTTATCTGTGACGACTGGACGGTGAAACCTCCGCGGGAGAAGTTAAAAGAGTTGAGATTGGCGTTGGGTTGAGTTGGTTAGAAATAAATCTTTTCTGGTTTTTTTTATGTCAACAACATATGATTCTACATGCCCATAAAAATTCTCAACAATCTTTTTCCCACTATCGTGATCATTGAGCGTCACAATAGATCCAGATGCTTCCGTGAGGTTGATAAAGAAGTTCGAAATTTGAGTCAGGATAATAATAATATGCTTTTTTTCAGGATCTGAGAGGTAAAAGTCGGGCAACTATGTACTTTAACCTTGTGCTACTAACATAAACCGGATTGTCTTTCTGAAAAGAAATAGCGAGCCGAGGATGAGGCGGTTTGCTTTGGGGATTTCTAATCTTTCTTTTTTTTTCCTTTCAAACGAAAAACCTATTACTATTGCTCAAATTTCTGTTCTCATCTAGTTTTGCAGGGAGCATTGCATGAGCAGAGCAATTCTCAGCAGACTTGGCCAAATGGGCCGTTCAGCCCGGCACAACATAGATCTAGATAGGATATGGCATGACTGGCTTGAGTAAGTTGACATGCTCTGTCGGCCCACGTGCCCGCCCTCTGACCAAGGTATGACATGAAAATGAGTCAGCCATGCCAGCTCAACTTGGGTAGCTTAGTCAAACGGGCCACCGATGGCCTGTTGATTTTACTGTCAGTTATAAGTAATTTTACTTCTAGTCACAGGTAGTTTTTCTACCGATCGCTAAGTCGCAAATATTCTTACTGCCAGTCACAAGTAATTTTACTGCCAAATCACCCACCCGCTCTCAGAAGAGTAGAGTAACCCTATATAACAATTTTATTACCAACAGTAAACAATTTTACTACCAATTGCAAATAATTTTAACGAACTGTAAGTAATTTTACTGTACTAACATAGAAAAGTTAATGTGCGTGTTGTATTGGCCTACACACAGCATGCGCAGTCAGGCTGGATCGGTATAGGTTATTTACTGTTTATATCATATCTCTCTAAACTAGATCAATAGTTTAATATGCGTGCTATACCGGCCTAAGCACAGCACACGCAGTCGGGCCGGATTAATATAGGCTATTTACTGTTTATATCATATCTCTCCCAACTAGATCAACAGTACTGGGTACATTTGGGCCGGTCTAATTCTCGGCGCACTTTGCCTCGAGGACTCCGCATATCGGCCGTCTATCTCGATCTGAACGGTACAAAACGTGGCATGCCTCGCCATCCACCTGTCACTGCTACCACTAGCCCTACACCCCTCTTATACCAAACATCCACCACCATGTCCACCTCCGTCTCCGTCTCCGCCGCAGCCACCGCTTTCCTCCCACCCCTCGCCCGCCGCCGCTCGCCGCCGGCATCTAGATTCCCGGCGATCAGCCACCGCATAACTCCCCGCTCCAATTCCCATCTATTCTCCTCCGCACCCTCCCCCATTCTTCCTGCCGCTGCTGCCATGGCCACCGACGGCGCCGCGCCTGCCCCCTCCGAGGCTGGGTCCAAGAAGAAGCTTCTGATCTTCGACGCCGACGAGGACCTCGCGGTGTCGCTGGCGAAGTACACGGCGGAGCTGTCCGAGAAGTTCGCCGCCGAGAGGGGCGCCTTCACCGTCGTGCTCTCCGGCGGATCCCTCATCAAGGCCCTCAGGTTCTTGGCCGGGCATCCTCCCCAAATATCGCGCCTTGCCTGGTTCCTCTGGGGTTCTCGGATCGCGTAAATATCTCTCGTCTTTGGTCTCGCAGGAAGCTTGCGGAGCCGCCGTACCTGGAGGCGGTCGACTGGAGCAAGTGGCACGTGTTCTGGGTGGACGAGAGGGTCGTGCCCAAGGATCATGAGGATAGCAACTACAAGCTCGCTTTTGATGGGTTGCTTGCCAAGGTATTCTCCACAAATTCCTGAATTTATTGTTCTTTCTGCACTGCTGATTCCACTCATTTAGGCCTTTTCCATGATATGCTCGGGTTATTGGAAGAGAGAATTTTGTGGTTTGGAGTGATGAAAACTTGGGAGTTATGCAGGAATAGGATTATGGTGAAACTTGGATTAATGGAAAATGGAAGCGAAGAAGTATTTGTGTAAATTATGTGTGACTACGGATTGGATTGACAAAAATTATGGCCTCTTGGATGCTAGGATATTGAATTCGTGCTGTCTGCTTGTTACAAACATTTGGTAACGGGTTATCTAGCTTTACCATGATATCTTTTGGATAAAATTGGAGCTGTCTGAGTGTTTTCATGTCTTGTAATAAATTTTGTGAGTATTTGATGAAGCATATGATGTCCCTCACTCTCTCCTTAGTCTCCTATACTTGATGAATACTATTATAATGCTGTGCAACAGATGTGCTTAGACAAACTCTAGTAATTAAACTCAACTTATTAATTTATCATACAAATTACAGTGCTACTCAAAATAATTTGCGTATATGGCAGCATGTCATATTTATGTTAAAACTTCAGTTTGAAATCATCTACGCAAATAACATGTGATTCTGGAAAGCATGTTGGCTTGCATATGAATTGCACGACTTGTCCATTATCCTTTTTGGTTTGTCATCCATGTTAGTCTGAAGTAGCTCCTGAGGATCAAGTGACATTTTTTGGCAATTATTATTATTTTAAAGTTTTTTAGATACCATGGATCATGACACTTGAATCTATGGTAACAATTTCTCAAAATGATATGTGAAGAATATATTCAGATTTTCAAGCTTATGGAAAGTGATTGCGAGAATTTTTTTTGTCTTGTCAACAGTTTAGATGAGTCATTAATAAAAAAGTTGGTGCTTCTCATCCCAGTTCCAAAAACCTCTACTGTTCCCCTTGTGCTCTATGAATTAGCCGCATTGGGTATTTGTGGTAGAGAAGCATATGCAAATCAGCAACGATTATACATTTTGTTCAACACTCGGTTTCCATAATCCACTGAGATGTATTCATGCTCAGATATGTGCCAAGCTGTCGAAATGACCTTATCTACTATATTGGTGTATATGGAGATATGGGCGACAGCATCAATAAAACTATAAAAGTATTCATATTTATGTAAGAATTTGTTGAAGTTGCAATCAGTGATGCATTCTTATGTCTAGTCATTCTATTATCATCAGTTTTCGCTTTTCAGGTCTGTGTAATTTGTTATGTATTAAAAAAAGTACTTAACTGGGTGCTGTCTTCCAACTTTGTTAGGTGCCAATTCCGACTGGCCAAGTTTATGCTATAAATGATGCCTTGTCAGCTGAGGGAGCAGCGGATGACTATGAAACTTGCATGAAGCAACTTGTTAAGAATGGCGTGATTGCAATGTCACAAGCAACTGGGTTTCCCAGGTTTGATCTCATGCTTCTGGGAATGGGACCTGATGGCCATATTGCCTCTCTGTTCCCAGGCCACCCACTTGTTAATGAGAACCAGAGGTGGGTCACCTACATCAAGGATTCTCCAAAGCCGCCACCAGAGAGAATTACATTTACATTTCCTGTGATCAACTCATCTGCATATGTTGCAATGGTGGTCACTGGTGCTGGGAAAGCTGGTGCAGTGCAGAAAGCACTTACAGACAAGCAGACTTCATCTGATTTACTGCCTGTTGAGATGGCTATACTTCAAGATGGAGAATTCACCTGGTTCACTGACAAGGCAGCAGTGTCAATGTTGAAGAACAAATGAAGCCCATGGTGACCTAAGCTTGAAGCTTTGTCTTAAATAAAGGATTCAGGGGGCCTTCGTATTTGCATTCCTCCTTTATGGATCACCTGTAAGGGAAACTTGAGCAATTATGTAGTATATTGTTAAGAGTAATGTATTTCAGGCACAACCTCGGTTTCCAGCTTTTATTAAATAACCTTTTCTGGGGCATTGCTCAACAAGTGTTTAGATTAAACTTTTTCTGTTAATTGTTATAGTTCCATGCTCAAGAAATGCAATGCTCGTTGCATTCTGTTACTGCATGTCCCAAATTCCAATTATGATTCTAACGCTTGGTGCCAGTTCAAAGGTAACAGTGATAAAACTCATCTGCATATAAAGCTTTTCCAGACAAGCAGAGTTCATCTGATGCGCTGCCTATTCAGGTGGTTTCACTTCAAGATGGATAATTCACTTGGTTCACTGACAAGTTCAGCAATGGTGTCAATGTTGTGGAACAAATGAGGCTCTGAGCTTCCATCTTAAATAAATGACCCAGAGGGCCTGCATGGTTGCAGCTGTTCTACTACCTGGATTTTTTGCAAGGAGAGCCCGAGCCCTTATGTATTATATTATTCAGAGTGATGTGTTTCAAATACTTTCTGTTTCCAGTTGAGAAAATAACCCCATTTTTTGGGTAGGTGCCTAGGTGGGGTGTTTTGTGGTTTGGGGGGGGGGGGGGGGGGGCGTATTGCACTGAAATTGTCAGTAGCTTTAGTTAGTTTCTACTGTTAAATATTGTTCCATCCATGTTTCCCTCTTAAGACATTGCATATTCTCCCTCAGTTGATAAATATAAGGCATGTGACAGTGAAATTGAGAAAGGTATGAGAGAAAATAACTTAGACACCCCTTGTGATTTTCTTGGAAAGATGAGAGAATACTTTGTGTGAGTCGTAATAAATAAATGCTTATCGTTGAGAGAAAATAAATAGGGGTTTAGTAGAAAGCATATTATTAAATCTACATGCAAGCCTTCTATTTTTTTTTAATAAGTTCATTCAAACTATAGACTTTATATTTTTTCAACGGAGGGAGAGTATTTTACTGCATTTGCAAGCCTGACTTGCAGTTCAGAACTTCAGACCAGCACTAGTTTTGCTCTTTATGTCTCCTTTCAGCTGTTTGACACATAAGAATATGTGATTGCAATTGCAAGGGGCTGGTGACACTTCAAGATTTAGATTTGCAACGTGGTCATGCTTGATACTGATGCACCTATATTATGCTTGACTTCCATGCTTAGGTAGGAAAGAAAATCCGTAACTGAAGTTGTTATGTTGTTCACAAGTCTCAGAGTTCATACTATTCTGCGCGTACTGCACGAACACGAATTTACTCAAGCAGCACCGTTAAGAACTGTACGCCCAAGGTAGGGGAAACGAAGATTGATTAGCAACATGATCCTTCTACCTAACATAAATCATGCATAAGTTACGTTGTCTGACACTGACCTCGGTACTTTACTGGTTACGTTGTCCAACTAAATTCTCACACATATGCTCGCCTTAACCATCCTGGCCATCTAATCAAAAGGCTGTCTAATGAGTGCTACAGAAATTCTGTAGCATTTCATGTAACGATTAGCGGTCTTAACCGCTGAGCTATCATATAACGCCATTGCGCAGGACTTAACTAATAAGCCGGCGTGTTCGGCCTTCTTCGACAACTGTCAGGACTTCTCTGCGCCTGTCCAACACCTTTCATTTTATGCACCAGGACCAATTTCACCTCATATCTGTGATGAGATCAGCGGCGAAGTCAGACGACATGAGCACTGGGGTCACCTTCATTGCACAATAGTACCCCCTCCATCGATGAACAATAATAAATAGTAATTTTTTTTATAGAATTTGCTAAATTTTATTGGGGTCACTGGACCCCAATGCTCATACGCTGGCTTCGCCTCTGGATGAGATAGGTTTTTTTTTTCTTTCTAAAAAGCAGGAGCTGCTGTCGGAATGGGCAATGTCTTAAGTTCGTTGATTGATTCCGTCCCCGACTGGCATAAGAGTTGCTCATGATTTGGTAGCCCAACCAATGGATACATTCAGAATTGAATGCAGGGAGATGGATCGTGGATGCCCTCGTGCTTCCACGGGCTGGCCGGCCGGCCGGACGGCCGCACCGACCAAATCGGTCATCTGCATTGCATTTCAGCCATGGTCCTCATGCACTGTTGCCATCTGCTGCTCCCAGCAACAGCAATCTCTGAAGAAGGAACACATGATGACATGAGGCACCCCACACACTGCTCCAGTTTCCGCGCTCCCAGTTTGCAAGAACCTGACCTAGCCTAACCTACCCCCCAGGTTCATGTGACTCCTCTCAAGCCTCACATGAGCATGCAGCAAAAGAACATGGCCTCGAATATAGGGGACTCTAAAATCTAGCCTTTATTTTTATTATTATCATACATGGCCATGTTAAATTTTGCTCTGCGTCATGTTGTGGCCAAGGTCTTTGTTCATATAAAACTGAAGATTCAGAAGCTTGCTCTTGGTCTGGGGGACACGTTGCTCGCTGCATGAGGAGCCGTGTCGTTGGTGCTGTTGGGTTCTTGCCTTTATTTTATTTGCCTTCTTTATCTGCAGAAAATGGCCGAATTTGTGTGAGCTAAGTAAAAACTGCTTAGACACGGTAAGTAGAAGATCAGAAGATCATTCGTCTTTCGCGGCCGTCGAAAAAGAGAAAGGTAAAGGTGTTACTGAAAATGGAGTGGTTATAATTGCCTGAAAGACCTGACCAATCGACGTGCTTTCTTGTTATAAGGTTATGTGCTTTTGGTGCCTGCTTTGGTGCTCAAAGGAATCCAGGTAGGGCATACACGATTTTGCTTGAAGGTGGATGTGCTAAGCGCTAATGATCAACCTTAACCAGAACACATGAAATATATATCAAGTTGCTGGTCCTATACATTCATGATTATCCTTGTCAATATACTTTTCACTATCATAATGACTTTCAACAATTATGACATGGCCGTTAGATCCAACATGTTCATCTACCTAAAGACTTGATGGTTTTTTAAGAAACCAGATAATACCTAGCTTCTACAAGCTAAGAAACTTGGTACTATAATGTAAAAGATAGACATTTGTGTACTCTAATATTGTATATTAATATAAACCAGAAGATATTTTTTTTAAAAAAAATTAGCGGTGTTACTAATAAGTAGAAATCGATCACATGATTTCGCCGACAACAGAAGATTTTCCAAAGCTTGTGTTGAACAAATGATTTTTGTAGAAAATTTGCAGCTATTAGACAAGGCATGTACGTTGTTATCATCTCATTTTTTGGCATCTACCATCGATGTGTGTTTGGCCTATTCTTTGGTCGCTCATTGGCGTCTTCCAACAACCGTAGTGCCCAAAGGATGGAACGACTAGACTTTCAGAGAGTCGGTCCACGGGAAATACATTTCGTTTTTTCTAAAGCAAAATTATTAGGTTGTGTGGAACAAAATATGATCCATTGACAAATTGAGATTTTCCACGAGTTAAACGTGTCAGCTAAAAAGTCAATTCGTCTCGAATACGCCCATGCCGTTGGTAACTTCACACTTTGGTCTACACAAAACTAGCATGGGAATAGGCTAGGAAATGGTGAAGAAGTGGCTGGGGATCTCATAAGCATATCCTGAATCAACGGCGTGGATTTCCTCTGATCTACTAAGCCCCCTGCTCAAAACGACTTTTGCTGATAGCTTTTGGTTAATGTTGTTGGTTTTCAACTGAAATAGGTACTGTAGCGGCTGTTGGCTTTTGGCTGAGGTATTAAATTAAAGAAAACAGAGGGAAAAAACCGTTATATTTCCACGGACAATACAAAGAAAAAAAAGTAGTGTTAAGAAACTAATGCGCTCAAAATAGCTTTCGACTTTTAGAAACTTGAAGCCTCAAACCAAAAGCCGTTTTGAATAGGCCTAAATGTTTGACTCAAAATTCACACTCTAAGTTTATCTTTTAGCCAAATGTTTGAGAAAAAACCCACTGGAAGTCTCTCGACTGTCATATTCAACATTATATTTTGAATTAAAAAGTCATCGATAACTCTCTATATGTAAAACTTTTAATTCATCGATAACTCTCTATATGTAAAACTACCTTGCACAAAGGGAGTGCATACATTTGTGTAAGATTGGTCAATAACGAAACCGGATAAAAAGCAAAAGTAAAAAATCAAGATTTGTAAATTATTCAACCAATTTCCTTTGTAAAAAAAACATAAAAAAAGAACCCAATCAGATAAACTTCTTCAAAAGTTGACCTAAAAACTCATAAAAATTTATGAAAGTAGTGTTGAATGTTGGAGAGTTGGATTTTTTTTAAAATAATCATTTTTCATTAATATGACATAAATATACTGTTGATCCCGTCGCCATTTGAAATGGCAACTGACTTACGTGGAGTCTTGTGTGGCAGCGTGGATGGCTTTGTTGCCAATTGGACTGGCGATAGTGTTTATGTCGCCATTTCAATTGGCTACATAAACACTGTCGCCATTTTGATTGGCGACAGAGCTTTTTTAATAAAAAATCATTTTATACTTATCCTTGGTAAATGTACTAGTGCTTAAAAAATATATAAAATAACCCCCCTCACCATTTGAACCTAGGGTGGAGTGTCGAACAGAAGATGCAAACTTCAGTCGCCATTTGAAATGACGACAGGGAGATCAATCGTCAATAAAAATGCGACAAAACCCCCCACACCCTCTATCGCCTCTTGAAGACCAGAGAACCCATCAAAGTTCATTTCAATTCAGTACAAGTAGACAGAGGGAGAATATTAGATGAGAAGAAAACGTGGCTGACAGGGCTAGAATTTGCAGGCATGGGAGGAGACGACGGGCACATGTTGGGTTTCGAGGCTGACCTTTACCTTGAAGACCCGAGCATCTATAGTCCCCTAGACCCCGCACCCCCAAGCTCTGATCTACCACTCAATACTAGGGAGTCCTACACCCCTAGAAATCCACTCCGCGACTATGCACATCCTCGAGCCCTATTCGCAATCCAAGCACGAACTTGACGCGGTGGTCCAGGTTTCTAATGACAACATGCACTCAGGACGTTGATTCTTTCGCCGCCCTCTGTTTCTAGTAAGTAGTTCATTTACTACCTATACCTCCACACATACACCACTTGTAATCACCTCGTGTTGCCTGCAGATTGCGGATTGCAAGTTCATCGAGTAGGTGGATCAACCATATGCAATACATGCCCAGGTTTACATCCATACACTCCAAATCCACCTGGAAGAGTTGCGGGAGCAACTCCAGACCAAGAAGGCCAACAATGATGAGCTTTGCAGCATCAGGGAGAGGAACAACGAGGAGTGGTCCACCTCGACAACGACTACCACTCGCATTGCTGCTACAACAACCCCAACTATAATTGCGTCTGCCACTACCACGACAACTAGCCATGTCTACGTCACCCTAATGACCGCCACTTTATGTGGGTGCCCTACGGTATTCCCTTTTTGCCTTAGGGGTGTTCCCCCTCAAGGCTTACTAGAATTATATTCGTCAATGGCGTTTCTGCTCTTCAAGGGCCACATGTATCATAGATATAGCTCGGTTCGATGATTTGTGCATGGTGTCATTTGTGTTTTATGAGTTATGCAATTTTAAATTCCACAAGGCCCGTTGTGTTCCTGCGCAATGTTTTACGATAAGCAACACTTTTCTAAGTGAAATGACCACACACATCAGCTTACCTCAGTTAATGGACAACACATGCCCAATTTTGTCAGCATGTTGCTGCCACGCGATAGTTTTTCTCAGTGAGTTGGTAGCATGCACCAGCTTGTGTCAAAGAATTTACTGCACACACCAACTTTTCATAGTGAGTTGATAATACGTACCAGCTAGGACTGTGCAATCGGTTTTTTTGGTTTAATCGTTTCGGTATATACGGTAAATACGGTGTTTGTAGTTTGGTAATATACGGTATTTTTAGAAGTACGGTTCGGTATCGGTAAATCCCAATTTATTTTGGTGCGGTATCGGTAAATACCATATTTACCAAAGTTGACGCGAATTACAAACGATATAACGACTAGCGAGGCAAGTAGGCGATAATACATATACTATTGGCAATATAATTAGAATTTTAGAAACACTCTAATGCAGTATGGAGATTCGATGACATATGCATAAATTAATAAAGTATAATAATTAATGATGTTCTCTGCCCATTAAAAATATTTGTCTCTTAATCTTATTTTATTTGAATAACTGGATTACTTGAAGCAGAGAAACACTCATCAGTGATCATCACTTGAGCTCACATCTTCTCATGCACATGCAATCCCGCCTGTGCATGTGGCTCAGTTAGCAGCCTCTCTCTAGAACAAGAATATTCATGGACATGCAATCCCGCCACGCAGCACGCTATTTTCTTGCGGATTGCGGCTGGCCGGGCCGCACGACACCATACGCATACGCGATGGATTTCCGGAGAAGGGCCGGGCCCATCATCCCGTGACCGCCTCGGCGCCTCCGGAGACCGGAGTAGCTGGTTTCGCTGTTTTCGGTATTTCGGTTTTTAATCGGTTTTTGCCGAAAAAACCGAATGCCAAAAAACCCAAATTTTAAAAACCGAACCGAATACCAAAAACCAGTCAAACCGAGTTGACTGGTTCGGTTCGGTTTTTTCGGGTCGGTTTTTTCAGTTCGGTTGAAAAATGCACAGCCCTAGTACCAGCTTTTGTCAATGAAATAACAACACACGATAGCTTTTCTCAGTGATTTACAACATGCACCGACTTTTGTCAGTGAGTTGACAGCACGTAACATCTTGTGTTAGTGATTTGGTAACACATAGAGTTTTCCTCAATGAATTGATTGCACGAGATAGCTTTTCTCAGTGAGTTGACTGCACACACCAGCTTTTCTTATTGAATTCAAAGCACGCACCATCTTTTGTCAATGGTTTGGCAACACGTACCAGCTTTCCTTAGTGAATTGACAATCTATCGCAGCTTTTCTCAGTGAGTTGACACTACGCACCAATTTTTGTTAGTGATTTAATACCACACACCAGCTTTTGTTAGTGATTTGACAACATGCACCATCTTTTCTCGGTGAATTGACAATGACGTGACTTACCTGTGCCTACATGATTCGCTTTCGCATACGTGAGTGCTCTTTCATTTGGCAATTTACTCCCAAACACAACATTATTTGCGCCTATAAAAGGGGCCAGACTCCCTATCTAGAGCCAATACCACACTCAAGCTAATCTCAAAAATAGGGGGAGAGAGGAGGGAGAAGAGAGGCGCGGTTTGGGATGTCAAACTACAGAGAGATATTTTGAAAGCAAAAGTGGGTTGCCAAGAAGAAGAGATCCTACCTTGACCATTCATGTAAGGATGAACCTGTGCCACCAAAGTTTTCACATCTACAGTGCGACGTGGTAATCCGACACTCATCATTCAATCAACACATCCAACCACCGTCGCCCAGGTGCACTACACCTACAGCGATACCCGTGTAAGTGAATGTTACGTATTGACAAATCACATTGAAAGTTTTGTTCCACATGTCACTAAGTCCATCTATGCATCACCATAAGCGACTGAGTATTGCTACTTCTTCTAATGAATTGATAGCTAGGATAGGTACGACATGGTATTCATCGAGAAAAAAAATACATGATGAACTACTCGGTGGCACCCAAGAACTTCACTAGTTGGAAACCTTACGCCCCAGAGGACAAGGGAAAGGCCGAGAGCGTGGAAGACAAGGGAAAGGTGCTGATGGTCCCCGATGCCCCTACTAAACAGTAGGTTATTTTAGACTGGGACAAGCCTATAAAAATTATGGAAGTTAAGTACTGGATGGCCATCACAAAGGACAAAGCATGCAGGGAGACCCTTCAATAGACCCAAAAGTATACGGGCATATGACGAATGACTGCAAGCCTGACTTTCAAAAGGCACACATGTATTTTAATTGTAGTTCGGGTTAATGGTACATGTATGTTGCCATTTATATCATGAGAGTAGTGAGGTGAACATATGCACCTAACCAAATCCTACGTATCATGTAATTCGCAGCTTCATTAAGAAGTCTTCAAGTCCTAGTAGGTTACGATATGAGTCACTATGTGTCAACACCTGCCTACGTTGTCTCCCTATTGCAATAAACTATCCTTACATTTGTTTCTTCCTTCGTTAAGTTATATGTTTCACAAACTTTTATTAATACATCGTCCGATTGTAAATGCAAGGTATTTTAGCCATATAAACTTTTCTTTAAATATAAGTTGATCTATAATTTTGGAGACACATTTTTTCTTTTACCTTTGTTCAATAAATGCCATTGTGTATTGCAATGCATGTGGTTACGATTACCCCTTCATCACATTGCTGAGAAAGGGGCTATTCGGTGCTTGTTGCAAGCTTCTTCACCACCTCTCTCGTTTGCTTCGTCATCAGATCATCCAGTACCTTCCAGAGTGAATCAAACTTTCTCTACTGGTTCTGATCATAAAGCCTCTTGAAAAGGTTCATCAGTTTCTTCTTCCTAAACTGCTTGTAGAAATTAGCACCCATATGCCTCTTGCACCACCTACTCTGCGAATCAAGTCAAGGGTATGCCTTGTCTACCCCTTGCTACAGGAGTACAAGTGCCTTCAGTAAGCCCGCATGTCGATCATGTATGATGCAGACACATGGGCAGTTGCCCACAACACCAGCTTTCACGTTCCTGAGAAAACCACAACTAACTGTCGGTTTTCTCACTCTCAACAAATGCAAATGCCACAGGAAGAATCTAGTTGTTGCCATCCACTACAATTGCAGTCAGTATCTACCCCTTGTACTTCCCAGTCAAGAAGGTGTCATCCACGCAGAGCAACGAACGAAATACCTGGATGTGTTGATGCATACGCCAAAAGCGAAGAATGCTCGTTTAAGTACTATCTTCCTAAGGAACCACTTCGAGGCATGTCCCAGAATATTAACATGGGTCATATGATTCCTTTGTTGTATGACTTAGAGTAAACATGGCATGTTGTGGTATGAGTCTTCGAACATACCAAACCATGCTTCAAGTGCCTTCTGTTTTGCTCGCCAAGCCTTATCATAGCTTATAGTGCATTGGAATTTTTGCTCAACCACACAAATAATTGAATGTGGCTCAAAATGCAGGTTGTCGATAATATCTCTATACATGGCATTTGCAATAAAACTAGAGGACATGTTTTTGTGTGATTGCATGGATTCTGTTGCCATGTAAGTGTACGGGATGACTATGGAGCATTTTCAATGGGTGTCCCACACAAGCTGGTACGCATGGACTCACTAAGGGCATCCTTCTATCCCACACTTCACGTAGTACACATGCAAACTGGACTTCACCACCTTGAACATCCTCCTCAATGACACAGTCCACAACTTGACTGCTTCCTGCACCTCCCCTTACTTTTGTAGAATGCTCCTTGCCTCATTGTAGGATCAAGGATACCGACTAGAGGGGGGGTGAATAGGAGGTTTTTAAATTTTTCTTGTCTACTTAATTAATTCTCTACAATTTTAATAGCAAGAATGTAAAGCAATTAAGCCTACACAATTCTAGTCAATAGACAAATAATGCTAGCTCTAAATGAAGCAAATGATCACAATAATATCAACAAATAAGAGCTAGAAAGAGACAAGCAAGAGATGTACACAATTGATATTTTACCGTGGTGATCGGAAACTTACCGGTTTCCACTAGTCCACGTTGAGGTTAGCCCGAACCAATCGGACCGGCTCCACAAATTAAGCCGAAACATCTCGATTACTAGAGATAGCTCTTCCCCGCTCCGGGTAGGTGAGCTCTGACTTTCACAAGAATATCCGGTCTTCTCACAATCTCCTTTGAGAAGATTACCGATCAATCTTCCTCCCAATCGTTCAGGTGCCGGCAAGCACCAAGAGTAATAGATCGAGCTTTACTTGATTGCAATTGAGTACCAATGGATCAACTAATGAATGCAATGCACTAATTGCTCAACCACCTCAAATTTAATGCACAAAGTGAGAACAAGGGGTGGAGTGAATGCTATATGCTTAAGAAATGTTCAATGTGTCTCTTCTTACTGTCCTTGAACAGTAGTACGGGTATTTATACCTTTCACCTACCAAAACTAGCCGTTTGGAACAAATTCCCGAAAAAATCAGAGCGAGCAGAATTACCGCTGGTCTGAGGCCGGTAGTACCGCTCCCCTATCTGGCGTGCCAGAACGGCTATGTCAGAGGCTCTGCAGTGATCGTTGGAAAGTCGGCGCGGTACTATCGCCGTTGTAACTTCCGGTACTACCGCTCTGCGGTAATTCCGCAAGTCGGTGCGGTACTACCGCTTGGGCCGAGCTCCAAAAGTCCCCAAACTTGGCGCTCTTTGGAAAAAAGGCCCGCTCTGCCTCCGGAGCTTTTGGGCTCCGGAAGTACCGCTTTGGATAGTGGAACTACCGCACCCTGCGGTAGTTCCGGCTTTGAAATTACCGGTACTTCCGATCCGCGAAATCTCAAATTGCATCCGGAGGGTGCTTTCTGGAAAAAAAAAAGGCTCCGCTCGAGTTTCGGAGCTTCCGGTCGCCGGTAGTACCGATTTTACCAGCGTAACTACTGCCCTGCGGTAGTTTCGACGTTGAAATCTGCGGTACTACCGCTCTTCCAAACAGAGCACAGTTTTGATTTTAAAACTAATTTTTAATAAATGCATGCTTCTAGTTTGATTCAAATGGCACATAATTTTTGCTATCAAGTTACTTGCCATGATCCCTCTTTATGGTACGATTATCTAGCATATAATTCGGTCTTTCACCTTTTCTCCTAAGACCGGTAAAAATAAAAGGGATACTATTCTAAGTATACCTTTGCCTTGAGCCATTTTGGGTCTTCACATTTATCCTTTGGCTTGCATCTTGTCAACCACATATGGACTTAACCTTTACATACTCATTAAACACGTCAGTCCCATATTCACATAAATTCATTAATTACCAAAACCATTTTTAGGGGTCTAGATGCTTTCAATCTCCCCCTTTTTGGTAATTGATGACAACACACCTTTTATGTGGAAAATAATGTTTTTGAATATACCACTTGTTTGACAACTAGTTGTATATTCTATTGTGACTTTAGATGAGAATAATTCTTGCAATAAACTTTCATTTTGGCATTTGGTGAATTATTTCCATTTTAAAGTCCAAGAGAGGAGAAGCTCCCCCTAAACATGTGCATGTATATAAAGAGGATAAAAATATCACATATGAGACAAGATGCACGTGACATAGAGATATCATATTATGGAAATAAATGAACATTAAGCGATAAAGTCATTGCAACTGATAATCATCCATAAGCATAAACGAGCATAATGTCATTACAGCCATTCAACCAAAAAACATCCAAAGGCAAATAAAGTTCATTAGCGGTGTGGGACTGCTAGAGCCGCAGAAGCAGAGGCACAAAGCCGCGGTGGTGGTCTCGCGGAGGCGTGGAGCGGCGGAGGTCGGAGGGAGCCGCCTGGAGGATGGTCGCCGCCCGCCTGTTGCCTCAAGGGATTGCTGCCTTGCCGGTTGTGGATTGTGGTTGGTGGTTGCCGGCTACCTGGCTTGCTGCCATCAGGACTCAGGAGGATATCACATGGAGATGGAGCAGGCGAGTTGCGAGCAACTCGAGCAAGAGTAGCCGCCAGTCGCTAGTTACCCGATGGGGATTGGGGAGAATGGAATAAGGAGGGGATTGCTTTTGTTAGGGTTAGGGTTCAGATTTAGAACTTATTCACTTGGGTCTTGGATCTGGTGGGCCGATCTGCCGTCCGTAGGAGAGTAGGACTGGGGAGTTAGGGTGTCTTGGCCTCTTGGGCAGGTCGCAGGTTCTTGGTGCATGCCCCCGCGCGCATAGGCCCAGCTACGGTGAGACCGCTGATCGTGAGAGGTATTGGCAAATTCAATTGCTTCAGTTGTGTTAGTTTTCCACTGGTTTTTATCCAAAAAACCGAAAACCGTAAAACTTGATTTTTGAAAACCGTACCGAATACCGATCAAACCGAGTTGATCTGTATGATACGGTTTGTTCGGTTTGGTTTTAAAATGAACAGCCCTAGTTATTCATATAATATTTTAGATGACGTATTTTTATGTAATATTATTAGAAAATAGATTGTTCCAAAAAAAATATGGAGAGTCGTGTCCTAGAGTACATGGACCGGTGGTAGGTCTATCATCCACGCCCCTCTCACGGACGTTCGGGCCCCACATGGCAGGTCCGAACAGGACCTGTTTAAACGCGCACGGCACCCAGTACCCACCAACTCTTCTCTCCTCTCCTTGTGTGGCTTTATTGGCGTCACATGCTCTCTCTCTCTAGTCTCCATCTCTCTCTTTGCTAAAAGCTTATGAGAGAGAGAGAGTTAAAGCGGAAAAAAACTAAATTAACCCACACTCTGTGACCACACGGCGACGCCGTACTGCGGCGGCGAGATCCTGCGGCGGCGGGGATGGCGCCGCGGAGGCGGGGGCCGGGGGAGTGGCGCTGGTAGTGGCGGGCAGTGGTTGGGTGGGTGGGTTTGGGGGTAGGTGGGTGAGAGGGACATGAAGGCCCTGCGGCGATCCAGCACCTCGTCATCGTCGTCGCCGACGGCCGCGTCCTCCCCGCCGTCGTCTTCGTGGATCCACCTCCGGTCGCTCCTCGCGGCTGCCGCGTCGTCGTCGTCATCCTCCTCCTCCTCCTCCTCGGCGGCGGCGGGGAGCTCGGTGGCCGTGGCGTCTGCTTCGGCGGCGGCCGCCTCGTCTTCGTCCTCGCCCGCCTCGTCCTCGCCGCTCTCGGATCGGTGGGTTACCCCCTTCGGATTGGTGAAAGACGGTGTCTAGGAGTAAAAATGCCTCCTTTTCAGTTCTTACATAAGGTTTTTCTTGTGGGAGCTTTTGATCTGATGCTGTGGACTCTGGCCTAGTTTGTTTGTGATGGAATTGGTGGCCTGGAAGCCACTTAGGCGCTCAAGTTAGGGTTTTTATGTGCTTTGATCCAGTCAAGTTTTAGATTGCAGCTTAAGAGTAGAGTACAACGTGGAGTGACAGCTTGGCTTATCGCCCGTGTGAATCAACTGTGCATTCAGCCAGTTGCCACTACTATGAATGAATTAGTAATTGCAGTGGTATGCTTAGTCTCAAGGTGCCTCCTTTTTTTAGTTTATGTATCTAAGTTGGGGTCTGATGGGCTTTTGTTCTAGTCTTGTGGTATTGTTAGTGGTCAAATTACAGCTTGCACAATTGCCTCAAGTGTTAGTTCATGTTGTGGATTGGATTGGTGATTTGGAGGCGCCCCCTGTCCCCTAAGTAGCAAACGTAGTTCCTATAAATGATATTGATACTGAATACGTTCTGTTTCTATTTGGTTTGGGAGTGAAGCTGTCACACCATGAATGTTACCTACAAAGTCTAGATAACTCCTTCCATGCATTCGATCGTTGTACTCACATGGAGTTATGGGTCGGTGTGAATCATGAGCTGTTAAACTTGTGCAAACCGTTTGTCAACTCGACTTTTTCTTCCCCTGTGATCTGTCCATACTGTATACATTTAAGTTTTACTTCTTGTCATGTTGCCTTTCAGCTTATTTGTTTTCAGGAATGCAGTAATATAAAAAACCGATCACACTTGCACTTTTCATTGAAGTCATTTCATATAAGCTGGCCTGGGGCCTCATATAACCGTGAAGCAATGCCCACAATTTTTCCCTGTCCCATCACTTTTTCTGAATGTGACATAGTGTAGATGCAACACTTTGTAAACAACATGCACTTCCAATTTCCAAATCTTTGCTTATGCTCCGACAAAGTTATGTAGACTAGGCATTAGTTAGTCCTGATTACTAAAGATTTCCACTTGAGCTTGAACTTATGTGTTATATAAATGAATGTAGTATTTGGCTATACATGGTTAATTCAGAATATGGTAGGACACAACTAACCTGATTAAAATCAGTTCACGCTGTGGATAATAAACCCATCCCGATTGCTGCCCAGTTATAGTCTAACATAATTTTTGGAAACAATAACTAGGAGCAAGTTTTACCATGTTAAATTGATTTGATAAACTAATCAGCTCACCATTTATAATTTTATCTGTTACATGATTTGATCTACTTTTCATGCATTTCATATTGAATTCATACCTGTGCATTCAAATAATGTGTGAAGTAGCATTAACGAGGACTTGAACCGTTCCCTCTTTAGTCTTTAGATGCTATAGCCTATACTGTATAGACCAGGAGATGAAGTATGCACATGGCAGAGTATGTTACTATAGACTATAGTATTTAGCCTGTCAGTTGGTATGCCGATTTTATCTTTTGTTAAGCCATATCTATCTGGTTATGCCATCTGCTAAAAAAACAGCAAATCTTTTTTCAGGGGTGGAATTAAATCTCCATGGTCTCGAAGGAAAAGAAAACGAGCACTTTCTCGTCAACAGTGGGATGGTCTATTTTCGGCAAACGGGAAGCTTCGTGATGGAGGAAAGAAGTTTCTGAAGAAAGTTCGCAGTGGGGTAAGTTTAGTTATTCATTTTCACCCATGTTCTGCATGTGTATACAATAGCTTGTCGATCCCTTGTGTTTGGTTGAAGATATAGGCTTATCTGCTACTCCTGAAAAATGTTATGCATCCTCTAGTCTAGTTGAACCTACTGAATTAAATGACCATTTTATATTGTACCAGGGTATTGAACCAGGCATTAGGGCTGAAGTTTGGCCCTTCCTACTAGGAGTGTGAGTTACTTGATCTCTTTTTTATCTAGTAATTTATAAACATTCATATTTTTGACCAAGTTTGATGTTTCAGCTACACACAATACTTCCCAGAGCACTTTGTTGGTTAATGAAATAGTCAATTGAAAATGAGATTCAGGATACTCTATTGGTTGAGATATTTCTTCAAGATAATATTAAATGAACTAGTGCTGCATCAGTTTGCATTGGGTTATATATGACTTTTTTTAAATACTTGAATCCGGGGTGTTAATAACTGCATAACAAAATGTTACCAGATTGGTTTTGATGGGTACTTGATACATTAAAAGTGTAGACTTGTCCGGCAAACAAGTGTGTGCTCACGCCACACGTGTACATGAGCTTGTGGTGTCATTTTAAGTATGTCATGCCTATGGTGGCTGCTTCTGCAGTCACACTCTTGTCTTCATTATTGGAAAACTAAGTGGCATTTTTAAGTAGTGTTATATTAGGAACATGGCTTATTAACAAGTCAAAATGGAGTACGGAGGATGCAGTACTATTTAAGTTTTGTACTGATCTATCTAGTAAGCATGGCTTAATAATGAGCAACGAGTGTGCTGTGGTGGCTTTATCTAGTAAGCATGGTTATGTTAAGGGTATTAGTGTCTTTTCCCATTGTCTAGGGTTTAGGCTTGTGTGTGTCTCATGTACCTCTTTGCAATACAAGCTTCTTTCTTTGTAACATGGTATCAGAGCCTAGGTTTTAGAACCTAGCTCCAGTCGGATCCCGCCGCCGACGCTCATGTGGCTACCGCCGCCGAATCCCGCTGTCGCCGCTCGCGTGGCCACCCGCATTGGCTCCGGCCTCCTTGCTGATGCTGCGTCTCCTGCGTGCACCCCTGCTCCGACCGCCGTTGGGCTCCCCTTCAGCCGCCGCCTCCTTCCGCTTCTAGCTTCTCCCATCCTCCAGCAGAGAGAGACAGGAGGGAGTGAGGGAGGGGTGAAGAGAGAAGCGGTCGGGAGGCAGAGGAGGGGAATAGAAGGCAGAGGCTGACTTTTCTGCCGTTAATATCTGTTGCCTTTTGAATCTTTTTCATTTGAGTCTTCCGTTGTGTCCATCCAAATCTGTAGCATCTCTCTTTAGTTCGTCAAAGCTGTGCAAGTCCACAAAATTTCTATCAGTTAGCCGACTGCTTTGCTAGCCACAGTTCATCCTCTCGGATGGGTGTGGTCCTCTTATTCCTTTCGCATAGTCGCAGCCGTTGCTTTTCTCATTGAGCCGCTGCAGATCGTAGAAGCCTTTATGATGCCACCGCTTCTCTTTGAGCCGCCACCCCGAGTTTCTAAGGCCACCGCGCTTCTTCTGCATCGCGCCTCTGTTGCGCTTCTTGTGCACCGCGCCACCGCCATCTTGGGCTTCAATCTATGCCGCTATGCTTCTATCTCCCTTTTCGGTTTGATTTGACAGCTCTCTCTACTTGTGTCACCTTTCACATCCTCTTTGTCGTGTTACCGTGGTCGACTTTGCTCCCGCTTACCTCTACTTTCCTAGCTCTTGTACTTTGTACTTTCTGGGTTGTTGCACGATTCCAGACGGTTAGTACTCGACATAATTTTTCAAGAGCTGCACGCTATGACATCTTCAAGACATGGATTTTTGGATTTTCTCTATTTTAGTGTTAACCCTTTTCAAATGCAATGCTATTGTATATACCTTGCATTTGAGGGGAGGCGGTGTTAAGGGTATTAGTGTCTTTTTTCCATTGTGTAGGGTTTAGGCTTGTGTGTGTCTTATGTACTATATATGCCTTATGGGCCTCTTTGCAATACAAGCTTCTTCCTCAATCTTATAATTGTGTAAAGAATTAAAGATGTTGTGTTATCTGCTAATTATTTTAAAATGCTTTGCAACTTTGTATCCACAGAGACTGACCTTGTCGGTTCTTATCTGCAGCTATGAATTAAATAGCTCTGAAGAGGAAAGGAATATCATCAAGAGCAAGAAAAGGTAACGTATTCATTACTCTAAAACTAACAGGCTATTCTTTGATTTAATTGGCCTTTGCTTTATAGATTCAGTTGAATGCACAGTTTGTATTAAACATAAACATTTGGCTCGATGTACTATGATTCCATAAAGCAAGACTAGAACAAATAAGAAGATGTAACACTGCAGCAGCATGCATTATCTTCTTACTCCCCTGAGTAGTTCAGAAGAGAACATTGTGAATTTGTAATTGGACACTAGAGTATTCTAATGTTATCAATATCCTGTCTAATCCATTAAGAATTTGTTGATTGACATGTCTTTTGTTTCAGGAAAGAGTATGAAAAGCTAAGGCGACAGTGTCAGCAAATTCTGAATTGCTACAAGGGAAATGGATTGAAGGCAATAAATGAAGTCAATAATGAGGAATGTTCTGGTTTAGGGTGTAGTGCAGAAGGATCAGAATCACCTTGTTTCGAAGATGACAATGTTGCAAGGGCTTCTGTGTCACTTGAGGATCTGAAGCCTGAACCCAGTGAGGCCGAGCAACCGGAGAACATGACGTGTGTTGATATAGAATGTATGGAAGAAAGCACAAGTGAGTTAGCTTGTGTAGATCCATGCATGGCAGAATCAGAATCTTCTGATTCTGAATCATCCGATGAAGATGACCCTGGAAGGATATCTGTGTCTGCTGAGGAGAATTGTGATCCAGATCGTAAATTTAACAGGAGTACTTCATTTAAGGCAGATTTTTTAAAGTCTAGCAGAACCTCAGAGGACTTCATCACATGGCAGCGAATTATAAGGTTGGATGCTATCCGGGCAAACACAGAATGGATTTTGTTCTCTTGTAACCAGGCTGAAGTCGCTAAAGAGAAAGCATTCTGGTCTGCAGCATCTGTTGGGTTGAAAGATTATGACCATTTAGAGCCCTGTATGATTTATCATGCTGCTCGATTAGTTGGCCTTCTTGAAGCGTATGCGGTCTATGATCCAGAAATTGGTTACTGCCAAGGTATGAGTGATCTCTTATCACCAATACTTGCGGTGATGGAGGAGGATGATGAAGCATTTTGGTGCTTTGTTGGTTTCATGAGGAAAGCCAGGCACAACTTCAGGCTTGATGAGGTTGGAATAAGAAGGCAGTTGAAGATTGTCTCCCAGATTATCAAGCGTAAAGATTCACATTTGTATAGGCACCTGCAGAAGTTGCAGGCTGAGGACTGCTTCTTTGTGTACAGAATGGTAGTGGTTCTCTTCAGGAGGGAGCTCACTTTCGAGCAGACTCTGTGCCTTTGGGAGGTTATGTGGGCTGATCAGGCAGCTATACGAGCCGGGATTGGGAGGTCCACCTGGGGAAGGATAAGGTTGCGTGCTCCGCCAACCGACGACTTATTGCTTTATGCTATTGCAGCTTGTGTCCTCCAGAGGAGGAAGCTAATAATCGAGAAGTATAGTAGCATGGATGATATACTGCGGGAGTGCAATAGCATGGCCGGGCAGCTAGACGTCTGGAGGCTCCTGGATGATGCACATGACCTGATTGTTAACCTTCATGACAAAATCTGATCTGATGGAAGCACTTTTCTTTGTTCTTGCGGTAGAACAAACATAGGCCTCGTCAATTTTTTGAGGTATCTTTGCTACTTGTTGAACGTGTTCAATTATCTGTGGTTCTTTCCCGGCACAGAACCCACTTCTAGGTATAGAGAATGTTTAAGTTGTAACTAAAGTGAGGACTGTGTCCTCTCATAAGAAAAGCTGAAACACTGTTTGATGTCACTGAGGCACTGTAAACTATTCATTGTTTAACCTGCTATAGGCAAAAACAGATTTTTCAGGGATGGCACTTCATCCATTTTATGCATCCATGCTCAAGCTATGAAGTAATAACCAAATATAAAGGTGTTGTGTGTATAACCGGTGAATGTAAAAAACTTCTAGTTCGCATCCATGCTTCCAAAATGCTCTACTGTCTAGTTGCGCCCCGTTTACTTCAGCTTCTGGCTTATTTTTCACTATTTATAAATTTCGTCTTGTGCATAGGCTTGTCTATTTGTAGTCAACTTCTTAGGGGTGGTTTCAGTATCTGCCAACAATGCAACGTACTAGGTTTCGTAACAGAGACAGCATCAGCCCATGACTTGGGACTCTTGGACTTGTCATTGCGGAGATCATGGATGCGGGTTCCATTTGGCTGCTCGCTACAGATCTCACCACCCTAAAGAAAGGTGCAAATTCATGATAATACCACACTAACCGAATGTTTTTAGAAAAACTAATAATACATGCTTTAACAAACTAGATTGAATTAATAGGAACTCATGATCCCTGAGCCATTCTAATAAAGATATTAATTAAATAAGCATATATTAATTAACTTTCGAACACAAGAAAATTTTATGTGGTTGAACAGGCAATACTGTAGAACTAATAAATCTAAATGGCATATAAAACATATTATTATCACCCTAACTACGAATTGATGCATAGCAACTTCTAGATTTGATTAATTTGTAACCTTTCAAACCTATGGGCCCTATCAAGCAAAAAGATGGAAGCTTAGCTCATTTAAGAATAGAAGCTTTAATCTGTAAAACATGTTCTTTTTTCTTTTCAAAATGGTGAAACAATGGGGTACAACTAACCAAACCATGCTGCTCATGGCCTTCCATATTTAGACCAAACCAACTATTAGATTCTTGTCATTTGAAAACATAAAAAATATCTACAAATAACACAGGATTTGTGTTATTTGTAAAGATCCTAGCTCTACATAGAAAATATATATACACACATATAATCAGATCTCTAGAAGCACTAAACCATCATAATTCTTCAAAATTGCTTAAGCGCCCCATATAATTATGTTATATTTAAATATTTCATTTCATTCTAATATTTTGCTTCTAGGTTCTTCTTAGAAAACTAACTTGTTGCATCTGTCCAATATTGTAGAACATTTTTAAATAGCCGTGTCACTTCTTTCTTTTCCACTATTAGATTAGATTTCTTGTCTTGTAGTGCAAAAATTTGCAATAAAGATGAGCTAGGTCCTAAGTCCTAACTCTTCATTTGAATTGGCTGGAAATTATTTCCTTGCAATTGTGAATTTGAAGTTTTTTTTAAAAGAAATGGATGGCTAGTGTATGTGATGTTGTTTATGTTAGATAGATAGTGATGTGTAAAGTGTAAATAGTTATTCTATTTTCTCACTATTCACCCATCCCAGCCTTGTCTGTGTAAATGCAACGATTAAATCTAATCTACTTCCATGTTTAATCAAAGTAGTATGTGTTCTATTACTGGGAAGTTTATGTAGGATTCTAGAACGAAGACTTCTATAAAGGGAAATTTTTTATATGCTACTGAAAGTTTGCATCATCCCTAGGGGTGAAAAGTGAATACGAATTATCTATACTATCCGGTTACCGTATTCGATAGGATGCGAATATGGTATAGATTTTTTCATTCGATTAACAATTTCTATTATATTCGTATTTGAATTTGCATAAAAATATAGATGCGAATATGGTATGAAATTTTTACCATCCGAAATATTATTTTATCCGGACTATCCATATCCGTATTCGATAAAGCAATATGCATATTTTATTACAATACGACTAATTAATTAGATAATTTTTTTAATTGAACATGAATTCGTGTTCCTTTATGTGAAGTAAATGAATTAGAATGAATAAGTATGATTGTACAAGGATAAAATGTCATTAACATCTTTATACTATATAAGTTATGATGATATCCAGATCCGACCGAATTGAGGAGATGTTCGATTTGAATTCGTATTCATTACAATATTCAATTTGTATTCGTATTCGAGAATATTTGGATTCGTATTCGTTTACAAATATGAAAACGAATGTGGTTTGGACACTATCCGATCCGTATCCGATCCATCCTTATATCCTATTCATTGTCTCACTAATATATGGACATGGACCTACCTTGTCAGTGAGACATTAAGGAATTTCACAAATATTCAGTAGCATACAAGAAGTTAATCCTTTTACAAATATTATGTGCAAGTGTCAGTTTCAGGTATACTTAGTTTCGGGTATATTTTTGTATCTGTTGGATGGGAATAGGACGGTGTGAAGAAATGTGTGTTGTAATGGGCATAAATAGAATTTCTAGTATTTTGTAGTTTATAAAGTAAATTTGTATCTTTATTTTTTCAATAGCCTATGGAAGGATATAGAGCATAAAAATATCGTTATCCAAATAAGAAAATTGAGATGAGTTTAATTACAGACAATATCAAGAGAACATGTTCATTCAATCCCAATTTAATAGGGATAAATTCTCACATGCCATTGTAATATTCTCAAATCTCTTATATATGATACCGTGTATCACTAACATGTGGGGCCTAAGCGGTTATGTCAGTGACATAAAGGATGGCATAATCGAGATCATGCAAATCTGCAATGGGAAAAAAGGAATTGCCCCAACTTAATATGGCCCAACCCATCCTAGCCCAAACCCGATCAAAACCCAATCATCCCAACCCGGGTCTAGCCCAACATCGAGCTCAACATATATTAAAAATATATTATAAGTGAACATGACTTTTCAATCCCCACTTAATATGACCAAACACAAGCCACCTCAAGCCCAGTCTAAACCCAAACCCAGCCTACCCTAGTAAAATTTTTGCTTTTTAGCCCAAAATTTGAAAGTTTTTTACATATGGACTCCTGAAGAAAAGATTTGCAAAAATGGACCCTTCTCTCGGCGCCAAAGCATATGGCGCCCAGGGTACATGTCACGGCACCATAGGCTTTAGCGTCGTGCATTGACACGTCGGAGCCAGGGTGGCATAGCACGACGCCAAGGCCCACGGCGCCGTGATATGCACGTACGGCGCTAAAGGCCGTGGCGCCGTGCGTCGGGACTTAAGCCCGAGCGCGTCCCCCGGCCCCCAGCTCCCCCTCACTGCTCCTCTGTTCTAACAGTAAACCGCCGCCGCCCCCCTCTATTCCCCCTCCAAATCCTCTCAAATCCACCGATTAATCTCGCGATTTTGCTTCCAAATCGGGCAAGCAAGGTAAACTCTCTCCGCTCCCTTGATTTTTTGCAATAGATATGGATTATTTGAGGTACATTTCGTAGGGCAAGATTTGAATCCCTAGATGAAATTAGTTCAATTATGAGCGATTTTAGGTTACGTTTGCAATGGATATGCGTAATGTAAGAGAAGTACTGTGTATTTGGATAGGTTTTAGGGTTTGATTATTATTTATACATGGTTGTGTTCGGTTTTAGGTTTTTAGGGTTTCATATACCAAATAGGATGATTTCATGTCAACATGGGCAAGATTGTATGTCCACCTAACCCTTAGTCAATATATCAATAATGTCTTTGATAAATATATCTCGGTATTTACAGTTAATATTAGTGACCTAATACTTAAATTATTTACCTTAATCATATAATCACTATTTGAAAAGGGGCCCATGGATTTTGAGATATGTAAATAATATTTATTATTATCATAAGGTTTATTCTTACACTAATTATTCTTATACCATAATTAACTTACTAATCTTTGTTGACATGTATTTAACCAAGGGTAAATCAATTTGATTCCAATTATTATTCATGTTGATTCCAATTTCATAATTCAATTTGATTATTATTTTTATTTATAAATCATGTTTTATAAATTTCTTATTTGAATATTTCTTAACCATTGAATTCTAAAATTTATCACAGGATGGCGAGATACCGGCTGCTAGACGAGTCCTACGAGAGGGAGCATCGCGGCAGGCTCATGGAGGACGGTCGGGTACGTGTGTGGTCGAAATGTACATGTGTTCAACTTGATGGTCACGCAGCTAACTTTTATAGCAATTTTCAGGAGATACCCATACTTCGTCCTCGAACCCATGATGGGTTCCAGTTGATGTGCTACGACGACCGCTATACCCCACTGCTGCGCCGTGCTGGGCTTCACACGGTCGCTAACCTATTACGGCGGGGCATGCCGGTCTTCAACCCCGCAGCTTTGATCGCACTTGTCGACAGGTGCATTTTCTCTATCGGGTCAATTTGTTTTCGCTTCTATATTCTTACGTACGTAACTAATTCTTTTCTCCTTGTACTACTAACAGGTGGAGTCGTGGAGGCCAGAGACACACACGTTCCACCTTCCCTGTGGGGAGATGACCGTCACGCTGCAGGACGTGGCGATGATACTTGGACTTCCCATCAGGGGACAGCCGGTGATCGGCCCGGCGGTGTCTGAGGGCTGGAGGGCACGTGTGGAGGCCTTCCTGGGCACGCCATTGCCTCCTGCCCCAGATAATGCCAGGCGAGGCGAGGCCTAAGGGACTTCCTGCAGGTACGAAGATAATTCGTTAGGTTAGATCGATTCAGCATGTATGCAATTATGACATATCATTACTTTCAGAGACTTCGACGTCGCCTCAGTCGGGCGGCAGGTCGGTGTGGTTGCCGCGCACGCTCAGACGTGATCGTACCACCGGCCTCCCAGCGCTCAGCCGATGCAGCGTCGTCATCACACGTCGGCAGGCGCCAGTCCACGATGAGCTCGTCACGTACTCCGACTTTTAGTCAGGGCGATGACGACGACGACGACGAGGCGGAGCAGGGTGACGACGTCGAGGAGGAGCAGGGTGACGACGTCGACGAGGAGCACGAGGACGAGGAGGCATCTACCCACGACGAGATTGGGATGTCGCAGATGCCTGACGCACCGTCTACTCAGGCTTCGCAGCGGCCTCGTCGTTCGGCTCGTCCCCCGAGCACGTATACTCCAGGGAGTGATGCTCTAGCCAAGGGCAAGGGGAAGGCCAAGAGGCAGTGATGTTTTGAGACTTTTTCTATAGACATGTGATATTTTCAGACATGTGATATTTTGAGACTTTTGTATAGTTATGTGGTATTTTGAGACTTATTGATAGTTATACGATGTTGTTATTTAGGTTTTCAGATGTTTCATGTGTGAATGTATGTGTATGTCTGTATGTGCATATGTTTTACAGAAAAGTTTGTTGTTTTGCTGTTTTTTGTCAGGTGTAGCTTACACGGCGCCAAAGGGTATGGCGTCGTGTAAGCTATGTACGGCGCTCGCATGTTTGGCGCCGAGATAGGTGGACTTGCAGCAAGGCACGACGACCACATTTGATTGGCTAAGTCAGTACACGGCGCCACGGCCTTCAGCGCCGTATGTACATATCACGGCGCCGTGGGCCTTGGCGTCGAGCTATGCCACCCTGGCTCCGACGTGTCAATACACGGCGCTAAAGCATATGGCGCCGTGACATGTACCCTGGGCGCCATATGCTTTGGCGCCGAGAGAAGGGTCTATTTTTGCAAATCTTTTCTCCAGGGGTCCATATGTAAAAAACTTTCAAATTTTGGGCTAAAAAGCAAAATTTTTACCCTACCCTATCCAAGGCCAAGTCCGGCCAATATCGACCTCAACGTAAATTTAGAAATGTTTAACGGTTGGATGGGCATGATATGGTCGATCTAACGATTGCCATTAACTTTTTATATGGCATATTGTCCGAGCTAGGTTTATACTCAGCTTTAATACAGGAGAATGATTAATGGAATAAACATGTGGGTCCAATGAATTCAATCTATTTGGTGCCTTCGAATGAAAAATATATAAGTTCTCAACCACCTGTATTTACGGTTAGATGCAAATCAACCCCTAAAGCCTCACTTTAGGCTCCTTTCTTTTTCACTTATGCCTTGTGGCTTATGTCTTATGTTATAGTAATTAGCTTTCAAATGGTATGTTTTTTCAAGTTTAGGTTAACAGGAAGATTGTAGTAAAAAATATATTGAATTCAACTATGCCGGCTAAAATTATATACGACTATTTTTCTTTACGTACTATTTCTCACAAATAAACAGAATTTAAAATTTTAAGATATAATCTGTAATCCACGACCCAAAAGAATCCATTCATCCCCCCTCAAACTCACGCACCGTTTATTCCTGAAACTCACGCATCGTTTATTCCAGATGTACCAGGTTGATAAGACTTCCACCTATCTTCATTGTTTCGATCCACAAAAGGTTGCTGCAACTTCCAGGTATTAGCGCATCAAGTTCAAATCAACACGGTCGAGTCGTCACCTCTGATCGATCATCTAGAACTAGGACAGTACAAATTTCAAGCTAGCCAGGTTTCATGCGCCTGCTGAACTCTATTTGGAACCTTCGGCACCTAGCCATAGGCTTTAACGTCATTTATGTAGACCCATAGATCCAGGGGCGGAATCACACTCTGAGCCCATAGACCCGTAGATTCAGTTTAAGATGTGAAAAAATATTTAGTGTATAATTCAGGTAAATTTAGTTCAACCTGGATAATATTTTTATAGTCCAGCCTAGATAATTTAGATCATTTCACCACTAAATTCGGGACGTAACTAAATCCTGCCTCCACCACTGCATATATCAGGATCAAGATACATCGTTACTTCAACTTGGTGAACGATCCCGTAGCCACACGAACCGTATGAGCTGTTGTGATGAAATCTTAGATGTTTCTAGTTTATCGAATGTGTCCATGCTAAGTGAAACAATAGTAGGAATGCTTATTTAGCACTACAACTAGCCGAAGTTACCGTATAACTGTACGGCCAGCAACTACAATGCATGTGTTTATTTGAATACAGACTTGTATTTTGTTATGTAACTCGCATGTTTGTGATTAAAAAATAGTTGCATTTCTTACACAATTTAACAATTTCCATATCTATCTGACTGATCTATACTGTTACAATCTGGATCAATCAAAATTGACAATATAGATATTTCTTTTTTTTCTCAAATTAGCCTAAGAGTTTCTAGCCCTTAGGAGAGAAAGTAGGGACTTCTTTTCCTATAGTTTTAACGACGTGACTACAACGCGTCCGGGAGCACGGTGATCTTATCGCGTGACCCATATGGCCCAACCTAACACTAGCTATTCATTTACCAAGTTCTCTTGTCACGCTTGCTTCTATGCAATTCTAAGCTCCAAGCATATGGCCCATGCAGCTTCTATTGTCACACCCATGGTTCAAAATCCCGGCGGTTACCAGTTTTACCGGTGGAGACCGGTAACAAAAAAAACCGGCCGGTATGAATTTTTTGATTTTTCGAATTTTGGCCGGTTTTTCCGGTTACCGGTTTCAACATATCTCAAAATTCAAATTTTGATTTTCAAATTGTGACCAGTTTTTTACCGGTTTTTCCGGTAACCGCCCGGTTACCGTTACCGGCCGCCGACCGGGATTTCTTCCTGTTCTGGTTTTTGGAACCTTGGTCATACCTGCTTGTCAGCCCACTTCACATGGGTACCCATCACAGGTGATACGGTCCAAAAAGTCACAAAGCTGATGCCCCATTGCTACACCATATTTCTTAGTGCAGGTGAGTTATGTAATTTTTTTGGGTGAGTTATGCCACTTTTATCACTTCACCGGTTGATTTTTCACCACCACATGCTATACTTTCTCTAACATATGCCTCAGTTTTTTTTTGCCATCTCATTAGATAACAGATTAAATATGTAACACCCCTGCTCTTTATTCTGATAGAGCACTCACTTTTTTCTTTTTTATGGAATAATCTTAAAAATATTTGGTCTTCTATTCGTAACATTTACCACTAAATTATGTTGTATAACTCAAGAAATTCAAAATTACAACTAAAAAAATAAAAGTTATCATCTGAATTTTTAATGAATTACCAGACAAAAACCACATAAATTATCATCTGTTAGACCCTACTTTACCACCAATAACTTAACAAATTTCCAACATAAGTTTAAAATTACTATCAGTTTATGAATCTGAGAAAAAAAAATTAAGAATTACCATCATTCAAGCCCTAAGTTATCATTATAGTTTTAAAAATTATCACTCTAAATTCAAAATTACCACCATTTCTATAAGTTTGAAATATTTTAAAACTTACCATTAGTTGCACTAAAGTTAACATCAACTACGCCCTAAGTTATCATGTGTATTTTTAATAAATTACCACCCTATTTTTTAAATTTACCATTATTTTATGGTATCACCATTTTTAACCCAAAAATAAACCCGAGCCTTCAAAACTTACCATCAGTTTGGTCTTAATAATCTTAGAAATATTTGGTCTTCTATTCATAGCATTTACCACTAAATTATGTCATATAACTCAAGAAATTCTAAAAATACAACTAAAAAATGAAAAGTTATCATCTGAATTTTTAATGAATTACCATACAAAAGTCACATAAACTAGCATCCGTTAGACCCTAATTTACCACTGATAACTTAACAAATTACCAACATAAGTTTAAAATTACCATCAATTTATGAATTTGAGAAAAATTTAGGAATTAACATCATTCGAACCCTAAGTTATCATTATAGTTTTTAAAAAATTATCACTCTAAGTTCAAAATTACCACCATTTCTAAGTTTGAAACATTTTAAAACATACCATCGGTTGTACTAAAGTTAACATCAGCTACGTCCTAAATTATCATCTATATTTTTAATAGGCAGCTTGGAACCCTGCGAAATCCCTGGGTTTCAAACGGGGCTACAATGGGTATGGCATACATGATCTTTTTGTTACAAACCAGTTAATTCCTGTTGTTGTTTGATCATGTGGATGTTGGGCTAGTCACATGAGCAAATGTTACAAGTGATCGTTTTTTAGGAACAACAGTACAAGTGATAGTAGGCAATGCAACATTTCATTCACTATGCATGCTTGAGTTCGGATGGCAAATCTGACTAGGCCTAGGCCGGAGGATAAAGACGAAGGACCCGGAATGTGTAGCAGTTGTACTATACGACGGTGCATGTTGCCTGCGACATGATATTGTTTTGGTAGGCCAGAATGGCTAATGGTGTAGCAGGCTAACTTTTTTAGCAGTACTTCCTATATAAAAGACCAATCGAAGGAAATATCAAATCTATCTTTTTTTAGTCCATATCTTTTTAATTCAATTTTACATTGTTGAAATTAGCATGAATTTCAGATGAGCTTAATTAATGTGTGAAAAATGAATATTTTAGGACACATACAATGACGTAATGTCAACTACCTTTTTATCGTGCCACACAGCAATTTTGTTGATGTGGAAGAGAGAGAACAGGGGGGAGTTGATGTCTCTTGGTAAAGAGGCAGCCTTAACATATGAGATAAGAAAAATATAGATGGCATCAAACACCTTGTATAAGTTATTGTCTATAACAAATATTTTTCATGCAAGAATTAAAAGATTGTGGGTTCTTGTAGAGACAACTTAAGAAACAATCATTGTAAGAGCAATCTTTAGTGATGTCTATAAATGATATGAAGGGGGTACTATAGACAACAGATGTCCATACCATGTGCATGCCCTTATGTGTATTCCATATTTAGCGGCACAACTCTCCATTTAGAACTTTTGGATCAATCAAACGCATAATATAAAAAATTGGGACACTGTGATGTTTGGACACCATGATCTAAAATAGCTATTTCCCCTAGGTATTGCATGTGAAAATTTTGGAATATTTTAGATTTCTAATTTAATTATTTTACTAACTAGCTCAAACACATTTGAACTAAAATTAGAACTAGAGTTGCCATATATATATATATATATATATATATATATATATATATATATATAGGAAAATTACATAAGGCACCCACATCAAGAACCGTCCGATACACGTGTATGATTGATAATTTTTTTGAGTTTGGGTATGAAAATGTTTTATACCCTTGATATATTTATGGTAAGTAAGTTTTGAACTCAGTTCAAACTAGTTTGAACTACTTTTAAGTTCAATGCGACTACAGTGAGTATATACCATAAAAATAGTTCAAACTAATTAAACTGAAGTTGAATTTAATTTTTTTCGGAGGTTGACATCTCAAATATACTTTTTTATGGGTATATGAAGATACCCACATCAAACGTTGCGAATCTCAAAGCAAATCAACGGGTATTGATATGGGTGCCTAACTCCGATATATATATATATCCTTTAATTCCCTAAAAAGGAATTGAGCCAACTAAACTGGCTAGTGGAGCAACATCTCACTATCACCATCCATCCATTTGCAATACTACAAAGTTCCTAGATCGAATGGAAGAACTCCAGATACGATGGAGTTGGTAAGTAATCCTTTTCAAACCGTTGTCATGCATGTCACAGCCCTGCCTCCATGATTTTTTTCTTCTGTTGTGTACATTGGCCGTGCATGCATTAATTGTACTAGTTCTTACTTGCACTGTTCTAGCTGATCAGCTCTGCACACGTGTGACTGGATAGGCTCGTTCTAACAGTGCTTTCCACAGCCATCGTCTTACTGCTAAACATATAACATGTCAGATCAAGCCACTAGCTACACGATGTTTACACTTAGTGCCTTCATTAATTGTACTAGTTCTTAAATACTACTATTGCAGTGAATATCCAATATTAGGTGGATTTTTTGTCTGATGACTTATAGCTTAAATATTTGAATTCTGGTTGTTTGCGAGAGGCAGTACGCAGAGCGGCAGAGGGAAATAGTCGCATGTGATTTGGCCAGTACAGCTAAACTCAGTACTCCCTCTGTACCTAGAAAGCTTGTTGTCCTGAGCCTTGATTCAGTTTTCGCAGAGCATGTCGTTGTGGCCGTAAGGCTACGTACTCGGACGCGTTTGCCCCTGGTATATTTTTACTATAATTTTTTTATTGATCCTATCTTGAAAAACATACCGTTTAAAAGCTAATTACTGCAGACAGTATAAGTATAAGTCAATTTTAAAGCTAAGAAATCCGGCCAATGTTATTGGGCATCTGGTACTAAGAACCTAAAATTTGACTGCACTTGCTCGGATACGCCCAAGAGGGCATATATTCCCCGCATTTGACTACGGGAGAGAGCACTTTTCTCAGTGTGCTCATGTGATAAGGACATGCTTGATCTTTAAATTGGGTATGTATTGCATCTGGTCGAGACAGTGGCATAACTGTTGAAACGAATTTCCAATAGTGAGATACGTACTTAACTAACAGTCAGAGAGGTGCGCTGAACGTCACCAGCTGGGAGTTGACAGGCTAGTGTGCAGGGGTGCCGTTCCTGTATCGAATCCGGACGGAACCGAATACATAAAAAGTAATTTAGTATTTGATATCAAATCCGATTGATACAGGATACGACAGTGAAAACGGAAAAAGTAAAATCCGATCGAATAGCGTCGGTAAATGGTAAACTAGATATTCAACAAGCAAGATAGTACTTAACTGGTCTAGTCCATCAACCATCATTGACACCAACCGGTGGAAGTTTTACCTAAGTCCTAATCTAACTCCAGAGTCTAGACACTCTAGCCAGTCGCCATCAATCTTCTCTATTTATATTGAACTTGCGTATAAATTTACTAGTTTTCGAATCTATATATAAATTTACCGTTTTTCGAACTTATGCATAAATTTATTGCTTATGTTGAACTTGTATTGTGTCAGCTATCGTACTTAAGTAATATAGATGAATTTATTGCTAATTAAAGGCTTGAAATGATGGTTGTATGGTTCAATGTATATTTATGTATGTATCTATTATCTGCCTATATTATTCGTTTTCAATTCGAAACCGTCATGTATGTATCCCGATGGTATAGTACCTAAAACTCTGAATACTCCAAATTCGTATTTGTATCTAACTTCGAATCTAAAAAATATAGATTAAGATATGATATAAACAATATCCTTTTAAATCTGATCCGATCTCACCCCTACTAGCGTGGTTGACGAGAACCTCAGATTTAACAAAAGCACCGAACTTCTGAGTGCTTAGATGCATCAAGCCTCTGTGCTGAGAACATTCGAGACAGCCGCACATGATGGGCGTCAACCTCTCCAACTTGTCTTAGTGCTACTCCATCAGCTCCGTCATTTCTCAACCATCTTCTCCGAAGTTTCCCTTAACTGATTAATTCTGCTGTGCCAGACTTCATTCTGAAATGTAAGAACTGTTTGCAGTAAGATCAGGTAATTGCTTCTCTTCGATCTCTTGTCGACCAGTGATAGTGCAACTGTTAAGACACCTTTGTCATCGTGACTATGAAGGCTTAGATCTTACCATATGTGCATGTAAGTGTTGTTTACATGGGTTTAGTGGTTATCGTCATTTGATTCAGCAACTTCTTAGTATTATGTCTTTTAGATATTTGATTTGACCAACTTCCCTAGCTTAAAAAGTGATTTCTTCCTAAAAGAGAACATGAGAATGATAGTTTTCTTTCATGCGTGGACATCGAAACCACTGCCTCAACTGCTGATGAACATATGTGCAAGTTGTGGAGCTAGGGCCTACTACGTATTTCCTTCTGCTTTTCCTCACTCTGAAGTCTAATCTGCTTTTTTCTTTAAAAAAACAAGTCTAATCTGCCTTCAAATTTGGTATGAGACACAGCGCAGACGACACAAACTGCTTGAAAATAGCAAATAGCTGCATACTGATCTTTTGGTGAGTTTTACTGTAGAAAGCTTGACCCATCCTTTTCCAGTTCATAGGTTTGTGAGACAACATGTACAGTATGCACAATCTGAAACCCTCTAATCAGAACAGTTTTCAGTCCTAACTATGCCTCTCCAATCAATCCTATGTTGTGCTTGTCCTGTGATTTTTACATCAACAGTGTCAATTTATCTCTTGTCCGGTTGTCCCCCCTCCCCCTCCTTTTTTCAGAAACCTTCTTGTATTAGTGATGTAGCATGGCTCATGCATGAGTAGGGAAAAACGAGGTTATGTCTGATTTTTAATCAATCACATGTCTTATGGTGTGTATATAGCAACTGGTTGGAACAAGTTTTGTAAATTGCATAGAAACAGTCCAATCTTGCAATTACCATGGTACATATCTTTCTTTTTTCGCGGGAAGGTACACATCTATTTTCCTATAACCAAAAATTTTTTGAAACCAAATCTATTTTCCTATAACAACCTCACCATTGCAATGTTAGATTTTTAGCGACAGCATATTTCTACACAATTGCTACGAACATCCTATGCAGTTACCACACAAAAGGTGGGCACGGAATTACCGCGATTTTACTAAATCATAAAGAGCACCAGATTTTTTGCTCAATTGAGCTCATTGGTTCGTCCTGAAAGAAACCAACATGAGGCGAGCAGAGGATATTCTGCCGACTCTACATAACGTACTACTAAAAGATCATGCGTCGATTCACCATGGAACAAACAATCCTTTGAACCAATCGATCATAAGTCATATGAGCTTCAGACTTGTAGTGTAGCGTGCAACTTGGGCAGGGAAGAGGCACATCAGGGTTTGGCAACTTCTGTCGGGTGGGGATAAGTCAGGCACACGCTTGGGTAGAAATGGCTGCCAAGTTGTTGTCCGCTTTGCCGCTGGAGAGAATTCCTGGTTGGCAGCTCGGATACAAGGAGCTATGTGCCAAGCTGATGGCGTCCTCAGGTAAAAAAAGAAGAAGAAAAGGAATTGGGAATTCAGCGCGAGGAGGCCGACACCTTTTTGGGATGTATATTAACACTTAAATTAGCGATCACTAATTAAGATTAGCACTTTAATTAGCAACCATTGGTTACATGCATGAAGGCCTACCGCATTCTGGTGGCTCAGTAGGTGCCCGAGCTCCCTTCGCTTGGCAGGTGCCTGCCACGCTCGATAGGTCTACAGAAGGGGCTAGATTGATAAAAACGGGTGTTCAGAGGCCTCGGTAGATCCATGGAAGAGGCTAGATTGATAAAAATAGGTGTTTAGAGACCAATTTTGAAAGAAAAAAAGTTATCATGGTTTGTGAGAACCGTTCCAAAATTTTGAATGGTAAAAACCAAATGTGTATTCTTGATGGCATAACCAAAATTGCATATTGAACAAAATTTTCCCTAAAATCTAAAATCTAGTGTTCTGGTTATGCTTGGTGGTCGTTGGTATACTAGTTAAGTACCTGCTTGTTTGATCATATGAAACAAGAGAAGCAAATGCGTCTTTTAAATTCTGGATTCCATTATTGATATATGATATTAGGGGTTATTCTTACACCTGTGTCAGCAAAATTTAGCAGGAATATTATAATTCAGCTTAGCTTAATATGAAGATGGCGACATTGATTCTTAGTAAATAGATCTACAACTCCATATCATTTTAACTACTAGCATATACATTTACTTTTTCACATAGCAGTGTCCACGGGGTAATAGTATCTATCCCCATTTGCCTGGGAGCATTACAAACCGAAATATCACACTTGTCACCTAGCACATATAAAAGCCTTACATTCGCTAGCTACCCAAGATAAGTTAGCGCATGGCGAGCATATACCCATGTGTCGTAGAAAGCCGACCGGTGGCAACGACGTCTCTAAAAAGCGGTAGCGGTAGCGCTAGTCTGTCTCTGTCCATCCACGTAGGTCTAACACGTCATCACACTGCACGTCGTGGCCTTGGTGTCACCGCCAGCGGGGCAGCCATCTCACATGATAGCTTCAAGACCTCCGACAGGTCGACGCCACGTGTCGGGTCAGACGAAGGAAGCAGCTCAAACTCATGCAGCAGCGTGGCGAGCCAGAATGCCATCGTGGCCATGGCGAGGCTCTTCCCCGGGCAGCTCCTCCGGCCAGCCCCGAACGGCGCGAGCCTAAGGTCGGAACCCATCACGGGGAACTCAGCCGAGCCGATGAATCGGTCAGGCCGAAACTCCATCGGCTCGGCCCATACGTTAGCATCATGGGTTATGGCCCACATGTTAACCAGCGCAGTGGTGCCAGCAGGGATCAAGAACCCGTCCACACGTACATCTGACGTGGCCAGACGGGCCCACGAGAGTAGTGGGCCCGGCGGGTGGAGCCTCAGCACCTCTTTGATCACGGCGTGAAGGTAGATGAGTGATGCCGAGTCGGACTCGGTCACAGCCCGGTCCCGTCCGACCACGCGGTCCAGCTCCTCGTGCACCCGGGCCTGCACGTCCTGGTGCAGCACGAGGCGGGCCAAGACCCACTCCATCAGCACGGCCACCGTGTCCGTCCCACGGAACACCATTTCCTGCACACAAAAAACTTGCACGTATCAGAATTCAGAGGCCGAAAACGGAGCATGCAAGGTTGTGCGTAGAGTTTGTTTGGGTTCAGCTATACACACCCAGAGAACCGCGACCATGTCGGAGTCTGCGAGCTTGTCGCTGCCCTGCAGGGAGAGCAGGACGTCGGTGAAGTCCGTGACGGCGGATGGAGCCGAGCGGTGCTCGTCGATGATGCGGCTGACGAAGCGGTTCACGCGGGGGACGAGGCGGGAGCACCTGGCCCGGGTGTTCTGCAGGTCGAAGCGCGCGAGCCATGGGAGGTGGTCGGACCAGTTGAGCTGGCCCAGCAGGTCGTAGCCTTCGTCCACGAGGCTCCTCAGCTCCCGGGTCTCCTCGCGCTCCTTGCCAGGGTCCAGCTCCAGGTCGTACCGCCGGCCGAACACCGACCACATCACGTTGTGCAGCGACGCGCGACGCAGGACGCGCCGGACCTCTAAGCCGCCCGAGGAGGCGTCGTGCAGCTTCACGAAAGCGCTGACCATCTGGCGCGCGATCACCGCGCGCTGGGCGCCGGAGGCCGCGACCTGCCATGGGGAAAAGAGGTGGGTGGACGCGACGCGGCGCAGGGCGCGCCAGTAGGCGCCGTGCGGCGCGAACCCGATGGCGCGGTGGAACAAGAGCCCGTACGCCGACTCCTTGATGGGCCGGTCGGCGAACGTCGGGCTGTTCAGGATCTCCCTCGCCACGTCCGGGTGCGCGGCCACCACCACCCGCGTCTCGCCGAGGGAGAACGCCATCAGCCGCCGCGCGCGCAGGCACGCGGCCGCCGCGGCAAGCTTGCGGTGGGCGAGGCCAGTCATGAGCCACATGCTGCCGATCACCGGCAGCCCCCTCGGCCCGGGGACGACAGGCCCAAGGCGGCCTAAACCCCGCCACGTCCACCACCACCTGCCCCACGCTGGCCCTCCGGGGAAGGACCAGTGCAGCAGGCCAGTGACCAGGCAGACGACAGCGCAAACCACCAGAAAGCCGACAAGGCGGCCCGGGTGATCACCGTCATCGCCGCCGCATTTGGCGGCCAGCGAAAGGTACAGCAGCCAGCCGCCACAGTCCTCAGGGGTTGCCATTAATTACTAGCTGGGCACCTCACTACAGTCCCAGTCGTCTTGCTTGCGTTGTTCCACTAGCTTTTTGTCGAGTGGGGATCCCGAACTGCGTTCAACTTGAGAGGCAAGGGCGGGGTGAGGCGCCCTTTTATAGGCGTTCGGGATGCGGAAGCAGTAAGCTTGTGGACCTGGCAGTAAGCAGGGATATGAAACGCGAGAGGTTTACGTCGAGGCGGCCGTTTGAGATGGGAGCAGCGGAGCAGAGATATTTTTGCTCGTGTTACTCCCTGCTACGAGGCAGCCGCAGGTGCTGGCACGCGTAACGAACGGAGCGGGCAAGGCTTCGGCGGTGGAGGGGACGCCTGCGTGGCGGCGCGGGACCCGGAGGGGCGTGGGGGGCACGTGATGGCCATGCACGGATGCCGCCGGTTGGCCGCGAGAAGCGAGCCACCGGCCGTCGGGCGTGGCGGGCGGCTAAGCTAGGACGTCTAGGCACATCCGCCATATGACCGCGAGGTGCGCGTGCGCGCCGGGGAATTCGGCCGTACGCCGTCACGCGGAGCCCGTGCGACGTCATAGGGGGATGCGATTCCTCTGACTTCAAAGTCACGGTGACTTTGTCACTGACAGGTGGGCCCCTCCGCTCGTAGGTCCACCTGTCAGTGACAAAATCACCGTGACTTTGAAGTCAGAGGATCTCAATCCGTCGTGGGAGGCAGGGACACCAATCCATGGACCGCTTCGTTCTTCCATTCTACTTAGTCCATTACCAACCAAGCGCTGTTCCTGTAAAATTGCGAATAATTACGTCAGCTCGGCAAGGGCGACTGTAGGTACGATTACGAACAGAAAATTTTCACTTGATTTGGGGGATGGAGGGGGAGGCTCGCGCGCCTGTCAAGTGCCGATCGCCATCTCTACGGATTCTGCACTTTGGGTCTCTTTTTTTTCAACTTTCAAAAACTGCCTTTTAATTTTTTTCTATAATAATTAACCTTCAAACAAATTATTTTTAAAAATATGATCTATAAATTGATTATAGTATACACTATAATAACTTTATCAGTTTTGCTATTGCACAGGCGACTGAAATTTTTTTATGTTTCAGTCACCTAAAATTGCACTCTCAATAAACTAAATTGCAGCCCCCCTCCAAAAAAAACAGCTGCAACTTTAGGTGATTCAGAGTGTAACTTCAGATGACCTGAAATTGCACTCTCAATCAACTAAAATTGCAGCCCCCTACAAAAAAATATGTGCAACTTCAGGTGATTCAAAGTGCAACTTTAGGTGACTGAAAGATAAAAAAATTTCAGTCACATGTGCAATAGTCTATCCCTAACTTTATTTATACCTACTAAAACCGCATGGAGTTTCTGATACTCTGTATTTTCTTACGAATAGCACAAAAATCATAAATCTCAGCCAAAAGCTATAGGGTGGGTTCTTTTGAGCTATAACTTATGGCTGTGACTTTTGAATTCTGATCTATTTGCGAGAGGCAATACGTAGAGAAAAATACTTACATGCGATTTTGGCCGATACAGTTGAACTCAGTATAGTTTGTATTACAATTTTTCTGTAGATCTCACCTAAACAAACGCACAATTTTTAAACTAGTTACTGTTTATTCGTACATAAACCAAAAGTAGGAATTAGAAACGAATCCCGCCATAAGTTGGAGAAAAATTAACAGGCCCAAAATCGCCGTGTGCATAGCTTTTAGCAGCAATTAACCATGACTACGGCCATAATGTCCTCTCGATGCATCATACTCACTGTTATACTCCTACATGGCGTAATTAAAGAAAACTTATGGCTCAAAGGAGCTAGCGTCACTGCGTCAGGTGTCCATGCTAGACAGTTATCCCATGTCAAGATGTCAGTACACAGAATGTTTGGAGAGGATGGGGTAATCAATTAAATACATATTTAATACATAATTAAAAATCTAAGCAAGTACATATTTAATACATAATTAAAAATCTAAGCAAGTGTGATTGTAGATCACCTGACAATATTACTTGAGTACCCCTGATCGGAGGACTACTGTTTATTTACCTGACCAGCCACCACTTGAAGGTTCTATAGCCTGATATGTGGGCTTATCCTCAAGCAGCACCTCGTGCGGTGAAATAGAATGTGTGTGCCTCTATCTCCTCTAATCGCACTACAATTTGGTTCTATGCCTTTGACAACAACCGTATCATGGTTATCTCTACACTTTTTCTCCCACCGAAAATAACTGATCAACAGTTATTATCAAGTCTCCCTCTAATAGTAACCAATTCCTCGGCTGAACATAAGGAATTGACAAGGCACTTGTTCTAGTGGACAACGATACCCCTTCGGCACTTATGCCTTATAGGAGAAGACGAAGATAGGATATCTCAATCAAACAGTAGACAACAATGGCAAGAAATAGCAAAGGTAGTGCTAGCAGCATCCCCTTTGTAATTGCACATCAAGAGCACGTTGTAATCCTAACATAGCAATAAATATTGTCCATTTTTTCCTATCTAATACTTATGTGAGGCTCAGATTTCCCTACATTTTGTAAAATCGATGATTTGATCATCGACAGGTAGCGTCGCCTGTGGGGAAGAAGCACCGAGCCCCTCAAGGTTCTCATCAACATCGCCATTCTCCCTTGTTTCTGTCAACATCGTCTATGCAACCATAACAAGAATCTAGGATGAGGAGAATTGGTTCGGTTTGGTAGACTACGCCGAGCTTGATATGGATGGATGTATCCACACCATGAGACACGACGCCTCCTCATCATCATCCTTCATCCCAGGCACACCAGTCCTTTCGTCTAATGAGGTTGTCCGGATAGAAGAAGACACGCCGCACCTATCATCAACACTCCCTGGGGATTTAGGCGTCCCAACCTTGTTAGAGTACCCTAACACTACAACAAGTCCGGCAAACTCGATCGAAAAATGTGGCTCCGAGAGCGTGTTGCCACGATCCGGGGGTCAGAGTACTCTCAATTCGATCATGAGTGACCGCTATTCGCCAACAGCTCCTATGCATTACAAGAGCCAGCCAACACATAGTCACAGTGTCGATGAAATTAACCCCAACGGAAAGCCAAATGAAACAAATAGCACTCACCATCCAATTAGCAATTCGCCGAATCAGGTTGAGTCTATTACATAGTCCCTTGGAAACTATGGTTGGAATTCGTATACAAATCCAACTACTAATTTTTATTCAATTTTTAATTTTAGTTATTTTTATTGCACTTGACATGAACCGTTTCTAATTTAAACCGTTATAATTTAGGTTCGCCAGACAAAATGGCTAGATCTTTTCTCTTTTCCCTCCATGGAAATTTCTAGTTCTTTAAAGCGAACCTGATGGTTTTTTCTTTTGTTTTAACAATATAATAGATAGATACAGAGTGTGCAACAATATGAAGCCTGTTACATAGATTCGGGTCAACAAACTATCGAGCGTTTCATTTCATTATGTTTCATTTTTTTTCTCTCTCGTATAGGATTCTATGGGCGCAGCATAGCACGCTCCTCTACCTAGTTTTACTAATCATGGGCCCTACCCGTAGTAACGTTGACAAGTCCGGGACAAAACTGTTACAAACCTCTGTGGCAACTTGCATATAGACAAGAGTCAGCAATTCACCGAAGGAGAATGAATGGCAACGCAGAAGACAGCCTACAGTCACCTCAGGGCCTATTTGGCAACGGCTGCGTCTTATAACTTTTAGCTAAAATTTTTGAATTTTGACAGTTTACGGTACAGATTACGGAGAGAGATATACCCACTTGCGATTTTCGTTGGTATAGATATTGGGCTTTTAATATATACATCGTTTAACTTATAGACCCCGTCTTAAGAAAATACTCCATTTAAAAGTTAAATACTATAGCAAAAATTAAAAACTGTCAGCTTCAAAGAAGAAAAAGAACAGTCAGGATGCTCACCGACGACAGGGGTCGCACAGGGACGTGGCCCAGATTCTTTTGTTGATTTCTCTTGCTGAATCGACGCTCGAATCAAAGTGGTTTTCGCATTATTGACCTTTGTTCGTACTAGCCATTTATGTCATCCGCACGTGAAACCGTGAGTGTGAAATAAAGCTCAGGGCCTTGTTGTGATTTGCGGGCCGTTGTGTCATGGATCTTATCAAGATCAAGGGCCGGGCCCCCGATATGCACCACAGTCATGCTACTTGTGTACCGGACGTCGCTTCCTGATGTCTACTCCTGTGCTCTCCCAGCGCCGGCAAGCGCTTGTATCGATCTCTCGCACCCTGAGCCCGAGCTGATCGTCAAAGTGTTCAGCTTCGATTCCCATGCATGACCGCGATACCTGCCATCGAGTAAAGCAGGGGAACCAAGCGTCTGTCCAGTCGTCCAGCTCGCCACGGATAGATAGACCATCGTGCCTAATGTCGGAGTCAGGATTTAGTTACGCTTCAAGTTCAGTGGTGAAATGATCTAGACTATCTAAGCTGGATCATGAAAAGATTATCTAAACTGGACTGAATTTATCCGGACTGTATACTAGATATTTTCGCACTCTGAATCGAAATCTACTCTGTTTAAGGTGTGGCTCAGTCCCTAATCGTGCCCAAGTGGCACAGGCGGACAGTGACGCGATCCATTTCACCATATGCTTGATCGAGCTGGTATGACGTATTCTGCAATATCTGGGATCGATCGATGGCTCGAGCCACTGCTGGCTGTGACGCAATGGCAGGCACGATCGATCGGTACGTGGAGAACCATTGTACGAGCGAGCGAGCGAGCTAGCGCGGGCAAAGGTACGAATCTTGGAGCCGATTGGGCCGTGGGTCAATGCCGGAATCGCTCGGTGCGCCAACGGAGAACAAGTATCCATTGTGCTTGACGTCGATCTCTACTACCCTCTCGGCCAGACACGGAGATGCCATGCCCGAGAAGACGCAGTGCACGCACGCACATCAGCTGTTCGTCCCGGACAGAATATGTCCGTGCTATACTCTGCAATTTTGTTAGCTTGCAGCTGTTGTTTTCTGTCTAAATCTCACGAATCCGGCCGCTTTTGCAAAAGAGAAACAAAAAATATAGAGAGATGGAGGAATCGGCTCTGTCGTTCTTGTTAGGTGTGTATGCATGGTTGCATTGTAGCTTGTCATGGCTGGCTAGCTGGGCTAGCTGCCCATGCCATCGCGGGTCGAGATGCAGCGGTGGTTAGGCGATCAAGTTTTCCAGGGTTTCTGTACGGTTTCAGATGCATGTACACGGCGATCAAGTCGACAAAAATAAGGTTGCGAGTCCGCGTCTGAAACTTTGGGCAGCTTGCTGGTGACATGACCCTCGGCGCACAGCCTGCGCAAAATGGCACGGCCAGCGGTACTGCTGCTACGGTAGTAGGCATCATCGGCGAGGTGACCTGGTTGCTTATGATTCGTTGCACCGGTGCACATCGTCAGTTAAGAGATGGAGATGGGCCTCCAAATTGAGATCAAGTGACGCTTATTTAGATGTTTATATATGACACGAGTAGCGACGATGACGATGAAGAGGACATGTACAGTGCACACAGTCCGGTTAAGAACTTGAGATGTAACATGGCTGACGGTTTGACATGATGAGCTGAGCTGGTCTGGACCTAGCAGTTGGGGCAAATTCAATAGGGGACTCTATCAGGTTTGAGCCACACTTTCATCGGCGCCGGTGCCCCCTCCGCCCCTTGTCTCCATCGGCCTCGGCCATCGGCAGCTCAGTTGCATGCTGCCTTCATAGTTTTTAGTTTTTTTTAAATCTTAACTATTTAGGCTCTATAGTTTATGGTTAGTAATATATTTGTATTACATATTTACTGATTTACGCTTGTATTTGTTCGTAGTTTTGCAATAATGGAGAAATAAACTTTGCATAATTATTTTACAAGCAATTCAAGTAGTACTTCCCCAACTGATGAGAGCACAACTCAACCAAAGATGTTTTAACTATAATTTAATCCAAATAAAATTATTGCCGATCCTATACATCACATGTCAATGAAATTAGATATCAAATGAGAAGAGCATATTGTCGACTGGTCCAACTCGACCAATTGAACATACCTTTCCAAAGAGATTGGACAGAAATATCTAGAGATCCTTTCAAGAAAAATGGTTTAATAAGTTTGATTGGTTGGGATATAGTGTGAAAAAGGATGCTACATTTTGTTTATATTGTTTTCTTTTCAAATCGTCACAACCCACACATTTGAGAATGATATACTTACAAAAGTTGGGTTCTCTCGTTGGAAGATAGCTTTAGATGCTTTGAATAAACATGTTGGTGGTCCAAATAGTTTTCACAACATTACAAGAAGTGAGTGTGAAGACTTAAAAAATCAATGGTCAAGTGTGTCTAGTAAAATAAATACTCACACTAAGCAAGCAGAAAATACATACAAAATTTGTTTTAGTACATCTTTAGATTGTGCAAGATATCTCATAGCGCAAGGTAAAGCTTTTTATGGATATGATGAATCCTCTTCCTCTACTTCCGTTAACAAGGGTAATTTCAAAGAATTATTGTATTGGTACAAAGAAAAGAAGGAGGAAGTGAAGGGGCATTTGATATAACTCCAAGGAATGTGGTTATGATTTCCACTAGAGCAATTTGTGCAGATAACATGTTGAGAAACCATCGCTGGTGAGTCCAGTCTGAGTGATTCCTCCTAAATAGAAGATGGATCAATCACAGAATAATGCAAGAAAATAATAGATTGAACACAAGAGATAGATGAACTCTTTTCTTTTTGAGTAAAGTCCATTACCGGTCCTTAAACTTTTTATACTGTGTCATCCCGGTCCATAAACTTTTAAAGTATGTCATCTCGGTCCTTAAACTTTCAAAGTGTGGCAATATCCTATGTAGTTGTAGCAGTGAACTTTTTATGCTGTGTCATCCCGGTCCATAGACTTTCAAAAGAAATTGCCACACTTTGAAAGTTTAAGGACCGGGATGACATACTTTAAAAGTTTATGGATCGGGATGACACAACATAAAAAGTTTAAGGACCGGTAATAGACTTTACTCTTTCTTTTTTTTTATTACTTTCTCCTCTAAAGGTACAAGTTACAATGATTAGAACCCTTCTATTCATAAATTAAATGATGAGATGTTTACCATGAATTAGACTTGCAGACTCAAAACTTAGATTTCCCAGCAATAAAAACTATCTTGCAAAACAGCTTGTTCAAAAGCTGAGTTCTAAGAATTAAATGCTACGGAGCCGCGGTCTGGTGGGGTTGAAGCGTCGGAGCACGCGGAAAGATGGGCCGCGGACGGCCCGAGCAACGTCCTTCGCCGCGCCGGTCCGGGACGGACTGGCCGCTTTTTTTTGTTAGCCCAGGCGGGATCACGCGGGCCGTCTGGTGTTTCTGGGCAGTTTCTGCGCGGCCCAACAAGCCAACACCGAGTCGTCAAGCCGAAGTGCTTCCATGCGGACCCGTGCAGAAAGGAGAAAATTGATCATTTGCCACTTTGAAGAGTGGGTTTCACAAAATTATCATTTTCAAAATTGGTTTCGCAAAAATGTCATACAGTACATTTACCTCTTGATTACCATGCTATTTGAGCCATTTAACCCATTTAATATATTTTTTCTTCTAATTTTAGAGGCTGGAAAAGACCTTTCTAAGTTTTGCACTGCCCTGTTTGGCTGGAAACATCGCTATAACATCAATAACAACCGAAAGGAGAAGCATTGTTTAATTGCACAATTCCAGAACACGCTACATAACAAAAACAACAATTGAGAATCCCCAGTACATACGCGTACTAGATTAAGCTTTTGAAAGCATATATTTTGGTTAACTTTGATCCAGACCAGACTGTCAAGTAGCAAACTGCAAAAGTATAAGCTGCTGCATGACTTTCTCCAGATTTTAACTTAACAGTATTTCCTTAGCAATTAAACTCCTAGTTTAACGTATTACGTATAAACCCCAATTATGTGAAGAAAACTCACATGAAGGCCATGGGGAGCTGCTTGAGATCGTTCTCAAAGTTCTTCGTGTTCGCCAGCGACTGCGCGCAGAAGATGATCGCGATCCACGAGCACACCTTGTACTGCAAGACACAGCAATCTAATTTTAAAGGAACTCGACACGAACTAAACCAAATAGCAGCGCAGCGCCCAACCCCACCAGAACGAACACAGCATCGCCATCAAGTACAAATCAACCACAAGGGAGCAGCATGGCATCTTCAACCACAAGGGAACTGGCGGAGGGTTGTTAGAGCCAAATACGACCGTGCAAAACTTAGCAAGAGTATAAAGGTCTTTTTCAGTCTCTGAAATAAGAAAAAAAAATATTAAATGAGTTAAATGGCTCAAATGGCATGGTAATCAAGAGATAAATGTACTGTATGGTATTTTTGCGAAGCCAATTTTGAAAGTGGCAATTTTGCGAAGCCCACACTCCGAAGTGGCAAATGATCAATTTTCTCGTGCAGAAAGCAGGAACCTTCGCTCGTCTCCGACTCTCGCCTGCCTCCTGCCCCTATTCCCGCCGCGCCATGGACAGCGCCGCCCCGAACCCTTCCGCCGGCGGTGCGGCCGCGGCTGGGAACGGTGTACAGGCGAGCGCCTGCGGCGAGCTCGCCGAGGACGCGTCCAAGCAGAACCTGGCGCAGGTGACGGGCTCGATCCAGAAGACGCTGGGCCTCCTCCACCAGCTCAACCTCAACGTCTCCTCCTTCAGCTCCGCGTCCCAGCTCCCCCTCCTCCAGCGCCTGTGAGCTCCCTCAGCACCCGCCCCCCGCCCAAACCCCCCTGCGGTTTCGCTTCGTCCCGCGGCTTTGCGTGTGCGAATTCTTAGGGTTTGGTCTTCTCTTGCTATCCAGGAACGCTCTCGTGGCGGAGCTCGACACGATGCAGAAGCTCGCCGACGGATGTAACATCCAGGTCCCCATGGAGGTCGTCAAGTGAGATCATTTAATCTCATCATCTCTTACTCCGTTGCTCCTTGCTGTTGCGCGTGACCTGAACTGTATGTTCTGGATTGGTGCTTGTTTTGGTAGTTTGATTGATGACGGGAAGAACCCCGATGAGTTCACCAGAGACGTGCTCAACAGCTGCATCGCTAAGAACCAGATCACCAAGGGCAAGACCGATGCTTTCAAGGTACGGATGACTTACATTGTCGTTGAAATTTGGTGAATGGTGACATAGCATATGAGATTTTGACCCTGTTCATAGTATTAGTGCCAAGAGATGCATTAGTGCCTAGAGTCAGCTAGCCGATCTATTTATGGGGAACTAAACTGCAATTGCACTATGGCCTGAACCCATGTAAAGCACTCTGTCTCCTACTTGTGTGATCCTCTAGACCGTGTCTCCCACGTTTACTTCATAAGATCGACAACAATTCGTCAACAGTGTCCTAGTTAGAAACTAGAACTTGTTTTCAGCCATGGAGGATCATGTTAGAAACTAGAACTTGTTTTCAGCCATGGAGGATCATTCTTCCATACTGGGGAACATTCTATTTACTTTTAACGTACCAATATTCGCTTTTGTTGCTTTTGATATAAGGAGATATTAGTGTAATCTGAAGGGGGTGAAATATATATACGCCATGAAAAGGAACCATCATATAGCCCTTTTATTTCATTTCATAGATTGACATCCAAACCATCTATTCTGGAAGTACATGTTGCCTTTCATGAGGCAAGCCTTCCTTTATGGTGCTATTTGGAGCACTTTAGTACTGAAATCAATTATGGTCTACCGGCTACTGCCAACCAATTGTAACGGGCACTTGTCATTTTCGAAGTTCCCCTGTTATAATTACATTTAGTTGAAATGTGGGGCCACAGTTTGTTGTACTGCCCATGCCTACCACTGTAGTTGTACAAATTGATGATTTAGTGGGTCTATTTGAAACGAATAGATGGCAATTCCTTATCCAATACCTGTATATCATTTATTTAATGGATGTAAAATCGTAAGGCCCAGGTTTGTTTAGCCTTATGATTTATCAGTTTTGTAAATAGTTACGAAGTCAATTTGTCATATAACCTTCTTGTTCATCACATGACTACATGAGTACCTTTTATGTGAACGCTCAGTATCCTCATTGTTAATTCTGTACTTTTGAATCTAATTTGAGCCGTGGGTTGATTTCTCCAAGTTTGCCCTGCTATTTTCTTTGAGTGGTGTTTGGTCCCATGTATTCAGTTTGTATGACTTTTTACAGTGATACTGGCGTGACAAATTGATATGTGGGTGTTTTATTAAAGTTGTTCCTTATTGTTGTGAAAACATCTGGCATTCTTTTATAAGAACTTCTAGATGATCTAATTCTGTATCTTAGTAATAAAAATTTGAACTTAGTTTATTGCAAATCTGTTTGTTTCAGAGCCTGCGGAAGCATCTTCTTGAGGAGCTTGAACAAGCTTTTCCAGATGACGTAGAAGCATACAGGGAGATACGTGCTACTTCTGCTGCTGTAAGTGGAAATGTAGTTGCACTTTTAAGATTGGCTTTTCCTTGATATACATGTCTATAGGGTCTAATGGGCTAACAATAATGTACTAATCATCTTTTAGTAATCATATGCAATTTCATGTTTTAGTTACCACAATACACCTTTCATTCTTGTGGAAGTGATAGTGCATCTAACATTAGCCGAGTCTAACAAGATTTCTAGCTCTATTATTTAAAACAGAATGGTATTTCTGACTTAAGCTAGTGATAAGACCACGATATATCTGTCTTTGATTAGAACCTACAAATGTAAAAGCTGATCTTGGTGTTTAGTACTTAATTTAGCTGAGGTCAGAATTATGTTGATAATTTATACTTTGTAAATCTACATAGTTATGATTTGTTCCTATAAATTTTAACTTTTTATAGCATGGATTGGCTGTACTATTAAGTCATTGAACTCAAATTTCACTTTCATAATAATTTGGAATTTTGTAGCTTCAAGATGAGATTATCAACTGAACTTGAAATTTCTTTCTGGCCTTAACTTTGATGTGTAACAACTAGCAACCAGCATTACAAAAGTTCTGCATCTTGTTCGTGCGGGGCTGCCAGTGTCAGTTTCTAGTTGGTCCCCTACGGTTCCTGGCCAGGTAGAGCTTACCCTAATCCCTAGACCCAACTCAGTTGGAACAGGCTGGTAACTGGCTGGTTTCTTTAATTGTAGGAACTGATGAATTACCATAATACCATTGCCCCCCGTTTATTTTCAACTAATTTCAACTGATGCTTAACCGTGAAAAAAATAAAGTGAAAAGTGGTTAGATTCAGTGAGCATTACCTAGGTTTCACAAAATTACATTGCTTGCTAGGTTTGCTAGGAACCAAGCGGTAGCCAGCAGGTAATTGCTGGTTTTGTCAACACTGGTAACATGTGGTTCAATAATTCAATTGTTGCTTTGTTGTTGAGAATGATTATCATTTATATTAGTTTCTTAATATCTCGTTTTATCCAGGAATCGAAACGGTTGGCTCAGTCCCAGAGCGCTTTGCCTAATGGAGATGTCAAAGTGAAAGCCGAGCATTGAGAGAAGGACCCAGCTACAAAGAGCAAGTTTGTTGTTTCTTCTATACTCAGTTTAGGGAAGCCTTTGTGAACCAACAGCTGATACCTCCCTGTATGCACTGTCCGTTCATATGACTGATCAATAATCTTTGTATATTATCATATCATGTGCTGCATCATATATTCAGCTCACCCAATGATTGAAGTTAATTACCCGATGCTGTTTGGTCATACCTGTGTCTAGTTCATAACTTTTTGAGCTAGCTCAAGCAAATGTGAAGTAGGATGATGCATGCTAAGTAGCTACATTTGCCCTATTTCAGTTTGTCTAAGCAGCAACACCATCTTGGGTTGGGAACTTGGGATGCCACATACATTATCAATAGACTATAATGCAACTGTTAGTGATCTGCTTTTTTTCTGCCCAACATATCATTCGGGTTTGATAATCATTTCCTCATCCTGAGGACCTAGACCTACTGGCTACTGCTGTGTACTCCATTCAAATGCTAACCCAGTTGGTGGTTGCCCCTAGATTCATTCAATGATGTAATCTCTGTCCTACATAGGATAGATTGCCTTTTAGTGATTTCAAATAGTATAACTGAAACGGTTGGAACCTTGCCAAGGTGGGTGGTTGATTTCCCTTTCGAAGTCAGCTAGCTGAAGTGAGGAAAATTCCTTGGCGTGCATGCTGCATGCCTGCATCAGTATCTAGTCATTTGGCATTTATGATTGTACCATCATCATCAGTTCATCACTTGTCATCTTTGTTATTCTTCAACATATCTGCAATTCAAGTTACCCAAGATAACGTGGGTTGATGATTTCTCCGAAACAAAATTAAGGAATGGGTTATGGAACTTAAAGAAAGGGGGAAAAGGATATTTATTATGAGTACGAGACTACATTACATATATACTTGATAAAATTTATAATAATCACTGTACTTAGTTGATGAAGTAAGCCTTGATCTTGACATCCACTGTGAATATATAATCTATATATAAGCGTATTAAAGATGCAGAGGATCTTTAAGACGTAAGAATGACTTGTAGTGAGCAATCGTATGACCTAGTCCATAGGTTTGTTTTGAAAGAGATGTCAGAGTACATTCTTATATAGATAGCTGAGATCATTTTTCCTTCTTTTTTCTATGATCGCTGTACTACTCTTGCTTTGGATTGTTCCAAGCGTGGAGGTACGGAGTTTTTAATATTTTAATATTAATGAGTAATGCTTTCCCTAAGTTAACAAGCCACTATGCATCACTGATCAAGTCAAAGATGTTATTTATTTCAGCATAACCTATCCATGGTTATACTAGGAATGAACTTAAGTAAGGTCATGTGTTCCAAACATGTCTTAAATATCATGGTGCTAATTTCTTGTGTGCTTTGTAACCTGTTTGGAGTTAACACCTAATTGCATCTTCGATTGGAGAGTCAAATTAATTGCGTATCTGAGGCTCTGATTTGAGTGTATCAAGCATCCACTGAATATTCTAGCTGTACCAAGGTAACATCACACGGGTGAGTAAGAGATAAGCAAGCCACGTAGACATTTGCGTATGAGAGAAATCTTGCGTTCCATCACAGCCTGTACAAGTGGCTCCATTTGTCACTAGAGGAAGAATTTTATACTGCAAAGTCTTACATATATTTCGTCTTAGCCCTTTCCCTTCACTGATGTGTCTTTGCTTTTGACAGGAACGCATTTTGCTTATAATATATGGGTCATGAGTTGTCACAATTGAGTGGAACCCATATCGGTTAGATGGAAGCAATGCTAACCACCTGCACGATAACACGACAAGCGCCTGTGATATTCTGGAGCCATGGGCGCCAGTTTCTTTAGACCCCGGATGGATGGTGTCACCAAAACTTCGAATTCGCCTTCTAGGATTCTTTTCTAATCGTCACAGTGCCGCACAGTGACATGTCATTATGCCATGGAGCCCAACACAACAGTTGAGGACGAAAGAAAGAGACCTCATACAGGGAGGGGAGCATTGATCCATCGATCGCCAAGGAAAGCAACCTAACTCGATGAGTTACGTACGTGCCCGAGCAAACAGTGGGTAATTTTGTCGATATTTTAATTACTGGAAGTAACTTTGCTTGTGAGTGATCCTGCTTAAGAGATAAGTGCCTTTTCGAAGTGTAGAAATCAACATTTATGGATGCCGGTTGTGGACGAACTCTGGACTTTTTACCACGTTGCTGCTGGTCGCTGTCAAGATAGATAGGTGGTATACGGTAAAATTCTCGTCACTTGTAGCTAGGATAAGCAGAGGATTAATAACGGTGTCATTGTCCTGCGTCGTGTCTTGGCTTAATTTGCTACTTGTGTTCAGATTATTAATGAGTCTATGAAATCCCGGCATATTAGCAGGTTCTCGACATTTCGATTCTAGTCCTAAAAAATGTTTTTTCTGATGTTCCTAGTTCAGCTAGCTACTTTTAGGTGCCATTTGGCTGGCTCGTCTTTTCTCTTTTAGGCTTCAAAGTTAAGCTCTTAAGAGAAACTATGAAATCCGCGCTCTAAATCTGTAGTTTATTTTAGACTCGGTTTCATATTTTTAGTTTCTTTTTTGGCATCGAAGTCTAAACGGTTAGCTAGAAAATGTCTTTAAAAGTCTAAAAAAAACTAAAGTTGAGCCTGTCAAATCACAGATCAACTCTGATACTGTGCACCATGCGCTCTACCCCCTAGACCTCATCCAAGTTCTTTGTTGCTGGTAAGGCACGACCCGGCATGAACGATCGGAAGGCTTCCCTGATCTACATGGCAACAGACTAAAACACAGTTGGATAATTGGAAGCATGCACAATCTTTCTTGGATGATGTGGTCGACTAATGGCTCATAGTCCACATATCACGAGTTCAAATATCATAGAATTACACGGGTTCAAATGCTTTAGAATTGCATTAAAAATCCATACAAATGACTCACCCACTCAACCGTGGATGGAGACCAGCTGCTACGCCTTTGGGCTATGCGATGGTTTGTTTAGATGAGATACAGGTTAGCTGGGCACCATTGATACGATCCAACTTTACCTAGGTTTCGCGTCCTAATTGGAGTGTGATCCGGACTGCACTGCGCTACAGATCCCGGTATCGAACAGTATGATATCTGGGCTGACCTAAACCACGCCTCTTACCATCTGCTAGCTTAAATTAACAATGGCTGGATGCATGTTCTCTGATCTGTGCCACCCTGTATTGTCCCGTACTGTACTACCAGTAAGTGTGCTGTTCGATTCCCTCCCCTCTCGGGCTCGGGAATCTTGATCTGTCCAACATCTTTTATATCTATCCCTCTCTCTCTCCTTTCTTGTTCACTAGGCTTACAAAAATCGGCAAAAAAAAATCATTAAAAATAGGTCTTATCGGGCATCCGATTAGTGTATAAACCAATCTTACATATTTCGTTTTACTTTGATGTTCCTCCCATTTACACCGATTTCGGCTTATTTTAATTTGAATTTTTTTGTCCAAGCACTACCAAATTTTCTGAAAATCGATGCTATCAGACCCCGTAAAAATTCAAAACCAGTTTTGGTAACACCGTCTCTATCTCTTCCATTTAGGTATCGTTGCATTATGTCCATTCGAACAAAGAATGGATGGAAGAAAGAACAAGTTACAGAAAGAGAAAAGCAACCAATGAATGAACAGGGCAAGTTGTGTGACATCTCTATATGTTTGATCTTTCTCTACGTCTTCCTGGATTACATGATCTGGTATTCTGATAGCAACAACAAATAAGAGGGGGAGAGAATTTTGCATGCTGATGGAGAAGAGACTGCCTGAACAGACCTGGGTTTCGATCTACAGAAGCTATGTACACATCACCATCGGTTGATCATCTCCACGGATTCGACCGTACGTGTTCTGATCCGATCGAACGGTTTCCTTGTGAATTGTGATATATCGCTGCATGACAAGATCGATGCTCTATATGCTCACTCGCTCAAGGACTCGAATTCCCACCATTGAGAGCTGCTGCAGGTCTGCTCCGTGGACGACGGCCAGCTCGAGTGGAACTGGAACGACTGATGCTCCGCCGGCCCCGACGCCGTGAAGCAGGCGGCGGCGTGCGCTGGCTGAGACGCCGGGCGGAGGAAGAGGCCCGCGTCGTCGTCGCCGAAGTGGGAGAACTTGTCGCCGCCACCATTGGCCGAGTAGAGAGCGGCCCCGGCGTCGACGAACTCCTCCTTCAGGCCGGCGACGCCCGAGCGCGCGTCGTCCCTGGCGCCGCCGGCATCGGCATTATCGCCGTACTTCCCCCGCGGCTCCTGCAGCATCTCGGCCAGATTCTCCAGCTGCAAGAATTGAATCGATCATGCATTAGGGACGAATTGCGGCAAAGAACTCAGCACAGCGTCGTGATCGACGAACACATGGACATACTTGCTTGATGAGCGCGTGCTTCTCCTCCTTGAGGGACTCGTAGCTGCAGAGGAGGGCGTCATAGTCGTCGCGGAGGGCGGAGTACTCGCGCTCGAGCTGCTTGGACTTCCAGCGCGCGCGCTTGTTCTGGAACCAGATGGCGACCTGGCGCGGCTGCAGGCCGAGCTCCCGCGCCAGCTGCAGCTTCTGCCGCGGCTCAAGCTTGGTCTGCGTCGCGAACATGGACTCGAGCGACTTGATCTGCTCCTCGCTGAACCGCTTCTTCCTGTCCACGCCTTTCCCGCCCTTGCCACCCGGCACGTCCATCATCCACTCCCCGTCCTCCTCGCCCTCCATGATCACCAGCTCCCTCACTCTCGCACCGCGCCTGTCTGAAGCTCTCACCTGGGCATGCACGCACCTGGGTCGATGTGGAAGAAGGGGATGAATGGATCGCAGGGTAGCACGGCAGCTAGCTAGCTCGTCTGGCTAGTTGTTTAATCGGCCGGATGGCAACGGGGTGCCCAATGGAGCGCGGTGGCGTGCATGCGTAGCCTCTCTCTCTCTCTCTCTCTCTCTCTCTCTCTCTCTCTCTCTCTCTCTCTCTCTCTCTGGCTATACCTAGCTGCGTTGTTCCGCGCGGCCCCGCATGCCTCGCTCGGCGTCGCTGTCGCGGGGCAGGGCAGAGAAATCGGAGCACGCAGCGGCTTCTGATCCCTATCCCTCTCTCCAGCCAGAGCCAGCGCGCGCGGCGGGGTTACGCGTATATTTCGCGATTCGCGTGGCAGTTTTGGCCCCGTTCGATTCGATTTTTTTTGTTTAAGACTTATACTACGATTATAAACGTTTAAATAAAATGTCTTTTTAAAATAGGATCTATAAATCGATTGAAGTACACTATATTAACTTTAGATATATCGCTAAAATCGCATGTGGCTATCTCTATACTCTCTCGTACAAATAGACATAATTCAAAATTTATAAGCCATAAATCATAGCTGAAAATAGTACTTTCTTTTCCACTTATGCCTTATGGCTTATGCTTCAGTAACTAGCTTTTCAAACGATGAGTTTTTTCAAGATGTGGTTAACAGAAAAATTATTTTAAAAAATATATTGAGTTCAATTGTATCGGTCAAAATCGCATGTGCCTATTTTTCCTCTGGCCCCTCGTAAACAACCAGAATTTAAAATTTTAAACTATAAATCATAATTCATAATAATAATAAAAAAACCCACCAGCCCTTACTACGTGGTCTGCACGGCGCCGCGCGTCGCGTGCCACCTCGGCGCGCGGCTCGGTTTAACCGAGCGGTAGGTTGGTGCGGGAGAAGGGTGCGCGCGGGACGATGCATTAATAACGCTAGCGTCGCGTTCCTGCGTTGCGTGCGCGGGGTTGGTACGTTGGGGAAGATGAGGGGACGTGTCGGGCGGGCAGCGGCGCCGCGTCCCCCGGCCAGGCTAGCTCTCTCGGGGCGCGAGGGCGCGGTTGCACGGCGACGGCTGGGTACGTACCGTGGCGCGCGGTGGTGGCAATGGCATGGCGGCGGCGCCTCCCGCGCGCGCGCTGGCCTGGGTTTTGCCGGCGGCGCGGTGGATTCTGCCGGGTCGAGTTGCCAGTGTTAAAACTTTCGGTCACCAACGAAAGGAACGAACACCGAAATTTCGTTCGTTTCGTTCGGAATTTCAGACGAAAAAAAATCAAATCTTTGATGAAATTTAGTCAAAATTTTATTAAATTCGAACAAATTTTAAATAGAGATAAATTCGGCCAAATTTTAGCCGAATTTTAGCACACATGGCGATGTCTCGAAGACTTTCAGCTAATTAACGAAGAACGATGATATATATATTCTTCCCCGGTCGGTACGCACCTTATCCTGAACTGAACGATGGGACGGATAGATGGGATCGATAACAGATGGATTAGCAAAAAACTCTTCAGGGTGGTTAAATTCGGCAGGGATTTTAGCTCGTTTACGTTGTGGTCTTGCTTGCACATGTCACCCAGGTGTCCTGCTTTCCGATGCCGCTGGCGAGTTTTGTTTGGATGGTGTGATCGATCGCCCAGCAGCAAAGTTTGACGCACCTGGTCCTTTTAGGTCCACTAATCCCATCTTAAACTGTTGCTGATTGTTCGTTTGATTCCTTTCTGGTTGCTATCTTATCACGCCCCTCCCATTTTCGTGCCTTGGCAAGTTTCTTATCGTTGACTGGACAGGTTTTTGCCTTTCTTGTAATGTACTGGCCACTGCATATATAGAAAATTCTCCCTTAGGTGCGATGTTCTATTCCAATACTTGAGTTTTCTGTTCGTTTGGGTCTTAATTTTCTGTCATTTTGGACAGCTACGAAAACAAGGCGTCCCGTTTACGTTGGCTTTATGTATTGCTTGAACCGGAAGATGGCATTTCGAACAGGAATATCGGTAATTACGTACAAGTGTAGGAGGAGTAAACGGCAGCTAGCATTTCAATGTGCTTCCACGCAGCACACAAAATCTCGATGTTAATGACACTCGTTGGCTCGTTGCTTAGAGAAGAGCATCTTAGCATTAAAAAAAAAAGAGTTAGAGAAGAGCATCCTGAATCCCCTTAGTAACTGAGGATAGGAATCCATGCAGTCAGACAAGCCTGACCACGATCGTCCATTTCAGATATAATCCAAATCCAATGCTCGTGGAATTAATCCAGGATTCATCAAAGAAAGACACCACATTTTTAGCCAGAAAGAGAGGGGGGAAAATGGAAACCTCGATCCAGGAACCGAACCAGAACCAAACTGTTCATGGGCCATTGACATCCCCTGGCTGGTGATCACGCACGGCGGCATGGATGAGCAGTGATGAAACGAGAGGCGAGGAATCGGCCAGCAACACGTAGTCACGTACAGGTACATCAGCCATGAGAGTAAGTGCGGAATCGACAAAGGTCCCGATGCACTGTGGCACCGTCTCGTCGGTTGTCTCCATCAACAGTGTGTGGATTTGGCCTGCCTCGCCCTGTCCTTCCTTTCTCTTTGCTTTTATTCACTCCCCCATTGGCCATGGCCACCTCCAGTCCCTCATGCTGCTGTTTTACTCGAGACGTAGCCGTAGCCCCTCTCCTCCTTTTGCTTTCGTCTGTGTGCTGCAGCCTACAGTGCACGCCGCTGAGCCGGAGTTGCGTGAAGGTTACAACACCACCGCCATTGGCTGGGCATTAGCTCCTACACCGTGCTGAGGTGCCTACCACTGGCAGTGGGCCCTCCGTTCCATGCTGCTCATCGTAGCATCCGATGTCTGCTGCTCCTTTCTGCGTTGTATGTAACTGTGATAGGAACAGGAACTGCGAGCACAGGATGCCCTTTACTGAATCTATGCTAGATTCAGGCATTTGTAAGAGCAATGCGTAGCCCTGTTTGAAACTCTTTCAGAAATTTACAGCAGGCAGTTCAATAGCCGCAAAAATGGGGAAAATTTTCCGCCTTTGAATAGCCCCAATAGTATGATGGAGATTTACTGTGCTGTAGACGATTGATGTGCGAAGATTTTAGGAAGGTAGAGGTTACGCAGGCAGAGCCGCAGACGAGCGACCTCGCTGCACGTACGTCTTGATCCTTCCAGACAGGAGTGTATATATGGTTCGTTCGACCAGGACAAGTCTGGGAATGAATAGGAGCTAGCATGCACGTCCTACCCTAATTGGCAGTTCTAAGCTCCATCCATGGGTAGGTTGTATTGACTAGTGAACCTCTATCACTGGAAAGATGCGTAGCCCTCATGCGTATTCTTAAAAAAAAGTTCTAACACCTTCTTGTTAAATTAGTAGCTCATCGAAGTGATGAAGAGCGTGCATGCGATCTACCAGTGAAGCTAAGGCCACGTTTGGAACCAAGGATTTGTTTCCCGATTCTTAGAACTATTTCTATTAAAATTCATGTGTTACAGACGGGTTCATAGCTGAATCGAAGCCCCAGACGGTGCCGTATACTACTCCCACTCAGCTTGAACCTGGGCTATAAGCCTATAACAGATTGTTTCCAAGATCACAGTACCGGTGATAACATTGTGCACGCCCGTACCGGTGTATTCTGAGTAACAAGATCACAGTGCCATATACTTGCATCGTGCGAAATCTGAAACCTCCATGGACAACGCCCAACGCTGACCAACTGAACACTAGTTCCTTACACTGATGAACCCAGCGTTAGTTTCTTACTAGCAGTCTATCGGATCGGAAGAGCATGGAGATTTACTTTGCTTTGCTCCGAGAAATGGTGCTACAAAGTACAAACAATTAAATTAACATGGAAGGACGAGACTTGCTCGTACGAAATCCTTCTGGTCGCTCGCGTGTCATGATCAGGCACTGTTCATCGATCTATGATCCATTACCTGACGCTTGACGGGAACTTGACAGGGAGATCCCTGGTTCGTGAGTGTTAATACTCCATTGAACGAAGCGAGCAGCTTAATTTTTTCTCTCTCAAGAAAACAGTTTGAGGAAGATTTGTTCTGTCTCGTCTTTTGGTCCCGTTTTTTTTAGACGGCTGGTTATAGCCTTTGATCATGCCTTATTAGACTAATTAACAGAAAACATTGATTGCTCTGAAAACCCAACAAAACATGTTTAAAGAATTGCCTAGGTATTATCCAGATATTTTCTTCCTAACTATCATCCAAATTTATGACACTTGAATTAGAGATCAAAGGACCCTTTGTTTTTGAAGAAAGAAGATTTTTTTCAAGGGGGAGAGGGAAGAATTCATAGTCATTGGATCTCTAATTCAACAGTCCTAAATCTAGATGATAATTAGAAAGAAAACATCCAAATAATGTTCAACAAAACCGCATGTTTAAATGCTTTGGTGAAGGAGTGCGACTGAAGCGGGCCAAGACGACAGCTCCGTTCGTAGGTTGTGACACATCGGCCCCTGTAGAATTAGGTCCATGATGACCCATATGTGTGTGTGCACATGAGGGTATGGATTAGTCCCACCTTGCTAGTTTAGCTTGAGAAGTATTAACATATAAGGCTATGTCTTCCAATGGTAGCAATCCCTGGTTAACTATTTTGCTCGAAGCGAGGACGAAAGTGCAAGCGGGTTGCTATGTGTGCGTGGCCTATCTGGAATGGGGTTAGGCCTAAGCCGGTTTGGACCCTAGGGTGTTACAAATGGTATCAGAGCCGACCCTCGTGGTTACACGGGCGTGTACGGGTTAGGGGCTTGGGCATATGACGCATGACGCGTGTGGGCCCGGAGTGTACACACGGTATGGTATATGTGCCAGCACTGGACGCACGGACGTGTGCCAAGAGGGGAGGTCCTTGTCATTTGCCCCAGTGTGGGTATGTTGGGCCGACGAGAACGTCGGGTCCTTTGAGGGGGTGTATGTGACACCTCGGCCCCTGTAGAATTAGGCCCATGATGGCCCATATGTGTGTGTGCACATGAGGGTATGGGTTAGTCCCACCTCGTTAGTTTAGCTTGATAAGTCTAACATATAAGGCTAGGGTTTCCAATGGTAGCAACCCTCGATTAACCGTTTTGCGCGAAGCGAGGACAAAAGTGCAAGCGGGTTGCTACGTATGTATGACCTATCTAGAATGGGGTTAAACCTAAGTCGGTTTGGACCCTAGGGCGTTACATAGGTACGCCTCGAAAACATTTTTGTAGGCCGTACAGGTCCCAACCATGATATATATAAACAGGCCAAGTTGGGCTTCACAGGGGCTGACATGTGGGCCACGATAGAAAACTGGCCGTCTCCCTTTCTTTTTTTTTCTTTCTTTTGAGACGAACTGCCCTCTCCTTTTGTTATCATGTCAACCTCTTCTCTTGTTTTGTTTTCTTCTTCGCTCGCAAAAGGTTCAGCGACAACGACAATGGCAATGGAGAAGAGAAGCGGCAAGATTTGATCTTGTGAAACGTTTGAACTGATGGAGACAAAAATTGAGAAGCCTAAGCTTGCTAATATAAATAATATATGGGTTTTGTTAAATATTATCCGGATGTTTTTTCTTAACCATCATCCAGATTTAGAATTGTTAGATTAGAGATCCAATTGCTATGAATTCTCTCCCTCTCCCTTGAATTCTACCCCTCCCCCTTGAAAAAATCTCCCCCCTTCAAAAACAAGAGTCCCCGATCTCTAATCCAAAGATCACAAATTTAGATAATAATTAGGAAGAAAACATTCATACGATATCTAGACACCATCCCAATTAGGACCACCTGGTCACAATTAGCAAGCCACCAACGCCGCCAAGCAGACAAAGACTAATCGCCAACCGAACTAAACCATGCAATGCAATGCATGCTATAAACAGGCGCAATCGTCGGCCATACACTGCACGGCCGTTGGTACTCGCAAGTTGCATGTCGTGTCGTGTCAGGCCGCGTAGGTCATGGATGTTGTTCGCGGCCGGCGCCGCCCTGTCCCTGACCCTCTCGTCGCCGCTTCTCCTGTTCCTCCTATGCCTCTCCGCCTCGCCGGCCGCCGCCGCCGCAGTTGCAGAATGCAGGCTCCATCGGCCTCGTCGGCATCAACGGCTGCTCCAAGAACCGCACCTTCTTCTTGCCTGCACCGGACCGGCCAACGGAATAGGCTTACGTGTCACTCGTAGAACTATGAAGGAATCAGCGCTGTATGTGTTTGCGGTTACCGCGAGAGGGCGAGGCTGCAGGCGGGCGGGTCCGGGCAGCCGGCGCCGCCGTGCCGCAGAAGGGCGGCGACCAGCAGGTGGGTGCAGCCGGGGAGGGTGAGGGAGGGCGGTAATGGCTGCGCCGAGGCGAGACATGGTTGTGTCATGCGGTGGCTAGCTAGCCACTGACTGCCAACTCTATGATCTCCTCTCTGCTGCAGAACAGCAAGAGAGCTAGCTGCTGCCGCCGTCTGCAGCGTGCAGAGGCTAGCGTTTGTGTGGGATATCCCGTGGTTATGCCTCTGCCCCCACCGGCTAGGCTGGAAAGGGACTCGCCGTGTGTGTGCGTGCGTGAGTCGCACGCGTTTGGAGCCCGTCCCGGCAGCGCGGCGCGGCGCGGCGCGGCAGCCGGCACGCTTTTGTGCAGGAACCGGGCTCCCTCCGTCCCGGACGAGCCGGTGAGGGGGGGCAGTGGCAATCTTACGTTGTAAAAATTCTTTGATGAATGAATGGTAGATGGTATCACTCAATGCAGCAACACCGGCTGACGAGCATTGGCAGATGCCAGATGATGGTATACATATGCCATGCCATCTCCCTTACCGAGTTCAGCTGTACCGGTTAAAATTGCATACGATTTTTCTCTCTACGTACTGTCCCTCACAAACAGCTAGAATTTAAAAATCATAAGTCAATAGCCATAACAACCCACCCATATATAGGCTATGCAGCAGTTGGCATTGTCAAAATTAATCTCACTCGCTAGCCGATTCTTAGTTAACATACTATTGCCAACTAGGTGGATCAAGCCCTCTCAAAAGAAGGGGAAAGGTCTACAATCTTTTAAAACTTAGAGCAACTAGAACGAGACGCGCGCTGTGCCGGACAAGAAAATATTTGAAGGAACGATAAAACTCATTAGTTCACTAGTATAAGTTTGGCACCAATAGACTTTGTGCGGCAGTAGTTTCATGATGATTGCTCACAACATCCTAATTCCAACTAAGGTGGTGACGTGCATTAGTTTAACAATAATTTTTTGTGATGGAGAAAAAGCTTTCAACTACGTGCATAACAATGAGCCTGCTCGTTGATGTGTGCCTAGATCAATTAACCCTTTCTGTAGATATTAATAGACGCACGGTTTGCACCAGAGCCTTACTAAAAGATATAATCAAATTATTAAGTTGTTAACAGGTCAAGCTTTTTGGGCTAAGGCATGAGCAAATATTTGGGTGCTTGGAAGCATCAAACGCTTGTGTTGAACATGTCAACTTGGGTAAAAAATTATATAAAAAAATACCCCACTGTGATTAATATGAGAATGTACATAGTTTTTTTTAGCATGATTCAAGTCAACAATCAATGGAATTTGACAAAAGGAAAAAAAATTAATCACAGAGACATACCTAATGGTGATGGAATGATTATCTACAGTTAGAGTCTTTAGCTAACTAAAATTAGTTTTTGACACAAAGGATTGAAAACAAGGTATTTCATACTTTCAAAAATAGTAAAAAAATTCAATGTGGCCTTTAACCAAATAATTTCATTTGGAAATCTATAAAAGATAACTTGATCTTATGATCATTTGAGTTCAAATATTTGGTACATGAATTCTAGCTTAAAATTTTAGATACTTTACATTTTATATTCTATTTAAAGAAATGAGAATTTATTTCTAGTGTTCAAAAAATCAATTTATACATTAAATTCAACTTTTACAAATTGAAGTTTCAATATTATTTTTATTTATGCTAATAAATCAAGTAAAATGTTTTAGATTTTTGAATAAAAATAATGTATTTATATTTTTAGATTTTAGGTTAGACCTATATGAAAGTGTTGTAAATTTGCAACTTCTTAGTTGCACTTTGCTTAACATTCTTGTTATAAACATTTTTCCTATTTATATTGTATTCTACATAACATGGAAAGCAATAGATTATTTTCATATATTAGAGATAAGTTTCCTATTATTAAATATTATTTTTCTCAATATAGAGATATGTTTCTTAGGGATCAAGTTTAGCCATCTCTACAAAAAGAACAGCATTATATCTATTATCATTAAACAAGGAAATAAATAAATTTCTTTAGTCTTCCTCTCTTCTTCAATAAGCCTCAAAACCATAGCGACGACATGATCAGCCTGATCAAGGACGAGTGCTCTACTCTCGGTCGCGTACCACAACAAAGGACATGACTGCATCTTCTATGATAAAAAGACAGCTTCCCAGAGTAAGAGACTTCAGATTCTTGGCATCTTGTGCAAGCGCTCGTAGCGACGCCTCAGTGATGGACAAACCACCTTCAACATGGAGTGAGTTCAAGTTGGTGCGCTGTTTAGCAACCTCAGAAATGCCATCATCACTGAGGCTGGGCTGGATCAGCATGAGATTTTGTAATGCAGGACAATTTGAAGCGATGATCCTTGCAGCTTTGTCAGTGAGTGATAGGCAGTGGTCCAGACAAACCAACTTCAGGTTACGGCAGACGCTGGTTACGAAGTCAATACCATTATGGGTGAGCTGTGGAATGCCAGGCCCAACAACACCATGCAGCGCACAACGAAGATCAAGATCAGTCACCACATCCCTTGAGCATATGTCAACAACAGCTGCCGCGAGCTTGGAATCAACAACGTCAGGTCCAGACAGGTGCAGGCAAGGATGAACAACTTGATGAACACTGAAGGGGGCCCAAAAGTTTGGCTGCAGGGAGACTAAGAGTTTGGCGCATTTCCAACAGACAGCAGTACATGATTGTCGGTCTTCTGGGTCTTCCACGTGTTTGAATATTTCAGCTGTGCAACCTTCTGGTAGGCTGTTTATCAAATCCTTGGGCAGAGCTCTCGAGTCATCCATGGAAGGACCTGGTTGCACCTTCTCACAAGTTTGATATGTAGTTTTGAGTCTTTTGACAGAGCTCGATTGCTTCATGTCTCCTCCACTGCAAAGAAATCAGATAAGCCTTAGGCACACAAAGAATCTATGGAATGATCAATACCTGATCTGAGAGCAATTCAATAACATGTAGAGAACTTGGTAAAATCAGTACTATAGATATGACCATATTGCCATATAGTTATTTACTAAATATGGATGCAGCATGAAAAATGAACAAAAGATAGTCTACATACACAGAAGTTACAATTTCAATCTCCAAAACATATACATATTCAAAATACTGGTTTCAATCCTATTCAACCATCCTAAAAGGAAGATTATTTTTTGCGTAAGTATCATGTATTACTTACTGCAAACCCAGACTGTTTCCATATGTGTGTCCGTATCAAAATACAACAAAAATCTGGACTTCATAGATCATGTTTCACTGAGCGTACCTAAGCAAGCAAAAATAAATCAGCATACGGATGTTTCAAGGAACTACACCACTGTCTACGTAAAATACACAGATAGTGCACTCTGTCATTGTTGACTTTTCACACAGATAGTGCACTCTGTCATTGTTGACTTTTCACGGTCTCCAAGGCACAACTTTGACCAATGATTTTTATCATCTTACTATTTTGGCAAGAAAAATGAAGTGTAATACTATGAAAGCACTTCTAATGACAAATATATTGGTGTCATTTTCATGTGGCCTATCTAGATGTTTTCAATATATTAGTTGTGAAAGGTTAAAAAGTTTGATCGCATGCATGATGCATCACACAAATAAAGTTGTCAAGCTTTGCAAGGTCCCCTTCTCAGAACAGCAGCAAGTCAACACCAGGTCAAATTCTCCAATTACGGTAATATACCATAAACAATCATCCTTTAGGAGCTATATTATCCCTCTAGGGGAGCTAGTATAGTTGGCCATAAGGTTCTTAGCAAAGGGCTTCCATACTCATGTAAGAATCTTTCTTGTATTTGTTGTTGGGGTGGGCTGCACCATCTGGTGGTCTCACGTTCCTCCAGGAGCCCCAATGGTCCCTACATTTAGTGAAATTCATGATTATTCCTAGTGATTTAAAATGTGAAACAACGGGAGCACTTGTTTTGAACATCACAGTCCAAGTAGCAACCTGGGGATTAGTGTTAAATATCAAATTTAACAATACATTTGGATCCCAAACTTCATAATGATAACTCGACAGCACAATCAGAAATGTTCACAATCCGAGCTGGCGGCAGCCGGATCCGGGCCTGGCGGCGACCGCGCGGCAACGGCTGGGAGGTGGCCGCCCCCAGAGTGGAGCACACTCCTCCCTTGGGCGACGGTGGCGCGCGGCGGCCGGTGACTGGCGGCGGCTAGAGTTACGTTCAAAACCTAGACTCTGATACCATGTTAATATAAAGGAAACTTGTTATATTGCAATAGCCCATAGGGCATATATAAAGTACAAGAGAGACACAAGGATCTAAACTCTAGACAATAGGAAATGACTTAAATTAAAGACAGCCATTGTAAACCATATAGAAAGTTATTCTGCCGATTATAATAAAAATGAAGATTAAATTGCAAAGCAACCTAGCAAAACAAGAACTGGTCACACTGATTATGCCGATTATCTGAAATGATCGAACTTCCATAGTCTTACTCTAGCTGGGTGACGGGAAAGGGGGTTTTTAGGTGGTGTGGTAGCAGAGGGAGTGAGTGTGCACATTAAAAGTAGGGTGAAGGTGGGGCATTAAAAGAGGGGGAAGGGGCGGCAGCAAATACAACTTAGGCTAAAAGCATTGCGACCCTCAAATAGATGATTTACACAACAATCGGGTATGGTAATAAAAGTAAGATGATATTTTTTTGGCCCATTGCTTGCATTGGGACCAAGATGCAAAACGTTCTGAACGAGTAAATCTACACAATTGAAGGGCAAATAAAGGGATGCTTTTATATGATAAATTGCAGGAGACGTACCTATACCATTAACATCTTGCATATGTGTCCAGATGGTTTTAATTGTGTTCAAGATACACCTGTAATTTGGATTTGTTGTCCTTAGGACTCCTCACAATAACAAACTGGTTGCTCGCCACTTCATTGTGAATGTCAATCGACTTGGAGTAGTAGCAAAAGCAACATTAATGCTAATTTCAATTGTCTTCTGGCACCCTTTGTAAGGACATTCATTACTAAGAACATTTACTAATGTTTTAATCAGTCTTCCAATCTAAATTTGTCAAAATTAGCGTTGAACCAATCTAGGGTTCATGTGAACAAGTTATGAAGACCACAAGTACATCTCGGGCAAAATTCAAATCACAAATTTAGCTTTGAAAAAGTTTAAAGGTACAAGTATGCTTTAGCATTTCTTGCGTTATCAAACATGTATAATCAAGACATACACTGATACACCTCACTGAAATTGTAACTATCTGGGGGAATCAAGTAACAAGCAACGGAAGCCATATGTAAAGTGTGACTTGACTGTGTGCTAACATCGGAAATAGAAAACATATCATCATTAATATTCCAAATTATTACTAAAATGAACAAATGTAATAAACATAATTCAATCTCCTCGAAATCCCTACATCTTGTGACTCTTGTCTTTCTTAAAAACATATGATTAGTATGTGTATTAATTCTCCATTATGCTTGTACATAGGTAGATAATATTTTCTGCTGTTGTTGTAGATATTATTTTCTGCCGTTGTTACATAAAGACAACTGTGATGTGGCTATGTGCCTATGTTGAAAAAAAATGCTATTATAGTATACAACTGAAGCTCGAATGGTTAAAACAGGAGGAAAAAATAACAAAGGGATATCATGTATCTTTGCTCCTCAGGTATTTCCACTTCAAGATGAGCAGATGTCACTACTACTGTATGCAGGTGTGAAGAATACGCATTAAATTTTACAAAAATAAACAGAATTATTATCATCTCTTCAGAAATAACAAGCACAAAAGTTGGTTTATCAGAGGACTATGACATAAATAACCTTCTGGAACAATAGCAACAAATTTAGTGTCTTGCCCTATCTAGTATTGAACAGAGAAACCAGACAGTAAGAAATTTAATCTCACAAAATACATGTAGCCTGTAGCAGGGGCGGATGCAGTATAGGGAGAGTGTACAGATGTACACCCAATTTTTTTTAAAAAAATCTAGTATATAATAGGTATATTGGGTGTATATACTACTAACTGGACTCAATACTGTGCATTTCAACCTCCGCTTGATTTCAACCCATCCCACATACTCCCTCTCCCATTCACACCCCTATGTGCGTGTGGCCCAACTGGCAACATCTTGGCCCAAGGTCCAAGCAGAAGCAACACCCCAAGTGGTATGTGGACTGTGGCCAAGTCCAAGTCATCAGCCAGCTCTAAGCCCCTAACTCTGTCACTCTCTTGATCTCTCCGTGATGGCGGCGCACGAGCACAAGGCAGCTGGGCAGGCCGGCAGGGAGCATGCAGCAGCGAACAGCGGCCGACGGGGCATGGAGCGGCAAGCAGCACAATCCCGCGCCAGGGAGTGACACGCAATGCAGGGGAGCCCAGAGCCAAGGTCGGGGGTCCAGCCATGTGGCCGCGGCGAGCCAGGGGTAGAGGGTATGGAGGCGGTGGGACAAGGAGCATGCGGCAGCGACCGGCATGGTATGGAGAGATGCGAAAACATCAAGCAGCAGCTGAGCATTCAGCAGCAACATAGGTGCATGTAATTTTCTTAATTATTTTTAATTCCTCTAAATTATTTGGGATGTTGTTTGTAGTATGAACAATATATACTTTGTTTTTTTGCTATTGTGAACCTTTATATTTTACATTGAACAATATTTTTATAACTCCGAACACCCATTCTAGAAATCCTAGATCCGCCACTAGCCTGTAGGCAACATTATGGTGTAGTTCTGAGTTTTCAGCCTTTCACCATGTGAAATGTGTAAAACCACCAATGGCACAAATCCCATGAATTTTTTGTACGGATAACCCATTTTTTATTCGAAAATACAGAAATATACCCGCGACAAATTTTTTTACACAAATAGGCTCCAGTCGCCCAACCATTGGGCGACTATAGTTTATCGCCCAACCAAAAAGCGACTTATGAAGAATCTGGTAACCGTTGGGCGATTAAATGCGATCGCCTCCCCGTTGGGCGATATAGATTGAGTCGCCCAACGGGGGGGCGATATGGATTGAGTCGCCCAACGGGGGGGCGACTTCATGTGAATACAGCCCGACGGCCAGGGCCTCTTTTCTTCCCCACGCCTGCTCGCCAATCTACTCTCGGCCGCAGAAATAATTTTCTATACGAAAAGAAGAGATAATAGCATTGTTTGAATTTAAATGAACTTTATAATATAACGCAGTAACATGCTGCGTATTTATCCATTACATGCATGACATACACCCCTCACTCCCCACCCTAAGGTGCTCCGTCACCGCGCCCGCGTCCTGCCATACGGCCCCGCTTGGCCGTCCTCCGGTGCAACGGATTACGAGGCGGGTGACGAGGGTCCGAAAAAGTAAAACGATCAGGTGGTGCACGCGTGAGTGATCGCTTCTGATATTTTTGTACGTACTTACTATTGTGATCGCAAGTACTTACATTACGCGTGCACCACCTGATCGTTTTACTTTTTCGGACCCTCGTCACCCGCCTCGTAATCTGTTGCACCGGAGGACGGCCAAGCGGGGCTGTATGGCAGGACGCGGGCGCGGTGACGGAGCACCTTAGAGTGGGGAGTGAGGGGTGTATGTCATGCATGTAATGGATAAATACGCGGCATGTTACTGCGTTATATTATAAAGTTCATTTAAATTCAAACAATGCTATTATCTCTTCTTTTCGTATAGAAAATTATTTCTGCGGCCGAGAGTAGATTGGCGAGCAGGCGTGGGGAAGAAAAGAGGCCCTGGCCGTCGGGCTGTATTCACATGAAGTCGCCCCCCCCCGTTGGGCGACTCAATCCATATCGCCCCCCCCCCCCCCCCCCCCCCCGTTGGGCGACTCAATCTATATCACCCAACGGGGAGGCGATCGCATTTAATCGCCCAACGGTTACCAGATTCTTCATAAGTCGCTTTTTGGTTGGGCGATAAACTCTAGTCGCCCAATGGTTGGGCGACTGGAGCCTATTTGTGCAAAAAAAATTGTCGCGGGTATATTTCTGTATTTTCGAATAAAAAATGGGTTATCCGTACAAAAATTTCCAAATCCCATAATACTACATTTACATGTTATTTTTGTCAGTAAGGGTAAGCAATTATGACATGTGATTTGAAACTTTACCACACAAGAGTGACTCAAGTCGTTCAAATTGTCAAAGCAATGACATGAATGGCAACAACATTGTATCTTCAGCATGACGTAGGAACTGAAATGAATTGTCAGGCCATATCTCTAAGCATAAATATGCAATATAAAATGTAGTGCCAAAAACTGACGGTGCCTAGATTTTTCCAAACAGTCAAGCTGGTGATATTATTGACAATAAGTTTGCATCTTCAGCATAAGAACATGGAAACCAAAATGAATCATCACCAATTTTTCATATAGCAACGAAGGCTCATGCATTAGAAGACAATGGTATCTTGAACAACATTCAACAAAATTTCCATGTTGCGAAATCCATCAGTCAGAAATTTAACGCCTGCTCAGTTTCAAGTTTAATCTATAAGGAGTGAATTAGGAAGATCAAGCTGTCAATCATAATCCTAAAACCTAATGGCATCCAGTCAAGAACAAAGATCAATGCACAGAAATGCTAGATTCAACCATAACACGGTATGACAGTAACAACGAACGAAACTTATTAAAATTCAAGTGGTCACTACTTGGGCATTTTTCATTTACAATACAATGACCCAGATAACAAAAAAAAATGATTCATTTCATCCATAGCAGCTCATTGGCCAAAGTTGTACCATGGCAGTTCGATTCGATAGTACATATCTGGCAGACTAACACAATATGAGGGAACAACTAAGTAAAACACAAGCCCGCGCAGGCGCGGGGAGTGGAGCTAACGGAAACGGCAAGAGTAGCAGCAATCGATAGGGGGTAAAACCCTAGGTAGCCTGACGAACCGAGGGGAGCTCGCGCAGCTCAGATGAGCTTGAAGGGGAGCGGCCACGGGGTGGAGCGGGGCACCTCGACGCGGTCCTTGATGCGCTCGATCTTCTTCTCCCGCTTGGGCCGCGCGTTGCCGTAGGAGCCCTTGAACCGCTTCCCGCGCTTGGTCTTCTTGTCCCCGCGCCCGCACGTCACCGCCTCCGCCTCCGCCTCCGCCTGCGCCACGAAGACGGGAGGGCGCGCCGGAGCAAGGCGCCGCACGAACGCCGCCGCCGCCGCCAGCCGCATCGCCATGTCGCCGATCTCGGTGTGAAACCGCAGGGCCGCCCGCTTGAACCGTCCGAGAGGAGCAGCGAAGCGAAGTGAGAAGGGTTTCAGGGCCCGGGAGGAGTTAAACGAAAGCCCAGTTGCCTCTTCTCGGCCCAATTGACTCTGGTAGGCCATTAGCCATGCGTTGGACTACATTCCAACTGCTTAATAACTTCACTAGGTTTTCCAGATTTTCATTGCATGATATATATTTGGTACGCTTCATCAAGTTTCAAATTTCAAGTTCCAGATTTCAACAAGCTTAACGTTTAAAGACCCAAGTTTCAACGAAGTTTCGTAAATTTTAAGTTTCTAAAAGCTATATTTTAGCAAATTTCAACTAGTTTCAGATTGAAAATGACATATTTCAGCAAGTTTTAACTAGTTTCCATATCTGAAAATACCATGTTTCCTAAGATTTCAACAGATTATAAGTTTGAAAATGCTTTATTTCAGTATGTTTCAACAAAATTCGATGATGCTTCAAGTTTCAGATAAAAATTTATGTAAGTCTCATAAAAGTTTAAAAATATATAGAGCGAGTTTCATGCAGTTTCAAGAAAAGTTGCATTCATGTTTTAGCAAGTTTCAAAAAATATTTCAAACGACTTTCAAAAGGTTTCGATATCTTTCAACAAATTCCAATAGGTTTCCAATATGAAACTATATGTTTCATCTAGTTTCAAATATAAAACTTGTTTGAAAAAGAGGTTCAGAAGAATTTCAACCCAGTTTCAAAAGACAAACTTCAAAGTTTCAGAGTGCGTTTACACGTTTCATCAAGTTTCATAACGGGTTTCATACTGTTTCAAAATATTTCAAATAAATTTCATTGGGTTTCAAATTTGATAGTATAGAAGTTTCATAACGTTTCATTTGCATAATATATTTTTTAACAAGCTCTTGATTTCAGAAAGGCTTTAGTAATCTTCAAGTTCAAAACCCAAGTTTCAGCAAAGTTTCAATAAGAAAACAATAAAATACCATGTTTTAGTAAGTTTTAACTAGTTTCAAGTTTGAAAATGCCAAGTTTCAGCTAGTTTCAAACAAGTTGAATGCACACTTCTAGTTTCAAATCAAACTTCATGCATGTTATGTAAAAGTTTCAAAAATTAGTGCAAGTTTCACATAATTCCAAGCAAAGTTCCGTTCATCTTTCGGAAAGTTTCAAAGAATTTTTACAAGTTTTAACAAAAAAAAAATCAACAATTCAATATAAATCAAGCGTGAGTTTCACATAGATTAGAGCAAATCCACATAAAATCAAATTAAGAGGCAAGAAGATAAGGAATAGAGCACCAAATCCACCAAAAAATCAATGGCATCATGTGTCAAACATAGCAAAACTAAGACAAAATCATAGAGGAATCTAGGGGAGGAGGAGAAGAACACACGTAAGAACCGATAGCAATATACGGATGAACACGACAATGAGGCGAACTGACCTTGTAGCAGTATAAATAGGGGCAACAAACAACGATTTGAGGCGACGGTAGCAAGGTACTGTGCATGTGTAGGAGAGAGAGGGGGGGACATTGGAGGTGGTGATGTAGCAATAAATGGGAGGAGAAAGAGTTGGATGAAAGAGAGAGGGAGGAGTGGAGTAGCCATGGAGAAGAGGAAGGGAGCAACACATAGGATAAGAAGAAGAATGGAAGGAAAGAGGGGTGGTGGTCCAACGGTGAGATGCTATCCTGTTACATCGCGAGTAAATGCTATATCATTTTTCTAGCTTTTCCGATTTCAAAAAACACGTCGATTTTCTCCACGGTTTTGATTTTTAAAAAACTCTCCATGAATTTTTTTTTCTTTGTGATTTTAACCTCTAATTTATATTCTGATAGGAAAATCGTTTCCCTATATTTTAAGACATTAAGAACTCAACTATCATGTTGGGCATTCTGTTCTATTATTTTCATGAGCTATAGTACACTACTCTCTGTATTGTTATCCAAGATACAACTTTGATCATGGATTTCTATTGTAATATATTTATAAAATATAATAAAATTATAATATTATGAAAGTATTTTTCAAGATAAATCTATACATATGATTTTCATGCATCTAATTTAAATATTTTAAAAGGTATTTATGATTAAAGTTTCAAAAGTTTGATTGCACTTATATCCAAAATGGCATGCATTCATGACAGGAGGAAGTACACTTGTACTAAAATTGACAAGAGAAAATGGTACCCCTGAAAAGTTGTCATTAAAAGCAGTTTGATGAACAGAGAAGACAACACAACGAAATCTACCAAATAGGCTTCGGCCATTTTTGAAGTTAGAGCATAACATCAACCAATTCGCGACAAGTATTGCCCAACTGTAACAGTTGACAACAGATGAAAGGAAATGATCCATCAGTAGGCTACCGACCAAGTGCAGTACAAAGTACACTACACAACCCATATTGGGGTCAAAAGTCAGTGGTGTAGCTAGCATCAAATTTTTGTGGGGTTAATCTCTTCAAAATCTCTAACTTTTTGTGAATTTATATATAATCTATTATATTATTAAAGCAGAAGTCAAAAAAGTCATCACGTTCGCTCTCAAGGGGTAGAAATTACCGCATTAATCGGAGAAAAAGGAAAAAGATCTATACCGTCAATTGATATGGATCCATATTATAATGGTTGAGATGTATCTAGATTAATATCCTTCACACATTGTATTGATTAACAATTTGTAAATACTCACTGTTTTGAGTTTATGTATTTCCTCTTTGATTTTGCTTGAGGTGTGGTTACATCATATCCGATAAGATTTAATAGCACAAAGATCCAAAGGCAATGGTTCCATCAATAATTATGTGAGATTGAAGACACGAAGTTGTGTCATCAGAAAGAGGGAGTTGTCGCACATGATGAGAAGGATGGTGTCTAGAGCAGATCGCTGGCCGGAGCAGCCATCGAAGGCCACAATGGCAGCATGTTGGCGGTACCCGCTGCAGCTTTGGGGAGCTTCTGTTAAGTCGAGGTGGTGACGTATTGTAGTTCTGATCTAGAGTTGGTAGGGAGTCGAGCATATCACGGTGAGTGGCAGAGATGAGATTGTGGCTGCAGTGGAGGCGCGAGAATCAAACTGGTGACAAAGAATAGAGATGGAGCAGAAGAAGCTATAATTCAGCGAACGGGCTATGGTGGCCGCATCGATGGAGGCGGCCGGAGATGAAGAAGAGACTATCGTCATCAGTGATGGTGGCCATTTGTGAAGGATGAACTGTTACATCAAAGGTATACACAAGGCGCGGGTGCCAGGGCCACCACAACCGCCGCTTAAGAGACCGGCACAACAGCCGTGCCTGTGGGAGGATGAGAAGGTTGTGCTGGAATTCTGGGAATTAAAGGCTTTCGAGGCAGATGCACCACGTACAGTACAACATGCATAGCTATTGTATTACAAGATGCATGCAATGTGAGCTAATAGAATTAAAAAAACAAAGTTGATTAGTCAGGGATCAGTTGTCCATGCAAGGGCCAGCAGAACATATGCATGTGCAAGAGGGGGCGTAGACAGCATTGTCCATGCCATGCATGCATTCTGGAGTAATACGAGATGTACTACTTACATATTCAATTGCAGGTTTTGCGGCAGACTACACAAATCATGCAAGCTGGGCAGAAAACACAAGTAGCTAGCAAACTAATCTACTATTGTGTAACCATGTAAGTACAACAAGTATTAGTGCATGATTTGCGATTAGCCCTATTATTAGGGGAAAATACACATTCATTTTTTCCCATTGAGAAGCATGATCATTTTTTCTCTACAATTTTATAGGAGAATTACAAGTCCAATATACACAAATTTCCATAAAACTATACAATTCTAATTTATATTTGTTAATTTGGGATAAATATTAGTAAAGTTTAAAAGTATAGCGTAAATAAAAATAAAATTAAATTTGTATCAATTTCATTGAAGTAGTTATTTTGAGAATTCAAATAGTAAAATATGAAAAAAGTAGAGTTTAATTAATATAACCATGAAACACTTAGTATGTTTGACAAGTTAGCTTGAGGGCATTTGACATATTCCATGTTATATGTGCCCACATAAAAATACCATACCACTATAGTACAAAACTGATAGAAATTTCAAAGGAAACAAACATCAATGTGTACTTTCTAAAAAATAGACCATTAATTTATAACATATACTTATAGTCCTTGTTAACTTTGGCATACCAGATAATTGATCCTCTTAATTTTTTCAATTAGCTGTTTTCTTGGTTGACAGTACAGGAATATTGTGCTTCCATCCTATATATTGATGCATATTACAGTAGTTGGACTCATGAAAAATATTGAGATTCCAGTCTCTAGAGTAAGCTCAAGGTCATCGTAACGATCGTGAACAAAATCAATATAAAAGGTTAGTATTTTATATTGATATTTAGATCTTGAATTCTTGACTTTGGAATTTTCTATATTACTAGTTTGTTAACTGCATATTAAAAGATTAATTTCATATACTTTGGAATATCTAGCTATTCATCGTTTGGTTAAATTTTCCAAAAGAAAATATATAGGAAACCAAATATCTATAAATTTGGGATTACGAATTCTAAAACAAAGTTGTATTCAAGAATATATTAAAGATTTAAAAAATGTGCTACAAATATAAAAAAAATAGGAATTAAATTTAGAAATTTGATATATTGAAACCCTAAAGTTCAGAACTAAATCATACCTTTTCTATCCAAATTAGGAATTGAATTATACAAAATTTATTAGCACTAAAAACATTATATAAATATTAAGCCTTATGCACTCTAAGGAAATTCTCTCATTAATCAAGACAAAAAAGATATACCCAAGCAACCTATCTGTAAAGTTGTGGTCTCTCTCTGAACCTTATGGTTTACATGTTTTTAATTTATAATCTACATGTGATTGATACTACTTAATTAGATTGATAATTAACTTTAGAACCATGCAATAACCACTATTTTCCCATATGGGGAGGATGGATTTACACTTTAAATTCTGTGCAAAAAAGGGGTTACATACGACAGGGAATATGTAACTATGCTGGAATACCATGCTTACTACCTCCAACAATGCCAGAGAAATCAATAGCTCTCCTGATATTTGGATATCTATCATTGCAATATTGGGTTGACGTATGGACATGCATCGAGCAAAATAGACTAAATTGGATAAAAAACAATCAAGGGAAACTAGGAACAAAACTTTACAGTGGATTACAGGATGCAATCGAGCGAGGGGACACCAGAACAGAGCAAGTTGGAAAGAGGATAATTCTACCTTCAAGTTTTACAGGAAGTAGAAGAAACAAGGCACAAAACTTCCAGAACGCAATGACAATTGTCGTTGGGCTGGATACTCAGACATCTTTATAACATTCACATGCAACCCAAAGTGGCCCAAGATCCAATACATGCTAGATGAAGTAGGAGGTGACAAAAAACCAACCGATTGACCTGATATTGTAAACCGAGTTTATATGATAAAACTGAAGGAGCTAATAATAGACATAAAAGAGAAAAAATACTTCAGAGAAACTACATCAAGTAAGTGCCTTCGACTATAAATCATTACTTACACACGACTAAGTAGTACTCGAACACACGAATACTCGACACACGACTACACAGTACTCGAAGTCACGAGTACTCGACACCAACCACTATCAACAACAAGATTATGTCTTGGGCAATACAATATTGCGAAACAGAACTGCATGGTGTCTTGGTCCATGAGGAGTCAATCAATATGAGTAATATGTTTTAAGCTATGGGCCTAAGGCCTTCGCAGGTTGGGACCGACAGAAACTGATACGTGCGCAGCAGGTGGCATAGGCCTACCATGGCCTGGGCCGGTATGGCCTATGCTACTGGCACATGCTTTATTGTCAAACTAGCAGGGTGGTACCTACTTGTCGGGTCGTTGCCGTAGGTCTACTTGGCATCCATAGGCAGGGCAAAGAAAGCCGTGACACTAGAGCATGCAAGTAGAGGCAAAGCAACGAGAAGTAGAGCAATTTTATTGCTCACAGATCCAGGCGAACCCAATCACAGTTCCAAAGTGGTGGCAAGATGGAAGAAAGCAAATGGAGAACAAACTACCTATTGGATAAGGCTGGAATGAAAGGACACGATGCAATAGAGAAAGGCATCGGCTTGCTTTGTCCTAAAAGCGTATTTCTCTGGTGCGTTTCATATTTAAACAATTGTTATTTTTCAAAACAAATTTTATACTAAAATTATATTTCCTCTACATGTAGTTTGCCTATTATCTCACCTTCTTTTTATACAGCAAATATTAATTATAAAATACAATGTTACCAAGTAAAAATAAAATATGTATAATCCATCGTGGTGCGTCCAAAATATAAGGGTTTATATTCAAATAAAAAGTCCATACCAAGTAAAATGCAAAAGAGAGAGAGAGAGAGAAAGAATCAACTTAATTTTAATATAATTTCCAAACTGAAATCCATAAATAATTGAATAATAGTAATTTGGAATAAAAAACAACGGAATCATAACTTTGAAATTAATCTAGCCGCGCTTTTGCGCGGGCCACCCTACTAGTTATCAATAGAAATAGAGATGTTTTGCAAAAACCTATGGGTCAATTGACCCTATAGGTAAAGCCTCCAGCGGCCATTGACTGGTACAACTCGGAGCATCAAGCATAGTCTGTATATGAAGTGGAGTACTAAGCATATTTACTTCACACAATGACGCAAACAACAAACTACAAGCTTCAAGTGATCATATCAGTGGCAAGGACAACGTTTCCGATTTGGGCTTTTGCGCAGTAAACTGCAAGCACATACACTGATGCAAAGAATGTCAAACGCGCAGCAATACATCATGCAGTTAAGTGCAAAAGAGTTAGCATCTCTGGTAGATTCATTTCCACAAGCCCCCACTCAGAAAAAATCAATCAAATGCACGAATTAACAAAAAAAAGATACATTGACATCAGTGAAACCAAATCTGTGGGTGAATTCCTCTCCTGACAAGCAGCTTCCTGCACTACGTATTCATTCTTCTACAACCATGCCAATCTCATCAACTCGTCGTCAATATGCTCATTTCAGGAGTAAACGCCAACCCAGCTGAAAGACCTCAGCTCGTGGATTCAGTGTGAAGCTCAACCCATACATCTCCTTGATGGCTTGCCCCCGCTCTAGATGCTCGATCAGCTTCGCAACAAGAGCGGCGCTCTCTCTCACATGCTCCATGTCAGTCTGTGTCCATATGAGGCGCGACAGCTGCAACCTTCGTTGCTTGGAGTTCAGATCGATTCCCCACTTGTTGTAAAGGCTCTCCCTTTCTGCGAGGTGGAGCTTCCTCAGCATCTGCCTGTAGAGCATGTCCCTTTCATGCCGAAGATTCCTCAAACTGCAAATAAAAAGAATGTGCACGATTCATCGTTTGTCGGGTTGCGTAGATAAGCTGCTTTTTTTTTGTTGATTTGAATCATTTGATACATCTCACAAGAGTATGTAACAGAGTACCTTGATGAAACAGTGGCATTAAGCTCACCATCAGCACTGAAAGAATTTTTAATGAAGGACAGTCTCCTGTGCTCTACTTCCATGTAGATGTTGTCTGGCTGATCTCCCTTGAAGAGGAGGAAGAAGTAAGTCCTGTGTACTATGGAGACATTGCACTCGTGCCACAGCTCGATGATTTCTTGCTGCTTTTTCTCGAAATCAATAGGCCACAGAGAAGGAGACTTAACGGTGTTCAGTGATGAATCTGTGCCGACATCTTTGACATTTTTCACCGCCTCATAGTCTTCAGTAATGCTCTGCTGCTTAAATCAATGTATGCAGATGTCAAAATCAGCTTAATGAGCTAAAATAATTGAGGTATTAGGAAACTGAAGCGTTCAGCATCTTAGATATAGATACGAATCTAGTCCTTTTATTTTGTCAACTTCTCTACTGTGTAACCAAAACTGTAAGTCAACAAAAAAAATGAATGACGTATCATATATTGAGTGTGCCTTGACAAATATGCGGTCCTAAACTGAAAGAACGTATCAAAGCAGAACTCATGGAGACACCATTTTTATACAACTTGTACCTGATTTTCCTCTGGTTGGGTTGCTTGGTTCTTTTCTGTCTGCTGTTTCACTTCAGTTATGCAGCTGATGTCATTGATAACAATTTCTTCTTCAGCATTGCCGGTGATCTTGTCTGTAACTGCATCACAGGCATCTTTTCCAGAGCCCACGTAACAGTCAAATGAAATATCATTTTGCCGGCCACCGTTTTCGGGACACAGGCTTCTCCTGCCCTTCTCTGGCCTTCTGGGAGCATATTTGAAAATTTCACCCGGTGGTGTCATGTTCATGTCGACTGAATCATCAAACCAACTGTTTGGAATGACCATGAAGCTAGCCCTGCAGCTTCTACTCCTAGTTAGTGCACTGTCCCTGGAGCTTACTACACACCTCTTCAGGGCCAAAGATTCGTCAGTGTTAGGTTTCTCAAGGTCAAAATACGGGTCAGAATCACATGCGTATAGCTCGATGGCATTTTTTGCTGTATTTGTCATGCTCTCACCGTGCTTCTCTTCGTCGGAGTTTTCAGGTGTTCGAAGTTTGTGTAAATGAAAGTATTCTTGACTTCTTCTTCTGAGCTGATTTGTTTCGATGCACCGGACTTCCTTGCAATGCTCCTCAGAGACCTCAGATGCAGCTTGGGAGGCCACTCTATTTGCTTGACATTTCTCTATACTGTCGGAAACATGGTTGCTGGGTGGACGCCAAAGCGGCACTGACTGTTCATCCAGTGTTTGATCTTGATAAGCTACATCATGATTATCAGAAGATGGAAGCGCATCTTCAGACACATTACGTGGAAGGGACTCTGAAGACCGACTATGGTCATCCTATCAGAGGTAGGTTAATCAGTAGGACATTATACACACTGCTACATGATTTTTTATTCTAAAAAGAAAGAAAGGCACTAATACATAATAGAACAAGTACCCATCGCCTTGCGGTGAGATCATTGATATGTTCATCACTTGCAACTTTGCGGAAATTATCAAGTTGAGATTGCACAGTATCTTTTTGTTCCACCAATTCCCTCAACTGTTCTTCCAGCTGAAAATCCATAACAGTGTATGTTATAAAAAAATGCATAAAAGATTGTGTAACGCAATACCATGAATGAGAAGATAAAAAAAAGATTCACTGAGAGTAACCACACCTTTTTAATCTGTTCATCCTTTTCTCTCAAAACCTCAGCGTGGGCAGTGCAAGAGGCTGATCCAGGGAACTTCAGCTCATTCTCTAACCTCACGAGTTCTCTCTGAAGATGCTTCACCAATACCTTGTCTGACATCACCACGTTGACTTGTGCGTTGGTGACTACATCTTTCGCGCAGTTTGCAAACAAAAGTGTGTTCCTGGATTGCTCAATGTGACAGTGTGCCGGGCTCATTGTGCAGATAATGGCCGTTCTTGCGTTGCCTCCCAAAGATGACTGTAATATGCGAGTGAGCTTTGAATCTCTGTAAGGAATGTGGCCATTTCTCCCCTTGCTGCATCAGGAACAAGTTGTTCATATAACAGTGGACCAAAATGACATAGTTGAAGAGCATCTAAAGCAAGTTAAAATGTCGAGTTGTAGCTCTAAAATGACTTGAAATTGAATTTCCATTGTCGGGTACAGACACAGAAGAGAACTTGGACAAACCTGAGTTGGCGAATGACCTTTCCCAATGTAAGCAGACTTCTGTTAATATGGCTGCCCTCCTTTAGCCTCATACCAGCCGATGCTGTCTGAGATGCACGCTCACTTCCTGCTAAATCAACAAAATTCTGTCCAGGAGAAGCTCAGAGGCCACGGAACAATATGTGTGAAAGAATCTAAAACATGGTAATACAGGTATTCGTACCACACATGCCAGAAGGGTGCTCGAGTTGCCTCTCCCCATGAACTGCTTTGCCGAACTCTCAACTGTCTGCAGTTTACACAGCAGGCTAAGAACAAACAACATTTCTTGCAAAACGAATGTATTAAATCATTTTGTTTGATAGGAGCACGTGCCAGCCTGAGTATTTGATGAGATCTGGAGCTTGTTTCATTCAAAGCAGTTTCCCCAATCTGTCTTTGAGCTGATACACAAACCAAAATTAATCAGCAGACTAGAAGAAACCAATGAGCTGCTGCTTGCTGAGAGCAAAACCAAAAAAAAAAAACCAGTCCCACACCTTCACAAACAGAAAGGAGCTCCAAAAGATGACTTTTGTCCCTGAGAGTTTCCTCAGTGAGTTTTTCAACTACAGTTCCTTTCTGTTTATATTCAAACAACAAATAAACTAGCATAAGTACAAAAAATATGTTAAAAATGGTTAACTGCTTCCACGTATCAGCATGACAATTTCACCTCCGGATCATCAAGAAGCCTAAGAGGCGTCGCGTCAGGGCTGAGAAGGTCCCTCACAGCCTCGTTGTATATCTCCATCGCCGAAAATTTCAGGATGAACTCCCTCTCGGGATGCTAAATAAAGAGACCAACACAGAACTCAAATTGAAGGCAAAGAACCGCATATATGCAATTTGAAAGAGAACAGATCAACAAGTTTGCATCACTCGCCTTCTCTATGTAGCCATAGATGTCCGACATGCTGTGCTCCGTTATGCCGACCATCGTGTACGTCTTGCCGCTACTTGTTTGCCCATACGCGAATATACTCGCTGCAAAGAGGGGAGGGGGAGACCAATGCCCACCAGGAAAATGTCAGAACACATTCACACGATCACCAAGAGTTCTGAATTTTCATTTTTATTTTGCTTGCTGGCTGCGTACAGTTAATCCCGCTGAGCGCTGATAGAGCCACCTGCCTGGCCCCCTCCTCGTACACTTGCCTCGTGCTGCACTCGGCGCCGAACACCCTATCTGAAGATGAGTAAAATCTACAGGAAGAAATGAGCATTTGCAACGGCCAAGATACACAGAAGCATGAGGCGCGCGCATGCCATGCGCGGCCAAGCAGGTCACGTACGTTACGTACCGTAGGTGTATGCGGCGGGGAACATGGCGCGCTCGGGGACGGTGCCGCGGAACACGAGGGTGGTGGGGCCGGCGCACTCCCACTCGGAGCCGTCGCCGTGCTCCGCCTCCCGCGCGTTCACCGGCCGCAGCCGCACCGACACCACGATCCGCTCCTCCCCCGCCATCCCGCCTCCTTGTGTAGTCCTTGCGCAGTCGCGGGAGCCAGCCAATGCGAAAGGGAAACGGCAAGGCCGGCGAGGTAGGTACCTGTCTCTGTTCTCGTGTAGCTAGCTTCCTCCTCCCCTCCTTCGCAAGAGGAAAGAGAAAGGAGGAGGAGAGGGAATGGACGGGACGGGGCAGAACAAGAGGAGGTTATTCTGGGAGCTCGTTGCGCACACGCACACAAGAAAAAGCAGTTCTTTTTTACTCTCTTTTGTTAACTTTTCTACCGGGAACAGACTGGACGTACGCCGGCCTATTCCACCGGCCAACCGCTGCGACGTACGGACGTGGGGTCATTTAGGAAGCTCACGGGGGGACCCGCATGTCTGCCATGTGAGCTGCGGTGGCTAAACGTACGGCGATATTCTCCCCCTCTTGGACGGTAAAAATGAAAACGAAAGAAAAGAAAAGCCCGGCTAAAAATAACCGTTTGACCGCGCGGTGGCCTGTGGAAGGAAAGGACGAAGAGAAAATAGCAGTCCTCTCGCCAGCCGGCCGTTGGGTAGAAAGAGAAGAAACCGGCTTTCAGGAAGCTGCTCAGGGTAGGAGTTGGCAATGGCGATGAACAGGACAGCACCGTTAATGCTCTGTTCCTGTGATCCTGTGCCTGTGGGCGCGGCCTGCTGCAGCTCGCTGGCCATGTCCATGAACGACTTTATTGCTGTTGCTCATCTTCAGCATCCATGTACAGATAGGTTGGTAGTCAATGCAGGCAGGCAGGCAGCAGATGGGAGATCGGTACCAGCATTCAGCATTGCTTAGCCTTTGGTCGTACGATAGAGTCAGCTAGTGCTTGCTGATCATCCGGTCCTTTTTTCGGTGTCTGATTGATTGCAGGATGTGAATGACGATTCTGCCTCTCGCTTCCTCTGGAATAAATTCCGAGGCTAGCTACGGCGATGTACTCTGATAATGCTGCTTCTTGGGTTTTAGCTGTGTTTTTCTCCTCGCTGTTTTCGTGTGTTCTGGGTGGATGCAATCCTGTTTGTATTTTGATCAGTGTCGTTTTCATGTTACGGTTGTTAAAACAGAGTATTCTGATCATTGTCAAACTGTCCAGCATTAGCATCATCCTCCCTTCTTTGTGGTTCCAGAGCAAACCGAGACAAAAGCCGTCAAACATCGCCACAAATATGTTAGTTGGGCTGCTCCTGTTGTTCACTTCAGGGACTCGTGTAGTCATGTACACGACAGGAGCGCTGATCTCGTTCTGATCAGATTTGGTCTGCCAATTAATTGTGATGTATATGGTTCTAGCTTAATTGTGCTTCTAGCTATATCTAGAGCCACCAAATAATTAAGGTAAATTAGGCAAGTGTCTTTTGTCATGCAGCTATATTTACTGATTGATCTTATTTTTCTAAGATTGTGTGTGTTGATGTGCAAATAAGATAGCATGGGTGGAAATAGATTAGATAGTTTCTGATCATTATGAACAAAAACGGATTTAAATTGTTTCGGATTGGATTTTCTTTAAATAATTCTTGGATCGAAAACAAATATAGATTTTTTTATCGAAAATAAATATGAGTATAGTAGACCTATTGTCTGTCGAATACAAACACAAATACGAATTATTCGAATAATACAAAGAAAAGATATCCAGAATTTTTGCCCAACAGCCCAACCAGCCAGACGACCGGCCCATCAGTCCATCGCTCCCTCTTCCACCAGAGTACCAGACCACCACTCGTTAAACGGTCAAGCCGCGTGGCTTCAGGCCGCCCTCGCGGCCTCGCCTCGCCGTCGGCCACCTCACCGGCCTCCGCCAGCCATCTCACCCGCCTCCGCCGGCTCCCCTATGCCATCTTGCCTGTCTTCGTGGGCTCCCCTGCGCCTTCGCCGGCTCCCCCTCACGGCGACCTCAGATTCCGTGACCTCAGCCGCTAGACTAAAGCAAGACTCTTGCAAAATCTAAGATATAAGAGCGGGAGTAGCTAAGCAATCACCTACGGAAAGTCGAGATTGCATGCTCGACGCCGGCAAGTCGGCAACCCGTTGGCGCTTCTACTGCAAACTCTGCTGGTCGAGCCTGACACCTTTGCCACTTGCAGAGCTGGTGCTAACCTCCGGCCTGATCTCCGGTGGAGGACTGCTCGTTGTTGCCAACTTCACGCGCATCAGTGGCCCCTCGCCACCGTCGCATCTCGCCTACGCGCCGCCATCAAACCTCGCCATCGCGGCAAGCCGCCGTCGTGGCTCGACCACCACAAAGCCGCCGCTTCTACATGGTATTGCTGCGCTCGGCAGCCGCATCGTTGGTCTCCAACGAGCTGAGATCTAGATCAATTGTTTGCGATGATTGGGATGGATCCGTGCTCTGGTTTTCCCTCTTTCTTTTTCTTTTTCTTTTTCTTTTCTCTGTCTTCGGATGGATAAGGAAGGCACTGTTGTCCTGTCTGTAGCCGCGTAATTTATTGATAAGAAACCATGGTTAGTAGCCTTAGAGCAAGTACAATAGTATAACCAATTAGTGGTTATAACACTTATCTATTTTATTTATAACTTTCAAAAAAATAGTTTATACAATAAGGTAGCTATTACAATAACTATTTGGCCCCACGTGTAAGAGAGTGAAATGCATATTTTTACGTGCTATAGCTAGCTGTAATTTAGTAGCCAGCTTCCTTCTCTCTTCCTTTCTCTCTCTGCCACGTAAGATTTGGTTGATATTATATTTGCTATAGCCTGCTGACTAAGCCTTATTGTACCTGCTCTTAGTGAACTGACTATAACCTAATTAAGCGGTATCCTTTGGCTTATGCCTTCTCATTCACTAAGCGTACATTTTTTACTTCTATGCTTTTGGATGGGTTATTTTCGGCAGATATTTTATAATTTAAATATTTAAATTTTGATTGTTCGTAAGAGGTAGTATATAGAGTAAAATAGTTGTATGCGATTTTTATCGGTACAACCAAACTCATTATATTTTTACTATAATTTTTCTATTAACTCTGTCTTGAAAAAACACACTATTTAAAAGCTAAGTACTATAGACAGTATAAGCATAAGTCAACTTTAAACCTGGAAGAACCTAGTCTTTACTCGGGCTCACAAATCTCCAACCAAACAACGTAACTTCTGCAAAAAATCATCAAAAGTTTGAGGTTTTCTTGGACACGTATTTTGACTTTTAAATGTGTGCTGAGTTGTGAGTTATGAGCTAAATGTGATAAACTAAATGTGATATGTTGTATGTGATGAACTACTTAATGCAGTTTGCTAGTACTAATGTTATGTGCAGTTGCTAAAAATATAAACAATTTATGAGTGTTTGCATAAAATAAACTAGTTATATGTTTTCGTTAATTTCTGACATACAATTCAATGGGTTTTTATGTTTTGAAAAATATTTGTGTGACCGTATTTATTTCGATTCATATTCGCACCGTATTTGTATTCGATATTATTCGTATTTGTATCTGGGGTATTCGTATTCGCATCTGGGGGAAAAAATGAAAACAAATATGACAGAGCTATTATCCACCCATATTCGATCTGTTTTTTTATCCTTATATATGTATGTAGGTATATATATTGATTTTTTGTTCCCTTGAAACCAGAGAACTTTGCCACAGTAGATACACCATGCAAACATGAAGTACTAGTTACCGCAATACTATTGCTCACTAGCTTTCCACGTGTCAATAACTAAAGGGGGCTTCTTCTCTACCCCTCTATAATACACCAAAATTTTCTTTACTAAATCCACCCCCTCAACCACCCCTACAGTCATGCCTAATCTAAGTCCACCCAGATTTGTGTACCAAAGGGTTCCAACTTCATACAAATGAATGGCCTGGATCTCTCCTCAAGCCTTCTTCTCTTACTCATTGAAAATCCTAAGGCCAAAATTGTCAGACCCAGATTTTATAATCCGGAATCTACTGTGTTTAACTGCACTATTCCCTGGATCAGTAGATAGTGCACACAGCTACAGTTCTGAATATCAAAGTACATATCATGCGAAAATGTAAATATAATAGTAGACTTACTCATGGGCCGATTAGGCCGAAATCAATAACTTGCAGCAGCGGAAGAACGACGCACACAGGTGGGACCTTCAGGACATGCCCACAGGCAACCAACTGGAGGTTCGCGACCTAGCCCTTGACATCTTCACCCTCTTTTCCATCTTGTCCAATCTTGTTGCTGAGGCGCGGCGATGCGGCTCTTGATTCTGGATTTTGTCGCAAAAGCGAGCGTGAGCACTCCGACCCCGTGCTCCGCGAGCCAATACACAGAATGCAAGTAAATAGTATGCATGGCTTAACAAGGAGAGGCTCGGGTTATTTTATTTGCCAAAAATCTCTTTTAGCAGCATTATTACTCTTATATAATCAAAGTGTTATTACTGTTACCTAACTCTATTCTACAATTGCCAAAATTGACTTAATCCCCAAAGATGCACTTTCTTTATTGACTACTGTCTAAAACTCCAAACAGCAAGTGTCATCATTTATTTAATCCACCGATCATACTTTGTATTTTGAATTACTAATAATCCAATCCTGTCATTACTATCCATCAGCTCCTTCTGAACTCTAATAATTATCTTTCATAACTACTTTCACATCCACCGATATTGTTCGTATTCAATCCTTTTCATCATTGATTCACAATCATAATCCAACATTCTATCACGTTTTCCATTATCTATCACTAGCTAATCCACAAGTGTATCTTCACTGAAAATTCAATTTACCAAGATTAGAATCCACTAAATGTTATGAATTCTTCTCAGAAATTCAATTTATCCCTTTAGTACTTGATCAACTCCTACAAATTCTCATTTTCGTCAATATCTTCCGAGAATTCACTTTAATCACTAATGTAGTAATCCAGCAAGTTACCTTTGTATGTCCTAATTCTCCAAAAATCAATGCGCTATCATATATATCCACCAAGAATATTACTACTCAAGAATTATAATCCAATACTTGTATTATTTCTCCAATTCCTCAACAAATTCAACTAGATCATTTATCTAGTCTATCTATTTAACAGGACTCCACTAATTTATTTCTCTCAGGACACACCCTAGCATTCCCTTTTCATGATCGACATGAATCCACCAATACCTTTATGTATATACTAAAAACATCTATCTCCTTTTCTTACAACCCTGTTTATTCTACCCATATTTTAGGTTATAAGATTAGTAATGCCACTATTTGAAATACAATACGTAAAATTCCCTGAGACCTAGCAGTTTTGGAACAAATCTTAATGCTCAAGGGATATTAACTTGATCTACCATACATATGGCATTACACCATATGGCTGATATTTCCATACATATGGCATCACATCATATGACATCTTTCAGCGTTATAACCGCTTAACTTACCACTGGGACGACACCCAGGACAATTCAAATCAGGACAGTCCTTCGCCCTTCACTTTTCCATTCCCACCCACAAAGTATTTTGAAATAGAACTATATCTGGTTAAGTTCCCATGTCCGCCCTTGACCGTGGGCACGGCTATTCGAATAGTTTTGACTCTGCAGAGTTTGTACACTTTCACCACAAGAGACAATCAACTCATTGCCCCACACGATTCCTTAGTCATGTGGTTGAGCAGACCATCACAGTGACTTTTCAAAGTATCTAGACCCTTTTGTCATCTCACCCCTATGGGAGACTGCCCACTTGCGGTGGGTCCCATATGTTGCATGGGATGTTCCCCACAGCTACTAGCGTACGGGCTCCACTCCCCTCTGCGCTAGCACGACTGGGAAACTTCACCCTCCACTCGGTGTCCCTTTAGGCCTTCCCTTGCCCCTGCATAATTACTTCTCTCCCCCTATTAGTGAGATGAGTCCAGAGTTTTCGATAATCTACTTAGCCAAGTTGTACTTTACAGACTTGTGGTTGTACTGTTTTACACGGGTGACATGACGAGATTCGGTCCTTAGGGTTATCTGGGCGGTCTACCAATAACACACTTTGTGCTTCCACTGCACCACATATTCACACACTCGAACTAGTCCGTCCAGATATTTAAGCATGTTGGGGTTTTTTGGGACATAAAGTAATCATACCAACATATATCAGTCATTCCCACCATGACTGCCCGAATCAATTTCTCATGAGTAAAAGTGATGCTTGGGACAATTTCTTGCCCCGGGTTCCTAATCAATGCTAAGCATGGCATATAATTTAGGACTTATTTTCGAAATGTTACTATTATATTTTTGCTAGGGCGACAAGGTTCACATGTTCAGATATTCCAAAGGAGGGGTGATATTATTCAAAGTAAACAATGGGCACGTAACTAGAATATTAAATTAAGCATGTATTTGCATATAAATTAACAGCATGCAATTTGATAATTTAAAACAAGGTAATTTGCAGAAAACATAAGATCAACATGATCAAGGTACGTATTGACTCGCCTTGCGCGGTTTACCGCGGTCTTGAGCTCACACAATTCTTCCTTCTGAGCTTCTGGTCTCTATCTTCACTTCGAGCTTAATCTTTGCTGGATTCACTGAATCTTCACGACTTCCAATTTCTAATTACGTGACAAACGGCTGAATCCAAATGAAAGCAAATAACTCAAAATATCCAAATAAATTTAACTTTTGTATTATTATGAGTTATTGGGTGATTTGGGTGATTTGAGGCAAAGCCGGTGGTAGAAAACGATAACTCAATCTTTTATTAATAGTTTCTTTTTATTATTTCTATATTTATCAAGGAAGTTCCATGAGTTAGATTGGACCTATGAGTTGGTGCATGAGTTTAGCGGAGCATTACTTTGTTGAGTGTTAATATTCAGGGCATATGGTGCCTACATTTAAGTTCTATATTCATTAAATCTTATGCTAGGGTTTAATTTATGGCACCTTATCATTTTTGTCTACACCTCAACTATAACTAGGCTTATCTTTAAACTTTGAATTTATTTACTTGGGCCGAGCTTGCTATTCGGGTTCATATTTTGATATAGCTATTGATAAAATCTACCTACGGAATTGTTTTAATGATGGTAGGATAGATGTTAAAGCATATGTTTCAATTTCATGCAAGGGTAATCTTTATTGAATTTGGGATATTTAATCAAAATCATAATGCCTTTATCAATGTCTCTAATTAATAATAAATCTTTTAAATAATTATTCAAGCCATATAATTAATCATATATGAGCTAATTCAAAATTTAAATATTAAAATACTCTCAATTACACCCTAGTTAATTAATTTTTTTATTAGATTCTCTAAATTATTCTCAGGTTTTCCTTGGTTTTTATTAATCAAAATGGGTTACAAAAATGGAATAGAAATGTGAGGGAAAAATGTACAGCCAACAGATTCGAACTCAGGACCTGCAGTATAAATTGCTCAGCACACCGCAGCTAACCAACTGAGCATCCACTCGCCTGTGATGGGGAGGAAAAACAAATTAGAAGAAGCAAGCGGGGAGCTGGCTCAGAACAGAGCACCCAGGCGGCCCTCGGCGCTGGCCTTGCCGCCGGCGGCAGAGGCGATGGCTGGAGGTGAGCACTCGAAAAATAGGTTGCTCACGCTCGCCTCCACTCATAGGTAGGGCCTCGCCGGCCAATTTGGCCGAGGCGATGGCCGGCGGCTTACCTGGCGGCGGCGAGGTCGGGGCCGACGGTGGAGATGGCGCCGGAGGGGAAAGGGAAGGGGTTCCGGGTGAGTGTGAGCTAGAGAAGGGCGCGGGGAACCCACCGGAAGCAGCAGCGGGGCAGGAGAGGGGCCGAGGTGGGCCGGCGGCGAGGGCCATAGACGACACGAGGAGGTCGCCGTGGAGGAGGAGCACGGGCGGCGGAGGGCGCTGGCCGGTGATTGGAGGAGGTTTGGGGCACCGAGAAGTCTCTCCCATCGCAAGTAATCGGAGCGAAATTGGCCGAGAAGGTGGTGGCGGTGGAAATGGCGGCGACGGCCGGCAATGGCGAAAATGAAAATTCCGGTGAGCTCAGACGGTGCTTTTCCAATTAGGCCAGAGGGAAGGTAGAGGGAGAGTGGAGCTATTTCATGGCGCAATTGCTTTAAAGAGTGAGCGACTGGCGCGGCGGGTCGGCGTGGAACCCGGGCGGCGACCGATGCTCGGGTGCGGGAGGAAGGTGGCAAGGGGAGCGGCGCGAAGAAGCCGAAGCTTGTTTATAGCGAGGGAGAGGGTTGCTGTAGCGCCGCTGTAGCAGGCGACCGAGGTACAGCTCGCGGCATGGCGACAGTGACGTGGGCGACGTGCGGTTGTGCGGCGACGTGGGCGCGAGCGACGAGACGCCGAGGGCGCGACGACGTGCGGGGGTGGCGTTGCGACGGGGCCGTGGTCCTTCGGGCGTGCGAGGCACAGAGCGAGTAGGCGCAGAGGGAGACAACGCGCGGCAAAACGGGAGAGGAGACGTGGAGCTTCCTCAGCCAAATCCAAGAACGGAGAGAGGAGAAGAAAGAAAAGGAATGGAGGAAGAGAGGAACGAGAGGAGGAGAGGGGCGCCCGTGCAGGGGGTTCGGTCCAGGCTGTCGGCAGGAAAAGGGACCGGGCCCGCTGGCAGTGAGGAGGGGTGAGAGGGGAAAGGAGGAGGATGAGTAAAAGGGATGGGTCCACTTGTAATAGAGGGTAGGGGAAAATGAAAGAACAGAGATAGATTTAATCATTTCCTAAACTTTGGATTTTTGATTTTGAACTTTTAATTTGCATTAAAGTTCTACTAATTTTTGGATGACATTTATAATTTTAAGCTTTAATTTAATTTTTTTAACTATTGAATGAGAGTGTTTATTATTATTATTAATTAGGTTATATGTGTATATATACATATAATTTCACATTCTGTTATTTTGCTGGCTCATTTAACTTTGCTTATTTGTATTTGCTATTTTTTCTTTAACAGGCTCTTTCTTGCTCAATTCATACATTCATATATATACGTTTGTATTTTTATTCATGTACTTTTATTGCTATTTATACCATGATTTCCAAAATGAGATTTGATATCTTAAGTCAAATTTCTCCTCTCCATTTCTGGATCATCTTTTCAGATTCTTGTTTAGGATTTTATCATTTTATGTGCTTTATTTTTCTTCTTTAACTTTTGGAACTCCAATTCAATTTCCAAAGAAAATCCATAAACTCCAAATTCAAATAAAATTCATGGCAAAATAATTCAAAAGCTTGAAAAATTTTAAATTCAAATTTTCAGGATGTTACAAATCTACCCCCCTTAAAAAGAATCTCGACCCCGAGATTCCGGTAAAGCAGAAAGAATGGAGATGAGTTATATTGGCTAGCAATAGGTTTTAGGGTGTTGCTTGACGTATGTTCCTTAGCTTCACAGAGAGACGAAAAGCTGCACAATAGGGATTAGAACTTGAAAAGTAAAAAGAGGAGAATGATATCTTGTCCTCCTAGATAGGTCGTAGACTTCAAGGTGCTTGCTCCTTGACTTTGCCGTAGCCTTTCGACGTTTTTGTCTCATAGTGCTACCCCCCTTAAATAAATGACGTTTGTCATTATTTATCCATTGTACTCTGGCTATCTTGGTCAACAACAGATTTGAGAAGCACTTCGTGGGTCAAGGGTCTTGTCCTCCACAGAAACAGGTGACTCTGCTCTATGGCTCTCTCCTGGCGGGTGGTCTTCTTCATAGTGATGTTGTTTTCCTTAAATACTTTGAGATCGAAAGTCTTCGCTTCTTCTTGATTCCTCTGGTTTTGGGTCACTTGTTATTCCGTTCCTTTGGATCCAATGGGGTTTTCAGCAAAAGGTGAGAGAGAATAGCATGAGGTAAAGATAGAATCGTGGGGATAAGGTAATCCAAACCCATTTTAACTTTAAAAGAGCACATCCAGGGAGCTGGAGTGATACTGAGCCACACAATTTTTTTTAAAAGCAATCTTTTCCTGTGACTGCGAAATAGGACGCCCGAGGGCAAGAAGACAGTGCACAGGGACCAACGAAAACCTTGCGACAATACAACGTCTACTCGAGAAAGCACACACATGAGGCACAGGGTTCATCTACATAGTCCATTTAGGACAAGACCACCTTATCTTCATGACCAGTTCCGACGATCCTAATCTTAAATTTTGGAGCAGGGGTAAGAGAAAGGTGAATAAAATTTTCTCTTGAAATCCATAGAAGGAAGAGGAGTATCGGGAGGTGACTAGTACTCATCCTTGTAATTGTTTTGGAAATACGAATCCCTATCCATCAATGTTTTGATTCACTCCCATATGATCTTCATACATAAGGCCTAGAATCCTACGGCCTTGATAATTATAACTTCCATTTTTGTAGATTGTATCTAGACTATCTCCCTTCATTATTTAGTCATAGTTTTATCGTCGTCTGAAACTCCAATCTGCGGGTATCTTTATTCATTCGATCCACCAATCGTACACTTCCTGTTGTGTCTTCTCAATTTCATTAATCCTGCTATGGGTATCTAATCTTCACCTAATCTTTATCTTCCACCATAGATTTATAATTCAATTCTCTTATTTCATTAGGGCCATATAATCCCAATCTCAAACCGATTATTTGCCAACTTGATCAGTTTTTGAATCCAATGAAAGTCTAGTATTCTTTACCTTAGATCTACCGATGATATTTGTAGCGAGACTCCCTAATAATCCAGTCTGGTGTTATTAATTTAAATCCTTAATTTGCTTCTCCAGTGATTAACCTAAGTCTTCACTATCCCCAATTTGTTTCATTTTTACATACATCCTCCGAGAGTTGTGTTATTAATCAAATCTATACTCCGGTAGTTGTGATCACATCTTCAACTTCTAAACATTTCAGTTAATCCATCCAGCCATCGTTATCTAATTCTCGCCTAACTCTGTACTTCCAACATGAATTTGTGAATTAAATCTCGTATTTCACTATGTATGTATAATCCCAATCTTCGATTCATTATTGGTAAACTTCTCATCTTTAAAGTCTATTGAAAATCCAATACCCTTACTCTGAACCCACCAATCAAATAATTTTTACTGCATCTCCCAAATTTTTGTCCAATCGGGATCACCAAATTCTTATATGAATCTGAATGTCCACCACATCTTTATAAATCCAATCTCAGGTTCGTCCATTGCCAATTTAATCAGCTTTCCAATCCAACGAAGATCTCGTATTCATTATTTAGATCCCTCGATAACTTTCATATTGTGACATCCTAATAATCTAGTCTGGTGTCATTGATTCAAATTCATAGTTTGCTTCTTCAATGATTAACCTAAATCTTTATTGTCTATCTACTCTTCAATTCTGAATTATAATGATTACTCATCATTATTATCCCCCAACTGAACCCGTGCGCCTCCTCGGCTCCTCCCCTCTGATTTCTCCGCCGCCTCCTCCCCTCCCTCCTCCTCCTCCGCCGCCTCCTGCCTCCCACCACCGAATCCGTGCGCCTCCTCCCCTCTGATATCTCCGGCCGCTTTGGCGTCGTTCCGGCGGCGGGACAGGTGGTTCCACCTCCCGCTGCACGACCCGCCGTCGCCGCCCGCGGCCGAGCGCCTAGAGGCGCCAGCCCCTGGGGAGCCGCTCATGGTGGACATCCACTTGGCCCCCGCCGGCGATGGGGGAACGGGAGGGGAGGTGGTGGAGAGGTGGACGGTGGTGTGCGAACCATGGCCGGACGCTTCAGCGGCGGCGGCGGTGGGCGAGAGGTTGGCCTTGAACCGGGCGTACAAGCGATGCATGACGCTGCTGAGGTCAGTGTACGCCACGCTCCGCCTCCTCCTGGCGTACCGCGTCTTCCGCCTCCTCTGCGCCAACCAGTCGTACAACTACGAGATGGGCCACCGCGTCGGCTCCTTCGCTGTTCCCTTCTCCCGCGCCGAGGAGGCCGCCATGCGCTCCCACCGCTTCGTCCCCGTCGATGGCGTCGAGACCCAACCCGGCCGCCTCGTCGTCTCCGTTCAGTAACTCCCCAGCCTCGCCGCCTTCAACCTCGAGATCTCCTCCCTCTCTTCCTCGGTGTTAATCACCGACTATGTGGGCAGTCCAGCCGCCGAGCCCATGCGCGCCTTCCCGGCTTCACTCACGGAAGCTACGGGCTCCGCTTTCCCACCGTCCTATCAGCAGCAGCGTCCACACAGCTAGGCGCCGCCTGCGCTCTGGCCGCACGCGCCGACGCAGCAAGCGAGATTTTCGCCACCGCCAGTGCTTTACGCGTCACCGACGCCCTCGCCCCCCACCTTTCACGGTGGGTACCTTCAGTCGCGTCTGAGGGGGGAGTCTGCGCCGGTGACCATACCTCAGGTGGGGGAGAGAAGGAGCCCCGTGCACCGCCATAACGTGCTGGACCCCACTAGAGGATTCATTTTGCCACCGCCATCTCCGAGGAGAGTAGGAGACTCAAGGGCAGCAGGCGCACAAGAGTCTCCATCAGAGAGCAGCCGGTCGTTTGGGAGTACGGAAGGACTTCGGATGGTGGAACCCTATGCGAGCTCGTCACCAGGACCCAAGGTGATTCATGGCTTTGGCACTTGCTCAACTGATATTTACACCTCACAGTTAAAGATTGGATTTTGCTGTATGAGAGAATGTTGAAAGTGGGAACAACTGTTAACTTGAAAATAGCCTTTGCTTGATAGTCTATTGGAGGAATACATCTAACAAACTAAGGACATTTGGCAATTTTACTCATGCACGAATTCTATTTGTAACCTAAGCTTCATGATTTGTTGCAAAACTCCAGTTACTGTACTTTTGCTCAATTGCCATGTTTGACGGAGATGGCGCAGTGCATAGTTTGGAACTTTGGAGTAACTCTTTCCATTACAATATTTGTCTGCCCTTGTATTGAAATAGCTTTCCTCTAGCTATGAGGGCTGACAGGTTAAATGTTAATCGAGTTGATCTGCCTTGACATTATTTGGCTTCCCATGTGCAGGGCAAGGACAGTAAGGATGAATCTGGTAGGTTTTCTGCACTCTCCTCTTGTGATTCCCTTTGGCAAGATGATCTAGATGATGCAGAGTATCCTTTTGCTGTGGATGATGTTGATAGCCCAATCTCCCAACCTGGGTATGTATAAATAACTTACTTTATCTTTGTTAGAACATTTTGCTCTTTGGTTTTCTCGAATTCAACCCCAGCTGCGCCAGCTGGTTCTGACTAAAAGCAAATATGTTATCTAGGGAGAGATCTACTATTGTCATTTGGTAGTGCAGTTGTGCACCAGAGAAAGGAATTACATAAAGTCTTCTTTGTTAATAGGAATTACACAATGGAGTAGAATCCGATTATTTAGTCATTGATCTTGCTGTTAAAGAATGTTAGGCTATCTGCTTGCTTAGATTATTTATTGATGGAGCTTGCAGTCCTTTTGTGCATGGACACATTGTTGATCTTGTCAAAAAATTCATGGTGAGGGGAGTAGTTTACTGTTAGGACTTAAAACCTTGGCATGAGCAAACTGTGGGTAGTTATTAGTTCTGCTAAGCCGGTCTTTTCATTCTAACTCAAAATAGAGTGTTAGAAATGACTGGTCAGATATGGCAAACAATATAAATAGCAATTTACTTAGAGTCAGCAGCTGAAAAGAAGATCCATTACCAGACCTCTGAAAAGATGAAGGAAAATTGGTTTCTTACCACCCAAAGATGACCACTTTAGCAAAATACCACTCAAAAGGTTGTCTTGCAGTTTCATGATTTGATTTAAACAATATTTCATGCATATTACTCTAATTCTTCCACACAATTTTTTCTGGGTTGAATAATATGAATTTGATCTTATTTTTCCAACAGGTCACCCCTACCACTTTCTGTTGATGTCCCATATATGGATGGTTATCCATCACTCACCAATCCTGAAATGCTTGATGTTTTACTTGAAACCCCAGGGTACAAGCGATCAACTCAGGAACATTACTTCAGTTATCTGTCATTTTCTCCACCTGAGGTAATATCACATATTGTCCTCTTTCTGAAGAAAATAACTTTCAGTTTTTGTGATACACTATGAACTGCTGGAAGTAGTACTAACCTATGTTGCACACACTCTCTCTCAGGAGTACATACTCCCACTTCCAATATTCGTGTGACAAATTGTGTTAAATCCTACGTATCTATGTCTGTTGAATGTTTTTGTCACTTAATCAACAAGACTGAGCATTTTTGTCACTTTGCTTCCTATATAACTTTTTTTGATGAATTATGTAATTATTATGTCTCTTAATCAACAACAATCCATAAAAAACAAGGACAAAAATATTTATTGATGCTCTTAAATAGAAATAGTCTAACCCATGCTGGATATCAATTTGAGGGTGCCAATGGTCGGCTGTCCTGTTCTCTACTGAAACTCCAGATCTAACAACACATTCTGGAATTTATCAACTGATCATAGTATAGGTGCAAAACATCTTAGGAAACTTCTGTCTGTGCTTTGAATATGTGTGACCCTAGGAAGTAATATCGACAGTTCGTTTGTATTTTATTATTAGGTAGCCCTAACCTTCCTACATTATCCTTCAGAATTTTGACACAAATAAATTATACATTCACCATCTAAATTGCTTATCTGCCCTAAAACTTCATTTTTTTCTTGGTAGTATTACTATTTTATATCCGATTGATGGGGCGGAAAGCATCTCATGTGGCATTGGAATGTGCTCTGCAATCGCATCCAAATACGGTTAGCCATCCTGCTTTTCTTTTGTATTGACCTGGTTAGTCCATAATATAAAATTCACTCACTTTAATATGATTTGAACAAATTTTACTCATTTTATTTTGACTTGAATCATGCTCAGGTTATCCTTGGCAAGGACGTTGCTGCATCAAAACTTACAATTTTTGATATTACAAAGTAGATATGTGATGTTGTCCAGGCAATGGCTGAAAAAGGTAGGAATTAGGTGGTTCTTACAAATCTTTCTACTGTAGTGTCGAGCTGTTGGTATTCATGTTACGTTGTGCACATAAATATCATGTAGTTGCGTTTTTTCCTGATGGTCATATTATCTTGTGCAAATATCATGGTGTTGTTCAGATTCTTGACTCTAGGGCCTTGTTGAGAGTATTCCTGAACTATATGCTTTGCTTCAGGTCAATATCAGTACCTGAGGGACTCATGTTTTCCATTCAAAGCTTTACTGAACTGAGCTAATTCTTCTAGGAATTCCATGGACTACATGATAAAGGTGTTTCCGTTGAGAACATCCCTTCACATCTTTCACCTTGGGCTTCTGCACTATTTGAATTTTTGCCTCCATTTATTAGGAAGCAGGTACATAATTATTTTAGTATTTAGTAGTCCATAGTTTTAAGATTATGTTTCTTCAATTTTTTTGCTAAAACTGAATAGTAACAGCTGAATAAAATGTCTTTTCAAAAGAAAGAGTATGACATAGGAAAAATAAGAAAGAGATATGTGCTCGAAGCGATAACGAGAAAAGTGTTATACGTGATACATCTATGACACCTTACCTTATTCCCAGATCAAAAGGAGTAAAAAAATTATTTCGAAAAACTAAATATTTGTTCAAACTTTTAATTTCTCTAGGCAGATATGAAAAAAATGAAAATCAACATGAGCAGACACTTTACAATGATTTGCTCTTAATGAATCCGATTGTTCGTTTTATTTTTTACAAATTTTATCTTATTTTGTATTTTATCGTAGCGTTAGCACGAGCACACTACTAATATACATAGTAGCTGTGATACTTCTTTGATCTCTTCATATGGGGACTATCATTCGATATATCTTTTATTTTTTAAACAATAAGAATATTTTTAGGTATTAGTTTTCAAGTCTTGATCTGATGAGATAACTGTAACGTACATATTTGTTTGTCGCTTGTGATTCACAGTGATAGATAAGGAAACAGAGCATGAATCCGAGCACGGATCACGAGGGCGATTGTATGATGCCAGTCGACGGCGGCCCATGGACAGGGCGCACGGAGCGATCAACAGAGACCAAAGGGGAGGAGGAGGATTGACCTGCTCTTATATTGTAGCGGCCGTTAATTATTTAAAAAATAAAAAAATATTATTATATCATCAAAAAAATCGAAATTAGAAGTTGATGTATTTTTAATAGTTTTTAATTTAAATAAACTTAAAATTAAAATAAATTAAAAACTAAAACTATTTAAAACAAAATAAAGGCCCTCGGCGGCAGAGCAGCCAAGCAACTGATTCGGAGCCACACGCCTAAAATCCCGGCCCTTTTCTTATTCTGTGGCCGACGCCTCTCGCGGGCCCACCGCCCCCTAAATCCCCATATCCAAAACCCCCAGTTACACCCACCATGACAATCCAACCATAACAGATCCACGGGACCCACGGGTTTCGCCCTACATGTCAGTGAAATCACTGACACGTGTCCTGTAGCTCCTGAAGCACCTCGAAAGCATTTGCACCCTCCTCGAGTTTACAGGGGCATAAGCTCGGTCCATAGACCTTGCGAAATGCGAGCATGCAAGTTCGACGGTGCCCACCTGTAGTACGGCTCGTTGGGTGTATGGACCGGGTCTAGGTACGCAGCCGCTCGATCCCGCGAAAAGACGGGTCCCACCACTAATCTAGCACCGCTCCCCCCACCACCACATCCAAATCAAATATTTTAGACTTTCTCCCGAGTTGGCCTCGTTCGGTGGCTACCACATCTCTCGTCCCAAAACTCCTGGTCCTCCTGCTGCTGCTTCTGGTCCTCCTCGGCCTCCGCCGACGTCGACTTCTCGCCGCGCAGAGATCCACCGGCGGCGAGGTGAGGCGGAGGAGAAGCCGCAGAGCGCGGGCTAGGCGGATCCCGTGGGCATGGAGGGGGGACTATGACGGCGAGCGCTGCGCGGCGGGATGCGGACGATCTGCGATGTGTGCGAGAGCGCGGCGGCGGTGCTCTTCTGTGCGGCCGACGAGGCCGCCCTCTGCCGGCCCTGCGACGAGAAGGTGCTCTCCGTTCCTCCCTCCCGCCTCTCCCCCTACCCCGTCGGATTCTACAGATCGTGCTACGCGCTGCTTCAATTGGAGCGACCCAACACTGGCTGCTCCGATCGTTAGATTGGAAACTGCCATCTCGGGATTGCTCATCTACGTTCGTGTTCGCGTGGTGGATCTGAGAGAAAATTTTGTTTCGTCCCACCTTTTCAGGTTCATTTAGGCTGCGACTCAAGTGCAGACTACTCACTGACCTGAAATTTTTCGTTCGGTATGGCTTGGGGTTCATAGTATTCCCAGAAATAGATGACTGTGCAGTGCAGACCAAGGGAAATTATGGTATTATAACAGGACACCGGTGTGCATTGATAGTGACTAACCTGTAGGAGTTGTTTGGGTGGAAACTGAGTAATTTCAGTAGGAAGTACTTACATATTTGGAGTCTGGTGATTCCTATGGGCTCACAACCGAATCCCATGAATCTTATTATTAAAAATGAAAAACATAATCATACATTTTGGTTATTGAAGGAAGCATTTCCTGCATAAATTATCATAAATTCAGTTTTAATTTCACTTGAGTCATCTTATTTTCAGTTTGTCTGCCTTGGTGGATGGTAGACACCACCGGCATGAATGACCGTATGTGGGAGATGAGCTTGTCTTGATTTTGGTGACAATTGCGGTTGAGCTTATTGGCTCCACGTGATAATTTTGTAACATGTTTTTTTTAGCTTGTCAAAATTCTCTTATAGTAGAGCAAAATAAGGGTGGTTGTAGTGTTACACTTGTGTTTACACGACTTTGTGGTTCAAATGTTAATGAGGTTCTTAGCCTTGGAATTGTTGTACATGATTCCAAACATAATCTATGATGCACGTCCAACTTGTACAAACGAAGAGTAGCATTTTCTCATTCTTTAGCTGCTCAAATAGTTAGACAAATGCAGATGATATTCCCTATGCAGTATACCTTATAATCAAGCGCAAAGACACAACCTCAGTTTCTGATAAACTTTGGGATTGATGCCATGCGTATTCAAAATCATCTATCGATATACAAACTGGTTTCCAGGTGAACGTTTCAACTGGGAACAGATGTATTTGTTTTAACCAATTTAATATACTGAGGCGGTTATTGTTCTCTGGGATTAAAACTATGATGTTCCGAGTTAAGCCCCATTATGTATAGTTGCGCTACTTTTCTTTATGGAATGTACACTATTGTTTCACCTTTTACTAAAGTCTAGTTGCACTACAATATGAAAGTATAATTATAAATTTATAATACAATATGGACGGTTTACATGTATTAAATTTGTGGGAAGAATATTCCACGGTTGGTTTAGATAAAGCTATCATTGGGTTCTGGACCACTCTGTTGGCAGTGCCTGATGCTAGTAAAGTTTTCAGTAACAGGTTATGTCATATGTGGGTTAAAATCATTAACCTTTATCAAGGAGGAGACTGATTGCTGTATGTGGGTGGGGCGGTGGACTGAGGTCCAGGTGGCCTAATGGGGTCAATCAGTTAAGATTGTGGTCATTATGAAATACAATTTTTTAATGGGTATTATGAAATGCAAAATAATTATTTCACACATTATGAAGCACAATCCCTAAACAATAAATCTGTTATGTGTGTTGGTACAGAGTAGGGGACAACTACCGTTAGATGAGGTCAAACGGTATGGCTTAAATAAGAAAACGCTAAGAGAACGAGGGCACTCGGGAGAGGAGGGAGGAACCGCTAGAGAGGATAGATGCACTCGGCAGAGGGGAGATGGGTTTTTGTATTCATTTATTTTCCTCCTTCAATCAACAGCAGGATGCCCCGTTATATAAATGGCGTCCAACCCCTACAGATTGCCTAACCAATTTAAACTGAAGATAAGGTTATCACTAACACACCAAACTTGCTTCTAAAGAAAGGAAACAATCGAACTAATTGGAGAGCTATCGCTAAGCCCACCCTTCCTGATTCAGCGCCTGCTTCTGCCGTGCACCAGCTCCTTGGGCCCCTACGACCGGTCGTAACCTTGTGCACATGACAAAATCTCTCAACAGTATCTTGATGTACCTATTAAGCACTTTGTCTATCTATTATGTGTTTTTGCTGTGCTTTGTTGTGAGTTGTTAAATGCTGTTTCAGGAATGCTCAAATGATCATCTTTTCTTGTGCCTGTGTTCATCTTTTAATCTCTGTATGCTCACCTTTCTTTTGATATTCTATAATACTTGATTACCTGTTTAATGAGTAATGCTCGTCACTATTGGATCTGCAGTCTGCTGTAGAACACATTTATGCTGATTGCACACATGCAACATAAGAAATTAGATATTTCTCATAAACCTGATGGTCATATGAACTGAAAATTCCACCTTTCACAGCCATATTTCCTTGACAGTATAAAAGTCTAGTCTCTAATTTAATCCAGGTAAATAAGGAGGCCATATCCACTTGTTAAGCTACTTCACAGCTCATCACAAGCAGTGGCATTCAACAGTTTCTCTAGTAATCTGATTTGGTCGAATCAGAGCAAATAATTACTTTCTTGATTTGTGATGCGAATGATAGGTTGTGCTTCGATTCTGCTTCAGTTAGAAAATACTCACCCATTTGCCAAAAGTGGTGCATGCCCAATGCTTGTGCAATATCCTTCATGTAGTACCATTAGCATGAAGAATAACAAGGGTTGCAGTTCTCATCGCATCAGTTCATGACAACTTGATTGTCAACAGATTATCTTCATGTTGCTGTTTTGGTATTCCTGTGAATGTTGTGGACTTGTGGTGCAGGTACACATGTGTAACAAGCTTGCTAGTCGGCATGTGAGGGTTGGGCTTGCGGACCCTAATAAAGTTCCACGCTGTGATATATGTGAAAATTCCCCTGGTATGCATCTTGATTACAAACAATTTCTTTTAACATGTTATCTATCAAGGTTTGATTTGATTTGTGTTCGACCTGTGAATGCAGCTTTCTTTTACTGTGAGATAGATGGTACATCACTTTGCCTGAGTTGTGATATGACTGTTCATGTTGGTGGGAAACGAACCCACGGAAGATACTTGCTCCTAAGGCAACGGGTCGAAGTAAGTTTCTATTTATTAACCAACTGCAGATTGCAATCTCATGCATTATTTTCTAGTACTTGAAGTTAGAAATTTTGATTAGTTTCCAGGAGATAAACCAGGCCATATGGACGATGTAGCTATGCAACATAAAGACCCTGAAAACCGGAGGGACGAAAAGAAGGCTCCTCATTCCGTATCAAAGGAACAAATGGCGAACAATCACAATGTCTCTGATGATCCGGCGTCAGATGGCAATTGCGATGACCAGGGTAACATTGACTCGAAAATGATTGATCTTAATATGAGACCAGTTCGTACTCATGGGCAAGGTTCGAATTCCCAGGTCTGTTCTGTTACATTTTTTATTGTAGCGTAAATGACTTATCTTTTGTGCCCTCTTATAATCCCTTACAGTTTCCTCTCGTCTCCACTGTTATTCCAGATTCAGGGGGTGGAGCGTAGTGTCAACAACCATGACTCTCCAGGAGTGGTGCCAACATGTAACTTCGAACGAGATGCCAACAAGTAAACAGCGGAACATCTGAATGTACATTTCTTCAATTGCCGCTCTATAGCAGCGCACTGGAAGCTTGAATTAGCTTTGGCCTTAGTGGCCGGGCAGAATGTGTGTTATTGCAGGGACCTCAGAATATGTGTTATTTCTAGTAGAGTAGAAGCTAACGATTGCATCTCAATTCGTCATGTCATGCCCTAGACGCTATTTATCGTCGTGTACAGGTGTACTCTTGTGGTGATCGGCAAAACTCGTGTCACATGGCCATATGTGAAAGGGCAGTGGCTTTCACTTGTGCTTTGTGGATTGCTGTTGTATGCTATTAGAAACTGTGCAAAAGATTAATAGACCGCTCAATTTTCTGTATTAGAGTACCATACCCGCCGTTCTGAAGTTCAGGATTAAGGCCATATTTGGAACGCCGGAATTTGTTCCGATTCACAAGGGAGGAATTGAGCTGTTTTTTGTCGAAATTCCTGTGGAACGGGCCTAAGTTGTTGCTACTTGGTAGGAGTATGCGGTATATGGTAAGGGGATGCGCATGCGGCATGCTCATCCTCTACCATGTAGCGAAGGCACGAAGGGATAATGTGTATTCCTTCTGTATAAGTTTATAAGGTATATTTTTTTTAACATATAGACTAAAAAAGTAAAAATAATAATTATTTTTGAATAATATATTTAATATATGCATGTAGAGAACATAAAGTAAAGTGAGATATTTATTAGGAATATATAGAAAATTTTATAATAGAATATGAAATATGTTTTATATTTAAAAACAAGACTATTTAAAAATATATTTTATAAATTTAGACAGAGAGGTATGTAACGAGAGAGGCCCTGATCACTGATCTCAGAGCATCTTTTTTAGGAGGGAACTAATCTTATCATCTTTATAGAAACTCTCTGATCGTTTTAACTAATATAATGCAACTGGATAATCTTTTTCCTGACCTACATGGGCACTTGCTCGGCTGTTACATTTGTCCACTACTAAGCATCACCAATCAAGATTTAAGGTATGTTCATATTGACTTCTACTTCTGAAGCTAATACAAACGTTTGCTTTCACATATTGTAATGTACTTCGTATTTTATTACACCACAATTTCATAAGTCATATGGCGGTCCGAATGTTGTAGTACCTTTCGTTGCACCGTCTTATATAATGCACTACTATTCATTAGCCGCTTTTATCAGCCACTACTATTCATCGGCCACTTCTATCAGCCACTACTATTCATCAGCTGTAACAAAGAATTATCAGCAAAAACCAATATAAATAGGCCCCACACTATCTGGAAGTTAAATGCTAGAAATGCTGCCTACATGCTTACCTCCAAATGCAACCTTCGCTGCACAATATTCTGACAGTTGAAACGGGTTACGCTATGTAATACCATAAGAGGGCAAAAGAGAAGAAATGCGAGAAATGAAACAATCCAAGGGAGAATAAAAGAAAAGAAAATATTTTTTTGCCATCAAAACCCGTTCGACTTTAGAATGTCGAATGGAAGTAGCGCTCACTGAGGTTTCCAGACCGTCTGGGCCAGTCGGTACTATCTCACATTTTGGATTTTCCTCATTCGGCAAAAAAAAGCCAACGGCCAATTTTACCGACTTACCCCCCCCCCCCCCGCGCGCGCGGTATAAAAGCCATCAACAGTGCAAATCCCACCTCTTGGACCAAAAGGTCCTTAGAGCCCACAGCCACATGAGAAGAGAATGAGGATAAAGGGAGGGGCAGTAAAGACATTTCACAAGACCACGGCTCCCATATAAAAAGACGGGTATCCCATCAGGCCAACATTTTTCCCAAGCCATAGTCCCATTTTCACTTCTCTCAACACATAAGCAAGCCAGTCAACCGAGAAGCCTCATTTCAGTCCCATTTTTTGCCTCAGCCGTGAGCTCATCCAGAAAGCAAAGCCAACAAGAGGACCGGTGACGGCAGCACGTGTCAATTATAGCTCCTAAACAACTAGTTTTTTTTTTTAAAAAAATAGCTCCTAAACAACTCCGTTTTGTCAAACTCCTCCAAGGGGAAAAGGTCACATTTTGGCGAACTAGTGCTCCTATGTTAGAACAGTAGGGACAGAGAATTCAGGACGAAAACTGTTCCAAGGGAACCGGACCGGCCGGCCCACAGGCCCAAAAAATCTTGGAGTAACCGTGCGTGCAGCTCGGCCGAGGGGTCGCAAGCGACGCGATCGGAAGCGCGAACAGCCCACAATCACACGCCGCGGCGACGCCCTCGATCGACTCCCCGCAAGCCCGCGGCGTCGCACAGATTCCGCGGTGGCCGCGGCCCCCAGCCACGGCATCCTACGTCCCCTCTCAGCGCTACGTACCCAGCGTCGTCGGCCGGGACGGCCCATGGAACGACGGCCGTGCGAGGCGCGACGCGAGCCCCGGTTTCCACGTTCCGGCCACCGTCGGTCTGGCTCCTCGGCCGCGACGGCGAGGAGCAGCAGTAAACGTGTCTTTTTTTAGCCTCTTAGAGCAACTCCAGCAGGGTCCCTACTTGAGCCCTCGAACCTCATATTTGAGAGCCAGAGTAAAAAACTGAACTCCAACAGGGTCCCTACTTGGCTCTCAAAAATAGGAGGTCTATCAAATGAGACCTCCAAGCCCTCATTCCTAGTGGCCCACTACTCTGGCTCTCATTTTTCAGATTGTAGTGGAATGGATTTGAGGGCTCTCATTTGAGGAGTGGGTCCCATGTGTCAGTGTGTAGTGGAATGGATTTGAGGGCTTAGATTTGAGAGGTGCTGTTGGAGTAGATGCAAAAAAATTGGACCCTTAAAAATAGGAGGAGCTATCAAATCAAAAGTAGAGGCTCTGATTTGAGAGCTACTGCTGGAGTTGCTCTTAGGAACATAGATCGATTCTTCGGAGCATAAATCCCGTGGAATAAACACTAGCTAGCCCGCGTGACATATCTGTCGGTGAGATAGCCCCGGCCCCCTGTGCGATCTGTCGCACGTACGGTGAGTGAGTGCTAACTTCACTTGGATCGATCGCCCAGCTTCTCGTGATCCTTTTCGGCTTTTCTCCAAATCGTCAGGATCTTAAGCTTTGGACTATCGCACGCAAAGACGATGTAAAGAAATCCCACGCATGATGTCTCACAAAATTGAGGTCGATCTTTCTTTTCCGGTTCCTTGAGAAAGTGCTGCGATGTATCTATCAGGCATCCTGCCTTTGTGCAGTGCACAACGAGTGTTACTCCATTAATTAGTAGCTCGGTACAAAAGAAGATCGAAAGCTCCGTGGTTGATTTGGGACATAGTAAGGGGGTGTTTGGGACTGCTCCACTCCATGTTTTGCAGCTCCGCTCTATGTTTTTTAGCCAAACAGGTTTAGCTCCACGTACTCTGTTCGAGGAAAAAAAGGTGGAGTTGTGAGAGCACCTAAAGGGGTACTCCACAAACTCTAGGTTTTTTGTGGAGCTGCTCCAGGGTAGAATTCGTGGAGCAGAGTTTGTGGAGCAGTCCCAAACACCCCCTAAGTCAAATAACACTTCATTTTAGTTAGTGCATGCTCCCAAAGCACATTTCTCAAAACTTCACCAGCCACGATAACAGGCTAACAGCTTGTTTTGTCACAAAGTTGCACTCTGAAAATTCATCACACACACTTCTGCAAATGTTATAAAACGCACAATAAAAATAGTGATCAAAAGAATAGAAGATATAATAGATGTTTTACTTGCCTTGTCAAGAATAATAGAATTGAAGAGTGAGACAAGGACAATGCAAAACAGAAAGAGGACGGATCGATGCTTTCTTAATTATCATTTGCTGTAGCATCAAATCTTTGATGAAAAACCTAGAGGAAGCCTGAAGCCCTGAAATGATACATTCATGTGATCCCTTTTCCCAGCAGCTAGCTTACACTAGGAGCAAAGTGGATGTTTCTAGCTGGACAGATTAGTTAGACTTGGAGTGCGCACTTCCAGGCCCTGCAGTTACAGTACTGAGTAACCGAGAGGGAGCAGAACGTATCCCTGAATTTGGCCGAAACAAGGTGGAAGCTTTCAGTTTTTCTCCAGCTAGCTAGGTTGACCTAAAACTCTGACATATATGTTGCAGCCAGAAAGACGTACGTGCATTGCTAATTTGGATGCTGCATTGGAAAGCGTGCGCTCCTCAGCCCACGAGCAAACCAAATCAGCTTGGATGCATACATGAAATGATGAAAGGGCGCGTGAAGCTCTAGCTACCCACTACCACTGTAACTTAGTGCATTGCCACCACAGTACACCATGAGTTGACACTGGATCGAACACCATGGCGTTGTAAGTTTGGCGTGCCTAGCAGGTTAATTTGCATTCCTGATCGAACGGAACAGACCGGGGTCCCCATCGGCAGCAATTCTCCCCAATTCGTTGCTTCCCGTTCCATTTATTCCCACTAGCAATGTAACGCTCTAGGGTCCAAACCGGCTCAGACCTAACCACATTCTGGATAGACCACGCACACGTAGCAATTCACTTGCACTTTCGTCCTCGCTTCGCGCAAAACGGTTAACCGGGGGTGCTACCATTGAAACTCCTAGGCTTATATGTAAGTGCTTCTCACGGTAAACTAGTAAAGTGGAACTAATTCAGAAATTCACGTGCACATACACATAAACCAACATGGACCGGGATGTCACAGGCAACGTCCAACGGAAGAGGACTCTCTCACCGTCCCAATTCGACAACCTTATCGGCTTCCTTTTCCCGGGGAACGTCGCAAATGTCCCATATCCATCCGGTCGGTTCTTACGCTGAGTTACCGGTCTCAATCATCAAATATTCGCCACCTTTTCCGTATGATCTCCAACGAGAAGCAACTACTGTTTTCATGCAGATCACCGAAAAAAATCTCCCTTGTCCTCTTGCTAGATTAGAATTAAGTTCGAGCATGAAGATGGCATTGCTGCGATTGAGTGGAAGCATGAAAGTCCGAGTTGGACCGATCTTGCGAGTTGCAACCACAACAAATGGAGTCGAAAAGTATAAAGTGAGTGAAGAGAAGATGTTGCTGAGTTTCAAACAAGTGAACAACTAGTTTAACTAGAGGCTTAGTTGTTGAGGGAACGGGGACAATACACTTGATCATATTTCAATAGTCCCCCCATCGATCTAGCCCATGCAAGCCTACGAGGTTGACTCAACATGAGCTATAGAATCCAATCCACATTATTGAGTTTTGTGAACCAATTTACCAAAAAGCTTAAATTACTAGTGATATATATATATATATATATATATATATATATATATATATATATATATATATATATATATATATATATAAACAAACAACCTGTAGTGCTACGTATCAACGGAAATAAGCAATCCAAGATCCTATATATACTACTGCACGTAGGAATGCTATCAACTTTAGGATTTTAACCGAGATGGTCCTACATATCAATCGTGGCCTAGTTTCTCTCATGCCTTTAACCGCTGCATGTGACCACACCGAGTCGAGTTGCTAGCTTCTGGCTGCCCGTGTCGGTCATCAAGAACCCTAAAAAAACATTTGGCCTCACCTCTTCCCACCACTCCCGTGACCCCCACCTTTGTCCTTTAACCATCCCAAACTATATTTTTCAAATGAATTCAGAATTCAGAAATTTATCTCTTTTGACAAATATATATGGACGCCATTCATCACCAGCGGTTTCTACTTAATACCCTGGGTGAACGAATAAATGAATGAAGCCATGCCCGTGGTACGTACAAATGGGCCACTTCACTGTATGCTATACTATACACTGTGCACACAGAGCTTACCGAGACTGAAACCCTGAAAGTACCAATACCATTTTGCATTTTTGCTATACGGATAGAGAGGTAAGCGTACTATGACAGATTGGCTGTACGTACGAGTACGTAAACTCACTATTGAAGCGTATTACATGTTTTGATCTATAAATACTACCTGTTCCACGGGGACTTAGGACGCGCCAAATTAAGAGCGGCACAGCATCGCGCCATTCACATGCTCTAGCTGGTGAGAGTGGTGAGCAGCAGCGAGCTCGGAATGGCACTTCGCTCCGCTTCTTCGTCTTCTTCTCCCGTTCACCACTTGTGCGTGCGCATCCTACTACTAGTGTGCTTCTTCTTGGCGCACTCTCTCGTGCCGTCCTGCTCCGCCTCTGCCGCCGCTGGGCGGCATGACTACCGCGACGCGTTGGCCAAGTCCATCCTCTTCTTCGAGGGCCAGCGCTCCGGGCGGCTCCCGCCGGACCAGCGAGCGGCGTGGCGGGGAGACTCCGGCGTGTCGGACGGCGCGGAGGCCGGGGTCGACCTGGAGGGCGGGTACTACGACGCGGGGGACAACGTCAAGTTCGGCTTCCCGATGGCGTTCACGACCACCATGCTGGCCTGGAGCGTCGTCGAGTTCGGCGAGTCCATGCCGCCCGACCAGCGCCGCCACGCCGCCGCCGCCGTGCGGTGGGCCACCGACTACCTCCTCAAGACCATCGCCCATCCCGGTGTCATCTTCATGCAGGCAAGCCGCAAGCATTAGCACACATTGCATTAATTTTGTCACGTTCATGTCACAGCAGGGCCGTGAGAGTGCAGCAATGCAATGCATGCAGGTGGGCGATCCATGGAAGGATCACAGCTGCTGGGAGAGGCCGGAGGACATGGACACGGAGCGCACGGTGTACAACATCAGCGCGGGGCGGCCGGGGTCGGAGGTTGCGGGGGAGACGGCAGCGGCATTGGCCGCCGCGTCCATGGTGTTCCGCGACGACGACCCGGAGTACGCCGACCTGCTGCTCGCCAGCGCCAGGAAGGCGTTCGAGTTCGCGGACACGTACAAGGGCGCGTACAGCGACGACCCGGAGCTCAGAGCCGGAGGCTGCCCGTTCTACTGCGACTTCGATGGCTACCAGGTTTGTCTTGTTTCCCTGCCTGCCTTCGTCAGTAGATGGTGACCTGACCTCTGCTTGATCACGAGAAACAAAGGAGCTTGCATGGTGTTGCAGTCATGCTACTTTGGCAATTGGCACCAAGCGTCATACTGTTTAGATATATCTGACATAACAATGACAGCATACAAGAACAAGAGGATGCATGCAGCACCATAAGTGACTATATATCAGCTTATTACATCTGCCTGACCAGAAGAAACAAAGCAGCTTAGTGTTGCAGCATTGCTATTTTGGTGCCTTGCTTCATAGTTCATGTTTCACATCTTTTGCATAAGAAGAATAACAGTACAAAAGGCCAAAAGTGTATTACACCATAAGTGATTGCTATTTCATTCACATCAGCATTGAAATATTTTTACCAGTCCTGAACTTCCAGAACTCAATTATCTAGTGGTAGTTTAGGTTGATCAACCCCAGACATTCAGTGCACATTGCTGATGTATTGCTGTGGGACAAGCAATTATTTCGTCATCGAATAGGCTCATGTAAATTTTAAGAGCGTCGAAAGCTGTTTCCACGAATTCCAGAATTAGAAGATTCAGAACAATCAGAGGTTCGGAACTGATCGAGTTGACATCACAAAGCGTGCACTGAAAATTCTTTGACAGGATGAACTGCTGTGGGGGGCGGCCTGGCTACGGAGAGCCTCCTGGGACGACACATTCCTCGAATACATTCAGAACAACGGCAAGACCCTCGGTGCAGAGGATAACATCAACGAGTTTGGGTGGGACAACAAGCATGCCGGTCTCAATGTCCTTGTTTCCAAGGTTCTGCTCTGCTTCCATCACTCTTCTTTCAGCTCCTGCATACAATCGTGCTGCTAAATTAGCAGAACATAAGTGACTGACACAACTAAATGAGTGTCAATTGGTTTTCAGGAGTTCATAGAAGGCGAGGCGCTATCTTTGCAATCCTATAAAGAGTGTGCAGATAGCTTCATCTGCACACTGATTCCAGAGTCCTCATCACCACACATCAAGTACACACCTGGGGGCATGATCTACAAGCCTGGAGGCAGCAACATGCAACATGTCACCTCCATTTCCTTCCTGCTTCTAACTTATGCCAAGTACCTCTCCAAGTCCTCTCACACTGTCAACTGTGGCGATATTTCAGTCGGTCCTGCCACTCTTCAGCTGCAAGCCAAAACGCAGGTACTAGCATTTTTCACGTTGCCTACCTATACAAGATCCAACGCAGGAACATTGACTGGTAAACTTTCTAACTTTACTTATGCACGCTGAATTTCAGGTCGATTACCTGTTAGGAGATAACCCGATGAAAATGTCGTACATGATCGGGTATGGTGACCGATATCCTCAACGGATTCACCACCGGGGATCATCGTTGCCTTCGATCAAGAGCAATCCTCAGCGCATTGCGTGCAAAGAAGGCACGCCTTACTTCGATTCATCTAGCTCAAACCCTAACCCATTGATTGGAGCTGTTGTTGGCGGGCCAGGGGAGGATGATGCTTACGAGGATGACCGTGCTGATTTCAGGAAATCTGAGCCGACTACCTACATCAACGCTCCCTTAGTAGGAGTTCTTGCCTACTTTGTTGGCAACCCGAACCCCAGACATTGAGCACCAGTATTTTGTCATGTAGATACAGAAGAGTGACAGAAGTTATAAATAGGTACAGATGAAACAAGTAGGTCGGTGTTTTTAGATGGCGCTACGTATTTGTAGTAGTGGCCGGATTGAAGAGCATGAGGTCTATACAATAAAGAGAGCTTCTCCTCCATGCTCTCTCTCTCTCTCTCTCTCTCTCTCTCTCTCTCTCTCTCTCTCTCTCTCTCTCTCTCTCTCTCTCTCCTTTTGTTCTTGGATTTGCACTGAATTTGTGTGGATGTGTGCAAAAGTGCAATTTCATTGCACTGGGTTGTCATTAGTGAAAAGATTGTACTTTTGTACTTGCAGCGATCAACTAGAAATGGTTGTTGAAATGATTGCATGTATACCGGCCTCCCAGTGGCAGAATAGCTAGGTTTATGATCGTGCTGTTGCGTGTTGGAAAGCTCGGAGTATATCATCCGAAAACAACTTCGTAGATCGCTGATCATGCATGCATGGGCAATTGGCACCATCCAGGCGGATCAGCTAGCTCTGCCGTTCGTTCGAAGTGCACTTACCCGAGGTTGGTGCGCCGCGACTCCAATGTTGTAATGCCGATTCGGGCCGGCGCTCGTGGCTGGTGCGGAGTTCGCGTGACGCGAGCGCCGCGGCCCGCTGCTGCACGCTAGCGTGGCGTGCACACTCAGCTCGCCCGTGCTACTCCTGGGCCTGCAAGACACGAGGTCAGAGGCTCAGGAGTGCTCTGTGGCATCTTTTTTTCTTCTTCAGATTATAGCTCATAGGTTATGGTTTTTTAATAAATAAATGAAATGGTTTATCTGCTGTTTTTAAGTGGTTTATTAGCGTGGTTTATTCATGTTACCATGTACATATGTACTTGTGAGTGTCCGTGAAACTACAAGGGTTTTGTCCTAAAACTTTTGAAGCTACAACCAAGAAGCTTCGATCGACGCAGCATGCTGAATGCATAACTGAAAGATGTAGAGCCATGTTCAGAATGTCATTCCATCATTTGTGTTGAACAATTGGCAATCGTGACGAGTTGAAATTTAAGTTTGTGAAACTTTGTAAGTTTTCAGATTTATTGTTAGACTGAGGGCGGTCTGACCAGCTGGAGTGGCATTTTGACTACAAGTCCAGTGTGACCAGATTTTGGAAACGATTTGACCATCGATGCAAGGCGATCGGTTTTTAGTTGGCGGCCGATTTTTTTATAGAGGTGCTCGCTTGTGCATGAGAGAAAATATGAGTGGTCCGACCGGCCAATGTGTGGTGGTCCAATCGGGGTAGGCCAAGCGGTCAGACCGGCATGGTTGCCATGGTCTGATCGGCTCCCTTGTTATTGGGGTTTGATCGAACTGACCGCGCGCAGTGCAATCGGCTGCTCAATGCTAGCCAAAGCAGTTTTGTCTGAAAATTTCTGATGGGTTTTAGATATTTGTGAAAAATGGTTATGAGTTGAGTTTTAGAGTCCTAGGTCATTTGCATTCATTGTACATAGAGCATGTTTAGACTAACATGGGTAAGTTATGAAGAACTTATGTCTAAAAATGATTTCTTGGTCTTTGATGTGCAGGAAGTTTTGAGGTAACCATGGTTGATGGTGTGGACCAGAACTAGCTTTGAGGATGAGCTGAGATATGATCAAGAAAGTTGGGGCGGGATGGTTAAGCTCAAGCAAGACACAAGGAAGATAAGGGACGTTGAAGGGTGCAATCGTGCAAGTGAGGCGTGGTCGAGGGAATCGATGTAGAGAAACTTGCCGATGCGTGAGCCATTGGTGAACCTACATATTGCATGCATGGAGATTGCTTGCAAAAAAGGAGTTGACCATGGACTAGGCTTGGGAAAGAAGTGAGGTCTACGGTCAAAGCGATAGTGTTTCGGTGGGAATACCAAAAATAATGATGGGATGAAAACCGTGGGGCTTGGAGGACATTGGTAGAGCAGTTTAGGTTAAGGAGAGGCTTAGGAGGTCAAGTGGATGGGAAGCTTGCTGCTTAGCGAGTTTGGGCTTATATGCTTTGAGAAGCGTGCATAAGTCATGTGTAAGTGTAAAACTCGGTGTGTGGAGGGTTAACGAGTTTCTCTGATTGTGCTAATAAGTAATATCTATTAGAGTTAGATGTGAGCTGGTTGCTCCATCTATATATGAGTGGGAGGGGTTGAAGGCATGTGGCTAAGAGAAGAGAACTAACCATCTATTCATTAGGGTTTGTGAGAGACTTCCTTGTGTGGAAGTTTTGGGTGAGTGTTGTTGTGAGAGATCTGTCCTCCATAGTGGAGTGGCTGTAAAACTTTCATCTATAAGTTGCAATAGATAAATCTTGCTTATCCTATATGGTGTGTTATTGATCTTGTTGATTTTGCATTTGTTTTGGCTGGTATTTTGCCATCTCCCCCCTCTCTCTTGATCTTATTGGGTTTCAAGGATGTGTAAATGATAGAGATACCTCATGAGGATCATATTCAATCCATCTAGAGACCAGTTATTAGCAAGATCTTGAAGGTTGCACAATTTGGTTTGGTTTGAAGCTTTTCTAGTGATTTGCCCCGAATCTTTGGGTATTCTTAATTGTTGTAACACATGGGAACTCATCTAGAAACTAGAGACATCTTGGCTATGTTCAAACCATGAGTAAGTCATATATCAATTTATTGAGTTTTGCCCATTTTGATGCAACCTTACTTGTCTCGAGGAAATATTGGAACTTAACTAATATTCTTCGACGGATTAGGTTCTTGAGATCCTCAGCAAGTGTGTACAATGTTTCGAATTATTTGAAAATGTATCTTAGATATCACACCCTTTTCTTGTCTTAGATATTTTTTTAGAATTTCTAGCTATTTCTTCTTTTTCTTATCAACTCTAAAACGCCTGTCATCGACCTATAGTATATAATAATTGTGCTGTATGTGGGCTCGCGTAGGGGCTAGGCCGTGCGGAGACCAGTGGCGCTGCAACACCCGGGGCCCCACGGCTGGAGGTCTAGGTTGTGGAGAGGTTGCGTGCAGTTGGGCCAATTGGGTGTGTACAGGCTAGGAGGACGGGCTATTCCTTATGTCTTTTGTATGGGCTTTACTATTATTTGGGCTAAGAGTTATTGTGAGATGTTAGGTTCGGCCCGACGATGTGATTCGTACATGTAGTTCCTACGCATTTCATATTTTACATCCCCAAATCAGCATGGGCCGGGCATCTTTTGGGAAAACACAAGGTATGATAAAAAAACAAGAACAACAATCACTCCAGGAAAATATTATATGGGGAAGACCTTGAACCCCTCCTTTTTGAGGCCCTCCCTAGAAGTTTGTCACGTGTTAGCCACAATCCCAAAGCAACTCTCTTCATCTCCCTTCTTCACCACTTTCCCATCTCTCTTCCCATTGTCGTAGGCAACCTCGCAGTGCCACTGCTGTCCATCATGTGCCACCCGCCGTGCTGCTGCCGACCGCCCCGCGCCATGCCCGAGCCTTGCTGTGCAGCCTTGCGCCGCCATGAGCCTTGCCATTCCCCACGCCCACTCATCATATAGTCCATATGGTAAACATTTTGCAAATCTTTCTTAGGGCTTTGTAGGATGCTGATAGGAATCAGTGATTAATAAAGGCAGTGATGCAAATTTGGCAACTTTAGTAAAAGCACACTTAAACACGGCTACAAGGTTATTTCGATCCACAATTAGAAGCTTTTTTATGAAGCAAAGACATGCGCAAACATCCTAGTATGATCCTAACAGCAAGCATAACGAGTGTTCTTTTAAGAAAAAAGTTCCAGGCTTGCAGCTACTTAGCTTCAAAAGTACATCTTTTGCACCGTGTATTGGCAATTGCTATCAAAAAGACAGAGAAGGGGCAATCAGCTTAATTGGAGTTATTCTTGTTGCTTACCTCCGTGGGTGGCCGGAAGAGATCTCGTGATGGAAACTCCAAGCGTCAGACCTCGTGATGCTTTCCGTTTGAAGATTTGGCATGAGGGCTTTTGTTTTTTTGACTGAACGAATCGGTTGTGTTTTTTATTATTTTATTTGTACGTGATGTGCGTCTGAACTCAACTCGGCCGTGTCTCTTCGTTTTGAGTCGGTTTCCCTTTTTTTGCGTACGAGTTGGGTTTTTTCTTTTCGTTTGTCAAGTCTGGTTATATATAGGCCTATATACCCTCATGTAAAAAAACAGACCACAGAAAATAGATCTATTATTTTGAGAGAGCTCTTCGCTTGTTCCTCCTAGGGTTTGGCATATGATTGCAACCTAGAGGGGATTTGGGTGTTCTTCCCCGTCGTTCTTGTGATTCCTTGTGATTGACCAGAGCGACAACGCGTCTACTTGGTAGTCGGGTAGACGGGATCACGAGCGTGTGGTTGGGCGAATTCTTTTGTCGCAGGTTACTGTTCTAACAGTGGTTGGCGCCATTGATTTGTCAGGTTGCACGGATCCAACTATCTTCATCGATCCTACGCCGTGAAGATCGGGCAGTCCCCCGCATCACAACCATCCTTGGTGAGGTGGTGGCGGTGGGCCCCTCATCCGCTTTTCCCCTCTTGCTCGCTGCTGTGGCGCCATCTGCCATAGGGGAGGATGATGACACATAGGAGTTCAGAGATAGCGCCACCGGTTACAGGTCTCTGGCCGTCTGAATATAGCACGACACTGGCTGCTTCTTGGACCCGTGGTTGAGCCCTAGCTCAATCTCCTCCTCCTCCCCACCGGAGTTTTTCTTGACCTCCTCCGCCATAGCTAGAGGCGGCTCACTAATGGCGAATGGTGTGATGGGTCCTACTCCTCTCATCGCGCTACTCTGGTGTCTTGGATCTGTGTGTGTAGAGAAGAGACACCTCGAGAGGGGAAGAGGGTTACCTGACATTGAGATACATGACTAACACGTGGCAAACATCTAGGGAATGCCTCAATAGGGGTTCAAGGCCCTCCCCCATAGATTTTTTTCATCATGTCGTGCTAGCTGGGACACTAGTTTCAATTACTGCAAGTACAACTATTGTTTAAATTGCTAAATACATCCCCAAAAGTCAATTAGAGTTTGATTTATCCTCTATAAATACTTTTGTGGCGCATGCCCCCTACAAGTATATGGTTGTTTGAAATGCCTCCTACCGTCACCTTCCCCCTGACTTGGTTGTTTTTTTTCTCCATGGCATGCCACTTTCAGCCATGGACTAGGTGCAATGTGGTTAATTGGACCCACACAATATCCCTTCAATGACTTCGGGCCTCATATGTTGCCTCCCTTCGTCTTGATTCAACTCATCTCAAGAAGGGGAAATGAAACATGAATGCTTCATCTGCCCCACCCATCTCAATCTAAGTTGTGTAACTTAACTCTATAGGCCATGCTGAAACACCACGAACCAATGCCATAGTGTCTGTATCAACAAAAAAAAGAGTCAACATGATGCGGGTGTCAGGAGACCTTTCAAATAACAATGCACTTGTAGGGGGCATATGCCATAAAAGTACCTGCAAGGGGGGTAAATCAAACTCCAACTGATTTATGGGTGGGTATTTGTAATTTTTCCTAAAATTTGGTTCTTTTGACCTTTTACAGTGTCTAAAATTAAACTTTGTTTTTTTGCGAGGGACTCTTAATTTTATACTTATACATTTATAAAATGTCGTGAAAGTATGATATTATGATAAGGTTTTTATGACAAAATCTAACAATAACATTTTAATATGACCAATCTAAATATACCAATAAGTCTTCCATACATGTGGTAGTGCTCATTTCTTATCGTACTATTGCTTGTGAAGCCATCGAATGCAATTGGGTTACACGAGAATATGAACCCAGGGGCGGAGCCAGGATCCAGACAAAGGGGGGGCCGACCCGCCAAGGCGCCGGCGTCATAGGTCCTGGGCGCCGTGTGTCGGCAAAATTAGACATACACATATATAATTAAACATACGCATATATATATATATATATTGTCATATAAATTCAATCATAACACATATGACAAAATAATGTAGCATACGTCTAGTATACTGAAAAGACTCTCTCAGTGGTCGCTGTTGATACTGGAAGAGTTATGACTAATCTTAGCAATCTATCGACCATTGGATAAATAGAATTTTTACCTAATCTCACTAGTCCCTTTGTTAGATCAGCAAGTGATGGCAATGTACTTAGCTCTAGATGGTTGCATACATCAAGTTGAAAATGTGGTAGTTGACACTCCAATTGAGCTTGATCTTGACTTGAAAAATCAGCGGGATAGTACTTTTCCACCAGAGTACTTATCTTTGAAATGTCAAAGCCATCTTTTCTTGGATCTAGTGAGGCACAAAGTGATAGAAGCTCTATTGCTTGAGAACTGAATCGATCTTCTAACTCAATCAATTGTTGGTCGACCGCAACATTAAACACATCTATTTTATAATGGTGAAGAGTGGTGGTATTAGCATTTTTGTTCCGAGATTTGGTCACATCCACACACCTACAAATTGCGACATGTAGTTAAACAAGTTAGATATGTACCATAAGAATAAAAAAATATGTATTTGTGCTCATATTAAAAAACTGAAGTTAAGATAATAACTTACTTGCGATTTAAATCCGAAATCTCAATCTCGTGCTTGTCACAAAAGGCTTTCACCTCCTCAAGAAGTGGTTCCCAGCCATCATTTCTCAAGTCACTAAGCAATGATTTTGTGTTAGAAATGCAGGGGCCTAATTGACTGTGATGAAGGGTGATTAAGGGGTCCTATTAATACATTTGGTGGACCATTGGGGGGGGGGGGGGCCAGGCCCCTGCCCGCCCCCCCTTGTCTCCGCCCCTGTATGAACCATGACACTGCAGGCAACCCATCTCACAGGCTCACCATGTGTATTAATTCCTTGTGACACCTATCTCTCTTCCATCTCTATCACTTCATGACTTTCTCTCATCACCTATCTCTCTCATGGGCACATCCTTAGAAGCCATGGCAGACACTCCAAGCAGAGCAAGACTCCGAGACTTTAGCCATTGTCAAGGTCCGGTCAAGACCAAATAAGCCTTGAGCTACTATAGCAGAGCACTCCAAGGTGGGCTAGGATCAAGGGCTATAGCCGAGCTTCTACCCGATTTTTCCTGAAGCTTTTGAATTGCCCTTGTTATTTCCTCTAAAGCCTCTAACAGTTCCTCAATTTCAACTGAAGCTGCTACCAAATTTTTCTCAAAAGTTTTACATTGCTCCTTGATTTCAATTGGAGTTGCTACCTAACTTTTTTTTTCGAAAGCTTTGAGTTGGTCTTCAATTTCACATAGAGTTGGTACCTCATTTTTATTCTAATGTTTTGAGTTACTTCTTGATTTCACTTGGAGTTGATACCCTTTTTTCATAAAGATTGGAGTTGCTATCCAATTTAAACTATATTTGCTACCTTTTCTAAGCTTCGAGTTGCCACACAAATTTTTTAAAATCTTTGAATTGCTACATGATTTCAATTGGAGTTACTATCTGATTTTTTTTGAAAGCTTTGAGTTACACACAATTTCAACTAAAGTTTATATCCTATTTTTCTAAAGGTGGGTTGCTACTCAATTTCAACCAGAATTAGTACTCTATTTTTTTTTTCTAAAGGTGAGTTGCTCCTCGATATCAACTAGAGTTGTTATCCATTCTTTTAAGCTTTGAGTTGCTAGCTGAATTTTCATAGGTTTACTACTCTGTTTTTGTAGAGTTGCTTCCTAATATTATTTTTCACTTTTCTGAGTTGCTTGTGATTGTGTATATGAAAATTGCCACTTGATTTTATTTTTCATTTTTTGAGTTTCTCATGATTTTATATTTGAGTTGCTCCCAAATTTGTGTGAGTTGGTTTCTATTTTTTCTATGATGCGATGAGTTGTGTGACACTTTTATCTCTTATGCGTAGATGTATTCATTGTTGCTTTTTTTATTTTGAGCCTTGTTTCGATGCTAGAGCAACATGACAAAATAGGGCATGTGGTTGTTTCATGTGCACTCCTGTGCATGTACTCGCGACCAACTGTGTGGAGTAAAAAGGGAACCAGGACAATTGACCTGGTTAGATGTAAATGGACAATGTAGGTGGTAGCGTACATGCCCTATCTTGTGACGGGTAGCACATTAAACGCTCTCTAAATATATTATTGGTTAAAGTTTGTTAAGTTTGATCGTCCTAAGTCAATAGTGCCATGTATTCTATGTTGAAAGGGAAAGAGTATATGAAATTTTAGGGTGTTTATGTAACTGAATTCAAAAGATTTAGGAAAAAAATCCTCTCGGTTTTAGCATCATCGGCACGAATATTTATACAAAAGATATTTTCTTGTTTACAGTTTTGTTTCTTTCTTCCTTTTCCACTTCTAGGGTAATCCGAGACCCACCAAATTTCCCCATCGTTTGCCCTGAACAGAGGCTAGGCCTAGGATTTTGGTGCCGCTCAACCCAAATCCCATGGACGACGACGACCTCGCCGCCGCCGCCACCGCCATAGACCCTGGCTCTCCGCCGCCGGTGCAGGAGCTCGCCGCCTCCGCTCCCGCCTTGCCCGTGGACAACGCCGCCTCAACCGCGGGCGAAACCCTCGCCGTTGATCCGCCCACCGCTGCCGTCGCCGGGGATGGGGAACAGGTCCCTTTCGACGAAGAGAAGGTCCAGGTGCCAGCCGAGGCTATTCCACAAGAGGCCGACTCAACTTCCGCCGACGAGCAGGTTCCCGTGGCAGCCGAGGCTGTTTTAGAAGAGGCCGCCTCCGCGGCCGTCGACGAGGCCCACGAAGACGAAGACCCCGTCCGTGGGGACGCGAATCCTGCCTCCGAAGGCGGCGTTGCGAAGGGAGACTCGCGCGATGGTGGCGCCTACATTTCTCTAGTTTCCCTTGGCGTTGGAGGCGACGTGGGTGCTGAAATTGACGACCTTGTTGGTGAAGGGACTGGGATTCCCGACGCGGTGGAGGCCATGCCGACCACCCCGGATATTGTACTAGATGCTGACGGCGATGGTGAAGCTCTTGATGGAGAGGGCGACAAGTCTGATGAGTATGCAAAGGCCAGTGGTGATGACATGGTGGTAAAAGAGCTTGTGGGTGTTGCAGAAGACTCCGCACCGGCTGATATTACTAAGGCTGATGAGTCCGACGAAGATGCTGGTGTGGGGGTGCAGTTGGATGGGATTAATGTTGCTATGGATGATTCCACAGAGTTGGGTGCCTCCCTGGTTGGTGTTGATTCCAATATGGTTTCCAACAGAGGTGGAGCTAGCTTTGATGACCAGACTGGTCAGGAGATTGGTGGTGGCGCTCATGATGATGCTGATGAGGATGATGGTCCACGGATGGATAAGAATACTCCAGTTAGCGATGATGGTGAGGATTCTCAAGATGAGCAGGGGGCACAGATGGATGTAGTTGCTACAACTGTGTTAAGTGGTGTGGAAGCAGAGCTTGTCAAAGCTGGCGATGATGTTGCAGGGGAGGGCACAAATATGGATACACTTGCCCCAACCGGAGATGACAGTGAGGAGGAAGGGGTTGCAATGGCCGGTGTCACTGCTACAGATGAGGAGGGCAGGCAGATGGATGCAGTTGCCATGACCAGAGATGGCAATGAGGAGAAAGCTACTGGCAAAGATGGTGTTGATGCCACAGATGAGGATATACGGGTGGATACAATTGGCCTGACTGGAGATGATAATGAGGAAAAAGAAGTTGCCGCAGCTGGTGATGATGGTGCAGATGAGGAGGGCATGCAGATGGATGCGGTTACCAGTACTGGAGATGAGGATGAAGAAGATGGCATGGCTGGCCAAAATGTTGCTGAAGAAGCTGATAGTGTTCCTGAAGAAGCTGAGGTTGGCACGGTTGGTAATGATATCCCTGAAGAAGAGGCTGTGCAGATAGACGATGATGAAGAGCCTCCACCATTGACAAGGAAAGGTGGAGGGCGCAGAAAGCGAGGTCGTCCATCTTCCAAGGCTCAGGCTGTGGTGAAGCCATCTGTTAAGAGGAAGGATGATGAGGAGGTGTGCTTCATTTGCTTTGATGGTGGTGACCTTGTGGTTTGTGATCGTAGGTTTGTGCATCACGTGGAATGTCTTTCTTTCTTTCTTCCAAAATATGCACCTATGTTACAATTGTTGATGCCTCATTCTGTGCCCTCATTCCAGGGGTTGCCCTAAGGCTTATCATCCTTCTTGTGTTAATCGGGACGATGAGTTCTTCAAGTCAAAGGGTCGGTGGAATTGTGGTACGTCGGTTAATCTTATTCTGCACACCTCAATGCCCATTCTCAAGTTAAATGGTTGTGTTTGAACCATGTGGACATATGCATTTTTCAATCTTCCCAAATCCATGTTTTCTATGAGGCATATCTGCAATGAACATGCGTATTTACAAGTCAGATGGTGGGACTGTCACATAGTTTTCCCTTAACTTTGAAATTAGTGAAACCTGTGTGGTTCTGTTGCACCCCTTTCATTGCATGTTCTTTTTCAATTTATTGCCTTGCATGAATTAGGGAATATGCTTTATCTGACTAACTATGAACTGGGCTATTATTTTTTATCATGTTTAATAGATGTTGGCTTATCTCCAGAACATGGTATTTTCCAACTATTCTGGTTTCTGTATCAGGGAATGCTATGCTACGTTATTACTTTCAATAATACATTAATGTTTTTCTGATAATGATGAGGATTATTGCTTAGCCCACAAAAAAATCTTTCAAAATACTTGCATCTGATTCTATCCACTTCGTATCATTTCTCAGGGTGGCACATTTGTAGCAGCTGTCAGAAACCTGCCCACCATATGTGTTACACATGTACCTATTCCTTATGCAAAGTGTGCATAAAAGAGTCAAAATTTGTTTGTGTCAGAGGAAATAAAGGCTTTTGCGAGACGTGCATGAATACTGTGATGCTGATAGAGAACAAAGAGGAGGCAACTGAGCAAATGGTAGCCTTTTCACCTTATTCTTAGCTTCCTCAATATATAATTTTTTTGGTATAGTTTCATCCAGTATCTTGTTCTTTACAACTTTCTCGTCTCATTGTGGCATTGAGGACACCAGTCTATTGTTTTGTGATTCTTGTTCATGTAATGATTTAGATCTGGAAAGATAGGTGAGCTTAGTGCTCATATTTTAGTGTTCGCATAAATTTCGTCCTATAAAAGTAATTTTACCATTGATGTGTTGACCCCTGCTTGACCTGTCTATTTGACGTGTTGAACCCAATTTGTAGGCAACTCGATGTGTAACCAAAACTAGTGTTCTGAATTAATTTTATCTGACGCTACTACCTGCGAAAGGGTCTCTAGCCCAGTGGTTAGAGCGTCTTAGTAGCACCCCCCAGGTCCTGAGTTCGATTCCCACGGGGCGAATTTCAGGTCTGGGGGTAAAAAAATCCCCTCGCCTGCTACCACACCAAAGCACGGGTCTAAGGCCCGGCCCGGTCGTTGGTCGTTCTCACCTAGGCAACGGTGCCCCTGTGTAAGGGTGGAGCAGGGGTTTGGGGGTTTTCTCGATCTGCGTGAGAGGATCTTCTCTTAAGCTGAAATGCCCAGGGGCTGTCTTACCCCCCGTAGGTCGAGTTTTTTTTTTGATGCTACAACCTGCTAGTTTATTTTGCTGAAGCGGGTGGATGTCATTTCCATACACCAATTGCATCAGAACTCAGAGCTATCAATTCTATAAGTCATTTTTGTTGTTGTTGTTGCTACACTGGACAGTTAAGTTTATTTTCACATGCTACCAACATTTGTTTGGCTGGTGTGCTCTTGAAAAGAGAGTGATACATTCTTCAATTTGGATATACTGCAAGATAACATTTATGACATGCCCATATTACACACACCTATGATCATTATTGAGGTGCATGTTTTAACTGAGTTGAAAAAGCAATGGCTCATTGCACAAATGGCCTGCTCTGTTTCAAATACCCATTAACCAACATCAGTCCCCTCTTATATTCCAGTGGAAATTAGGAAATTAGGAAGTTTTTGGGCTAGTTATTCTATGTTTAGCTTCTGTTCATTTGTTCCTTCTGGTTTGCTCTACAACCTGGCAAGTGGCAATCTAACTTATTATTCGTGCACATTGCTTGCAAAATGTTGCTTTCTTGCTGGCTCACCAGTTGTCATGTCGGCAATTCTGTCTGTATGAAAAAAAATTATTAATGGTTCTGTTGTATGTGTTCTTTCTACTTATGAGGATTTTTTTTTAACAGGATGTAGATTTTGATGACAAAAGCAGCTGGTGGTATTTGTTCAAGGACTATTGGTTGAATTTGAAAACAAAGTTGTCTTTGACACTTGAAGAAATATCGGCAGCTAAGTCTCGAAAGAATGGATCTTCTTTGGTTATCCGTGACAACGATCTTAGTGAACTACCTGATACTGATGATGAAGAAGAGGCTAATTCAGACAGTTCATCTGGGTGCCATCTAGAAAGCAATTCATCAAAAAAGAGGGGAAGTAAGCGATCAAAGCATGCTGCTAACGAGGACAGCTCTAATGGAAAAGAGAGCACTAGGAAATCTACCAAGCGAGGCCTGTCAGGTAGCCGTGATGCTAAGAATTCTACAGGGAGAAAGGTTAGAAAATTATCCAAGCGAGCTTCCAGCAGTGAGCATCGACTAAAAGAATCTAAAAGTGTGGGGTCATCTACATCCTCAGCTGTAGAATCTAGTTGGGCTTCAAAGGAGCTCTTGGATTTTGTAGCACATATGAGAAATGGGGACAAATCTGTGCTGTCCCAGTTTGATGTTCAAGCCCTTTTACTTGAGTATATCAAACGCAACAAACTCCGGGATCCTCACCGGAAAAGTCAGATAGTTTGTGATAAATTGCTCCAAAATCTCTTTGGGAAAATACGTGTGGGGCATTTTGAGATGCTGAAGCTTCTTGAATCTCATTTCCTCATGAGTGAGGTCTCACCAATTGACATCGATGGCAACCACGGTGGTGTTGTCGACCCTGATCCTAGTCAGGATGCTGATGGTAACAGTGAAGCATCAGTTGTGATGAGTTCAGAAAAAAGGAAAAAATCACGCAAGTATGACCAGAGAGCTCTGCAAACAAACCTTGATGACTACGCGGCAATCGATAACCATAACATTAGTTTGATGTACCTGCGTCGCAATCTAATTGAAGAGTTGATCAGTGATGTTGACACATTCAATGAGAAAGTTCTTGGATCATTTGTGAGAATAAGAATATCTGGTACAGGTCAAAGGCAAGATATCTATCGACTCGTGCAAATTGTTGGTAAGATGACACTTCCAAATTGACATGGTTAGTTTTAGCTTCATGATTCTGAATTTCCCATATTTGTGTGCAGGGACAGGAACAGCTGCTGAAAAGTACAAATGTGGGAAAAAGACAACTGATATAACACTAGAGATACTGAACTTAGACAAGAGAGAGGTTATTACTATTGACATAACCTCAAATCAAGAGTTCACTGAGGTATTTTCTTTTTCAGTATGAACACAATGATTTTACTATTCGTTTCGTGTTTGCTGAAACGAAGTAGAAAGTCAACATTTACTTTATATTTGCTTTTTCTATTGAATTTACAGTTATATTTACTTTCAGTTTGCATACCTATTGTAAGTAATCGCCGTTGACCTAATCTGACCTTGTTGCTTTACTTTATGGATACAAATATGCACTCATTCAGTAAATCTACTGCTCTCTTTGGTTCACATGTCGTGCATTTGCTGATTCGCTATTGTTATTCTTGTTCTAGGAGGAATGCAAACGTTTACGACAAAGCATAAAGTGTGGATTCATTCCAAGGCTGACAGTGGTAGTGTTATTATTCAGTGTCTTGTGTGCATTTTGTGTGTTATGTGTGCACTGTTTTTCTAGTCTAACCATCTTGTCTTTCAGGGAGAGGTTCAGGAGAAGGCAAGGGTTCTCCAATCTGTGAAAGTCAATGATGTAAGCAACTAGTATTGAATGAACATGACTTGGGCAAGTTTCATGTCAAGTATGTCTATTTCATTGTTTAATGCCAATTGCAAACTTTGCAGTGGATTGAAAGTGAAAAGATGCGACTTGGGCATCTTCGTGACCGTGCCAGCGATATGGGCCGTAGAAAAGAATATCCTTTTTGTGACATTCTTTTTATAGATCAACATTTTGTTGTCATATTGGTGCTTACGATCAAATTTCCCCCCTTCTATGTACTCCGCTTGTGTTGTAGTCAGTAGTAGACTTTGGTTTTTTCTGTTATGAAGAAGTTTAGAGAGGATAAACCCCTCGTTGTTAAATGAAAATTTAGCTTTTATGCCTTAACCATTATTTACGCTTAGAGAATGTGTAGAGAAGCTGCAACTTCTAAGCACTCCAGAGGAGCATGCTCGTAGGCTAAACGAAGAACCTGAAATACATGCCGACCCTACCATGGATCCGGATTATGAATCTCCAGAGGAACAAGAGCAGGATACTGAAAGAAGTACTTGACTTGATTTTGCTTTATTTTCCCGTAATATTTTCTTCTGATGTAAACTTTCTCACCCATTGTCTCATCACTTCTGACATCAACTTCCATTTTCCTATCATACAGGCAGCTTCAATAAGTCGAGAGGTTCTTTCTTTAGGAAAGATAGTAATCCAGTGTCTCCAAGTAAAGGGGAGGGTAGGAATGCTGCACAAAGAGATTTAAAAACTAACTGGGAATCTAACCGAAACGCATGGGGTGAATCAACTACACATATAGAATCACCCCTTGGAAGGAGGTCTACATTTTCTCCTCATGGTGAAAGTTCTGGTTACACAGGTAAATCAGAGAGCCCAAATGTTGGTGTACAAACTGTTAAAATGGAAGCCACTACAGGTAATGCTCCACGTGGGCTATCCGGCGTCTCATCTGAAACTTTAGCAGCTAATGTAGGGTCAGCGGCAACACCAGCATCGCAGTCATCTGTCAATGAGTCTGAAAAGATCTGGCAGTACATGGACCCTTCTGGTAAAATCCAAGGCCCTTTCTCAATAGTACAGTTGCGGAAATGGAACAGCAGTGGGTACTTCCCGCCTAGTTTGAAAATATGGAAGTCTAGTGAGAAGCAGGATGACTCAATATTATTGACTGATGCTTTGGTGGGGAAGTTTGAGAAAGATCTGCCTCCGTGGGTACCGCCGCTTGGTAGCTCTTCTCAAATTGACAAAACTTATTTGAGAAGCAACTCAGATGTTGGCTCTAGACCCTGTAGTGGTTCCCTTCTCGAGGAAAGCACAAAAGCTGGTGAACAAACTTCAAAATCAGCGGTTCCAAATAGGGCACAGTCTTTCTCGGGCAGGGTCGGTCAAAGACATGATTATGATACAACAAATCTTGGATCAACCATGATCCAGTCTGTTGCACAAGGCTATTATGGAATGCAAAACTTGCAAGCAGCTTATGCAACGCAACAATCTCTTACTGGAAGTTGGAATTCCTCATCAAGTCAGTTCGGAACTACAGTAAATCCTATGGCACTATCTCAGCCTGCCATGGGAGGCTTTTCTGTTGAACAGAATAATGCAGTCGCAGGAAATGTAGGTCAGCTAACTCCTGTACCAGCACCTGCGACAGCGAGTGCTGAAATAGTTAATTCACAGTTGCAGTCCCAGAACCAAATAGCATCTGTTTTGCCACAAAGGGATGGCAGATTAGCTGATGGAAATGATTTGAAGTTAGGAGAAGATGCTTCACATGGAAGGATGAGGTCTTCAGGTGAAGGTAAGGGCCCTTAGCAAAGGTTCACTTGCTTAGTTGCTTCCCCGAAATAATGAAAAATTGCTTAGATAGAACAACTTTATACTCTTTTATTTCAATCTACGGTAACAGGTTGAAATTTGGAAATTACTGTGCAGAGGTATTTCAATTTGGTGTAACTTTTTTTTGTTCCTTACAGATCTTGGACCAGTAGGTACACTACCTGGAGCTGCGCAATCAAATACTCAGCAACTCAAAGGTATTAGCTCAATGCTTGTCCATTGTCTGTTCTCTCCATTCTTTCTAGAAATCTTTGCTCCTGTAGTTTCCATTAGTTCCAAAGCAAATTCTCAGGATTTCAGTCTTAACCATATCCTGTTGTGCCATGAGAATTATGTTTTTAAGTATGAAACCTTCCTCCTAATGGCATTGTCATGGCAGCACCTGCAGACGCAAGGAACCAGTTATCAACTGATGCTTCCAACTCAATGATGCCATCTCAGCTGATGTCAACACCATCTGCTGAACCAGTGCAGCCTTCAGTGCCCGCTGTCACTGGCAGTGATAATCAAAGCAGTGGTTGGGCCATGCCTGCACAGGTGGCAAACACATCTGGCCAAGCCCAGGGGGCTGGAAATATGAACTGGGGAGCTGCACTTCAGGGTAATGCAAGCATGGGCTGGGGAATGATGGGACAGACCAATATGAACATGTCTTGGGGAGCACCAGCACAAGGTGCTGCAAGCTACAACATGGGTTTGACTACGCCAACACAGCCAAATGCAGTCCCGAACATGGGTTGGGTCACACCGAATCCAGGAAACACCAACATGAATATGGTCTGGGCTGCGACTCAAGGCCAAGGGACTCCAAATGCAGCTACTATGATGGGGGCTCAGATGCAAGGAGTTGCGATGGCCCCTTGGGGGGCCATTGCACAAGGAAACACAAATTCTTATCCTGGTTGGGGGGCCCAAGTTGGGAACATGAACCAAAACATCGGCTGGGGTTCTGTGCAGGGAAATCCAGGTCCGAATCCTGGAAATGGGTCAGGCCAAGGGAATAATAATATGAACTGGAATTCACCAAATGGGAACCCGAATTGGAATAATCAGCAGCGAGACACTGGGGGCAGACATTCTGGACATGGTGATAATTTCAATGGAAGTGACTCAGGTGGGAGGTCATGGAGGTCACAGTCAGGTGATGGAGGGTCATGGGGGCATAGAAAGGGAGTCTGCTGGTCCTTTGTTGACACCGGGTTCTGCCAGAAAGGTGACCAGTGCAATTTTTACCATCCGCAAACCAATGATGGATATCCATCAAGAAATGATCGTCACTTCGATAGGCAAACTTCGAGCAAGGAGAGACGATACGACAGGCACAATGAGAGGAACGATCGGCAGTTTGATCGGCAACCTTCAGGCAACGAGAGGCACTATGATAGGCATGATGACAGGCACAGCGACAGGGATAACAATAGGAATGATGACAGGCAGGCTGATAGGTAAGAATCAAGAGAGGGGCGGTAGAACTGTTTTCAGTTTCTTCCATTGTATTCCTCCTTTTTGTTGTTTGTGCAGTAGCCAGTAGCATCCATGCATGTTTCTGAACTTGATGCGTTGTAGCGAGCTGCATCCCGTTGTCATGTAGAACAGCTGTAGTTAAACATCATGTTCATCCTACTCTTCTGTTTCCTTGCTTTGAATTAAATAACACATTCTGAATAAATCCTGGTGTCAGATTTGCAATAGGGACTTAAGGTCCCTGGTGATATGCTAAGCTTCAAGATTGTGGCTGTTTCTTTTGTATTGCATTAAGGTGGGATTCATGTACCATTCTCCGGGCTTGTAAAACAACTCCATTCCTCCTCTACAGACAGGTTTTGAAATCCTTATGTTTAAGCTGCAGCTGTATAACTATTCTTCGGTGTCAGGTGTTACGTATGCCCCTTGGTGGACAAGTTTGTTAGTCGTAGTCGGAATGCTGTAAAACATTGCTTGGCCTGTTTAGCTTGTCTTCCAAAAACAAGTACAGTTTTCTTGTCGTCTGGCTTTGTTTTCTCCTGCAAATATGTGGTTCTAGCTTGTGCCGTCCCTCATAATTTTCATGTTTTTTGTGCGAACACAAATGATCTGTATGGCACAACGATGTGCCGTGTGTCTGTTAAGAAGTTATGTCATATTGTAACAAATCTACCGGACCAGGTATCTAGGAAATAGGAATTGGATGCTATGTTTGTAACATTCGTCAATGTTACGAAAATTAATTCGTACTATTTGTTTCGAACATGTGGAAAGACTAAAAAAATTTTGCAAAAAGAGAAGAAAAATGCAATTTCCCATCTGGATGGGACCTAGTAATAAAAAGTGAGCAAATATACCGTGCTATTCCGGGTGCTTCCTCGGTGTTACCGACTAATAAGAGTTTTAAAAAATTTCCAGAAATTTGGAGATATAGGGAAGGATGTATTCTACATATAAAATCAAAACGTGTAAAATTAAAACTTGATTGTATTTACGAGATACGAAAAAGACAAATTCTATGTGAATAATATTTTCACCGTTCATCATCGTTTATTTTTCGCTACTGGTTAATTTCATCAATGTTAACTGCTATGATTACGTATTAAACAATGGATAACAGAGCTTCAGGAGACTTAGAGAGAAGGGGCATCCGAAGTGTATAGTGAATATCTTGTATTTAATCTCGAAATAGTTTTTCTTAGTTCATATCTCTCTCTATGATGCCTTATGGTCATATTTATAGTTTCTTTCTTAGTTTATGTTTATTATAGGAGACATGATGAATGACACACGGCTACCAAGTTCGAAGAGTAGACTATTTTTTTTGGGATAAACGAGCGCCGGGCTAAATTCGAAAAGAGTTTTGCGCTACAGTGCTACATGCGTTCCGTAGGGGCGGTCCCAATTGACCTTGGGCCTATTCTTTTGTGGTTACAGCTTGTGGCTTTTGGCTGCGGCTTATAACTTTTAGCTGTTCTTGTGAGAGATTACAGAGTAACTGAAATTTACATATGGTTTTTACCGATATAAATGAAGTCGGTACAGTATATACTGCAATTAACTTAATAGACTCTATTTTAAAAAGACTAGAACATTAAGCGCCCTTTGGGCGCCCTGCCATGATCATTTGGCAAAACCTTTGCTAATATAGTAGGTTTGGATTAGAGAGAGAAATCTTTGCCTTTGCTAATATGTCTAAGCTGCTTAGCTGCCTGCCACAAGTGACTCGGCGATTGTAGAGTTTAGAGAGAATGTATTTCAATTCGAGATATGTCTAACTTGCTTAGCCTAGGTCCAATATCAGCAAAGCTACCAAATCTAATGTTGGGGACAAACTGTAGTGGTTCCACAGATGCCTTAAATTCCTACATTAAGCAGACAACTGTTAAGTATGATACCGTTTCGACACCCAGCACCGAAACTATATCATGGGGAAAAGTTTCCACTTCTCCGATCAAATTATGATATTTGAGTTGCCAACAATCACAAGGCCATCATCCAATCGTTCACATGTCACTATTTCAAACTAACTCAATTGATTGCAAAATTAATTGAACAAATTCAATACTGAATTGATCAAACAATTACTTAAGGTATACAAAATTTCATTTCCAAAGTAAAAGACAGCAGTACTCAAAACAAGATAGCATAATTCTTATATGTCCAGCGATGAATTTAACCACAACAAATCATACTACCTATATTGTATAGACAATATATCAATACACGCTCGACAGATCGATCCAATCATTCCACCAACCATTTCTAACTCCATGTTCCCAAACACCATCAACAGTAGAAATTACACCTGGATTAGAAAGCAACAACAGAAAAGGATGAACCTTTGAATTTTTAAGCAAGTAATTTCCTCAGTTTACCACAAGAGCACTCGAAATAGAATCAATTGTACACAAAAGTTCAGTTAAATTCACCAATTAATAATCTAAAATGATTCGACTGCGCTACCCAAAATACACGAGCGATCCTAACTGACAAGCACCAATCTATACCATATCCAACTTGCCGGAACAGCGAATCCATGTTTCAAGAACTCCTATCGAAACATCAAACCGAACAAGAAAGCCGAAACCTTTGTTAGGTCGAATCAAGAACTCACCAGATCGAGCACCTCGATGGCGACCTCTGAATCCGCCTTTGGCGACATCGCGGCCGGCAGCGACACCCCGACCACCTCCTCGACCCCCATAACGAAGCACCGGTGGAACGACGCCTCCAACAGCGGCACGACCTGATGCATCACCTCCGCCCCAGCCACCATCTCCGCCTCCAATCCGCTCAACCACATGTTCCTCCCCACCGCGCACGGCACGAAACCTCCCAAATCTCTCGCCTCTCAGCACCCGCAACGCCAAGAACTCCCGAAGCAACCTCTCCTCCTCGCACCAAAAAAAATTCGCCACCAAACTGCCCGATCCGAACACCGGCCGATCAGTCTCGACGAGAATCACCCGAAAATCTACGAAAGGTCTGACCTTTCCACGATCCGAGAGAAGGGCGACGCGATTTGAACTTTTCCTGGGACACAGTCACGAACACACACCCCCCTAATCCGAAGAGAAAGCCGAAACGGCGGAGATCTGGGGAGGGGGGAGGGGGCGACGGGCGACGGGGGCGGATCTGGGGAGGGGGCGACGAGGCGGGGGGGAGGAGGGGTAGGAGAGGGGGCGGCGGCGGGGGATTTGGGGAGGAGGGAGACTGTACGCGCGAGACCGCGAGAGGGAGGAAGGCGGGCACCAGCGCGAGAGGGAGCAGGTCGCGCGCGGGAGCCTCGCCACGTGTCGCCGCCAGCGGGTATCCACGCCGCCCAAAACGCTGTGGTGCGAGGAAACCGCAGTAGCTTTTAATAACTCCGATATTTTATTTAAAAGCTAGTTACCGTAGATAAGCTACAACCTGGAGCCCAAAAGCCGCTTAAGAACAGGACCGAGATTTCTCGGTCGCGGAGGGAGGTGGAGGGAATGGAGGGAGAGGGAGGGAGATGGGGGAGGCATCGTGTCAGATCCCGGTGGTGGAGATCCGAATCAAAGGAGGAAAAGGGGTAGAAATCTGGACGTAAAAGGAGGAATCGAAAGAACAGCTACGCAACTAAGAAACTAGGGCTACAGTAGAGTTTACTTTTGACGGGTAATGCCTTCCATTCCTTCCAGAAAAGTATATATAGGTGGGTACAAACCAGGGATTAAGTTTAAGGAGTAATTACTGACATTACATCCAGATTAATTAAGCTTAAGACAATAATCTAAGTGAGGTCTCACAAGTACTAAACAAGCTATTGCCAGACTCAATGTGGCCGTTGATTTCCAGCAGCGGAGCAAGACATCATCCAAGCCGTCCTTGACTTCACTCCAAACATAAGCGAAACGTTACCTGGAGACAGTCTTCTTTTCTTCACTTCTTCAGCTCATTGCCGGGTTTGACATTGCCTCCCCCTCAGCAAATACTTGTCCTCAAGTATTTTCTTCTGTAAACCATGATTTGATAGTTTGAGAATAGAACCCAGGGAATGTTCCTTTGATAAAATCAGCATTCCCTTGACCAATCCATGATACCTCTCCTCCACCCAAAGCAGCAGCAGCCTGTGCATAATACTCCAAGGCTAAATCAAGGTTGCCATTGCGCAAGTGAATAGAACCATACTGATGTATTATACTGGAGGCTTCTGCACAATCATCCATTACACCCATCTTTTGGCCTGATCCAACACCATCAGGGAGAACACCATGATCAGCTAAAGCAATTGAAATATGCACAACATCAACATGGTACCCTTCCTCTCCAACTTCTTTAGACAAATAAAGAATTGCTGGAAGTAATTGGATGCTTAAGAAAAGAACGTAAGGATAGACCAAGGGGTCTTTTCCACTCTTTGTGTAAGATGATGGCTCAAACTTATTTAAGTAATTTTGTAGATCCTCCAGCGTATAAGGAAGCAAGCCTTCATTCAAAACATCAGAAGAAGATGCACTGGTGTATTCCCGCAAAGCTGACAGCTTGAACCATAGGAAATCCTCTATAGTATTATAAAGTGTTGGCAGATCTTTAAGTAATCTGTCTATTTGCCATCGACAACCACAAATTATGGCATAAGGCAGTAACTTCTTCCTATCAAAACCATGACGCCCTGGTCGGTCACCCATTCTGAGCATTTTATCACATTCCTCAGAAGCTGTCAGAGCAGTCTCTGGTGATACAGCACCACTAGTAGTAATCCATTCTGTAAGCAGAGGGGCGAAGTTGTACGCAGCACGAGATGATTGAGCAACTTGTCTTTTCCACCAAGAGCAGTGATAATTGTCATTGTTGTCCAACGTAATGTGCTTTAAGATGTTGTTGTGCACATCCTTGACAATGTGCCACTTGACTGGAAAGCAGCCATTCCACTTGTCTTGTTGCCAATAATCCACCGTCTTGTCAAAGTCAACAGGACCAACCATTTCGGAAACACCAACGAACCGATCACTTGTGTTTACAGAGAAAAGCAACACTGGACATTCACTCAATTTCTCCTGAGCTTCTCGGTATCCAGTATCTAGCTTCTTGTTTCTATTATGAGTGCTTGCCCACACATTATATTTGACACTCTTGTGCACATATCCTCACTGTAAGATTTAATGAAAAAGAACTTTGCATCATCATATTGAACAGGGAAGTCATCTTGGTTGCACTGTGCTCTATCAGGTACAGCACTAGCGTTCTTGTTTTCATTTGAAAGAAGGCTCTGCCCTTTCAAAGCAATAGTAATGGAATGGCCAAATAATTTTTGGTTCTTGAAATGACCTGATCTAGGACCTCTGTTCAACTCAACTATTCCATTTTCCCAGTAGACTGCGGTCTTAAGAAACCATTGTCCACCAGCAATGACAACATAGTCAAAGCTCTCATACCGACTTGTCCATGTTGGGTCAAGTACATCAAGGTGAAGCTGGATTTCAGAGGTGGACTCACCATTCTCACTCTCAAAAACCTCAGATTTAATGAGGAAGGGAGTCCACAGGATTGACACAGTAAAGTTGTATGATTGGAAATGCCATCTCCTGTTTTTGAATTCCTTGTCGTGGTAGACCTCAACAGGCAATGCAGAGATTGTTTCCCCCAGAGCCCTAAAGCTTCTAGAAGCTGTTCCAAAGGTACTGGGAAGGGATAACTGGGCAGTTGAATCTTTCTGTACAGCCATAAGGGAGGACATAGCTGTAGCAGATGAATCTGACATTATAAGAGCACCAGCAGGATAGAAAGCAGACTCCACTTTTAACGCCAGATCCTCAGGCTGAGCTCTGCCAGCAGCAAAAACAGCACCAAATGTGAATCCACCACCAACTCCTAGAGGTGAGCTCTGCCATTTCATAATTTTCGATCCTGTTCCAGGATCCCAAATACGGATAACCTGAGAACGCTTCTTGTCCTCCTCCTGAGCCGTACCCAGTCACCAGCAGTGAAATCATAGGTTACCCTCTCCACTGTCGAGGAGTGAACCTTCAAAGGATCCTGTAGTCCATCTTCATTACTATTGGATTGAAATGACTGAGAATTGAAAGTCCTCTTTAGACACGTCACAACCTTTGCAGGCAACTCGTTTTCTCTGACTTGCAGACCCTTCCCAGACTCTATTTTTATCTCAGGTTTAAAGTACTTAACTGAATCAAGGGATGACAGATAAACCCGACGTTGGTTTGGGAATGCGCCTTCTGCACCAAATTCTTGAACATACATGCCAAATAAGCGTACTTCAACGCCTTCAACCTCAATGGTCTCACCGCAGGACTCATTGTAACATGGGATGCAGAAAAAGTGATGAGTATCACCAGTACCAACAGTATAGTATGGCGCATTTTGCTTTATCCGAGCACCACCAGGGGAGCAATATATTGGTGAAGGTTCAAAAGTAAGTTTTTCCACTTTGCAGAGCTGGCATGAATTCTCATTTTCAGAATGCCCCATCGCTTGATTCTTTTCAGCTTTAGCCTTACTCTGACCAACCCACAGCCTTAGACTGTTGATATGTTCCTGAATTTGTTCTGGAGTGAACAACTCAGTCATTGAGACACCCTTTATCTTTGGTTTTCCGGATTTAGAAACTGTGGCATCCGTTGAATCATTTGTTTCATTCTTGACCTCAAGGACATTTTCACTTGCCTCTTTGTCAATCGACAATATTTCTTGCTTGGCCTGAGACTTCATCTCATTTGAAACACCAGGAATCGCATTATGCCTCACTGTAGGCACATTTCCATCAATACCATAACCAATAATTACATGCTTTTGTGGAGGTTGCGTATCCACCCACACATTTACCCCTTGTTTTGGGCCCACCTTATCGTTCTGCTGCGTCTGCTCTATATTCATGTTGACAAAGGACGGTAGATCAGCATCAACAGTGGATACACTAAGAACCCTCTCCTTACTAAGATTGGTATCCCATCGTCCGGCTTGGTATTGAATCTGGGATTGAATTCGAAGTTCCCTAGGATACTGAGGACATTGCCTTGCCAACTCCGGGCCATGACTAGGGTTCAAGTTGTTCAAATTGGGGGAAACAAGACAGGCAGGCGGCAACTGATTTTGACCCCAACCATTTGGAACTGCAGAATACCCAGTAGGAGGGGGATTAAAATTACCTTCTGGTGCTCCCATCCAGTGCTTCCCTTGAGTACTCTTAAGAGTAATCCGCCTCAACTCCACACTTCTTCTGGTCTTCTCATTCTCCCATACGGCCGGTGGAACCCGATCTGGTAAATCTCTTGGCTCCTCTGATGGCCGCAAGTTGGATACCCCCCTTCCCACAGTCTGGTCGAATGTTCGCGCTTGAGTATTTACTAACATTTGCAACAGGGTTTCCATCCGACTCAACTGGTCTTGCATCCCAGTTACTTGTTTCTGCCAGTCTCCAATCTGGCGTTCCACCACATCAACCTTGTAGCTGGCCTTCATCACCTCTTGCCTCGCCGCCGTCAGCTTGGACGCCATGGGTTTCGTCGTCAGCTTTCGGATCAAGGCAAGAATTAGGGGTTTTACCCGGATTAGGAGCCCGGAACCTTTCCAAACGCCGATTCAGATTGAAAGCGACTGGGGATTTTACAGGCCGAAGACCCCAACCCAATCACTCCCAACCACTCTGTGCCGAGGAAGATGAAGCTCAAGCGCCGATTCGTCCGCCACCACAGATCAGGGCAATCGGGGATTTTACGGAAACCCTAGTTTCCAACCCAATCGCGCCGACCAACTTCTTGCCGAGAATCGGAGAGCTCTGATACCAATTTGTCAAATCCCGGTGGTGGAGATGCGAATCAAAGGAGGAAAAGGGGTAGAAATCTGGACGTAAAAGGAGGAACGGAAGAACAGCTACGCAACTAAGAAACTAGGGCTACAGTAGAGTTTACTTTTGACGGGTAATGCCTTCCATTCCTTCCAGAAAAGTATATATAGGTGGGTACAAACCAGGGATTAAGTTTAAGGAGTAATTACTGACATTACATCCAGATTAATTAAGCTTAAGACAATAATCTAAGTGAGGTCTCACAAGTACTAAACAAGCTATTGCCAGACTCAATGTGGCCGTTGATTTCCAGCAGCGGAGCAAGACATCATCCAAGCCGTCCTTGACTTCACTCCAAACATAAGCGAAACGTTACCTGGAGACAGTCTTCTTTTCTTCACTTCTTCAGCTCATTGCCGGGTTTGACACATCGCCGGAGTCCGGCAGCGCGGCGGCGGCGACCGGAGGGTCATCTGGTCCCGCGCCGCGGAGGAAGGGGAAGTCGTGCAAGGGCTGCCTCTGCTACTCGTCGGTGCTCAAATCCCGGGGCTACAACCCCATCTGCGTGGGGATCCCTCGCTCCATCCCTCAAGGTACCAAACCCTAATTCACCACCCGTCGATATCCTAGCATGTGTTCGAGCGATACGCGTTACTCGTCGGCAAAATTGTCTCCTTTGGAATCAAAATTTTAATTTTTTTTTTGGTGGTTGAGTTACGCTTGTTCCGAAGATCTCACGGGACTATTGATGATTTGGTGTGCCAGTTCCGAGCTACGTGGTGAAAGAGCCTAGGGAGGAGGCGATGGCGCAGCGGCATGATTTGAGACAGTTCAAGTACGCATGTGCCGGTTACTCGATGTTTGTGGTGAACAGCAGGGACGGCCAAGGCGGCGAGAACGAGGGCAAGGCGTTGTTGCCGTATTGCCAGGGGCTCGAGGTTGGTTTGCATCTCACCCTTACAGCACGAAACTCTGAATTCTCAGCTCATGTTGTTTCGCAGAGCGGCTGGCCGCCTGCATATGGATTAAACCTGTTTCTGTTAATGTTCGTAGCTTCATATGTAGCTAATGAATGTGAATCATAGTTCATAACACATGGTCACAGAAATCTCCAATTTTTTTGGGTAGTAGATGCTGGTCTTACTATCTCGCATGATCACTGTATTTGAGTGTTGAGACACTTCTCGATAGAATTTTGATTTCAAAATATAAACCTCAGATGGCCTAAAATGCTGGAAAGAGCCTATACATGATTGTAATAGTGGCCTACAATCGTAGGCATGTTCTGTTTGACATTGTTAGCACTTGTATGTTACTATGACCAGGATTCCAAATCCTGGAGGTGTCCGAACACTTTTCAGATTTTCTGAACTAACGGGGATTAGAAAAAACAACCTAGCTGACTTGATCTCAAAATTGAACTCTAAATTTGTTACAAATTGAGCAGGAGATGTAGCAGTGATAAGAACTGGCTGGAGTGGAGCAACATCCATGGTAAACAACATCTGCACCAGAGTAGGGTTGTGGGCATAATGGTCGGCATGACAATAGATTTTGATTAGTTTCTCAGTGTGTGGGTGTCGGCCGCTCACTTGGACACAAAGACAACAAAGATAAATTGTAAATATTGATAGTGATGGGTTGGCCCTGAACACAGTTTGGCAGTCTGTATTGTTTGGGCCTGATAACAAGATTTGGGCTGTTAACAATGTACGAAGTGCGTGCCTTTTTAATACTTTATATGCCTGATAAATATGCTTTCTATTTGTTATATTTACATGCAAACACAATGACATCTTTAGCAAATTGCACATGCTTGCATGTGAGACCTTGTCTAGTTCCTGACAAATTAGTCCTCCATGTCTCCTCTAGGAAAGGTAGTTTCTAGTTCTCGAAGGATTAGCAAGCACTAGCTCCCTCCTTAACTGCATACATGTTGCATGCACACAAAGTGCTAGATTTGTTGGACTATTGCCATTTAGACTTGCTGTTCCTGCGTGCATAAAAGGAGTTTCGATTTTGAACATACAAAGCAGGTGCGAGTTGCCAATTGTTTTAGTGGACATCGCTGCCTGGTCTTTTCCTCCACCAGGTGGTATGGCCAGATTTTTGTCTGGTATTGCTTCTCAATTTAAATTATTGACTTAATCTTGACTTAATCCTTTTGGGTGGGTTCTCTCCGCTCCTCACCAGAAATTATTACCAGTCCACTGGCAGGAATCACCCCTGTACCAAGACATTGAACCCTGATGACTGATTGTGAGTGTCAAGATTTTCCATTGTGACCATACCTCATCCTTCACCATTCTAGGTGCATCTCATTTGGTCCATTTTGGGTTCTGAAATGAAGGTTGGTTATGGTGGGTCCCATCAGAACTAGTTTGAAATCTGAAGACATCTGGTCCAAGTAAAAAAAAAACCCTTTTTTAGCTGCTCGCTACCATTCTCCTGCCTTCCAATTTGTTATCCTCTTTGGTACCTTTCGCTAGATATGATTCACACAACATTTACCTGCCACGGGGCTTGATTTTATACATTGTGGGGTGTGGCAAATCAGGTCACTCATCCTTGGTGTTTGTAATATGTTGCTATTGGCAGTATCACCCTTGGGTGTCACTTTATGGTCAGACTCAGTGCTACTTGTGATTTATGAATAGAACTCTAGCTTCTAGCATATTTCCGTGTGGAAACTGAACACATTTCTTTAGCTCATCTCTACCTTCATTGAACAACCCATAATCTTTAGCAAGACAGTGGAACTCTTCTGGGTAGACTATTAGACTGTTAGACTGCCTTCTGTAGATGACACTGCCTAGTCTGTTGAGGGTAGCATTCCTTCATGATTAAGTTCATGAACTTGTGCCAACTGAATGATCATAGTCACAGCAAGACGTCCATCACCTCATAGCATTACCTGTTTGATTCATTGGTGCACATGACACCCGTATGCTAGTATGCTGCCTTTGCAGCAACAGAAATAGACTTTGTGATATTTTTAGTCAAGTGCCCTACTTTATGTCAACATCACCATCATACGAGGAAATCCCTATCTTGGCGTAGACCTGGAATGTGATCTTGCTGTTGGCTGCCTCATGCACTAACAATGACTCATCACTTTCATTCCTAAGCACACTCAAAAAGATTCTTGCACAAATTTTCATGGGTGGGATATTGGTAGGCAGCATCAACCCAAATGGTATTATGTTCACATCCATTTCAACACTTCCTTGAACATGGTTCCTGCAAATCCTTGTGGCTCAGCCCTGTACAAACATTAGAAGAATGTTTAGCTAAAATCTTTCTCCGGTTGCTTGGTGGTTGGATTCTGTTGACTGACTCTGAATCATTGAAGCGCTCTCGAAGGATGACATGAATGATAATTCTACCTCCAATAGTATATGTGATATTTAATACGTACACACGGAATTATACATTTTCTAGTTAAGGTTTTCTGTATGCTAGGCTTTGGTACTTGCTTCTTGTTAGTGAAAGTGACAAATGTCCGGCAGCTATTGGTGGACAGCAGAATGGTTGAGAGAAAATCACCAACTGCCGAGCAAGCTCCAGCATATGTTCCAAAGGAAGGTACGTAGAGTTTTTTCCTTAATGTGTTATCTGCTTTATACTTGGTCACAGTTGAATAAAAGACTATAAACCTGACTTGGTTGTAGTAGTAGAGTTTTTTTTCTTCAAATGATCGTTTTAATGGTTATATTTGTTTCTGGACTCTGGTTAACTGCTCTAAGTACAAATAGTGGCTGGTCAACGCCCCGTTTTCTCTACTAAGTCCACATATTGGTCAGAATCAATTTATGGTGGCAGTCGCCCATTCCTATAAATTTTAGTGCCAGGTTTGACACTGTTACAAGCTTTTATAGTGACCGGTGGCCACTCACTAGGACATTCCCTAAGAGAAGTAAAGCTAGGTGAGATTTAGCTTGAAGCATTTGGCATGCGATCAATGTGTTCTTCCCTTACAACTTTTTCTGCTTGTCATTACAACATTGTGCCTGTACAAAATAAATAGGTATATGACAAACCTTTAGGTCTTGTTTGAGAGCCCCAAATCCCTGGCCCGTGCCCGTGGATGGGCCGGGATTTTAGTGCAAAATCCCGGCCCATCCACGAGGATGGGCCAGGGATTTTGGGCTCCCAAACAAGCCCTTAAAGTCTAATTTCATCCCTTTTATGTTAGTTTATGATTTGAATGTGATCCTATCCACCGATCACATTGTTTAGGTCATGGACCTGTAATTTTGTTAACCATAGCCAGCTGCACAGTATTATATCCAAAATACAATATACACATGATCCATTTTAATTTTGAAGCTATCAAGTACTTGATACGAGTTGATTGTGCAACCTCATTGTTAGCCTGCCACAGTGATGATTACCTGATTTATTTTGTCCTTAGTAATGGATAGCAAATGGCAAATTTGGTTGTACCTCCTGAAGAGATCTATATTACCATTCTGTTTAGGGTGAAGGAAATATGCTTTTGAGACCACAGAACTGACCAAATCAGGTCCATTTGTTGGCCCCAATATTTTGCCATGATGTTTAATCAATTGATCGGTCATCTTGAGGGTTTTGGTTTCAGTTTTGTTGTTCAATATTCTTCCAAATCCATTAGGCCCATCTTTTTCACTGTACCATTTCTGGTATTACCTTTTGTGCAGAGTAAACGGAAATTTAATAATACCTTTATGGTTCTTGTCATAGCTGTCACCCACTCTCAGCAACAAGGACAGAGACCTGGGCACCTCTGAGGACAGCAGGAATTCTGGGGGAGGAAAGTTACCGTTCAGATTTCCTCCTCTTGCTCTCTTCAAATAACGATGATCTTATTGATGTATGAGGATGGTGCAGGTTTAGGAGCAGCTCTGGACTGGTCGCTTCAGGTGTTGCCAAGAATATAAACAAAACAGCTAATTATATCTCTACTATTATAAACAAAAACCGGCTCCCTCCCCGAATTGCTCTTGGCCTCACACCCCAACCACTCTTTCCTTTCCTGTGTGGCCACATCCCTGAGGCCTTAACCGCTAGCCACTCTCGCTATCTCACGTCCAGATCAATGTAGCCTCCTCTCCTCACTCCGATCAATCTCTTCTAATTCTCTCTCTTCCATACCCTACACCAACGTCTTGCCAGTTTTGTAGGCCTGACCCATGATGAGTGGCAGCGCTGGTGACTAATGCCCACGACAAGTAGAAGGACCGTTGCTAAGCGACGCCTGGGCTCGGCAAGTGGGGAAGCGACAACGGCTTGAACCGGCTAGTGAGGAGGCGATGCCGGGGAGGAGGAAGATGGTGGCGCTAGGGAGGAGGAAGAAGGTGGCGCCAAGATCAAGGATGGCCATATATGGGCCCGCCGAGGTCGAGGATGGTCGGATCCAGCGGCGCGGTGGCCAGGGATCATCAGATCCGTTGGACTCTGGCTTCTCCCTTGGGTCTAACGGCAACGGCACGGGGACGATTGGGTCCAGCTATGGAGACCTCTCTCTCTGATTCTACTTCGCTGGTGCCGCCGCTTTCCACTTTTCCTTTTCTGCTGGCGTGATCGACCGGCTCCAACTACAGCTCCATTTTCGCCTGATTTGACTGTGGTGGATGCGAGGACGACTGGATCCGACGGCGGCGACCTCGGGGTCCGCCTGATTCACCGTTCCAGGATGGAGAACGCTTGGATCAAGGACGATGACCTTGAGATCAAGCGGTGATGGGGTTGGAGATGAGGGAGGGAAGCAGACGGTGTCGGGTGGGAGTGGAGGGTATGGACACGTTTTTATTTATATTTAGATCAACCTCCTCTCTTAGCTGATCCTAACCACTAGATCTCAATCTGATGGCACTTCCATAAAAAAAAGGTGACGTAGCCAAGCCCTTTGGTCCCTCCGCTACTCGTTTTTCCTGTGCATTGCCATGCTACTACTGCACTAAGACGATGAAGAAGAGACAGGCAGAGCGGTACTCAGTGGCAAAGAAGAGCACACTGGTACGGAAGAAGAGTATACCGGTGCAGATGATAAGGCGCTGGTGTACACCATTGAGGACAACAACAGAACAGAAGTGTACACTGCCGAGGTCGATGACCGGGACATGGAGTACACCAGGTCAGACGACGAACAGGGAAGCGGAGTACATCGGCTAGGACGAGGTGTACATTGCTGGAAGTGAGGAGGAACCGCGAAGCTAGTGGGGTTAGGGAGGGCAAATTCGGAGCAGCGATCTCGGTAACAACAGATCGAGCCGCACCAACCTCACTCTTGATAATAAGATGTCTTCCACTTTTTAATGTTCATTATATGATCTGGATCACGTTTGATGATATATATCACTTTTAAAACTTTGTTGCAACATATGGACATATTTATCAAGGAAAACATTGAGGACATTTTACCCTGATCGTCGACCACCCAAATAGGAACTACGTTCCGAGCTCATCTGTATTCGGGTGGAGAACTGGAGAAATTTGCTATCTGCGTGAAACCAAAAAAGCTACCTAACACCATATTTTACCATTACCATCCCAGTAAGAAAGGCTCCAGCCTTATTGAGCAAAATTGGACGTGGTGGTGTTCAATTGGGCTTCATTTTGATGGCTTATGGCTGAATTTTCACTGTATCTGACTGAAATTACACTGTAGTTGATACTGACTTATTTGGTATAATTAAATTTTAAAAAATTTAAAAATAGGGAAAAATGGGTTAGCCCATTACGTATAATACAAATGAATACGGGAAAAGAACCGGCAAAAAAGCTTAAAAAACCAAAAAGTCAGAAAAAAATGAAATTTAGCAATAGCGAAAATAAGCTAGAAACCAGAAGCTAGCCCAAACGAACGGGCGTATAGGGGTGTACTGAATTCCTTTTGCTGTATTTGCACGATTTTGTAATTTATGGCTACAAAAAGCCCAATGATGTTCATGCGACCGACTTGCTGCTTGATTGAGGAAAAATCGGATCTGGTCGGTGAACTGCAACTCAAAGGGGGCAAAAGGTTTAGAGAAATCCATAATACTATTTGTGTCTTGCACTCTAGTTTTGTGGCTCCGTGGCGAATGGCTTGTAACTTCGGTTTTGAAATAACAAAAGAGAAGTTATTCTGTTTATTTATTTGTTAGAAATCATAAACCAAAAAGAACTCTATCATTCTCTAAGAGCAACTCCAGCAGGCCCCTACTTGAGCCCTCAAACCTCATATTTGAGAGCCAGAGCAAAAAACTGAACTCCAGCAGGGCCCCTACTTGGCTCTCAAAAATAGGAGGCCTCTCAAATGAGGTCTCCAAGCCCTCATTCCTAGGGGCCCCCTACTCCGGCTCTCATTTTTCAGTTTTCCTCGTTTTTTGTGGAACATTTGTGCTTTCAATTTAAATTCGGAACAGATTTGAATTTAAATTTGAATATTCGTATTTGAATTCGTATTTGAATTCATATTTAAATTCGAAACAAATTTGAATTTAAATTTGAATGTTATGTGATGAATTTTGTGCTTTCAATTTAAATTCGGAACAAATTTGAATTTAAATTTGAATATTCGTATTTGAATTCGGAACAAATTTGAATTTAAATTTGAATGTTATGTGATGAACTTTGTGCTTTCAATTTAAATTCGGAACAAATTTGAATTTAAATTTGAATATTCGTATTTGAATTCATATTTGTGCTTTCAATTTAAATTCAGAATAAATTTGAATATTCGTATTTGAATTCATATTTGTGCTTTCAATTTAAATTCAGAATAAATTTGAATATTCGTATTTGAATTCATATTTGTGCTTTCAATTTAAATTCAGAATAAATTTGTGCTTTCAATTTAAATTCGGAACAAATTTGAATTTAAATTTGAATATTCGTATTTGAATTCATATATTTAAATATTGTCCCTCATTGTGAAATCATAAATATTTTATTGTGTATTGTGCTTTTGTCTCATACATATGCATATAGTGTGTGAGGAAATAGAGGGAATTGAGAAGTAGGGGCCCTGTTTTGAGGGCTCCTGCTGGAGTGCAGCCCAAAAAACAGGGCCCTCAAAAGTAGGGGGAGCTCTCAAATGAAAAGTAGGGGCCCTGTTTTGAGGGCTACTGCTGGAGTTGCTCTAAGGGGGCGTTTGGTTGTGTAGCACCCGAAAAATGGAAAGATCCCTAATCTCCCTCCTACCTAAACCATCCTTCTCTCTCCTATCCCTAATATCTCTCTCACCCGTTATCTCTCCCATCCGCATCTTCCTTTCCAAAACTCTCCCACGTCTCTCTCACATCTCTAATCTCTTCTCTCTCTCCTCTATCCCTGATTTGTCTAACTCCCCCACGTTCCATCTTCTTCCTCTAACTCTCTCTCCCTCAACCTCTCTCTCCCTCTCTCCATTACTCACGCATGAGTCTGCATGAAATTTCTCTCTCTCCCTCACGTATGTTTGCAAGGAACCAATCTCTCTCTCTCGCTTTGCCGCACGTTAGCAAGAAGTGCAGCACCGGCGGCGGCGGACTTAGCGGCAGCGACGGCGCCGACGGCGGCGACCGGCGGCGGCACGCCCAGCAGCAGCCTCGCATGCGCTTCCTCGGCCGTGTGCGAGCTTCGGCCATGGCAGCGTTGCGGGGTGGTGGCGACGTCTGCGGCGGCGGCGACGACGAGGAGCGCTGCAGCAGCGGCGGCATCATCGGCGGCGTAGCGACGGCTGGTCGCGGCGGCCACGTGGTGGTGCCTTCCCGCACGCCCGCTCACGCTCGCCCGCGCGCTCGCATGGCCATGGAGGTTGCGGCGGCACCGAGGGGCTGCAGCGGCGGCGGCGATGGCAGCCGTTGGTTGGCTGACCCACGGTAGTGGCGACGGCAACGCCGGCACGTCTGCGTGTTCGTCGGCACGCCTGCACGCGCTCGCACGGCCTTGGGGCTGCGGTGGTGGCAGCGGCGGCGGCGGCAAGCGATGGCGGCGGCGTTGGTCGGCAGAGCGCGCAGTGCAGCGCCTTGCGCCGTGTGCATGCATGCAGCAGTAGCGCGCGTGCGGTCGGAGTCGGCCGAGGCGACGGCGCGGCCGAATTGCTGCTTTCCTTTCAGTCGTTTATCCCTTGTCGTTCCTAATCAAAATCGTCATATCTAATCGATGGTTTCCATATCACTCTGTAGGTTCTCACGCAGCTGTCGAGGGAGTAGCTGGGCAGTTGCATTTCTCGGATCCATCGTGCAGCGCGTCCGTCGAGCCTGCTCAAGGCAAGTACCTCGCGGCCGTAACCCCTGCATTTCATATTTTACATCTCCCATGATTGCTTGCTACCGTTGCTATTCAGTACCATTACCATATCGCTAAAGCTGGCCTGTCTATTATCATATCACCCAACGCTCACCTATCCACTATCATGTCACTTAAGCGTACCTGTTTACGATCATATCACCAAAACTTACCGGGGTTTTATCATATCACTAATGTTACCTGATTAATACCATACCCTGGAAGTCACCTACTTGTTATCATATTACTAACGCTTGCCCGATTGTTGTCACATGTTAATGCCTGCCAGTTATGTACCTTCAATATTGTATTCATACCATGAGGTTCTAGGTTATCTTATTTTCCATGCTTTATGTTAATTAATACCTTAGACTCTTAGATGTATTGAAGTGCTATGGTTAATGTCTAAGTTGCAAGCTTTAATTATTAATTATAATTGTTGTTTATATTGTGGTTGGGGTAGTATAGGAGTGACTTCAACTTAAGGTTAACCACTAGTAATCTTTAGCTTCGGAATGATATATTTAATTACCGGTTCCCTGATTCATTACTTGTATGTTAGTGCTTGATTGTTTCGATGGATTTATGTATGACATTGTTAACCTGACTAATACCAACTTATCACGTAATAAAATCTAGTTGTTTGACAACCCCTTTGTGTGAGTTAAGTTGTAATGCTGGGTGAGAATCATTCATGGATCCCTACCATCATCGTATTATCCTTCATCTTCCATCTGATTTTATCTCCTGTCTTCCACCGCAGCAATCCTTTTCACTCCTTGTAATCGTGCATGAACTTATCTCCAATTATCTTAATTCCACATTTCACATCTTTCATGATTACTTGTTACCATTGTTATTGAGTACAATTATCATATCAATGAATTACCTGGTTCTTATCGTATCACTGAATTTACCTGGCTAATATCATGTCACCAAGTTACCGGTTATTATCATCTCTCTAGTGCCTGCCTGGTTGTTATAATAGTATCCATGCTTGCTTGTTTATTATTATGCTTGCCTAGTTATGATCATATTGTTAATGCTGGTCTAGTTCTTATCAAATTGTTAATGCTTGCTGGTTATATACCCTTAATATTGTATTCCGGCCATGATGTTCTAGATTACGTTATTTCACATGCCTTTAGGTTTATGATAATACTCAGTTAATAATGTTATAAGATTCATGTTTTTAATTAATGTGTAGAGTTCATGCTTAAACGCTTAAACGGTTAATAGGTTAAATCACGAGCAGTCCTTTACGTATCACGCTTCTGTGTTCAATCCTCTCGATATCATGATGTATTGCCGGTACAGTTTCTTATGTGAGTCATGATCGTTATACCTTAATAAATGTTAATTTGACTAATAATCACTTATCACATAATAAAACTTGATTAGTTGATAAACTTGTGTGAGCTACATTATAACACCTCTTTAGGTTGATTATTACATCACTATCATCTTATCATTATTCCACATCGTCCTATTATTAGAAATTATGTCTTTCCATTTTCAACCCTAACACATCTTTTCACTTCTCATCATTTTATTATAGCCTTATCCTCGCCATCTCTTAGCTACCCTAATTTTGTTCTATTTAATATGTCCATGATGTATCGGTTACTTTATCACCTAGTTTCACCAATCATGTCTCTTCGGTCTCATTGGGATTAAATCATTACTTGCATAACTTTACCTTAATTCAATCACAACTCTTTACTTATATCATGGATAACTCGCTAAATAACAAACTAAGGGTTATCACGCTGGGGCTGCCCACATATAGGGGTCATTTCCACCCAACCTGGTAACGTACGGGGGGCCGTACATTCTCGTTACACAGGATATTACACCCCGTCTGCGGTTATACAGTCGAGGACAAGGTTGTGCCTAGCTATTCTCGTATAACCGGGTATGTGGGATAAGGTCGCCGGCACCCTTGCTATAACTTGCTATAACTTGTTACATTACAAATATCTTTAATACATAGTTCTCATAATATCCGTCTCCTAATCATGACAGTATCTCCGATATCAGTTGCTCGTTGGTTGCCTTTTGTCCAATGCTTACTTGTCATGCTTGCCTTTATTTCATATGGTTGCATCGCTTGTCTTACTTTTGTGTTGCGACCGTAGTTGGGTACTTGCTGAGATTTCCAAATCTCACGCTTGCTCTTTTCAGTCTCAGGTAAAAGGCCAGTGGAGTGATAGCATCATGCATGGGTGGGAGCACTCGAGTTTTCAGCACCGTGGTTTGCCACCGTTTTGTTGATTCGTTGGTTCTTTATTTGATTAGAAGTGGACCGGTCCCATGTTTTAAATATTTATTCCAGCTTCCATTGGTTTTCTATTAAAGTGTTAATAAAGTTTCAATTATTTGTGATTTCTTTTGTTGCTCTTTTTATTCTTCACTTTTGCGATGACGTTCCATAGTAATATCCCATATGGTTACGTGGGGTGTTACAGGTTGCCTGGTTCTTGCCCAGCCAGGCTCTCCAGATGCAAGTTTCAGTTGTTTGGTTGCCCAGCCAGGCTCCCCAGATGCAAGTTTCAGTTGTTTGGTTGCCCGCATCGAGGTCTGAACCTAGCTCTCCAGATGCAAAAGGCAGCTCAGAGCCTGGCTCTCGAGATACAGATTTCATTTGCGTTTCTGGCGAGCCAGGCTCGCATGGGGGCAGCCAGGCTCGAGCCAGGCTCACATGGGACAGCCAGGCTCCACTCACCAATGAACCAAACGTGCCCTAATTTTTTGCTCCAATGATACAGTTAACGTGTGTGTATAGCAATTCGTCTCCCATAAATCTAACACTGGATATGCAATAGTAATTTTAGGAATAATTCAGGATTTGCAACTTCATAGAATAGTTTTTAGAATTTGCCACTATAAAATCGTAATTCAGGATTTTTCGCTCTATAGAAAATCCAATTCATGCTTTGTCATTTTCGTATTTTTCTAGCATTTTTCCTATTTTAGCCTACCTGAATTGACCCTTTTGCGCCTGATGCAGCTGGCCACAGTGCAAGATCTGGGTCCAGCTGAGGTTTTCTGTTACCAAGATTTGCTTGCTCCAAGATCGCAAGAAGCAAGGGGCGGAGTCGTGCTGAGCGAGCGCGCATGGTGGCGATCGCGTCGGGGAGGCGGCCCACGGTCGGCCACCGGAGTCGCAGGCATAGCAGCAGCGGCTGCTGGCGGTCGCTGTCGCCGCGCGAATCGCTGCGGCGAAGCCAGCGTCCTCGGAGGCCACTGTGTATGGCAGAGGCGGCGGCGGGTGCTGCCTCGAGTTCCTCGAGTGCCTACGGGCGCTGGGCGTGAGCGCCGGGACCGCGGGGCCTGCGTAGTTCAGGTGGGCCGTACGGCTGATGCGTCTGCAGGGGCGACCCCGGGGTGGGGGGGGGGGGTCTTGCCGCCGAGGGGCAGCGCGCCGAGCTGAAGGGCGCATCGCGGGCAACGGCGCCTGCGCCGCCGCCCGCGTCGTTGTACACGATGCAGGGCAAGAAGGGTGTCAACCAGGACGCTATGGTTGCCTGGGAGGTAGTATACTAACGTGGTTCTTGTTCTGTATTTTGTTCTTCTCTTCCGTTAATTCTTCCATGGATATCTTTTCATTTGATTCCTTTTGTATGAAGTGAAACTTGTACTTCAGATGCTCCAGAAGTTGATCTCAATACGACGAAAAAGAAACGTGTTCATGATTTATTGAACTCTAGCCGATTGTGATGTTTATAGGAAGAAACAGAACTGTCTGGTTTGGGCAATTTTTTAATGTGTTCTTAGGCATGCTTGAGCTGGCCAGACAGAAAGATTTGAACTCTAACGTAAGACATACATGTGGCATCTTGCTATAGAATGCTTGTTTGATTCACGTACTTCTGGATTAGAATACCAGTTTTTTTAGTGGCTAATATGGCCCATTAGGTCATTGCCTCGGATTAATATTATAGAGTAGGTACATCCACTCTGAATATTGCATAAAGGACCATGAGAAAGAAACATTTCATAATGTGGTCCCTGGCACATAAGAAAAAGGACTACAACGAAAGGAAAAATCACATTCAAATCCTCTAGCAACTGAGAACAATGCCTTCATGCTCCTCGCCTTGAAGATTCATATCTAGCCACGGTTCCACCACATATTGTGCATTTGTCTACGATGTTAAGTAGTGGAAGAGGAAAATGGGCCTCCTTTGGATGGAGGTTGAGGGAGACACCAGAAGATCAACGTCCCCAAGAGATGCCAACGATATACATGATGATAATCCGATTGGCCACTGAGAACTATGATGATTTGGTCTTCGATCTTGACAACTTCATTGATGATGCCACTTAGGGAGTAGTAGGTGGGGGATCCATAGTGATAGAGCCGAGGGAGAGATACACAGTGGCCAGAGGAAGCAGCTCATCGACCAAGATGGTGATTGACACCATAACCACAAAAGGAAAGCTAATTATTTAGTTGGGGGAGGAGATGCAGCTCACTGACGCTGAGGAAGAAAACCTTCCCCCAGGAGGAGAAATACTACCACTTGGTCGAGGCTGGATGCTGGAGAAGGTTGCAGAGAGGAAGTACTGCTATTAGCTTCAAGACTCCACTGTAGAGCTAGATTTGGACAGCTCCAGACGAGAAGATGGTGGAGCCTACCTGAGCGGAGCTGCTGATGTCACTGTACGCAACCACGAAAGACGCCAAGAACGAATGCACACGGATGTTGCAGGCACCAACCACTGACACCTCCTATCGATTCGCTCACAACACCAAGAAGAAGGATGTCTCCACAAGGACTAGCTAGCTGTACAAAATCTAAAAAAGAAAGGATCCTTTTAGTAGATCTACAAGCTAGGAATAGGTCCCCCTCCCCTCTCACCACCGGCGAGCACGCCGACGGCCGAAGATGGAGAGGAGCGGTCCAGATATGGGAAAAGAGGTGAAGGGGGCTAGAGGAATGGGATAGGTTTCAAGAGCTTCAGGACTGGGTTTGTTGATTAATTGTTGAATAAGAATACCAATTTGATTTGTCTCCTTTCCCCTTGCTTCGCATGGATTGCCATTGGATATTGCTGGTGGAGAGTGTTTTAGCTACTAGTTTTGATCCAATTCAAACCGATGCAGCTGGCCGCAAGGGCAAAAGGGACATTATAAGTGAGCTAAAATAAGGAAAATGCTAGAAAAAAGCAAAAATTTCAAAGTATGAATTAGATTTTATATAGAATGGTAAATCCTGAATTGCACTGTATATAATAATAAACTCTAAAATATCATTCCATAGAGTGGTATCTTGAATTATCTCTTCCTTTTTTTTTTACCCAGCTCTGCCCTGCTCTCGTTGGACGACTACAAAGTTGAACAGTGGTCTGCGCCGCAGAGCCCCCACAAGCCGTCACTGTTCTTCAGTTGTGCACTGGGCAGCCACAGAGGTAGGGATCCTCTGCAGCAGCGAAGGAAATTGGGTGCTGCTTTTGTACCGTGCATTAGGGCGTGTATTTTCCATCGGGAAAAAAAATTCAATCTAGATTAATCGCTGCAATACAATTGCTACAGTGTCTTGGTTCCTTCTGATCCAACGGCTGCAGGAGAAATTCATAGCAGTAGCGCTGTAGCACCGTGAATCCGCCGCCGGTTGGTGCAGGCAGAAGGGAGCTCTTCAAATCAAGCACACGTGATGGACTGCCGGTGTGCGTGCTCTGATGCTCCGTGTGGTCGTCGTCGTCGTCGGGACGATTCAAACTTGAAGTAGCAGAGCAGAGCAGAGCAGAGCACAGTATTGAATGGTACTTGGTGAGGTCGATATCACATCACTCGCATGTAAGGATATGTGCCAAGTAAATGTACTACCTACTGCAACAGTTGCCCCCATTTCTCCCTGCCGCAGCTCAGCTCAGCTCAAATGGCGTGCTCCAACATGGCTTAAGGCATTGCTAATGCTGGGCATTGTAGTGCGTCTCAGGCTATTCTGTTTTTAACACACTGTTTTCAAAATGACCATTTGTGCCTGGCAAATTGTATAGCTTCGGTGCTAAACACAGGTATAGGGTCTATTCTTTAAGTCAAAAGTTGGTGGTTTTAGGTTTTTTGATACAGTATCTAACTTTCAAACAGAGTATTTTCTCAAGACGGGGTCTACAAATTAAACGATCTACATGTTAAAAGCCCAACATCTGTACCAGCTAAAATCGTAAGTAAGTATCGGTCTCTCCGTAATCTATACCGTAAACAGCTAAAATTCAAAAATTTTAGTCAAAAATCATAAGCCGCAGTCGAAAAGAACGGGCCCATAGCACGCACCAAATACAACCTGGCTATGCTGTTTTGAGTATGATGGCTGGCCATTTCTTGCCAAACTTTGTCGACTCTAGGCAAGTTTAACTTTCTTTCGCCGTCGTTTGCTCAACGATCGTGCCTACAATGCACCATACTTTTTAGCGCCTTAGCCCACTAATCATAGGTGTATATTTTTTTAGCTAAATTTCGCCTAGCTTTGCGAAAAGTATGGTTTACCGTGACTACGGGCCTGTTTGGTTGGAGGCTGGAAAAAGCTGCCTGGCCAGACATGCATACCAGGCGTTCGATTTTGGATGCCTGGGGCCAGGATGTGTTGCCTGGCAGGCATTTACCTGCGAGGCCTCCAACCAAACAGGCCCTACATATGCTAAGTGTGTCATGCATCCAAACATGCACATGCTAACTTCATATCGTTTCTGTCTTTCAAAAAAAATCGTTTCTGATCATGGCAAAAAGAAACAATACAAAGTGAGGCTCTGTCTCCCTGCCCTGCTTTCAAGTTTGCTGCTGCCTTTGCAAATGATCTGCTGAAAAAGTGTAAATTATTTCGCCTTTCTCAGCCCCCAAAGAAAGCTGCGGATCTTGCAAATTGTGAGGTCGTGATCTTGCCCCCCAGTTCCTGGCAGCAGCTCCAGTGGCCCAGCGCCGACCCACGCTGCTGCCCTACCCTCATCAGGAGAGCATAAAGACCAATCGCCATTAAAGAGACCTGAGGCTTCAACATAAAAAAAAAGGGGACAAAAATCTACTCATCACCATAAAGTTCTTAAGGGAGAAAGCAAATCTGTGTGAACTTAGCACCCACTAATCACAAGTCCACTCCTCAGTCAACGCAGTCATCTCTGCACTACTCCTCTCTGACTGTATGGACTGTATGAGGGCCTGTTCTTTTCCTCCGAAACTGGCGACTTTTGGCATTTGTTAAAGTAACTAACTTTTAAACGGGGTATTTTCTCAAGATAGGGTCTACAAGTTAAACGATGTACACGTTAAAAGCTCAACATCTGTACCATCCAAAATCGCAAGTAAGTATCTCTCTCCGTAATATGTACCGTAATCAGCTAAAATTTAAAATTTTCAATCAAAAGCTATAACCCGTTTGCCAAATAGGCCCTAAATGTGTTACTTGCTCTTACTCCATCTATAGTTACCACTACGAGTTACCTGAGTTCAGCAAGATTTGTTAATGATGACATTGTAGTGACATTGAGCGTAGGGTTTGTTAATGATGCATTGTAGTGACATTGAGCTTTCTTCTGCTGCACAAATGGAGTAGGGTTGAGGTTCCCACTTCCACTTGTTATAATACAGCCGTCGTAGGAATAAGAAAGTGATTAGGGCAATGATCATTGTGGTCCATCACTCTTATCTTGATTTTCCAAAGAGAGTAGGTATTTGCATTCTACGTGTGCTCTACAAGAAATGGTTGGCCTCGACCCCCTGTTTGAAAACAAATCCATGACCTATCCACATGTAGAGATTCGAGACAGATGTCGAGCACATCCCCATCTGTCGGAGGAAGCAAGATTTGAAATTTACAAAAAAAAAATCGCTCAAGTTTAAACTAGTAACTTGCAAGCAAGATAAACAAACCTTGCACTTGCTTGCTCACTGGATATCACTGTGCCTGTCCGTGTCGGTGAACCTAACACGACCCAGAATTGGCCATCTCTTTCCATCCAAGAATTCCACCGCCACACACATTAATATTAGCGAGAAAGCAGGAAAGAAAGCGAGGGGTTACATGAGAAGGTTTATGATTATTTTTAGGGTGATATTTCTATATTTTTCTCAAAATAATTTGTATAACTTTTAAAACATAATTGAATGATGAATAGTAATTACTTACCTCTTCGTGTGCTTTGAGAATCATACCATTCTTGTTAGAGTGGAAAGTATAGAAGAATTACTCTTATCTTTGATATATCATTGTCAATGTGTTGTAAAGGTGAAATTCAATCCTTGGTAGTCTGACTGGCTAGGTTGAGCAGTCAAACCGGCCAGATATACCGGTTAGACCGGCTCGACTGGGCGGTCAAACCGGCCAATGAGGTCAGTAATGAGGGGTTCTTGTCAAGGACGTGTTAATACTTCTCCCCATTTTTTGATCTTGCTAGTGCCAAGGACGTGTAAGTAGTGAAGCCAAGGACGTGTAAGTAGTGAAGATGACTCATAGATTAAATTACATCCATCTAGGCACTGTGTTTTACAAGATCTCGAAAATGCCTAGTTCTTGTATGATTTGGAGACCTTCTTAAGAAACTTTGATATGAGCATTTTAGCTTTGATTCATCGGTTAGTTTTGCTCTCTATGATATGTGGAAACACATTTAGAGCCATCTTGATTGTTTTTAACCTACGAGTAAGTTGTTTCTCAAGAGTTTGAGTTTTGCCTGATTTTAGTGTAACCTTTCATGTTTTGAAGAAATGTTGAAGGTTTGGTCAGGATCATTCCGATTCTTGGATGGAATAGATTGCTGAACCCCTCAACAAGGTGTGTACAAAGTTTAATCTCATTTGATCATGAATTTTGAAGTTCGCACCAAAAGTGGTTGGGACTTGACTGATTTTCTGTTGTAGGAACAGGGGAGTGATTAGACCGCTCATAGACCCGGTGAGACCAGTCGTTGATCAGACCGCCGGCTTCAATGTGGTCAAACCGCCAATCTATGGCCAATCAGATCGACTAGGTGCAAGGCTGTGCATCTTTGCTATTTTGGATTGTTTCTTGATTGTAGGCTATGGTATATAATCTTCTTAGTCCTCAAGTTCTAAAGTGAAATATTTCTTGTACCTAAAAGAAAGGTTAGAGAAGGCATGGTTCACCTCCCTGTTACCGTTGCCGGTCCTTCGAGCCGGCGTTTCACTCCAGAGCTTTCCATCCAAGCCAGTAAGCTCGTGTCGGTGAACCTAACACACCACAGAATTGGCCATCTCTTTCCATCCAAGAATACCACCACAGCACTCACATCAATATTTAGCGAGAAAGCAACGAAAGGAAGGAAATAAAACGAAGTGAACCGAGCACCACCACCACGAGCGTTGGGCCGAACGCCAGCCTCGTCGGCACACACGCATCGCACGCGGCACGCAGCGTCTTGCTCCATTAAAAAACCCGAACCAAGAAGCACATCTCACTGCGTCAGGACGAAGAACAGGCCGGCGGTACATTGCAGTAGGCGATTTGAATCCAACGGGCAGAGGAGAGAGCACCGCACCAACCCAGCCCCCTCGGCTCCTCCCTTTCAAACCACTCCACTCCACCGCTCCTCCATTTTTTTTAGCTTCTGCTTCCTCTCGAGCTGCCAGCTAGCTAGCTCACACACAGTGCCCATGGCTCCCCTGCTCGCCTTGTTGCTGCTGCTCGAGCTTTGCCTCTGTTCTTGCGGCAATGTGAGCCAGAATTAATGCCGTATTCCTACGGCTTTGTGATCCAAGAACCCTTCTTGGTAGCATCTGTCTTATTGCTGTTGTTTTGATGTTTCTGCAGGTGTACATTGTGTACATGGGGGAGAGGCACCCCGAGCTGCACCCGGAGCTGGTGCAGGACTCGCACCACGGCATGCTAGCCGCCGTTCTGGGCAGGTGGAGTGAAGTGATCGCTAGCTAGCTTCTAAGTTTCTCCATGGTTGCTCACTACTATTCACCAAGCTATGGCCTTGTGCTTTGCAGCGAGCAGGCGGCCAAGGACGCCATCCTTTACAGCTACAGGCACGGCTTCTCCGGCTTCGCCGCCGTGCTCACGAACAGGCAGGCGGCGCGGCTCTCCGGTGAGCCCACACGTTTCAGCGATCTTGCATTCTGCTCGGGCGTGTGTATCTTACTGTTTGTTCTTGACAAACTAATGTTGCTTTCTCTCTAATTTTTTTTCTGGCTCGAATTAAATTGTGGCGTCAAGATTGGCCTGGGGTTGTGAGAGTGGTTCGGAATCGTGTCCTTGACCTGCACACCACCAGGAGCTGGGATTTCATGCGAGTGAACCCGTTGCCTTCGGGTGGAATCCTCTCGAAGAGTAGATTTGGGGAAGATTCCATTATCGGTGTACTAGATACAGGTGAGATTATTTCTTCATTTGTAGTAGTAGTGGCAATTAGGATTGGGACCGACATTGCAATGTGAAGAGTGAGACGTTCTTGGTTTGCAGGGATATGGCCGGAGTCGGCCAGTTTTAGAGACGACGGCGTCGGCGAGATTCCGCGGCGGTGGAAAGGCCGATGCGTCGCCGGAGACAGGTTCAATGCTTCCAACTGCAACAGGTTGGCCTACAATTTTCTTGTGAAAATTTGCCACTAATTGCAATAGGAGAGGAGAGAATTGTACGGGTTATCCTGGTGGTGACTTGAGATTCATGATAGGATAGGAAAATAATAGGCGCGAAATGGTACATCAAAGGGTATGAAGCCGAGTACGGGAAGATGAACACGACTGATATCTTTGAGTTCATGTCCGCGAGGGACGCCGTCGGGCATGGGACGCACACGGCGTCCACTGCTGCCGGAGCTCCGGTAGCCGATGCCAACTTCAGGGGGCTTGCCAGTGGTGTAGCAAGGGGAGGGGCACCGAGGGCTAGGCTGGCCGTCTACAAGGTGTGCTGGGCCACCGGAGATTGTACCTCTGCAGACATCCTTGCTGCTTTCGACGACGCTATACACGACGGTGTCGATGTGCTTTCGGCTTCCCTAGGCCAAGCACCACCTCTCCCTGGTTATGTCGATGATGTCTTGTCCATTGGATCCCTCCATGCTGTCGCCAAGGGGATCGTCGTGGTCTGTTCTGCAGGGAACTCTGGTCCTTATTCAGAGACGGTGATCAACTCGGCACCGTGGATTGTGACTGTTGCTGCGGGCACCATTGATCGGATTTTCCTTGCAAAGATCACCCTCGGCAACAATAGTACTTATGTGGTAAGAGCTTCGTCTGAATTATTGCTTCAATCTTATGGTCGCAAACTGTTGATATGCCCCCCCCCCCCCCCCCCCTCTTTGCGCCTGGCATTCTGATGTCCTGATGATGCAGGGTCAAACACTGTACTCCGGAAATCATCCCGCAAAAAGCACGCGTATAGTCTATGCTGAAGACATTTCATCTGATAATGCTGATGATACCGATGCAAGGTAATCCCCTCTCTCTCTTGATCATCCTAAAATTTCGACTTCCATTTAGGCTGATGTCTTTGCAGAAGCTGCACTGCAGGATCTCTGAATGCTACTCTAGCAAAAGGAAATGTGGTGCTTTGCTTCCAAACACGAGTACAGAGATCAGCCTCACTGGCAGTAGAGACGGTTAGAAAAGCCCGTGGTGTTGGAGTTATTTTCGCGCAGTTCTTAACCAAGGATATAGCGTCTGCATATGATATTCCTTGTGTTCAAGTAGACTATCAAGTTGGAACAGCTATACTTGCATACACTACTAGCATGAGGTATATATACAGTCTTGTATATGGTTCGGTAGTTGTGAAAAAAATCTAAATATATGCTTTTTCTTAGCCGACAATCTCTATTAACTTTTGTTTTCCATGCACAGAAACCCTACGGTTCAATTTGGCTTTGCAAAAACGATTCTAGGGGAACTGATAGCCCCAGAAGTTGCATACTTCTCGTCTAGGGGTCCAAGTTCTCTATCCCCCTCTATTCTGAAGGTAAAACAATCTCCTTCAGTTGATTAACTAAGTTCATACGTAATCCAGTCAACATTAGCGTCTGCCATACCTTGTAAAGAAACCCTGCATCTTGTTGTGCTATCCAACTTTTGCAGCCAGACATCGCCGCCCCAGGTGTAAACATTTTGGCCTCATGGTCACCTGCAGCCGCCATATCGTCATCCATTGGATCGGTGGACTTCAAGATTGATTCAGGAACCTCAATGTCCTGCCCGCACATTTCAGGCGTGGTAGCTCTTCTCAAATCAATGCACCCTAATTGGAGCCCTGCCGCGGTAAAATCAGCACTGATCACAACAGGTAATGCTCAACTGCTTCTCTGCATCGAAGATTTTTTTCTTGCCCCAACAAGTTTACACCTTTGCAGCCAACGTGCGTGACGAATACGGTTTCGAGGTGGTAGCCGAGGCAGCACCCTACAAGCAGGCGAACCCATTTGATTATGGAGGCGGCCATGTGGATCCAAACAGGGCTGCGCAGCCCGGTCTTGTGTACGACATGGGAGTATCTGACTACCTGCGCTTCCTCTGCTCCATGGGCTACAACAACTCAGCCATCAGCGCCATGGCTCAACAGCACACGACCTGTCAACACACACCGAAGTCGCAGCTGAACTTGAATCTCCCATCCATCTCCGTTCCTGAACTGAGAGGCAAACTGACGGTGTCAAGGACGGTCACCAACGTCGGCCCAGCCGTGTCGAGATACAGAGCCCGTGTGGAAGCTCCTCCTGGGGTGGACGTCACCGTGAGCCCCTCGCTCTTGACCTTCAACTCGACTGCCAACAAGTTGGCATTCAAGGTGACGTTCCAGGCCAAACTGAAGGTGCAAGGGAGGTACACCTTCGGCAGCCTGACATGGGAGGACGGCACCCACACGGTGAGGATTCCTCTCGTGGTTCGGACGATGATCAGTAAGCTCTACGTCAATGCGTGAATATGTGACACCTTGTAGTATTCACCGTCCATGATGACACAAGATATGTAACTCGCTGATATATCCTGATTCTAAGGGCATTTGGTGATTGGTTGGGGTTTCTTGACTAGAACTCAACTAATGTGAAATAAAATGCATTGGTGATTGTTGCACGAAATACTGGCCGATTATAGCAGTAGCTGCAACACGAATGGTTGCACAAAAATGAAACTTTTTCTTTCCGATAATCAGGAGCTTCTTTGGTTACGCGTGTTAAAAGATGCAGATTTGTGCAGAAGTGGAATTCGTTGCAGATTCCGTTACATATCTTATCTTTACCTTTCCAGTTTGTATTCTGCATGTATATCTGTAGATGTTGTCTCTTCATGTATTTCTGATTTGATGTACCGGTTGGATATGGAAACCAACCAGATTTGTAATCGTTTCTGAAACGGATTGACTGTTGCACGTCCAGCAATATAGAACCTGCCGCAGCCCTGGTTCAGAGTGCAGAAGCCAGAGGCATTGTTTTGCCGATTCCTTCTGCTCTGATTTTCTATATGATATCAGAGCCTCTCCTCTAAAAGCTATGTTACACAGATACTTCCTAAAATCAGCATATAGATACCGTATTGAAAATGGATACTCTACCGATACGCTTTGATATATATATCTTGCTCGTATCCTGAATTATCTATTTTTTAAGAAAAATTATCGATATTTTTTCGATACCTGTTCCATACTGTCTGATACTTCTTGACCTAATAAGCCTGCCTTGAAGCCCTTGGGTCGGTCAGATCCATTCGAATCTTTCCCCAGCCCGGACTCCACTCCCAGCCCGTGGCGACGCCAGACAGCGCCCCAGGCCCCGCGCCGTACAAGTTTAGTTGAAGTGACTTCACGTAGGGTCATGCATGCGATGTGGCCAGGTGACCTCCCTCATTTGTATGTATAGTGTGCTGGACTGGTAGGAGTTTTTAGCGAATTTAGTGTTGTTTGTGACAGTATTTACAAAATTAGCTATATATGTAGTGTTTTTGTAAAAATAATATTTTTACCGTCTGGTGGGTGGGCGGCAGCGCGGGGAGACAACACGTGGCACCTGCTCCCACGAGACAGCAGGTGGTTAAGCCGCTAACTAGTTAGCTTAATTACTGCCTAAATTCGAGTTTTTAAATATAGCAAATGAGGTTAAAAAAATATGAAATTTTATGCACAGACTCCTAACACAATATAATTCATTGTGTAATTTTTTTACAGTTTTATCCCCTAGGAAAATTGCTCGAAAATTCATACGATTTTGATATTTGTAAGAATTGTTACATATAACAAACAAGCTTTAAAAATTATAAAAATTTATGTGAAGCCTCCCAACACAGTCGATCTAATTGTGTATTTTCTTGGGAACTTCATGTGCTCCAAATTTGCCATGTTAATTCGTGATAATTTAATCATAAAAGTGATATGATATGCTTAGACATCTTTTGAAGTGCGTGACCTCTGTGCCTTCGCACATATGCCGGCCCATGACTGCTACCTTTTCTTTTCCACTGCGTCATATATTTTTTTAATAGAGTAACTAATGGAGAGAGAAAATAAGGATATGGAGCTACATGATCTATGTATAATAGAGAGTGCTTGTGTTTTTAAGAATCTCAACAATTTAGTATGCTCAATAATTTTCTTTCATCAAGCTCATACTTCAATTACATTTTTCAAATTATATTTTCTTTCAAGTTTGTATTATCATTTACAACATTTATGATGTTGTAAAATTCTAAATAACCTGCGAGATATATAAATATATTACCAAACATCTAAGTTATATTATTTAATTCTAAAATCTCTCAAATAAAGTCAGCCGTATAGATTGCGGGCCACCCTGCTAGTTGTAGTAAAAAGAAGAAGAGTCTGGCTGTCCACCTTGACGCACGAACGGCTGGCGCGGCTGGGATCTTGGAAGTAGTAAGCAACGGTGGGATCAAATTTTTTTTTTTTGAGAAAAGCCGAGCATGAAATCTATTCATGATTAGGCAAGTTTACATGCATATCAACAAAACCTGGAGGGTTTACCAGCCAAACATGGCGTCCCTCGTCCAAAGTACAAGCAAGTTTAGCTAGATTATGAGCATCCACATTGGAACACCGGCTTTCAAAGCGAAATTCTACTTTCTCAAAATAGCTCCTTCTTGTTTCAATATCATTAAGGACTGCCAAATACTTGCATTTTGGTCTGGCAGCAATATTTTTAATGACTTCCTGACAATCTGAAGCTATACAGACCTTCGAAGCATTGCAGTCCATAGCAATGGCTAGTCCTTCATTGCATCCAAGTGCTTCCAGTGTGGTTGGGTCAGAGAGACCCTTCCAAACCATAGCACTAGCTGCCACAAACTTTCCGAGTGCATCACGACAGACCGCCCCAACAGCTCCTTTGTTGCCTGATCGAGATATTGCTGCATCCACATTGATCTTTAGGCAATCTCCTGGAGGTGGTATCCATCTGACTATATCCGCACAATTCAAGGTCCCCTTAGCCTGAAAAATCACAGGGTTATTAATGAATTCAATGTCAGCCAAATATGACTTAATAAAACCCAAAGTTGTTAAGGGACTCTGGTACAAATCATCATATAAAGCTTTACGTCTGGCATGCCAAATTGCCCAACAGGAAACAAGAAGCTTTCTCATTTCTTCAGGTTTCAGGGTTTCTAGCATATAAAAAAGCCAGTCCTTGGGATCTTTTATAAATGTGACTGCAATTAGTTCTCTGATACCATTACCCACTAGAGCCCAAACGCACTTGGCCATTGTACAATGAAGAAGAGCATGATCCCAAGTATCTTCCGCACCATCGCAAATTTTACATATGTTCGTTGTGCTCATATTTCGGTTCTTACGTACAGTTTCTGTTGGGATAGAGTTCTGTGATAATCTCCAAGCAAAAACCTTCAGTTTTGATGGAACTTTTATTCCCCATAACAATTTCCAAGACTTAGCAGTACCATATTTATTAGAGCTACTAGCTTTACTATGTAACCAATCCTCTCTTTGCATTTTTATTTGAACAAGCATCCGATAAGCAGACTTAACAGAGAAGTTTCCAGATCTTTCATAATGCCAGGCCCAAGAGTCAGGTTGCTCTGTTAAACTTAGAGGTATATTCAAAATAACTTCCTTATCCATGTCAAGAAAAAATTTATCCAATAAATCACGTCTCCATTGTCTTGAAGAAGTGTCAATGAGTTCACTTACTTTTTGTGGAGGATAAGGTTCTTTGGCCTGGACTATCCGGAGCATCCAATCTCTTGGAATCCAATTGTCCTTCCAAATATGTGTGTCTTTTCCATTCCCAATTCTTCGAATAATTCCTAGTTTGAGAATATCACGTCCTTGAATAATTGCTCGCCAAGTCTGTGATGGCATAGAGCCCAAGGAAGCATCCAAAAAGTCACCATTAGGATAATAAATTGCTTTCAGCATCCTTGCTACTAGAGAATCTGGGTTCTGTAAAATCCTCCATCCTTGCTTGGCAAGCAAAGCTAGATTGAAAATATTTATGTCTCTAAAACCAAGTCCACCAAGAAATTTAGGTAAAGTCATCCTGTCCCATGATACCCAACTAGTTTTCCTTAACCCCTGTTTACTTCCCCACCAAAATTGACGGATCAGGGAATTCAAATGATTACAAAGCCCTGTGGGTAAGCGGAAGCAACTCATTGAGTAAGTCGGGATAGCTTGGGCTACTGATTTAATAAGGACTTCTTTACCACCTGCTGAAAGAGTCTTCTCCATCCATCCTTGCACTCTTTTCCATACTCTATCCTTCAAATATTTGAATTTTCCTTCCCTGGCTCTACCTACAACTGTTGGTAAGCCCAAATAACGGTCTGTTAATGATTCATTATTCACCCCGACCTTGTGTTTGATCTCCTCACGAATATCCAACTTACATTTCTTGCTAAAAAATATTGAGGATTTTGATAGATTGACCAGCTGTCCTGATGCTACACAATAATTAGTTAGAACTCTATTCACTGCATCTGCGTCATCACTATTAGCTTTGAACATTAACAGGCTGTCGTCAGCAAACAGAAGATGGCTAATCACTGGAGCATTGGCGGTAATCTGAACCCCATGTAATCTACCATTTGCTTCCTCTTTCTTAAGACAACATGTTAAAGCTTCCGCACATAACAAGAAAAGGTAAGGTGATATGGGATCACCTTGTCTTAAACCACGAGAAGGTTCAAAAAAATTCAATTTTTCCCCATTAAAAAGAATTGAATAAGAAACTGATTTGACACATTTCATCACAGTGCTTACCCATTGGTAATGAAAACCCAGCTTCCTCATCATTTGTTCCAAAAAGCTCCATTCAACACGATCATAAGCTTTGGTCATATCAAGCTTCAAAGCACAAAAGGAGTTTTTCTTAGCTCGATTAGTTTTCATGTAATGCAAGCATTCGTAAGCCACCAGGATATTATCAGAAATTAGACGGCCAGGCACAAAAGCAGATTGTTCTTTAGAGATGATATCTGGTAACACTACCTTTAGTCGATTTGCGATAGACTTTGAAATTATCTTATAAAGCACATTGCAAAGACTAATAGGTCTAAACTGCAAGAGATTAGTTGGGTTATCAACCTTGGGGATTAAAACAATGAACGTACGGTTTACCTCTTTAGGGATATCTCCTCCATTTAGAACAGCAAGCACTGTCCTGACAACGTCCTTCCCGCAAAGCTCCCAATTGAATTGGAAGAAATGGGCTGGAAAACCATCTGGCCCTGGGGCTTTAGTAGGAAACATCTGAAATAAAGCCTCCTTAACTTCTTGTTCTCGAAAAGGAGCTAAAAGAAAATTATTCATATCCCTTGTAACCTTGGCAGGAACATGATCAAGAACCTGTTCCATATTGTGTGCTCCCTCCGACGAGAAAAGTTGTTGATAAAAATCTGTTACTAAATGCTTCATTTCATTCACATCTTCTGTCAGTGTGCCATCTGTCCTCTCTAAACGATGGATATGATTTTTCCTTTTTCTCCTGCTTGCTTTCTGATGGAAAAAGGCTGTATTTTTGTCACCCTCCTCGAGCCAAGATATGCGTGATCTCTGTCTCCACATTACCTCTTCCCTGTAATTTAGTTGTACAATTCGTTCCTGTATTTTCTTTTCCTCCAAACATGGACAAACTCGCCTTGGATCAGACCTTAAGGATTCAAGTTTTTTCGTAAGACTTTTTAGCTCAGAACGAACACCTCCAAAACACTTATAGCTCCATCGTTGTAGCTTAATACACAGTTTGCTTAATTTATTATGAATATCAAGGATAGTAGAACAAGGTCCACCTTCAGACCAAACCTGCTCAATGACAGGTGCTAGACCTTCATGTGATTCCCACATCTTTTCATACCGAAATATTTTTTCACCTGATCTCCTTATCTTGTTGCCCTCCTCTCTATTGGTAATAAGAAGAATAGGGGAATGATCAGATGATGCCGCTGTTAAATGCTGAATTAAAGCGAAGGGAAATAATGTGGACCAATTTGCATCAGCTAGAGCCCTATCAAGACGGACCCGAATAGATACATTATCTGCAAGCCTTCTTTCCCATGTCCAATCCAAACCAACATACCCAATATCACATAAACCACATGTATCCACCGCTTCTCTAAAACTATTGATGAGGTATTCGTCACGCTTATTAGGGCCAATTTGATCTTCTCGTCGCAACACTTCATTAAAATCACCAATACAAGCCCAGGGAAGGTCAGATTCTGCCCTCAAAAATTTTAAAAGGTCCCAGGTTTTATGTCTTTGAGCTCTATTTGCTTCTCCATACAACATTGTTAGCCTCCATGGAGGCTTTTCTGGCTCCTGTACCTCAACATCAACATGATACTTTGAAAAAGTCTTAAGTGAAAGAAGAACATTATTACTCCAAAAGACTCCCAATCCACCACTACGCCCAGAGCTGTGCACAGCAAAGCAATTTTGAAAACCCAGAGTCCAACGAAGCCCTTCCACACGAGACTTAGAAATTTGAGTCTCTGATATGAACAGGATCGATGGGGCAACATCCTTCGCGAGATCGCGAAGCTCACGAACTGTCGCGGAGTTGCCAATGCCGCGACAGTTCCAACTTAGGATCCTCATTGCTCCCGGCGGGCCCCCTCACAGGGGTCCGCCGATTCCAGTAAATTATTTTTCTTGAGCCTTTTTGAGTCACGGGTATTAGGATCCCCTTTCTCCACTACTTCCTTGAGACTCATCCCTTTCTCTTGATCTGCTTTATCTGATTCAATGAGAAGAAGAGCTTTGCAAGAATTTCTGTGGTTCCTCCCCTCCACATTGTATTTCATTGATGACACAGTGCCACCACCATTTACAGGCATGTGGGCAGCATGTATATTGGAGCCTACCTCCATCATCCCATCGAAATCAGCTCCTGGAACATCTCCCTGTCCAACTGATAGCCTTTTCCTAGCTGTTTTATCTTCAAGTGTGTTCCTCTCCTTGAAATTATATTTCAGCAGGCTAGCAGTGTGATTTGTTATCCCCTCAAACTGAGCATTTGCTGTTGAATTCATTTCTGTTGTATGTCCAGACTTCTTACTCATCAACTCATCACTTCGCCCATTGGAAATTGTGGAAGGTGGCCCTCCTCTCCATCTCTGTCTCATATCTGATGATGCAAGAAGAAAGTCACCGTACTGGAGATTTGCCTCATCATGCATCCCGTCACCACACTCATCTTTAATGTGACCAATTTGACCACAAACAGCACAAAACCTTGGGAGCTTCTCATACTTAACTTTGAAGGACTGAGATATATTTCCTTCCACGCCGCGGACAGAAACTGGAATCACACGGATTAAAGGTTTCTTGATGTCCATACATACACGAACACGAAGGAAATTTCCCCACCCCCATCCATCTTCTCCCACCTCCACTTGTAGAACATGACCAATTCTGCTAGCTAATTGCCTCCCAATCTTTTCCTTCATAAAAGTTGGGGGAAGATCGTAAATCCTCACCCACACTGACATGTGCTCAAATTTGATTGCCGATGGTCTGGTCACCCCATCATATTCTGCTACCAAAAATGCATTTCCACGGAAAATCCACGGGCCTTCCTCCATAACCTTCGTCCAATCCCCTTTACAAAAGAACTGGAGAACAAAAAGATTTTCTCCTAATGCCTTGAACCTAACCTCTTTGGCTAAACTCCAAGCATACCTCATTTGGCTAAAGAGGGCAGCATGGCTGAAACTTTTCGACGAATAAACAGAGCCAATAGCCATCCACTTCGAATCTGCTCGAAGTTCTTGTACATCTTCCTCCAAAATTATCTCATCTGTTTCCTCATCTCTTAGTTCTAAGCGCTCCAAAAGATCCCCAATTTGATCAGGCGATTTTCCTCTTTCTTCATCCTCCTTTTTCTGTCTAGGCGATTCCATTGTAAAGAAACAATTTCTCTCTCACGATTCCAGCAGAAGCCCTTGTATCACCAAGGACGGGCAGCAAACTAGGTTTGCCCCTTGATCGTCCCGAGTGATAGCAAAGGATCTAAAGAAAATCGCAAGAGATTTGGATGGATTATGCAAGAAAACTCCTGATGGGAGCAGACACCACCAGGAGGTCTGGAACTCTCCCGAGAGAGAGTATAAGCGCTAGCCCCGACTAGCAGTCGGCTTGTTTGGTCAAACGGTGGGATCAAATAGTACAGACCAATTTGCACTTGGGCCGGGCTGCCGCTAAAATTTGGGCTGGGTCTGCACTACGGATGTCCATGGGCCCGTTCCACGTCAGCCCGTGGGGAATTCCCCTAGGGATGGGGAAAATTTCTATTCGGAGATAGAAGGGTGGGAATGCCTCCCCGTCCCCGCTCCCCGCCATTTCCGCGATATCGGCGATATGCATCCATCTTCACGTGAATATGTGCACATGAGTACATCTATGAGTACATCTATATGTCTAAAGCATAAGTGTTTTGTCTCTAGATTTAGGCCTTGTTTGGATCCCATAGTCTAAAGTTTAGTTCTCTAAAGTTTTGGACTAAACTTTAGTTGGCTAAACTTTAACCACTAAAGGTCCTGTTTGTATCCTGTACTAATGGATATGACTAAAGTTTCAAAAAGACCATACCACCTCTCCTCGTTTCGTACGTCAACCATTAAATGGGAGGTGACTGTGAGAGGCCAACATGCATGGGTAAACACATCTTTGTGCCTAAGAACCCAAAACTTTAGCCCTCATTAGCTGGGTTTGGCCAACTAGTTGGCTAAGAGCAAGTATTATAAAAGGCTGTAAGCTGGCTGTATGCTGAGGTGGAGGAGAGAGAAGAGAGGTGGGCTGTAAGCTTACAGCCAGCTGAAGCACAAGAACCAAAAAACTTTGTGAGAGGAAGGGGTAGATCATACAGCCTTCAGCTGGCTGTAACTACTATATGAGTAGGCTGATAATTGAGCTGTAAGTATCCATACAGCCAGCTGAAGGCTGTATTATAAGACTTGCTCTAACAACTAGTTGGGGCTTTGGCTAAACTTTAGCACACTCATTAGCCTTTCTGTTTGGATCTACAAGTGCTAAAGTTTAGCAACTAGTTGTTAGTCCAAGGGATCCAAACAGGGCCTTATATATTTTTGTATACTCCATTGTATTTAAATCGTTTAGTATCATCTTGTGCACTCATAAGTTTTTTTTGTGTATTTTTTATTTAACTGTGATAAACTTATAGAATGAACCTAATGTTATTTGAATTTAGGTTTTTATTAGGAACCAGTCCCTCGCGAATTCCTTAGTGGAGATAGCGACCGAAGGAATATATATACCCGGATAGCTAAATAGCTAGGGATGGGGACGAGAAAGCATGTCCGTGGGGGATTGCTCCGTTGCCATCCTAGTCTGCTCGAGCTGGGCATCTTTAGTTTGAGGTTGATTACACAGTAGCAGCAATGCAACGTAGTAGCAGCAATGCATATGTGCGGTTGAGCTTTGCTTGGTTACAGACAGCGGGTCATGCCCCCAAAGCAGCACATCGTCTCTATGCCATGTGCGAACTGTGCTATATTAAATTGTTAATTATGTTGTAGTAAAAATCGGAGATATAACTTGGCGTGACATTTCACGTTCATTTGTGATGGTATTTTAGACTTTTTTTTGTTATTGAACCTCTTTTTCAAAGAGTAATTTGGACTATTCCGTAGAACACCGTGAGGCTTTCGGAGTCATGGAGGTTCTTCCTCCTGATGGTGTTGGTGTCGGCCGAGAGAACCGAGGCGACATGCTCGATGATGGCCTCCATGATGAAGGAGCCCTGCACATCCCCGAGACCCCTCATCGCTGACTTCAACGAGACGTTCGTCTTTGCAGACCTTGACATCGAACGTGAGGGCACCCCAGTTGTACTTCTTCAGGGCCCCTGTGATGGCAGTTGGCATCAATGGATTGGCATCCAGTGATATTCTGGCATTGACGCCAAGATCGAGGTGCAGAGCCATGATCCTGCCGTCTAACTTGAACCTGACGGAGTACTTCACCTTCATCGGGTGTTGGCCTCCCGTGATTATCATGCCCGTCTTGCAGTCGAGGTACATCCGAACAGGGCCCCGTAGCTTGAATGCTGCAAGGGCACATGCAGCTGCAACCTGAAAACATAGATATTTTTATGATCGGACTATGTACAATAACTGAAAATACAAATGCTCTTGTTAGTTGGGCCCTTACATGTAATGCTTTCATTGCCTTCCCACCAAAGCCGCCTCCAACTCTCTTGTGATGACACGAACATTGTGGAACGGAATGCTGAGGCACCTCATGATGACATTTGGTGTAACCTCGGGTATTTGTAGAAGTAGTGTGGCTAGGTGAGGTTGTAGTTGTTGTAGTAACAGAACTTGGTGTTGGACGAGTTGCACCTGGGGCACTGCAGCGATGCCTGCTCTACCCCCTGCAGCGATGACGTCGTCGACGACGACTGCTACTGCCGCGGCTTAGCGGCGCAACGACGTCAACAATAAGGATGTGGGCAACAGGTTGGAGACGATGGACTGCAGCATTAGGGGGAAAGAGGCAGTGGTACCAGGAGTTTTGCAAAAATTAATCCTATGCCACTTGTTCTGTTTACAATTTTACTCCTTCGAAGATTATACTACTAGTAGTATAGATGGTAGTATAGTTTAATCCTAACTAATCTGAACCATTGAATCGTAAAGATTGGACGGCTCATATTTATTTTAAGGTACCATAAAAGATCTCTATATTTAGACCAAGAGCAGAGCTTTCATTGATTAAGCTGGGTTTTGTAATTCTCCTTTATGATTTGCATGATTGGTATTAATTTAGGCCCGTTTTATATAAATTTCACGAGTTCCAAACGTACCCAATCAGCCAAACCAACCAATTAGTGTGAGGAAGCTCTCTCTCACTAGAATAATGACAGAGATTTTGACGTGGAATGCTAGCAGGATCAGCCTACCTAGATAGAGGCGCAATCCGCTACTAGTTGCAGATCAGATTGCTTGGATCTGAGGAGCTCGAGTTCTCACGCTCACTTGAACGCATCATCCCCATACTCTGAAACTACCCCCGGGATTCTCTGACGTAATATCAGGTGACGTTGGGTCACTGACGTGTGGGCCCATGAGCCGTGGGACCCACACGTCAGTGACCCAACGTCACCTGACGTTACGTCAGAGAATATGCGCCGTGAAACTACATAGTCGTGTATTAAGTGGAACATAAAATGGAATGTGCATGTACATTTCTTGCTCTAAATGATCTCCTGTGCTACAAATACAATTTTTGCACTTTTGCCAAGCTGATGGCACAGTATTCTTTTTCTGAAATAGGACCAGCAAGATACATGGAGTAATCTATGATGGATCTGAAGAACGGATAGACGAAAACACCGATCAAAATGTTCACTTTAACGGAATACTGTAGTAAATAGATGGAGCATTTGCTACGCTGATGCCGAACTCATGATTCACCTGCAGATTCCCCACAATACCGATCAGCCTACCAGTGGCATACTGGCAGTAGTAATCCGCGTATGATACTCCATCAGGCCGTCACTTCACAATTTAAGATCGAATCCAAGAGCGTACGAGTATGTGCGGCATGCGAGCCGCGCGCCAAGCACATCAAATATGGGGAAGGAGCGGCGGCGGCCGCTATATTTAATGTGCGCACCCCCGCCCGAGATGACCCTAGTTTACACCGTCCATAACAAGCACCAATCCCTTGGCTCCATGAAGCTCGTTGTTCCTTTCTTCGTCGAACGTCCCATATATGTGCTATCAGGTCACCGTGACACAGAATACTACTCCCTCCGTTCTTTTTCTAAGCAATGTTTTCCTCCGATACGTGACTTTACTTTTTTTTTTTGGTTATTTATCTTATTACTCCCTCCAATCACAAATATATGTTATTTTAGAACATATATAGTTAAAATTTTAGAACTTTGACTATAAATATCTTTTTAAATTAGAAGCAAATCAACAGTTGTAAAAACTTCCAAAAAATTCTAAAAAAATACTTCAAAAATCCGAAAAGTTGTAAAAGTACTTTTTGTAAAAATACTTTTATTAAAAAGTATTTTTAAGTACTTAAAAAATACTTTTTAATAAAAGTATAAATCAAGAAAAAATTTTAAGTACTTACAAAAAAATACTTTTTATTTGTAAGAAAATATTTTTTACAATTTTTCGGATTTTTGAAGTATTTTTTTTTAGAATTTTCGGAAGTTTTTTGAGTTTTTGGGGACACGTGACGGCTCCTGGGCGCACCCCGCACTTAGCGCGTGCAGGGGGCACAGCACCAGAGCCGCACCCAGCACGGGCAGCTCCCTATGCGGCAATGGTAACGTAGCCCAGGCAACCGCATGATGTCAGTTGCGAGTACGACTGCGCTGCCGTTTTCCCCCGGTGCAATCGAGTATGGCAGCGCGCGCGGTGCAGAACGGCTGGGCTTCCTCCCTCAGCTGCGCCATTTTCCGATGCATTCCCACTGTTCGTCTTGCCTGTGCCCACACACGAAAACGCCGGTTCCAATAGAAGAAAAAGGGCAGCTCATATTTCTTCCAGTTCGAGGGTGCTTTTGAACGTCGAAATCTCATGCGATATCCTTTGCACAAGGCAGAGCAAATCCTTAAAAACTCCTGTACATATCAATCCAATCATGGTCTAAAGGTGGGAATTGAGCTCATCAGTCCTTGCTCTTGCAGGCTTGCGTTGCAAATATCCGGACAGTGTAGAATGCGCTCCGTTGTATCTTCCAGAAACTTGATCAGTTAGGGACTTAGATCGAACGGTCAAACGCTGGAGGTGAACTATTTCCTACGAAACACCAGTGATTCTTAGGACATATTTGGTTGGAGGCCTCGATTTGCCAAATTTTTGTGGTACGTCATACTTTTTGTAGCCAAGAATTTGTTAGTCACAACTGTGACAAACTTTGGTACAAAAATGAGTTATAATTACGTGGCTAAGAAAGTATGGCATACCTAGGCTCCACCCAAACACCCCCTGAAGTTGCGAACCCGTTATACTTGTTTTGAACAGAGAAAATTCGCAAAAAAGAGTTTAGTTCTGATATAAATCAGGAAAAATTCTTTCACTGCAAATTACTGCCAGAATATTTTTCAATCTGCAAAGCAAAATGCAGTGCTCTATTACTAGAGAATCCCCGAAGGTGCTTTCCAGATTAATATGCTAGAGAACAGGCAGTAGGGTTGTAAAATAATCATTCTTAGAGAATCCGCAAAGGTGCTTTCCAAGGTATCATATACATGCACAGATTGTGGACTAAACTTCCGAAGTGATCCTAATTAAGGAAAAAAAACACTGACTACATCATTCTTTTTTTTAGAGTACAACCGAAAGCACACACCACACGCACGACACTTGACACACACCATACATATCCATGTGGATAGTCCAATGTATGGCCCCGTTTGACACAGCTCTAACTCTGAGATCAATGCTGGATCTGTAGCTTGTTTACTAAATTAAAGTAATTTTAATATTTTTATTTAATATATAATATAAATAAAATGAGTTATGTAAATGCACTTAACATACCTGCAACTCTAGATTTAGGATTTTCTAGAGTTACAGATGATCAACTCTCTGGAGCTCTGTCCAATAGGGTCTATGTTAAAGACAAAGCGCGAGACTAAGTCTCAGGAAACGCAGGCAGCGCATTAACCATAAACACGTCGACATGCGCATGTACTGAGATGCACGGAATGATCCCGGGCGGATGGGCCGCACGCCTCGCAAGCGCGCCAGCCGAGCAACGCTCGCTCTGCCTGACTACAGCGTTCTTGGTGAGAAATCTGGGTATGCTAATCCCGACGCACAATGCAATGTGATAAGATCACGTGGTAACAGTGGATCACCCGTATTGTTACAGTATGGTTACAATAATCTCATTAAAAAACTTTTAAACAACAATGATGAAGTAACTATAATAAGAGAGAAGATACGATAAAACAACCATAAATTTCTTAGTTATAACATTAAAATTACAAAAAAAATATTACCGCTCTTATAACTCTTTGAATCTTTCACATCTCTTAAATCCTTATTTTATAAAGAATATAGTTTTAAATCTAATCCTCTTAAATCCTTATTTTATAAAGAAAATATAGTTTTAAGTCTAATCCCTTCATACACGGCTAAGTGATTTCTTTGCTTTGTTATTTTGGTAGAATTCATCTAGAACTTTTATACCGTATCTTTTCAAAATCATAAAAGACTGGATTCGAGTCAAGTAACACATCACTTATAATCCAATGCAACGAACCCGTACAGGCTTAACACCGAGTGGCACAACACAAATTCATCGGTAGCTTAAGTTTGTAACAGACCACAGCGAAGATCCAGACTGAACATCAATCAAGATCACTCAACTACTACTCACTCAACGACGCCTGCTTGAACAACGAAATCATACGGAAATGGCCCTGGGAACCAAGCCGGCCTAATGAATCTATCTCCCGTTCTATCCATCCATAGCATGAACGGATAGAACGCAAGATAGATAGACATCTTGGCCGGCATGCGGCCGTGCTTGCCCGATGCGTGATCAGCGGGGGCCGCGGGCGAGGCGGCCGACCACGTGCTCCGCCGTCTTCTGGACGCCGTCCCGCGGTGGCTCGAAGCGCACCGGCAGGAACTCCTCCTTGTCGCAGGGGAACTGCGACCCGGAGAAATGACCCACGAAAGCGTCCAGCCCCTACGAATCCCAGGCAGCGAGCGTTAATTGATTAGCATTTAGCACATGCGATGCAAAGATCGACGACAATGAGCTGCGGAGGAGTTGCAAAGCTGGCCGCAACATACGTACCCCGATGCGCGCTTGCACGACGTCGCAAACCTTCCTGGAGGATGCCGCCTCCCAGCGGTGGCCCTGGAGGAAGGCGTGGAGCCGCTGCGCGGCCGTCGCCGTCGTCATGTTGACGAACGCGTAGCCCTTGTTGCACTCGGTCCTGGGCAACACGTCAGATCAGAGTCCACGAATTGAGCCTTCGGGAATCATATCAGACAACCAAAACCCTAGATAATGGTATGATTGGCACAATTCGGCGCAAAGGGGAAAATAGTATCAGTACCGGAAGTCGACCGGGACGTAGAGGAAATCGTACTCCGACTTCACGGCGCCGGCACCGCCGCCCGGTGGGAGCTTGGCGTTCTCCTCGGCGCAATGCTGGTCGAGGATCGCCATGAGTCTCCCCTTCCTGTGTACCGAGAGAAAAACGATCGATTTTTAAGCCAAATAGGGCCGAGATTAACCAAGCGTAAGTTGAAGTTGGAGAGACATGGCACAAAACAATTTGTAAAAGGCTTTGAAACAAGAAGAGTGGAAATAGCATCACGCACATAAACTTGTTGGGGATGTTCCGGATCATCAGCGCTGTAGCATCAGCGCTGGGATCGAACGCGAGCCGCGCCCTTCGGCCGCGGCGCGGTTTGCCCCTGAAAGCTCGAGGCGGCGGGGGAGGCGGAAGCGCCGCTCGCCGCATGGTGGGCATCACCGAGCAAGCGGACGGCTCGTCACCCGCCTCTGCGTTCGCGGCCTCGTCGGAGTCATTGCCTAGCTCCTTGAGGCAGCAACGATTCGCCGGACGCGGCGGCGGCGGAGTGCAGTAGTACACCGCCGCCGGCGCCACCGGCCGCGGCGGCCGAGGGTGCACCCATGCCGGGTGCGGGAGCGCGGGCACCCCCTCCCACACGAACCGCACGCAGGTGCAGCCCTTGGAGGCGAACCCCGCACCGCACCTGCACCCGCAAGCGACAAGACCCCAGCATGCCAGCGGCGGAGGGTAAATGCACTGCGGCGGGAGGACACTAGCCGACGGCAGGGCGGCCGGAGGAGGGCTGATGTACTGCGCCATCGCGGGGACAAGGGCCTCCGGTGTGAAGGGCGGCGCCGCTGGGTTAAGGCCGGAGATGGAGAGGGCATCCATTGCTCTACTTTCTTCTCTCTCTCTTGTGGAGGAGAAGGAAAGCGAAGGGCAGCATGAAGCGGCGGCGGCCACAGCACCGGCCACCGGGTGCTTATAAAGTGGGGAGACGAGGGGGTTAAAGCGGTGTGCTTACCGCGAGGTGCCTGTAGTCTGTGACTGTCTCTGACAGTGGACCCCACCACGGCGCCCCCTCCGGGACAGGAAGTATGTTTTGCGTTGCCCTAGTTCGTAGACCTGTTGCAAAGGACGGTGCTGCTATCGTATGTGTTCCGGATTTGTGTTGAGGAGTACGTATGAAGGGGCGTAATTATTTTTTAGTTACTAGAAAGAATTGAACATGTGCGATATGGTCATATTTTGGAAATAGGAAAGAAAACAGTTCAAATTAAAAGGTCACAAATATGAAAGAACAAATTATATGAGCTGAAATCAACCTACTACGGATACAGGCATGTAGTACATATCTGTCTTATTTAATATGCATGGTATATTTATGTGAGGGATTACAACTGTTTAAGAAGAATCTGGCAAAAAAGACGAAAGGAACAGCTAGATGAATGAGTACACTTTCATAAATAAAAGCAAAATGCTTCAGAAAGAAGCAAAACAAAGAAAATTGCATTAATTCCACATAACACGGATTGCATTTTCAACAGCTTTTTTTTTGGAAAAAAAATGATCCTAGGTAGTGCCCTCCTGTCAAATCCTTTTTATCTTCGGTTTATAATTTTTGACTATTCATGAGAGAATACGGAGAGAAAGTCTCACGTACGATTTTGGCTGATATAAATAAAATCGTTACAATATCTACTGTAATAATTTGTAGATCCTATATTAAATAGATACTTTATTTAAAACTTAGTTACTAATTTTAAATTCTGAAAAAAGAGGCTGATATATCTAAGAAAGCTTCTATATGCGGAGGAATGGTGTTAATTTTAGCTGGGAGGACTAAGAGCATCTCCAAGAGATACTCTATATGGCTCTTAATATTTAAATTTTAGAGTTGAAGGGTAAGAAGTAGCTCCAACAGATTCCCAAATAGACTCTCAAAAATAGAACACACCCAAAAAATGGTCTCTCGCTCTCTACTTATAGAGGATGATCTAGGCTCCCAATACTGTTTTTCTGGTTTAGGGTATCTGTTGGAGGGAATGATTATTTTGGGACCTTATATCGTTGTTAGGATCTGTAAAAAGAGATTTATGGTGTGAATTTATTGGGCATCTCTTGGAGATGCTCTAAGAACGTTTAGTTGGCATCCATGAAACATGCTAGCGCAATATTTCATGACAACAGAAATACTATTCTTGAAAGTACTATACGTATAAGGCCCCGTTTGGCACAGCTCCACCACCAGCTCCTGGAGCTGTTTGGAGCCGTTTTGTGCCAAACGGGGTACAACAAAATAGCTCCACCCAAGGAGTCCCTTAAAACCTGCTGAGACAAAAGTAGCTCTTTGGGTGGAGCTGAAAAAAGTAGCTTCACCCAGCTCCACTTGTGAAGTAAAAAAAACAGCTCTACTTGTGAAGTGGAGCCGTGCCAAATGGGGCCTAAATCTAGCTTTATAAATACACATAAAGTGTCAAATCCGGTTTTTACTCATAGTGGAGTGTACGTACGTACGTATACGGCGGATTACGCTTGCGGGGTTCTGTTATTTCACTGCACTGGCAGAACTTAGTAGCATGGTAAGGCCAGTGGCATAGCCTGCGAATGATTAGGAGTATCCAAGCTCATTTAATGCATAGATTTGGATGTATACTCAACTGAACGCATCCGCTTGCAGCAGCAGCTAGCCCACCAACCAGAGCGCAGCCAGTGCCTCGTCCGAGAGGATCGTCCGAGCAAAAGCAGCAGCTTGTACAGGGATTCCAGTATGAATGCTACTCGCGTTCGTGATTGGCTTTAGAAGATTTTCATAAATGCAAAAACAGAAGAAAAGGCCCTGGTTGAACCAGCGGTAACTTCTGACTTTTAACTATAACTACTGATTTTTAATTAAAATTATACTGTAACAACTGTTAGCATTTTCTAAACACTTCAACTAAAAAATAGAAAAAAATAAAAAAATATTGTATATCTCCATAGACAACGTAAAGAAATAAAGGAGAAAAAATCCAAAAGGCAAAAAAGCAAAATTAAGAAGCTAACACGCTTCAAGTAGCTTCTGAAAATTAAAAGCCAGAAGAAGAAGTCACTTGGAGCGGCGTCCAAAACCACCACCTCCTCCTACACACGAAAGGGCCTTATCTTATTGGCAAAGTGGACCATGTATTCCTAGTTCTTTTTGGCTTATATCTTATATTTTATGATTTATCGCTTCTCTCGATTAAACAAATGGGACGGTTTTTTCATCACTGTTTTGAAGTGGCTTATTAGGATATTCTTTTTCACAGCGCTCTATCAGTTTATTCATATTTGGTTCATTCACATAAGAGCTCGTGCTAAGGCCAAAAGTCATAAGCTGTAGCCGAAAAAGACCCATCACTTTTCCACATGTTTTCCAATTTAAAATTAACAAAATGTATTAAAGTATAGTATTTTTGAACCGCCTGTTCATGGTTGAACAGTGGTCGAACAAGTGAACCTTGAACCAGTGACTTGTCCCGTTCATTGATCATTCTGGTTTTTCATACTATGCATGTATTTATGGGTGCGTTTTTTCAGCTGTGACTGATGACTTGTAACAGAATCTGGTGGTTTTTAGCCCTAGCACGAGTACTTATATGAATAAATTGAATATCGATAAACCACTTGGAAAAATCTGTTCCGATAAACTGGTTTAAAAAAAGATAAAAAAAACCTTCTCTGGTTGTTTAGAGAAACTAGCCTGTTCGTTTGTGGCTGCTACTTATGGCTTTTTGTTGTGCATATTGCTTAAAGAACTGATTACAATGGAGAAAGTAATACAAAATGTCCTGCTCTACTGCTATTCTCCCTTGGATCTGGCTTGTCCCCCCTCTTCTCCCTGACGTCCATTTTTTTATAACTTGCAAAGCAGTGGCAGTTGTTCCATGCCAAGCAACGCATTTACATTTCGAATGATAACCATCCGACGCGAGTTATTATCAAAGAGACATGGTATCATCATGTGTTATGCGGCAGTTATTGTTAGAGAGAGAGATCATGCGTAGTTATTTCAAAGAATAAATGAATGTGCTAACTGCCTTATCAGATAAACCCACGATGCAATGGGTTGTCATAGATAGATCAGTAAAAAATTAGCTTAATCGTAGAAGGATCTACGACTACAAGGTGATCGTAGAATAATTTACGACTATATTATGATTGTAGAAGATCTTATGACTATAAAGCGGTCGTAGAAGAGTTTACAACTAAGGAATAATCATGGGAGAGCTTTACGATTTAGGAGTGGTCATAGAAGAGCCTACGACTAAGGAATGGTCGTAGAAGAGTTTACAACTACCCTATGAAATCTCTAGATTATAGATATGCTCAAGGAGTATAATGACGTAAGAATATAATTTATAGATAAATAACAATTTGAGGATTATTATATCCTCGTCAACTAGCTCCCAATTTCAAGTGAAAATAACATACATGAGAAAGAAAAGCTGTGGATGAATAAAAATAAAAAACAAAGCCTTTTCGATCTAATTCGACCAGAAGTGAACTTGGTCAAAAAAAGTAATTTCACTTGAGTTGTAAAGACATACCAGTTTCACGTAGAGAAATACGAATCAGTTCTCACCGATCTGTCCGTTCGGAGTAGTTCCCGAAGAGGTAATAACCATTTGAGTTCCCGATATTGATAACCGACTTGTATGGTTAAAAAACTTACCCTGAGGTAACTTTTGAGTCTCTTACTTTCTCCTCCTGCCTCAATCTTCTTCAAGCTTTCCGCCGTTGGCCAAGTCTTCTTCTTTCCCTAATTTCTTCCAAATTCAAACCAATCGCTTAGACAAAATGACAAAGTCTTCTTCGAATTGGCCGATGTCAAAGATAGATAAGGATAAGGTGAAAGCCTTGGTTGTAGCGGAGAAGATTCCTTCAAGAAAATTTGTGAAGTGGATTGAGTCAATCAGACAAAATTGGCTATTGGGGGAGATTGGGTAAATCTCAGTTTTCCAAGCTTACTGTGAGTGCAAACTTCGACCTTTTGCTCACCCTTGTCTCACAATTGTACTAGAATATTTTGATGTGGAATTGGTGAACTTGATTCCCAATTCAGACATCATGTTGAGTGTATTGTGTACCTGTGTGAAGTCTATCTGTGGATTCCTCTAAATCTAGAGCTTTTTTGGTATTTTATTATGAGATGAGTACGAAGACTGGAATTGCCAGGAGCTATGGTCTGAAGCTTCACGATGGCAAAATAAAGCAATACATCCCAATGTTTACCTAGTCATCATGGCTGGATTGGAAAAAATGGTTCTACTAGAGATGACTAGTGAAGAGAGCCTTTTCTCTGTGGGGGAAGGGTGCCGAGAAGATTTCTTCCTGGAACTCGATCCCGAAAGACCCAACTCGGATAGCCCCCTGCCCCAAGCCATCAAAGAACTAAGGAAAAGAGACTTACCGCCTAGCACGTGGTGAAAGACTTCGTCAATCATCATATTAGCGCTCCGAAGAAACGAGCACATCCAATGTGGATGTACTCGGGGGCCAAGGATATGAATAGGGACCACGAGAATGGTAAGTAATTATCGAACTCGTTCTCTGAATTTCGAGCTCTAGTTACTGACCACTTTTATCTGTTTATACAGATCTTGCTTTGGGAGAGATCGATTATCGAATCAAAGCCATGGCGCTCGGGCGGCCACGTGCACGTTGGGGTATACCACCTAGTCACTCAATGTTTAGACGACTTGGCCACGCGTCGCCTAACGTTTGGGCGGCTAGCCCGAGTCATCCAACCATGGAGCGACTAGCTCAAGTCGTTCAATCGTGGTGCAACATATGATCAAAATTGTAAAAAAATACTGTTGTGGTTACATAACAAACCGAGAGATGGTAGTATGGTGATGGAGATGTTAGGTGAGCAATGCTTGGGGGGCTTCACCATGGCTTAGGTGGCCTTATATATATTCATATGGGGAGTGTTTTACAATTGTGTTCTTACACTCAAGTATATCTCTCAAGGGCATTTATGCCATTATACATGACCCATTTTGGGCTTTACATCTTTCTAACATGCCAGCTGGACTTAGGTGGGGGCATCTCTACAATAAATACCACAGATATAATATGGTAATTCAGAATAAAATATAGATTATTAAAAAAATCTAGAAGAAAAACTACTAGTTCACGCTGGTTGCGTAAGCCACGTCCGGTCTCATGTTTCGTAAGTCGACTTGTGCTAGAACTCTGCGTGCACTTGCGGTCTGATTTGCTAGATCTTTGGACTTGAGATCAGAGGCCATATATATGCTACTATGCTATGCTAGTAGTACCAGTAGTAGCCGGCAGGGCTTGCATCTCTTGTGTTGCCTGAGCCGAGCAGCTTCCCCATGCATGCGCGTGCTTCAGATTTTCCGGAGCCGAGATGCCTCAAATCTGCTCCTTGTGCAAGAGTCTGCACCAACCAGGCGCAACGATATGGAGGACACACTCGATTGACCTGCCTCGTGAGTAGAGAAAGGAGGGGCGATACGAATAGGATGAAGGAATCCACTCCAAATGGTGCAACAAGAAGCATGTTAGGATCACGGTTCACAAAATCACAAGGTGATCGATCCCACATCAACGTCTGGATTTCCCCTGGCCCGGCGATGCATGTGTCGTCCGTATCGTATCAACGTCTTCATCGTCTGTCACTGTATCGAAAAGTATAGCCAAAAAGACACTATCCACACTAAAAAAACATGGTTGGGAACATCTACGAGAAAAGGCAAAGAAAGAAAAGCATTAGACGGAGATGTTTAAAATGTGGTGAAGCTGTCAAGACTTCAGACTAGGCCTTGTTCACCATACCAACAACAAAAATCAAACTCGGAGGGGAGGTTGGACGATGGTGACGACGATGCTTGGTGAGGCGGTGTCGCGGTCGAGGTCGGCTGGGACAGTGGGAACAGGGCTAGAGCAACGAGATTCGGCGTTGTCGGGTCCACGAGGGCAGGGTGGCCATGGATTGTGCGGCAACGGGTTGGAGGGGTAGGCGCGCTGAGGGAGCGAGCAGCACGACAAGGTAGCAAGACACGCTGCCACAAGCTAACATGGGCAACGGGATTTGGGGGTGTCGGCTTAGCGTCGTTGGCTCCTCTCTCCCTAGCCTGCCATAAGATATATTGCCCCTAAAATGGAGCTACTGTGAGTCAGCTGAACATGTACATTACCCTATCTTTGGCTTTTGGTTTGTCATCTGTTTTTTAAGCTACAGTTTATCGGTTGAATAAACAGTGATAGTAGAAAAAAAAATCAAATAAAAAAACGACCGAAAAACTGATAAAAGGCCTAGCACTAGGGCTCACCTGACACATTGATTAATTAATTTCGAACACGGCCTAGAGGGACTTGCTATGACGCACCCGTACTCGTCCCTTGTCCCAAAAGATGCACAGCAGCCATTAGGCCGTTCAAACGTGCTGCTGTATCCACGTTTTGCACTGTCCATTGATGGCCCGAATGACATCCTGAAAAGAAACTACGCCATTCGCAATCATGTCGCACGGTCGTATCATCGAAAAGAAAAGAGCAAAGAAACCCAGAAGTTTACTCCAACACCGTGCCAACCAAAGGAAGTTCGGTCAAGCGCACTCGTGTGCAACTTTTGCGGCACACAAAAACTCAGAGACACTTTGTTTGGCGTGTTCACCGATCACCAGTCACGAAACCAAGCAGCTTTCGGAGTATAGCACGATGGTTTTTTAATGGGGTATTTTTTTGGTATTATCTGTAGAGATATATAACGTTGTTTTTTCTATTTTTTATTAAATACTCTAGAAAAAAGTCACTGTAGTGTTATTTCGGTGAAAAACGAAAGGTAGAAGGGCATGTTTGGCATGGCTTTTGGTTAAAATTTTTGAATTTTGGCTGTTTACGGTACAGATTACGGAGAGAGATACTCACTTGCGATTTTGGCTGCTACAGATGTTGAGTTTTTAACGTGTGCATTGTTTAACTTGTAGACCCCGTCTTGAGAAAATGCTTTGTTTGAAAATTAGTTACTGTAGTAAAAACCAAAAGTCGTTAGTTTCAGAGGAAAAAAACAGGCCCAGGCAAAAAAACAAATAGTTGCTTCTTGTTGCAGCGTTTTGGATGACTGGTAAGAGCAAGTACAATAGTATAGCTAACTAGTGGCTATAACACTTGTCCATTTCATCTATAGCCCTCAAAAAAATAGTTCATACAATAATGTAGCTATTACAATAACTATTTGGTCCCATGTGTAAGAGAGTGAAATGCATATTTTTACGTGCTATAGCTAGCTGTAGTTTAGTAGCCAGCTTCCTTCTCTCTCTTCCTTTCTCTCTCTGTCACGTAAGATTTAGTTGATATTATATTTGCTATAGCCTGCTGACTAAGCCATTAGTACCAGTAGCCTCCTGCATGCGGCCGTAGAATCTCCTTTTTCATGCAACCGAGGCAGCCCGATCCGACCATCGTGCCTGATTGCTTCCACAGACGGACGGACAGACCTTTTACTTGTACAAAGAAGCAGAAAACACAGCAAAAAATCTGAAACATGCGCCGCTGATCTTGCCGCTCCTGCTTCTGCCGGCCGCTGTACACTCGTACCAGTGCCGCAGGCGGCACCCCAGGTGGTCCTGAGATCACGCAATCCGTAAGCATTAGGCCCTGTTTGGATCAGTTTCAGATTCTTAAAAACCAGCTATTACTTCTAGTTTTTAAAAGCTGGTTTCTAAGCAAAAACTGATGGGGTGTTTGGATCCCCTAGTTTTTAAAAGCTGATTTCATTTATGATTGGTGCTAATAGACTATTATACCCTTACATTTATTGCTCTTGAACAACACATTAAACAGCCATGCGTGGTCTTTAATGAGGGTAAATGGGTATTTGTGCAAAAAAAACTGGCAAAAGCTGGGTATCAACAGCTTCTTGGTTTTTAAGAATCTGGGTAGGTAGATTTTAAAAACTGCCCCAAAAACTGGTCTGTTTGGATCCCACCCAGTTTCCAAAAGCCAGATTCTTAAAATCTGGGTGGATCCAAACAGGCCCTTATTTGGGGCCAGGCCACTGGACTCCTGCTGCTACTGCATACTCTCTGCTCCGTATTTGCTCTCTCTCTCTCTCTCTCTCTCTCTCTACGTGAAACGCCGCTTCATAGAATTTTGACTCTGGTCAAAGCGCCACCATTTGGGCCACTGATTTTTTGTTTAGAATTTATAAAGATTACGATGTCGCGAAAATGGTTTTGATGACCAATCTGTCGACGTTATCTTTATTTCATGCATCTGAAAACAGGAGAGTAAAAATACAGAACCGTGCTCGTTTTTTTTTCTTCTTAAACTCTCTGTCCAACCTGTCGTGCTAGTTTTGCTGGGCCAACAATTGGCAGGTCCATGTGTGTCAAACGGGCCGAACATTTGGAAGCAACAAAACGGGGAGCTCTGCAACATGAATGATTCCCGGTTGGGCCGATAGTTTCTATCCAAGCTCCGGCTGAACAAATCTGGGCCGTCGACTGCAACCTGTCGTCTCTGGACTCCTCTTGTGCTCATCTCTTCACCGCCTTTCCTCCTCTCCGTCACGAAACAGGCTTCCAGCGTTGCTTGGTTTGCCCTTGCTCCTTCGTGTCCATCTCACGACCATGCCAAGCTTCGAACTATTTATGGTCACCTGCGACACAGTCTTATTAGCATATCTCACGTCTCATCACGATGAACATGGTGAAAATCTGACGGTGAAAGCTTAGCTGTTATACGCAGCTGCACCATACACTGTCAGGCTCGTTACTTTGTTGGTAAGGAGTACATTTCTACGGCGAGTCCATACAGGGGAAGAAAGGAGAGTGAGTGAGCTAGCCGGGCTAGGTCGGTCGGATGATACAATCATACAAGGGGGAGGGGAGGGGTAAAAGCTGACATCGTAGGGCGACATCATGAGTAGTATATTTATCCCCTCTCTTTCCTTCAGCTCGAAGCTTTTGTACCAAGGCTGTTGGCACTTACTCGCCAGGCATATTGGCGCCGTATCATGATCCCTGATGTCACAACACAATGGCACGCATGCATGGCCATCGATCGGAACATGGAGGCATGATTCCTTGGGGATGGCGATGAATATATATTGGGCTCCTTTACTTAGCAACAACTGAACTCCCCAATCAGTAAAAGCCTAAGAAAAAGAAAGGGAAGTGAGTGGTCTGAACTCTGAAGGGCAAAAAACAACTTACTGGAAGAAGCTATGGCTGTGAGTGTTACGTAGAAGAGTACCTGCATGGAGAGAGGAGGGGGGGGGGGGTAAAGGATTCCTGCTACATGTACAGAACAAAGGGAGAAGGATTCCTGCTGCATGTGCATCATCGAATATGTTCTTTGATCTTGTACGAGTTGAGTTGGCCTGAGAAAAGGGAAGAGATCAACAAAAGTTTCCTAGCCGCTGGCATCGGGCCAACCGACTCCTCCTACTAGTAAACACCTCGGACCTGCCAATAGCCTTGCGCATTCACTAGCTGGCTAATCCAGATAATACAGAATTCAGGTCGGGTGTCTAGGCATTAGGAAGAAAACATCCAGGTGATTTTTATCAACACCCATTCAGATCAACTTTGCTGTCACTGTATATACTCCTTTGTTGTCTTTTATTTTTGGAGGGACACAGAGTGATGAATTTGCTGCCTGCACATAGCTACATGGAAATTTGACTTCGGAGTTCAGAATCCCTTCGTCAGAAATATATGACATTACTTCTATAATTTTAACTGTTAATATGTACAAAAAAATATACATAGATTGATCCTATGAAAATAGTACCTTGGATTTGTTACAAGAAGTACTTTCTGGATATAATATTATCATGCTTTTATCTAACATATTACTCTGGAAATTAATGGTGGTCAAATTAAGTTATTTGTTGGAGATCATGTCTTGTCCAAAGCATCATATATTTTTGAACAACAAGGGAGTATAAATTTGTGGACATGGACAGACTTTTTTTTGGTTTAAAGAAAGACATGGACAAACTTTTTTCTTCTTTGGCCATCACAGGGTAACCTGCAGAAAGAAAAGCAAAGGTGACGTCGACTTAAAATGAGGCGTGTGTCCGGGAAGCTTGCACGGGTAAAGCTTGCATGGATGCAAGCATGATGCAGTACTGAACAACCAAGCTAGCCAGCCATGCATGCTTTGCGCGTAGTTGTACAAGGGGAAAATGTAGTTGCGTTAGCAGTAGTACATCAGATCATATCAACTTTGTTCCTTTCTGTCAAAACAAAGCTAAGGATAAAGAGAAACCAAGCTTTCTTGTCCTGAATGTCGAAGTGAGTGAGCAATGGAGCCCTCGACTCGAGCCCTAAAGATACGGGCGATCGAGCTACGTACCTAGCTCCGGGTCGCATATATATGGGAAGAAAAGTTGCACAGGCAAGGTGCATGTCCCATGGGCTTCTGTATGGAAGCAAGAACAAATTAAAGGAGCCCTAAGGCCTAACCAGCTAACCTTTTCTTATCTCCCTTTCGCAGAGAGAGAAAAGAGTACCCAGAAAGTGGATGCTCTATCTATCTTAGCTCATACAAAGAAAAGACAGCAGCAGCTGCATAAAGATCGTCGGCCCCAATGGCCACTCGAAACACGCATGTAGCAGCAGAACAGTGCAATGGGGATCGATCGATGTGATCCAACGTTCCAACTGCTCCAATGATCGACGCATGGGGCCATCCGGTGACCATGAGTTCATCTGATCATTTGGTTTTTCCTCCATGCAAAGGAATTGTTTATCTGTGTGTCGTGTGTGACATGGCAGTGATCGCAAGTGCCAATAATTGTACATGCATCTCATGCACCTTCCTGAGCTGGACCAGCCTGTCCGAAATTTTTGCATGCCTCTTCGTGCTACGCTTAGTTAGCTAGGGTTAGCTAGTCGATGTTAGCCATGTGGCCTCACCAAACAATGCACTGCTTGTAAAAAAAAAATCTAAAATCTGGCAGGAGTTCTAACGTATAACGGTTTGTGCATTGTGGGAGCTGGCACAATCGCCCTGAGAGGGTAGAAATTTCCACATATATTAACTGTAAGAAAAAGATAAAGGTACGTGCCGTGTATTTAGTGGGTCTGGATCATAGCAATGCGAATTGATCAGGTATAGTGGTCGTTATAATACAACACGGTAATGAGGCGTTGAAATCCGTATTAATTCCAATGCCATCCAAGCTTAATTAGTTTACAAGATTAGCCATGCAATTGTGCGGGTACACCGCGACTGGTTCTCATGTAATTAAGCTGAAGTCTTTTCTGCTGAAAATGTTAGGGCTTATAAGCCTTCTGTCATTGTTAAACACTTAAAACATGTAAGTACATAGTTGCAGAACGCATAAATGGAGGTACCTGCTCCAACTAAGCTGTGGTTGTCTTGGCATGGAGAAAGCCTCATGCTGTGTGCATTAGTGCGGTAGTACTACAGCACACTGCAGACACATCCCTGATCTGAGTACTGAGCTGATCAGCAGTGAGATATATAGCTCACTCTTTTCATCTTTTGTATGTGTTGGAGCCTAACGTTTCTGTAGAATTTGGCATTTTGCTGGCGGTGATGAGGGGCACGTGACCCCTCTCTCCAGCAACTCAATGCACGTACTTCATGGGACCATACCCTCTCTCGTCTTCCCCACTCTAACAGCGCCTAAGGATTCCCCATGAAGAGCCCTACTCTTCTTAGCCTGCAGTATTCATCCATGACAAGTTTTTTCCCTCTCTTTTTTTGCCCTTTTGGTTTTCCTTTCTCACTTATCATGAGAGCAAATTAACAGGACAGAGGAGAGACAGGAGAACAGTGGTGAACACTATGGCTAGGGCAGAAAAGGGAGATAGTACACTGCTTTTTCATGTGCGATCCTCCATGTGTTGGCAATGATTCTCTGTCTTAGAAGTGTGGTTGCTTTGTAGTGTTATGGGCTCAGTTATTTTTAGCTTATAGTTTATGATATCTCCTGAACAAACAAACGAAATGATTTTTTTTATCGTTATTTCGAAGTGGCTTATTAGAACAATCTTTTTAAAACGGCTTATCGATTAATTGATATTCGGTTCGTTCACACAAATGCTCACTCTATAACCAAAAATCATCAATCACAGTTATAAACAAGCTGTAGACGAAAAAAACAAGCTGTACACCATGTAACGGGTGTGGAGAGAGAAACAAAAGGAGACACGCTCACTAGTTACTACTATAAAACAATGGCCAAGGAAAAGAAGATGAGGGTACTACATTGCTTTAGAATCTGTCATGTCTCATGTTTTCCTATTCCCTGCAGTATCAACAATGAATGTAATCATTTGCAAGAATTTTCATCCTTTCCTTGGGAGACTAGAGCAAATAAAAAGTGCCAGCAGATAGGTGGCGCCCTGTTCTTTTGTCTTCTCACACTATTCACTTTGTCCCAGAGCCCACTTTCAGTTTCAGTCCCCTGAGAGCTGCCTGCAGCCATTACCGGCAATCGCCATAAGTCCTTGTTTTCTTTCTGTCGATTTACAGCACGAGCCAACCATCCCATTTAACCTCTCATGGCATGCTTAAGAAACATCGTATATCAGGCAAGTTTTCTACTAAAATCTCCCGTTCCAACTGTACATATATGCTTCGACAGCACGTCTTGCATCTAGGCACAACCCCATCTTACTAGACATTGACTCAACCAGGCTACACCATGAGGGCACGCGTATCTTGGCGCCATCTCCTCGCAAGTAACTCGCATTGCAGCCGAACAGTGCAGGTACCGCTAGTGGTCCATGAGATCTAGAGAGCATTCGGTTATCTCTTCTGAAGTTAAAACCGTCGAGATTGGGAATGCGAGAATTTGTTCCCAAAAGGTTGCAGACAAAGATCGAAAGAGACCTAGGAATGACGAAGAGATGCCTCGAGCGCAAAGAGATCATATTGTAAAATTAATCAACTAGGGATTTGCTCAAAGCAAGATATGTATTAGGATAGGAGTATGAGATGCCCATTGCCCACTACTAGCTTCCACGTGTCACGATTATCACAATGTGGTCAATTGTATAGGCGGTAAAGAAATCCTAGTGAATGGGTTAAAAAATTACAGATTTTTATAGGCATGCAAAAAATTGTCGACTGGTTCCATCAAATTCCATCCATATAGTTCAAATTTGTAAGGCGAATTGTTGTTACCAATTGCGTGCACACTAATGACAAAATCATCTTCTTATTAATTGTTCAAGTATGAGTATATTATCAACCTTTCCTCTGTCCTGTTCGGTGCATGAAACTCAACGCACTTTTCAATTGAGTACTTACCTAGTATAGCCAAATCACAAAGAGCAAATAAAAACCGGAGATGCATGCATTTCATTTAATTTTAAAATAAGAAGCCATTGTGTCTGCTAAACCCTTTCCATGGCTACCAAGAAGCGAAATGCATAAATCATTTACTATGCACACAGATGGACTAGTTAATAGATACATCACATGATAACCATACAATGCATACGTAGAACTAGAACAGATAATATGTAGCAGCATTTGTGGCATACAAGCTGGAGATTATGACGTATCATGCAATATCCACATTATTTCAGCATATCATGCTTGACAAAAGGATCCCAAAATTGCAGCCCACATCCTAGAAATATGATATCAGAGGGAAATTACAGCTAGGGGTGAAAACGCATCGGATACGGATGGATAATAGCTCTGTTATATTTGTTTTTATATTTCCCCCGGATGCACATACGAATGTGAATCACAGATACGAATAATGTCGAATATAAATATGGAGCAAATACAAATCAAATCAAATATGGTCACAAATATTTCTCAGAATATAAAAACGTATCTTTTAAATTGTATGCACAAAATAAACAAAAAAACATAACTAGTTTATTTGATCTAAACATTCTTAAAAAACATTTATAAATTCTTCATTCAGGCTAAGGTTCCTTCTCTAACTATATGTATCAATGTATATGTTAATGTATGATGGACTACTAAAGTATGTTGTAAATAGGTTAGACAGAAATAGAGGATATACGCTAGCTGTGGATATCTGGTCCTTGAGTATTTGGATAATCCAGATCCGTATTCGACGGGTAGTGAGCTACCAAATCCATATTCGTATCTGATAGAAAAAATCCGTATTTGTTTCCAATTTAATACTATCCGATATAATATGTATTAAAAAAATTATCCGAATCGGTTGAAAACTATCCGAACTATTTTCACTCCAAATTACAGCTAGCTTATAGGCAAGGACAGCAAAAACCCTAGACATGATTAAACTTATCAATACTATATCTAACAGAGATATTTAATCAGAATTTGCATCTTGTACTGTATCTAACAGGAAATTAAGTTAACGTGCAGCTTTATATCGAACAGGGAAGCCACAAGAATTTGGTAAATGGTGTGTCAATAAAATTTGCAGGAGTGTTGAGAAGCTAAAAAATCATAATTATATCAATGTAATTATGTAAAGCATCCAACAGACTACGTACAGGTTACACCCAATACAACACGTACTAAGTTGAGAAGGCAATGTCGAAGACATGCATTACAAGTATCATGATAACAGTACTTACAAAAATTTGATCAAATTCCCTCAAATAGTACTAAAACAAGCATACCATGTGCCATTTCCAAAGTTTACGAAGTCCATTAAATTCATTTAAGCACGCAGTGTACGTAGATTTCTAATCGATTATAACTTCGTCAATCTTTCTGTGAAATCTTTTATTTCCATGCCAATGTACATTTAGTCAAGGCAGATTTAACAAGATGAAAGTAAATCACTGGTAGTGCAGCTAGCACTACTGGATACCGGAATTACTAAAGTTCACCGCATCATTTCTTGTGGGATAGAAGTGAAATTAAAAGCCCATTTCTTCTGAGAAGACCAATGCCATGTAGAAAGAGAAGAAGAAAAAAAGTTGTGCCAGAGTAGGCTAATTCCCTGTGCAACAACAGTTGCCAAACGCAGGGAATGTACACTAGCAATCCAGGGTGATGGACAAAAGCCATAAAAATATGGTGTGTGTGTGTATATATATATATATTTTCCGGACGTGATGTGATGGGATCAACGAGACAACAAGAAGTTCATGCCAGAGATGAGGAACACGAGAATGTGCGATCGACCAGAGGCATCATCATCTCCTTACAATCGCTAAACTCGGGAACACAAAAGAGAACTCTCAAATCAAGCAAGGGATCGGCGCATCGATCGATCGGTCACAGCTCCCAACCAGCTGATCATTTGCTCCCTTTGTCTCTCTCTCACTCTCTCTCTCGATCTCTTTAATTTCTCTCCCCCATGAGCATGCAGACGATGACTCAAACCATTCGTCTCTCCCATGTAATTATGCATAAACAAACACAAACACACCGATTAATTAACACGACGCGACATCTAGATCCACGAGCTGCCAATTAAAGCCGACTAGGTTTCTAGGGCTCAGCTTTTGAAGAGCAAAGGTAAAACTAGTAGTAAAGCGAAGGGGTCGCACCTTATGGAAGACAGATAGAAGCTACATGGCAAAAGTAAAGAAACCTTAGCCTTATATTATTACTAGTAGTACTGAAGAACAGCAGCAATGGAGTAGAAAGAATTACCAACACCGGGAAGAACCATAGCAATGCAAGAAATCATGCTTCCCAAGCTCCTAACTGTCAGATTTTTAATCATTTGCTCGACAGAGTATATTACTGATCACCTAGCCTCAAATGCTCCGAAGAAGCGAAAGTCTAGATTAAGCCTAATTAAAGCTAGCTAGGCTCTAGAGAAAGAAACATCAATTTATGCATAAATAAGCTAAGAACTCAGAAGCTAACGCAACTGACTGATCGAGCGAGAGATGGCGGCGTGGCGGTACAGCGAGGCAGCCGGAGAGGGAGGGAGGCGCCGGTCACGGTCTCGGGTGGCCGTGGAAGAACGGCGTGCCGGCCGGGTACCCGCCGTACGGCCCGGGCGTCGGGTACGGGTCCATCACCACAGCCGATGACACGATGATATTGCCGCCCGCACCGCCACCGCCTGCTTCGCCCGCAGCGGCCGTGCTTGGCGAGGACCCGTCGCCCGCTTGGCGGAAGTGGTAGTCGCCGCCGCCAGCGGCTGGCAGTGCGTCGGGGCCGACGTCGTGCAGGATGCCCTTGAACACGTGACCGCCGATGTTGACGGTGGTCTGGTACGCGACCTCCGCCTCGGCCTGGTCGACCGGCCCCAGGCGCACGCAGCGGAACACCGCCTCGGAGCTCACCTCCCGCGGGAACCTCTCCGCCACCGTCACCATCTGCCGATCCCCTACACACGCAGCAGCAGCAGCCGCACAAGACAACACAAGAGTTAGCGTTAGATCCCGAAGCAGAAGCGCGCGTAAGATGGTAAGGTGCAGCATGGCTATGTTACCCGAGGAGGTGGTGGGTGTGGCAGTGGAGGGACGCGCGCGCGGGCGCTTGGTCGGGTCGCCGGAGGGGCCGGCCGCGGCGGTGGCGGCGGAGGCGGCGAGCGCGGCGAGCTGCTGCTGCCGCTCGCGGCGCTTGGAGGCGGGGACCCAGGTGGATTTGACGTGGGTGGCGCAGTTGAAGCCGCGGCTCTTGCAGCAGGTGCGGCAGCGCAGGTGCAAGCAGTCCTTCTTGGCCTGGTTGCCACAGTCCTGGCAGCTCACGCCGCCACCGCCGCCGCCGCCGCTTCCCCCACCACCTGCTGCCCGCATCCCGCGGGACGACGACGAGGACGCGCCCGCAAGCGACGGCGCGGCGGGCGCGTCATCGGCGAAGCGGATGATGTTGGAGGCGTAGAACGGCTGCTGCTGCTGCTGCTGCTGCCATAGCTGGAAGCTGCCGCCGCGGGCGGCGTAGAGGAAGGAGGACGCGTCGGAGGGGTGCACGGGCGGGACGGACGGCGCCGAGTTGTCGCGGCTGCTTCCTCCGCCTAGAGGGAACCCCGCCATGCGCCCACATCCATAGGCGGCCGTGCCGATCTCTCTCTACAGCCGGCTCGTCGTGGGCGCCCCAGCCATACGCTCGTGCCGCTCTCTTGCCTTGCCTGTACTCCGATGCGACGACGCGCGTAGCAGCACAAGCGAAGCACTAGAACAAGAGGAGGACGAGTAGTTAATCCGTGTGGGCTGTGCGGCGGGGGGAGGAGAGGAGTTAAGACGGGGAGGCGACAGAGAGGGCCTGCCACGCCGCCATGGAGCCTGCGCTCACCTAAACTGCCATTTATTGCCTGCCTCCTCTCTCCTCCTGCAGGCCTCTCTCTCTACCTCTCGCACACCGAGTGGCCACCAACACGGCAACGCGGCTGCTGTTGTTGCGAGAGAGGAGAGGAGAGGGAAAAGGGGAGGGCACAGTTGCCCAATAGAATAAGTGAGTGAGTATATGGGGGCAGGGCGAGATCATCCGTGGCCTCCGCCCGAATATGGCTCGCTGGACGGATGGAATGTACGAGTAAATGTTGCCGTTTGTTGGCGTGCTCCAGAACTCGGTTTCTCCATGTCCGCGCTAGTTAGTCAATGCAATATTCAATGCTTCAGGCCAGGGATGGCAATCAGGCAGGTATGGGTAGTGCCCATTCATGTTTGTATATGTGATCCTGATTTACGTCTATGAATATATCTACAAAGAACGACAGGTGAAAAAACTCGTCCATACCTATCGTCTATGGGCATACCCGTTTATCCATGAACTGAGAGTCACCATCTGAGAGTTGAACTAATGTCAGGTATAGCTGTTGCTAGGAAATATAATAGCTATCAAAAAAGAAAATATCTCATACCCGGCTCCATTTAGTTATTTATCTATGGGTATACGGGTAAACGGGCATATTTGTCATCTCTACTTTAGGCAGATACAGATACACATACATGACATATACTAGGGTGAAAAAAAAGAATTATTGGGGCTCATTGGCTTGACAAATGACTGTTCTTTTTGACTGAAACTTATAACTTTTAGCCGTGGTTTGTGGTTTTTAGATTGTTCGTACGAGAGATTACAGAGTAACAAAAACTCACGTACGGTTTTTGCTAATATGAATGAAGTCGGTACAGTATGTACTATAATTAATTAGTAGACCCTATTTTGAAAAAGATACTCCGTTTAAAAGCTAGTTACTGTAGAAAAGCCAAAAAACAGCTTTTAGAAGCTGAAAAGAACAGGCCCAAAACTGCTTCAACTGTACTCGCTAATTGGTTAAATATTAAATAAGTTAATTTTAGATGAAGTTGAATTTTACTTTAACTTGACTCGTTAGCTCTATTCTAAAATACTTTCAAACTATTAATAAAATAATATTAAAACATATCATATCAGTTTCAAAAAAACTCAACAACGTACGGATCAGGCTAGATATCCACCCCGTACACATACAAGAATATCCTTTCTGAACAATCTAAGGAAAAGTGCGTCCTGATTTTGTTGTCTTTTGGCTTAAAAGCCTGATTACAAACGAGATTAAGAGAGTACGGAACACTTATACTAAGAAGTCATATTTTTAAAACAATTTCTATAGTGAGTCCTATAAATAACTTATAAAAACTATATTGAGAAGTCACTCTCTTTAAAAAGAGAGCTTTTAAAAGCCAAAATCCACAAGCTGTTTCGGACCGTGCTAAATAGTCAGCACAAATGTCTTGCGTTTGTTTGGTTCTCCTAGCCTTGGCCTCCACCGACACCGTCGGATCGTCCATGGACGGCGCGCCGCTGGGTCAAGGCCGGGAAACACGGGACGTGCTGCTTTTCTCGCCGTGTTTACCACAGGCAGACAGCCTCCGATTCAACTTTGCCGTATTTCCGCGGCGGGGTTGCTTGCTCATGCCTGCATAGCCATGGAACGCATGCAACGGAACGGAACGCGTTGAAAGTTTTCTCGCAGAGCGCCGGGCAGAGTCAGAAAGACGACGCCGGCCGGCCAGTCCAACTCCACCATGCGCAAGTTGCCAAAGTTCCAATTCTTTTCGGTTTCTAAAGACTGTTTTTCGATTTTTTTTTTACAGTAACTAGCTTTTAACCAGAATATCTTTTTAAGATAGAGTCTAATAGTTAATTATAGTACATACTGTACCGATTTTATTTATATCGATAAAAACCGCACGTGACTCTTGTACAAATAATTTAAAAGTTATAAGCTCCAACTAAAAAGAATAGACCCAGTATCGACCTTAAATCGGATGCGTTGCATGCGAATATGTGCGAGGAGACAGCGTTGTTCTCCGCGAGCCTGCGCGTACGATTAACGGGTGGCGTCGCTGTCTCCTCGCGGTGCTTAGCTTGGTCGCAGTCGTCAGCTCTGGATTGGCCATGGGAGCGATATATCTAGGGGCAGATACGCGTGACGTAATTGAAATCCATGTCTCGTTGGGTCTGATCACTCCGTCAGTTTCTAGTGGGAAGCAACGGGCGTAGTGGTCCAGTCCAGCAGTCCAGACCATGCCGGTTTGCAGGTACTGATGATCGAGGGCGATCACACGTAAGCCTGGATATGGACTACTCTTGATTCTGGGAAGCCTGTGTTAGCTACTGTTACAAGGTTCTCTATCCTGTTTGGACAAGTGTAACAGTTTAAAGTTGCATAGTAGTATAGTGGAGAGGTCCTTGAGAAAGGGTAGGGGCTGGGCTTTCTCAGACATGCAAAACTGTATAGCTCATTTTTTTGGGTGATCTGGAGCTACCTTATCGCTGGCCTAGTCAGACATGCACGTCCTATTTGTGTAAGAGTCTGTTTGGACGTAGGAAATTTGCAAGCAATTAGTTTATTTCCTGCGTGACCACGAAAAAAATTTCATTGAACCACACGGGCCTAAGTAGCAGATTCAATCGAGCTGGCAGTCTTGCACACATCCATGTTGACTCAATTATCAACCCTGATCAATTGTCAAGCTTGGGCACGGCAAAAGTTGGACCGAGCAACCGAGCTGTATTTCGCACACATCCATGTTGACTCGACTATCAAGCCTTCAATTGTCAAGATTGGCCACGGGAAAAGTTGGACTGACAAACCAAGATGCATTTGCTCAATGTCTACGACCAAACCGCCAATCTTACGAATGCTAAAAAAAATATAAGATAAATGGTACTTGCAATAACGCAGAATGATCTTGCAGTAATTGTTCTTCTTTGTTTCTCTCTCTTTTTCCCACAACCAAGGCTTAAATAGTACCAAAGGGGTGTCAGTTACCTTCGTGAACTACCGCCTTGTCAATTCCATCTGCATGCTTGAGTAGTCTGTTGTTGTCAGCGATAGAGGCTTGCTCAATAACCATCGACTAGTTATAATTAGTAGGGGTGCAGTCGGATCGAATTCAAACGGATATTGCTTATAACGTATCCTAACTCATATTTTTCTCGAATTCGGATATTGTAAGACTGGATACGAATTCAGAGTTTTGGATACGGTACCGTCGGGACGGGTATATAACGGTTTCGAATCGGAAACGGATAATATAGGCGGAAAGTTCGGACATAGAAAAAGAAACATACATTGAACCACGCCACCATCACTTCAATTCTTCAACTAGCAATAAATTTATGCACATTATATAAGTTCTACAATAGATATGGCATAAGTACAACAGATATGACCTACGTTAGTGGTGGCACGGATCATCACAATTGGCCTTTTAAATCATGGTTAAGTGTGTCATGCTCAGTTCAGTGGAACACATGAGCCAACTGTTGATTCAGGTATACATGGCCACCAATAAGCACAAAATGTTTCAGGTTGGCTCGACTAACCTCAATATCGTGCGTGTTGTGTAAGATGGAGGATACAATCGAGCTGCTATGAGCCCAACCTAAAGTCTTGGCAGGCCTTAATTGTCAAGTTTGGTAGCAGTCCAGAGCAAGCGTGGGAACTCTTTTTAACATCATTTTAGCAATGTGATTAACAGTGTTTGCGAAGGCATGATGTCGAGTATAGAATGGAGAGAATGGCATCCGCGTTACCAACCTCCGGTGCTGGTCCTGCTTCACCTTGTGGTGTTGCTTTTGTAGAGATTTGAAACTTGCCGGAATGTTTGCAGCAGGATGGGACTATCGCTGTGCTCGGTTGGACTGAAAAACTGTGACTTATGGTTAAAATTATATTATGGTTAGCTGAAATTACACTGTAGCTGAAGGTGGCTTATTTGGCGTAATTAAATTTAAAAAATTAAAAATAGAAAAAAAATATGTTAGCTCATCACGGACAACGCAAACGAATACGGAAAAAGAGCCGGCAAAAAAAACTAAAAAATCCAAAAGTTCAGAAAAGAGACGAAATTTATAAATAGTAAAAAATAAGTTAGAAACCAGAAGCTCAAGCCGAAATGAGAGGGGCGTATGGGAGTTCAAATTCTAACCATTATTACAGCCGTAGCAATCTTCCTGCGTGAAGCACTAAGGACAACGGCTAGGGGTGCAAACGAAGCGGATACAGACGGATGTTACTTATCTCTTTTTTTCCCATAATTTTTGTCGGAATTGGATATGGACAGTGCCAAATACGAATGCGGATATTCTCGGTCACGAATACGGAGCGAATACATGCCACTCCGAATACGGTTAGTTTCGATCATGAATATTTAATCGGATAATGCGCAAAAGCAAATTTCACATGGTGACAGTGACATGTTAAGCAACTAGTAAATTGTAGCTAACAAAGTAGCAAATAAATGATAAAGGCTAGTTAAACAAGTAGTAACTAACTAGCTATACGTCACATGGTTCAAAAGTATGAATTGCCCATAGCCAAGTAGTCAAGTACATTACTAGTTCATTTAACTTCATTACATTTAGCAATTGATTCCACAAGGCCTTCGTATCCGGTATCCGGAGAGGCCAGGTATCCGACTCCGTTTCCGGTAACTATCCGAAAAAATAACCGGATAGTTTCGTATCCGTCGGATAATACTTTTTTTCGAATTTGACAAAAAAAATATCCGACTCCGTTTCCGTATCCAACAAAACCTTCGGATATCCGAAAATTTACTCCGAATTGTATCCGAAGTAAAACAGACAAATGGACGGTCAGGAAATATCCGCCCCATTCGTACCCCTAACAGAGGCCACGTTATTCACTGTACCTAATCTAATAACGATCCTGAGTTTTCCACTGTTCTGGTCCCGTTGGAACACCGTTCAAGTCCGTGGAGGCCAGGTCGGATCCCGATCGCTGTTGGGATCTCCGGTCCGTCGGCTGTTGCTAGTGGGTGGCATACATGCACGCATGGCAAGCTAAAACCAGCCGCAAGAAATTACCCCTACTTATCGCGTAGTGAAGCAGTACTACCCGTACTGCACTCGTGACAAATGCACGCATCAAACGACAAGCGTGCATTGAAGGCCGGAGTACGTACGTACACCACTTCTGGCTGGACACACTCCATTTATTAGCAGCTTGATCTGGATCAGATCCACTTCATTCTCGAGTCAGAACATGGCGGTACGGCGCAAGCCGCTGCTTGGCACGCACCAGTAAACACAAACGCAAGGCAACATAACAGAAAGGGCCAGGCCGGGGCTGTGTCAAGCTCCTGGGGTGTATGAAAAATCAAAATTTTGTCCAACCGTGTGAAGACAATACGTTTTTTTTATCAAATTAATTAAATAGAACCATCTCGCTTCGAATGGAACCGTTCTATCCGGTGAACCACACAAGGGGAGGATGCCCCGCGAGCCAAACGCCCGGCGGACGTGCTGGCGTTACCAAAAACTCACCGCGATCGAGCGTGCCTGCAGGCGAGGTTGCTGCCAGCTCGATCGGCCCCGTACGGTGCTCTGCCGCACTGCAAATGCTTGCTCTGCTGGTCGGACAGGTACCAAAGTCTGGCACGTTTCAATACCCTGCTGTTAACCTTTCCCCTGTCTCGTAGCGTTACCGCCTGTGCTGTACCCTACAAGCTCTCGAAGAATCAATGGTAGTGGTTGTGACCTGTGGTCCTCCGAAATTAGTATACTGTAGTCTCGGCTAGGGAGTAAATGTAAAAGCTTGGCTGCTATTTATCGTGCAGCAATTTCTGTCTGTGGCATGGCATCTTTACCGGGTGTCAAGCTGTAGTTTATAATTTTAGATATGATTTATTTGTTTAATAAATAATTAAAAATTGAAGAAAAAAACCGAGAACGAGACCGATGGCTGTCGGTGGCATGCCATCTTCACCGTGAAGCGAGAAGATCGCGACCGAGACCGACCGTCTCCAAGACAAAAACCGGAGAGATCCACCGGCAGCAGAACCGCATCGATCGCCCATGCACCACCACCACCCATGCATGATGATTGACGAGGCCTCCTGGCACTGGCAACCAGGCATGCAGCGATTCTTACGAGATCCTGTAGTGATAAAAGGGGCAGGGAAGGAGGGGTGGGGAAAAGGCTCGGGGAACAGAACAGGAACAGGATCCGAAGGGCGCCGCTCCTGCAGCGGGTGACTGCTGAGAAAGTCCGGGCCCCCAATAATGAAGCGAAGCCCCGGAAGGGGCCTGCCTCGAGCCGTGCGCCGCTGCTGTACCCGCGCGAGTTGACCCCGTCTCCTGGCCTCCCAGGGGCTTGTGCAACCTGTGTTCCCCTTACTGTGCCACGTCTGCCGCCTCGGGCCGGGTCTCTTTCTGTCGGTGGGCCCCCGCGCGCCTGCCTGCGCCCGCCGCTCGCTGCCGCACGCCGTGCCCACGTCCCATCCGAGCGGCGGGCCGCAGCGCCGCGCGGACGGACACGGAGGGAACAACGGTACGCGGCCGCCACGGGGTGGGTGGGTTCCGCCGCGTTGTTTTCGCCCGAGATCCAGCGCGCCACGCCGATCCCGACGCACGCCGCGTAACGAACTCACGGGACGGGACGGGACGGGAGGAACACGGGAGTGCGGCAACCCTCGCGGAAGCGTGGCAGGGTTTACGGGGTGAGCAACTCCTCGCGGTCGCGCCGTCCGTGTGCGCTCGCTCTCCTCGCGCGCGGAGACTGGCAGATTTCTACGGCGAACATTTTTCGTGCATCGAAGCGAGGTAGGGTAGCACTGTAGTTTCCAACTGTTTGACGTGACATAAAGGACGTGTGGCTTTTTATGGTTTATGCGCATGGTTTTACTCATAATAAATAATAAATAAAAAGAACGGTTTTTCTGCTACTATTTTCAAATTAGTTTGTCAGGATAGCTTTTGCGAAACAATCTTTAGGGCTTGTCGGCATTCGGTTTGTTTACATAAATATTTATGATAGGACCAAAAATTATAAGGTGCAGTTGAAAAAACACACCCGAAGTAGATCTCCCAAAGAATATTTCCCTATGTTATGGTCTACTTGAGAGTTGGGAGTTTGTTGCTTGTAGATGCAGTTAATTATGTATTGGTAGGATCAACCATAAAATTGTGGGAAATTTTCGTTTTCGCTACTGTAGTTCTCTCAACATGTGTACTTGGACCTGACGCGATTCAGTCGTTGGTGGGTAAAAATGATGGCACATTGGCACCACTGGGCAAAAACAAGTGCCGGTTGCAGAGATGGTAATTTGCGTTCGTAGTTGTACTCCACTAATACTCGTTTTGGTTTAGGTCCTATTTAAAATGCACAAATTTTATAAGAGACGGTTTACTTTATATATGAAATAGAAAAAATTACCATCGTTGCAAACAGGATCTTAGGTGGTGATCAGTTGGGCTTAAAAGCTCATGGCTTATGGCTGAAAACATTGTAACTAGTTGGAAAAAACACTGTAGCTGACAGAGGCTTATTTAGTATAATTAAATTTAAAAAAAATATGTTAGCCCAATACGTATAATACAAACGAATACAGGAAAAAAGAACCGGCAAAAAAGCTCAACAAAAAATCAAAAATTTAGAAAAAGATGAAATTTATAAATAACGAAAAATAAACCAGAAACCAGAAGCTCAAACCGAACCGATCAGAGCCTCGATTATTGATCCCGTTGATCAACAACGTTGTCAGAGAGAATCAGGAAAGGAAACAAAAGGGAGAGGAGAGGTACCGCTCCAACACGCCAGGTACGCGTTCAGCATGTGGAGTAGTACAACAAATAATAGTTGTAGATTTCTCCTGTTTCCCTTTCCCTTTCTTCTTTCTCCAGATGAAGCTTCCTGTTTCCACTGAAGTGGTATGGTATGCGTGATCATTGGTCCCGGTTAGTTTCTTGGCGTGCAATTGCATGCGCTCGAGAGAAAAATCTCGTTGTGCATGCGTGTCAGTACAGCATGATGCCTGTCTATGGTAACAGGACTAGTTTACAGATTTTACACGCTGTCTACTTTTTTTTTCTTCTCTTTTTGCACTTCTCTGTACTAGTACGTATTGAGCATAAACATGCATTCGCCTCCTTGTCGCAATTCCTCGATCGGAGGATTAGCTGAAGCCGTCTTCCTTCTAGAAGCTTAGGCCGATATGGTCTCTGGCTGGAGCACGCCACGTCGGCACGCGTGGATCCTATTGGTGCAACACTTCAAAGGAGACGCTAATAGGTAGTACCAAACCTACTTAGCCGACTGTTAGAGCAAGTACAACAATGGTCTTATAGCCAAGCTAGTCAGCATTTTTGCTGATGTGGAGGAGAGAAGAGAGGAGAGAGAGGAGAGCTTGGCTCTCATGCAAGCAACAAGCTGCACACGGGAGCCTATGCAGTGGTGGGTCCAGATAATAAATGTATGTGAGGAGGAGTAGGAAAGAGAATGTGAGACATAGTACCACATAATAATAAAAAAATCTTTTGTAGACAAATAGAAGACAGATTATTGTATAACTTGGCTCTTATAACTTGACTTATAGCCAAACACTTGGCTCTATTATTGGACTTGCTCTTACTCGCCAAGATTTCCCTAGCCATTGCTAGTACGCCACAGATCTTCTAATTGACCGGTATAACAGATCCAGCTATGACTTAGCGTATTGCACCACTGCACCCCGCCGTATCCTGCCTACTTCCAATAAAGCAAGACAGAAAGTCAAGTGCAGCGATCAACTCGTACGGTTTTTTAATAACCTATTATTTTAGTAATATGATAAAAAATATGCAACACCCTGAAATCATAAAGAGTATAAAAATAAAGGTAATTCAAAAGCTTTTGCATGCATTTACTCTCCTTTAGCTTTTATTGGAAATTCTTTGTAAAAGTATTTTTAAAAATCAGAACTGCATAAGATATCAATCAAATTAAATAAAAAAAATCAAATGTCAGTAAAGATGGATAAAAGTCACGTGAGATAAAGTATCGTGAAAATCATCCAAAAAACTCACAAATATAACCATGGCACTGGAAATAAATATTTGAGTGATTTTTTAACATGATTTAAAGGTTTAATTAAATAAGAAATCGACTTTATATGGGACAGTAGCCTTCCCAAAATTTTGGGAGAAAAACCCAGAGAATATACAATTCTAAAAAATTTACCCAATTATCTACCCTATGTCAGGAGCCTCCACAAAAAACTTTATAATCTTTTGAGCTCATCTGATGTGACAAACAATTGCCCCAAACTCTCCTAGCCCTTACCCCTCTCTCTCTCTCTACCCCTCTCTCTCTCTCTCACTTATTGCTGTGTGGGACCTGCTCGTAGAGATCGTCTTCCACCTCCACTCCCACGCTAGCTCCGCCATGGTCGAGATGCCCCCGGTTTCTGACACCGCACCCCACAGCTCCTCTCTGCTGCTACCAATCCTCGCCTACCCATCGCCTCATCGCGACGCATATCTTCACCTTGTCTTCTTCCACGCCCCACATTCCATGGCAAGAATTTGATCACGCTGCTCAATTGTACTCACAAGAACTCACGCTCTGCTCATAGCCATTCCGTACATAGAAAGCCCCCCTCCGACCATGCCATTGCTCTTCAGCTTGCCCTCTCGATCTCTTGCGCGAAATCGAAGTTGTACGCGACGCCAGCGAGCACGCCACTGTGCTCTAGCAACTCTGGTGAGCTTCTCTCCTCCCCAACTCCATCACAACGTGCCTTACCTCTCCCTTCAGCACCCTACTCATTTGATCGATTTTTCGTGCAGTGGACCACTCGGCCTAGTCCTTCTTCATCTTCTCCGACTAGGACGTTGTCATAAGACTTCCTCTCTTCGGTGAGCCGTACCTCGATTCTATTGTCCATACCTCCGCATGCATGCAAGCAATCTCATGCGCACCCTATCGTAGCTTCACGGTTGTCGGAATTCATTGTCGTCACAAACCTCTTCATCACCGATAGGGTCTCCGATGCCAGCCTCATCCACTCCTCTTCGAGTGTCGTCATCACCTCCCGTGAGTTCCTCCTCCCCCCATGGAAGCTCCCCTAACTCTGAATGAAGCCCTAGTAGCTCATAGCCCCGTAGTGCCATTCCCCTGCCTCCGCCGATCACCCCTGTTGGTTATGACCTTGACATGTAAATGGTTTAGGAGTCGTGTGGTCTAGTACTTGTGGTAATGTGTGCTCAAGTACCGTGGTAGTCATATTCGATCGGTTACTGTAGTAGGGAAGCAGTCGTGATCGAAGTCAAAAAGAGTATCATAGTAGTAGAGGTCAAAAAAGTACTATAGTGGTCGTAAGGTCATAAGTTACACTACCCGGTAGCTACAGTGGTCGATAACCACAGCGGTCACAAGGTCGGTAGCCACAGTGATCGTAAGGACGTAAGCTATAGTGGTTGTAAGATCGTAAGCTATAGTGTCGATAGCTATAGTGGTCGTAAGATCGTAAACTATAGTGATCATAAGCTACAATGGTCGTGAGTTGCTGAGGTTATAAACTACAACGGTCGTGAGCTGCAACAGTCGTAGGCTGCAGTAGTAATATATGGAATCGAGTTGTGGTCGAGAAATGTTAGAAGTTGGAAGAACACCGTAGCGCCCAAAGAACGTTAGTAGTCGTAAAGAGTGTTGTTGTAAGGACCCAGATATTAACATCTGGATTCCTCTGTGATTACTGCACTATTCCCTGGATCAGTAGATAGTGCTCACAGTTACAGTAATGAATATCAAAATACATATCATGCGGAAGCGTAAATATAATAGTAGACTTACTCATGGGCCGATTAGGCCGAAATCATTAAATTGCAGCAGCGGAAGAATGAAGCACACAGGTGGGACCTTCAGGACATGCCCACAGGCAGCCAACTGGAGGTTCGCGACCTAGCCCTTGACATCTTCATCTTATCGGCCAGCTTGTCCAATCTTGTTGCTGAGTCGAGGTAATTTGATTCCTGAATCTGAATTTTGTCGCAAAAGCGAGCGTGAGCACTCCGACCCCGTGCTCCGCGAGCCAATACACAGAATGCAAATAAATAGTATGCATGGCTTATCAAAGGAGAGGCTCGGGTTATTTTTATTTGCCAAAATCGCCTTTAGTAGCATTATTACCATTGCTCAATTAAAGTATTATAGTTGCTACCTAACTCCACGCTACAATGGCCAAAATTGACCTAATCCACAGAGAATGCACTTTCTTTAATGACTGCTGTCTAAAACTCCAACCAGCAAGTGTCATCATTTATTCGATCCACCGATCATACTTTGTATTTTGAATTACTAATAATCCACGCCTGTCATTACTACTCATCAGCTCCTCACATCTGAATTCTAATGATTCTCTAACATATTTACTTTCAAATCCACCGATATCATTCGTATTCAATCCTTTTCGTCATTGATTCAAAACCATAATCCAATAATCAATCTCATTTTCCATTATCCATCACTAGCTAATCCACAAGTATACCTCCACCGAAAATTCAATTTAGCAAGATTATAATCCACCAATTGTTATGAATCCTCCAATCTTCTCAGAAATTCAATTCATCCCTCTAGTAATTGATCATCTCCTATTAATTCCCATTATCACCAATATCTTCCCAGAATTTATATTAATCATTAGTGTAGTAACCCAGCAATTTACCTTTGCACTCCCTAATTCTCCAAAATCATTGAGTATACATCCACCAAGAATAGCATTGACCAAGTATACGATTCACTATTATATATATCCACCAAGAGTGTCACTAATCAAGAATTATACTCCAATACTTGTATTATTTTTCCAAATTCCTGAAAATTCAATTAGATCATTTATCTAACCTATCTATTCAACTAGACCCCACTAATTTATTGCTCCCAGAACCCACACTATCATTATCCCTATTATGATCAACATAAATCCACCAACTTCTTTATGCAATTACCATAAACAGCCATCTTCTTTTGTTACGACTCTATTTATTCTTCCCATATTTTATTTAGTAAGAATAGTAATGCCACTATTCGAAATACAATACATAAAATTTCCTGAGACCTAGCAGCTTTGGAACAAAACATAATGTTCAAGGGATATTAACATGAATTTCCATACATATGGCATCACACCATATGCCTAATATCACCATAATTTTTCCATATATACGGCATCACACCGTATAACATCTTTCAGCGTTATAGCCGCTTAACTTACCACTGGGACGACGCCCAGGACAATTCCAAACCAGGGCAGTCCTTCGCCCTTCAAGTTTCCATTCTCATTTTCCAAACATTTTTAAATAGAACTAACTCGAGTAAGTTCCCATGTCCGCCCTTGACCGTGGGCACGGCTATTCGAATAGTTTTGACTCTGCAGAGTTTGTACACTTTCACCACAAGAGACAATCAACTCGTTGCCCCACACGATTCCTTAGACGTGTGGTTGAGCAGACCATCACAGTGACTTTTCAAAGTATCTAGTCCCTTTTCTCATCTCACTTTACGGGCTTCTCCCACTTGCGGTGGGTCCCATACGTTGCACGGGATGTTCCCCACGGCTACTAGCGTACGGGCTCCCCTCCCCTCTGCGCTAGTACGACTGGGAAACTTCACCCTCCACTCGGTGTCCCTTTAGGCCTTCTCTTGCCCTTGCGTAGCCACTTCCCAACCACTACCGGTGAGATGAGTCCGGGGATGTCGATAAGTTTACTTAGCCAAGTTGTATTTTACAGACTTGTGGTTGTACTGTTTTACACAGGAGGTCATGACAAGATTCAGTCCTTAGTGGTATCTGGGCGGTCTACCACTAACCCACTTTGTGCATCCACTGCACCACACTCACACCCTCGAATCAATCCGCCCAGATATTTAAGCAAGTTGGGATTTTTGGGAGTCTAAAATAATCATACCAAAATATACCAGTCATTCCCACCATGACTGCCCAATCAATTTTTCTCAGTATTAAAAAGTGATGCTTGGACGCTCTCGCGCCCATGATTATCTAAGCAATACTAAGCATGGCATATATTTAGGGACTTATTTTCGAAAGGTTACTATTATAATTTTGCTACGGCGACAAGGTTCACATATTCAAATATTCCAAAGGAGCTGTAATATTAATCAAGGTAAACAATGGGCACATAACTAGAATATTAAATTAAGCATGTATTTGCATATAAATTAACAGCATGCAATTTGATAATTTAAAACAAAGTAATTTGCAGAAAACATAGGATCAACATGATCAAAGTATTGACTCGCCTGGGCGGTTTACCGCGGTCTTGAGCTCACACAATGCTTTATCTTGATCTTTTGGTCTCTATCTTCACTTTGAGCTTGATCTCGCTTGATCCGTTGAATCTTCACGACTTCCAATTTCTAATTACGCTACGGACGACTGAATCCAAATAAAAGCAAATAACTCAAAAGATCCAAATAAATCCGAGCAAACTCAATTTAGATTTATTATAGGTTAATGTGTGATTTGGTGATTTGTAGCAAGGTTGGTAATAGCATACAACGACTCGATCTTTTTGTTAATAGCTCCCTCTATTATTTTTGTATTTATTAAGGGAGTTCCATGAGTCGAGACGGACATACGTGTAGGTGTTCTCAAAGACGACGTCTACGACTTTTAGCTTATTGGATTAATTCTCATTACTAGTAAATGGGATATGTAGCATTTTATTCGACCCTAATTATTCGTGTTATTGGTTACCTGTTTACGTTAGAGTATCCATAGGCATATGAGATTATTTTAGTGCGTGATGACCTAGGGCTACTACATTTTAACCTCTGTATATAACTATAACCTTTTAATTTGAGTGTTCTTTGATATTATTGATACTGTTATGTTGATCCCTTTGTAACTCGAGCCTGCTATACATGATAATATTCTGTTACCATTGTCAGTTAAGGCTGCCATTTAAAATTTCACGGTTGGTAGCACTCTAAGGATAGGGTTACATGCGTGTATTTTAAATAGCGGCTACAGCGAACGCAAGGATCGTACTGCTATATTTACTAGTGGGCTACATGAATATTATCCGCGTTTCTCTAACCTCTTATTTACATATACGCGTAGATGCTTATATATACATTTACTTAGAAAGCCTCTACATTTTAATAGGTATTAGCTTTACTTAAAAGTTTATTAGCCTCTCTACCTTATTTCCATAACTTTAACTTGGATGCATCATCATCATTTTTATTATTGTTATTATTGTTGCTAAGTTAAAATTACCATTTAAGACCTCATGGTCAGTAGCATATTAACAATAGTGCCTATATCTTTAATAGGACCTATGCGATGCAAAACCTTCTCTAATATCTATATCTACAAGGGTATACTCTTAGCAATTTTATATGCCACTTAGCATATGTGCCGGTATCCGAATTGAGGATTGGTATACTAATTATTCCCTAGTCCACACAAGCGTATGCCAGGGGATTTTAATTTAAATCTCAATAGCTAAACCTTAGGGAGCTAGTACTTACTTAACTTTTCACTTGCCTTTAATTTTACATTTTGATGTATAGGTAAATTTTACTCGAATCCCAAATTAATTTTATTCACTTTCTTACTTCAGTTTCTAACTGTTTCCTAACTGGAATGTGTAAAAAATAAATACACAAAAACATGGGCAGAGGGGATTCTAACCTGTGACCCATGTGTTCAGTGCTCCAGAGTTGCTCGGCTGACCAACTGGGCAGCTGCCCGTTGTGACTTAAGTGAGGACATTATTAGGCAAGAGATGAGAGGCCACTGGGCTACCGAAACAGAGGATAGCGGTGGCGCCGTGGGGTGAGTTCGCCGGCGGCGTTTTGATGGCCGAAGAGGCAACGAACAACACCTACATGGGTTGCGCAACGCAAGTAGACGCTAGGGGTGGTGGCGCTTCGACCGGTGCGGTGGCGAGGTGGGCGGGCGGCGGTTCGGGGCGACTGGCGACGAGGTAAAACGAGGTGGCGGCGCGGGCGTGGAGGAAGAGGGCAATTGGTGGGGGCGTAAGCAAGGGAGAGGCTGGTAGGACTTACCCAAGTGGCTGGTGTGGCCGGAGAAGGGCCGAGGTGGCCCGGCACCGTGCGCGGCGGCGGCGCGGGGGAGGTTGCCGTGGCGGGCTCGCTACGGTGAGGGGGAGAGTAAGGCGGTGCTCGGGGAGGCTTGGCGGCGACCTGGGGATGCTCCCGTCGAAGGGAGTCGAGCCGGGAGGTGACGGGCATGAAACGGGGGCGGTGGCGGCGGTTTCGGCCGGCAACGGGGAAGAGGTCGCAGCGATGAGCACGGGGCACAAAAATCAAATTGGTTTGGGGAAGCCGATGCTGGGGAGTGGGGAGCTCATGGAGGTGCTCAGGGGGTCTTATAGAGGGCCGAGCGATGCTGGCATCGGGAAGCCGCTCGCGCGGTCATGTCCGTGCGCGGCAGAGCAGTGGCGGAGCAAAGCAAGAAATCTTGCGAGAGGATACGGTATGATGGCCTGCGCTGCGCGTGGAGTGGCAGAGAGGAGGCGCCGTGCGCGTGATGAACTCGGGCGGCGCAGGGCACGATGGCCACCAGGAGGAGGCGACGCGGACGAACGCTCGGCCACAAGAAAATGAAAGGAGGAGGGAGAAGGAGCTGGTGCGGAGCTCGGCGCGCGGAGGCGCAGAGCGGGGATGCGACCGGGCACTGGCGGAGGGGACGCGGCTGCAGGGCAGGGAGGCGCAGGCGCGAGGCGACGGGCGCTACGGCGCTGCCGTCAGAGCGAAGAGGGGACGGGAGAAAAGAAAAGGAGAACGAGTGGAGGAAGAGAAGCCAACGCGCGGAGGGTGCAGAGAGATCGGGGGAGAGAAAAGAAAAGGATAGGGCCCACATGTAATAGAGAGGGGTTTTGAAAAGGAATGGAAGAAATTGAGAAGTTTTAGCAGTTTTGAAATTTGAATCTTAAATTGAATTTCCAAGTTTTGGCTCAATTATCTTGATACCAAATTTAATAGCCTTCTATTTTAGATTTTATTTAATTTTTGCTATGAATTGTATGTATAAATTTTTGAATGCCCAACTTAGGTTTTTGTATGCCATTTAAATTAAAAGATGAAATTCTTGGTTTCCCTTTTTATTGACTTGGATTTGAATCCAAGATTTTTGGTATTTTGATTCTTAGAATTTTCAACTCCAAAAGAATATTTCGTATCTTTTATTACCACAATTTCCATTTGTACTTGGGATTTATTTCCAGTTATTTATTTTGCTCAGCGCAAAACTCAGTAAAACCCAAATAAGAAGTTTAATCAAAATTCAAATACCATTAAGATGCAAATAAAAATTTTAATTTACTCCAAATTTTAAACATCAAAATTTTAGGATGTTACAGTTGTACCAACCGAGAAGAGATAATTCAAACTGAACCAAAACTCAAACACTTATAACTTTTGCATACGAACTCCGAATTTAGTAATCTTTGTTTCTAAATTTTCTAAAATCATTATCTTCTTGATTATACAAAAATATTTATGTCATATCTCTGTTTAAATTTATTTAGCGCTTATTTTCATTTATTTGGATTTTTATCGAATAGACGACTCCGCATCGGACAACATTGAGAACGCATCCGAATCATTCTCCGAGCAATAAGAGCAAGGCAAGCACCCCCTTTGACCATGTTGATCCTACTTTTTCAATTACCATATATTGTTTGAAAAGTCTATTATCCATACGTGTATGTTCAATTAAAATTTGCTATACTGTGGGTAATAATAGTTACAACTACTCGTGTGTATTGAACCTCCTAGCAAATTTGATACCCTCACTGTTGTAACCTCTAGAATATGGATTAGACAATATCTACTATAAATTTGGGTATAATACATTGAGTATATGTTCTAGATGCTTAGCCATGCACTAGTTTTTTCTAAGTTGAACTTTCGAACTGATTGCAATGGACAAGGTGGTTTCAAAATGTCAACCAGAGGAGGACATCTGTTAGTTTGGTATAAAACAAAATAGAAAACCTGGTTTTTAGATACGGGCGAGTTATATGATAAACTATCAAATGCGAGAGGGTATTTTGCATGTAGATAGGGGAGTTTTTCGCCCGGGTCAACTAAGAACCAAACATTATTGCCAGACATCTAAATCATACTGTACAACCACATATGCTATGTAGGCTCTCGCTTTAGCTGATTAAGTTGTCTAGGTCTAGCCTTACATTGTGGTATGCGTAGATGTAGTGAGGGCATTTCGGGTAGGTTTGCTCATAGATGCTCCCTTCGCCAAGGTGTTAGCACCAAAACTTGCGAATACAACAATAAATGCCCACTTAGAAGGACGGAACTAAGTAAGGGTCTTCATTAGGGGATGGATCTAAGTGAGGATTCAAATGTTCTCTTAGAGGATGGACCTAAAAGAGGTTCGATATTTATTGGGTTGGTGTAGGTTAGGACTAAATGATCTAAAGGCTATATAATAATCATTTTCATCACACATCAAAGGAAAGCGTGAAGTTGCCATATAATAAAGAGGTGAGTTATTTTTTTTAAAAAAAAACTCGACTCATAGCTCCAAAGATGAGACATTTTGGTATGTGCATACTGCATCGACCACGAATGGAATGAATGACACCTACGAGGGGCTAGCGTAGTACCAATGCATGACAGGGACGCAACGAAGGAATGGATATCTCAATCGTTGACACCGAAAGTGCACAAAGCGAGATCACACATATGATATATGTGACGTGCAGCCGAGTCGACTGGTCTCTTATCTTAATCATAACATGTTAATTGTGGGCTCTACCTTTGTTGATCGCGACGGGAACCTGTCAAACGTATCGTTGTGATGGTGTCTTTCTGCCGCCTATTATTGCTGGAGAAGCATGCATTAGCATATGTGTTCTCTGTTAGTTTTCCTGTAGGCTAAGTCTGTTCCTTTTCCTTTTTGTTGGTAGCACCAGGCCATGTAAGTATGTAGTGTATCCTCGTGTTTTTACCTTTCTAGATAAGCAATAGTGCATCTTTGTCTTCTTTTAGTGGAAGCAGTGTGTATTTTTGCATGCACTCCGATGACGCTTGGGCCCTTTTCCGTCAGGACAGGACTCTGGACCTCTGGTAGAGAGGTAGGCCCGTTACGGACGTTAACGGGCCACACCATGGGTATATTTATAAATATGATATAACAAAAGCCCATGGGCCCACCAGTTGGCTATTCTTTCATCTCGAAAAGGTTGCGTAGTTTCAAAAAAGAAAACAAAAGGCTTGAAAAGGTTGCATAAACATTTGCTCAGTTTCTTGGAGCTTGCCACGTGGACACCTTCGAACAAGTCTCAGCGTACAGTGCACCGCCTCTGTTGTGTTGTACTACGTTTCTGTATGATTCAACCAGGACAAAACGCAGATTAAAAACACATACAGCGATAAACAAACATTCAAATGCCCGTTCCTTTTGTGTTTACCAACCTCACTCATTTGACAGTTGCAAATCAAAGACATGCATGTGCTGCCTCAGTTTATCTGACAGTACTACTGCCGGCATTGCATGCATCACAAACACCAAGTAGCACGCATCAGATCGATTATACCCTTCATCATATCTGCACGTCTAGTATCTTCGTGACGAACGTACATTATCGAACAAGAGAGCAAGCAAACGCAAGTACGCAACAACCCCATGCAAGCAAACAAAATTTTGCAGTCCGAGAAGATTAACAACTCTTGATGATTTCTTTTACCAAACTTCACCCGGCACCAATTGCGTAGGATAATTAATTAACAATGCACTCTAAGGACTACTACTCATTAATTAATTTTGCATCTTAATTGCATGCGATAATATGGTCGCAATCGATCTGGCCATGCATCCGTGGAGCTAGGATCACCTCAGCTTCCAGATCCGCCTGTCCAGTGGTTCGCTGCTGCCGGTGACGTCGTCCTGATCGGTCGTCGTGATATCCTCGCTGCTGGCGGCCACCACCGGCACGATCTCCTTGGTCCGCCGCTCGCCGCTGAACCTGAGCATCTCGACGACCTCGGCCATGGTCGGCCGGCTCTCGGCGTTGCTCTGCGTGCACAGCATGGCCGCCTCGACCACGGCCCGGAGCTGCGCGGCGTCGAACCGTCCGGCGAGCCTGGGGTCCGCGAGGCGTTCCCACTTGCGGCGCTCCACGAGCGGCGACGCCCACTGCACGATCTCGCGCTTGACGCCCCCGGGCAGCTTCTCGAGCGGGCGGCGCGCGCTGACGAGCTCCAGGAGCAGCACGCCGAAGCTGTAGACGTCGCAGCTCTCCGAGACCTTCCCCCACATGGCGTACTCTGGCGCCAGGTAGCCGAGCGTCCCCTTCACCCGCGTCGTCAGGTGCGACACGCCGTCCGGGATCAGCTTCGCGAACCCGAAGTCCGCCACCTTGGGCACGAACTCCGCATCCAGCAGCACGTTGCTCGCCTTGATGTCCCGGTGAATTATGTGCGGGTTCGCCTCGTGGTGCAAGTACCTGCACGTATTCATTCTAACTAATATATGCATGGGATCGTGTAAGGAAAAGGAAGAATTTTTGGTCGCGATCGATGACTCACGCGAGACCTTCGGCGGCGCCGACGGCGATGGCGATGCGGCGGGGCCATTCGAGGGGGACATGCTGCTGGGAGGAGGGGGAGCCGCGGGCGGGGTGGAGGTGGGTCAGGAGGCTGTGGTTGGGCATGTAGTCGTAGACGATGAGGCGCTCGTCGCCGCCGGCGTAGAAGCCGCGGAGACTGAGCAGGTTTTTGTGGCGGACCCGGCCGAGGATCTCCACCTCGATGGCGAACTCCATCTCCGCCTTGGCCGTCATCGCCTTCAGCCGCTTCACCGCGATCTTAACGAGGCAGATCGATGTTCAACATTAATTTCAGGTTATATATAGGAAACCTAGCAGCTAGCCAACCGCGCGCCCGTCGGTCGCCGGCCGGCCGGCCGGCAGGCGGCGGCGACGAACGAACCAACAAATAGTGGATCACCTCGACGCCTTTGGAGGTGCGGCCCCAGTAGACGGTGCCGAAGCCGCCCTCGCCTAGCTTGTTGCTCTCGTTGAAGTTGTTGGTCGCCTGCAGGAGCTCCTTGAGCTTGTACATCTCCCACGGGTACTCCGCGCTCCTGTTCTTGGACGCCCTCGACGGATTCGTTCTTCCGTTCCATCCCAAAAAACGTTACACCAAAGCTCAGCTCAATTCAATTGATCTCATCAGAAACACAGCCGTGTGCATGGCTGCATGCTATCAGGAATCGACGGCTCATGCTGCCATGCATGCATGATCCAAGTATTTATGTATACCTCCGACGGCTGGCGGCCGGCTCCAGCTCAGAGTCGCCGGTGACGCAGCAGAAGCACCGGTTGATCATTTCTTCAGACGGATCGATGTAGCAACCGCACGTTGAAGAACTAGCTAGAGCGCTCGATCCGCGAGATGGAGACGACGACGATCGATTTGGACGCGGATGTGGATGCAGGTGAGAAACCAAGGGTGGACGGAAGCTGGAGGGGAATGTTTCCAGGGCTTGCTTCTTGTCTGTTTCGCTCGGTAAAAAATTGTCGTCCTCGTGTTTGTCTCTCTTTGGAAACTTCACTCCCACCTATACTGACAGACCCCAGCCTGGTGTACATGTAGAAGGGCGGGCCTTTTATAAGCACAAACGATTGACAGGTATGCTGGGACTGTGCATGGTCTACCTCGAAGGCGCTTGAAGATTTCAAATTGAACTACTTGTGCGCAGTCTCTAGTTGGAAGAGGAGACCAATTCAGGGATATAATTAAATAGGAACCACAGGCTTAAGGCTGTGATCATTTTGGCTCCAGCTTTTAGCTTCCGGTTTATTTTTTACTATTCATAAATTTCGTCTTTTTGTTGAGCTTTTTTGCCGGTTCTTTTTTCCTCCGTATTTGTTTGTATTATACGTAATGGGCTAACATAGTTTTATATTTTTTAATTTTTTTAAATTTAATTATGCTAAATAAGCATCTGTCAGCTACAGTGTTTTTTTCATCCAGCTGCAGTGCTTTTCAGCCATAAGTCACCAAAAATAAGCCCAAATGATCACCACCTAAATTGTTTGAGTTGCTTTGATTTTCATAGTGACATCTTTAGCAAGCTGTTTTTTTGGTTCCCACAAGCTGTTTAATTTTTCTAAAAAGTAGTTGTATATATATACACACATACATATATATGTGTGTATGTGTACGCGCACGCTTGCTTTGCTGTAGGCTCATAGCTAAGTTAAGAGAATGTTGATGACAAGCTTCCCCGTTTTGTATAGCTAACCACGCTATTGCACATCAGAATAATATCGGATTGATTACACGGCGCATGACTCGTGCGTGCTAGCGACGAGGTCAGCGAAGGACCTAGTTTCAGCTAGCTCCATTCTTTTGGACAGAGTAGTAGCACTGCATCATGAGGGGATCTGTTCAAACTGCACCCAGATCTCGTTGTTTTTAATCAAGTGGCCTAATGCGTTTGGCTAATATAAGTCGGCCGTTTCTTCATTTCCGAGTAGATCAGCTGAAGCAATCGAGCGCAGGCTGCCGGATTAAAACAGAGGGATGCCTACGTAATCAGCTAGCGACGGGTGCCGCTTCCATTTGTTAATAGACGAAGATGTCGCCAGCATTGGTCAATGAAACACCATGAAAGGCTAGTTTCAAAAACAAAACACCATGAAAGGCATGCAATAAGACTTGACAATGAGCTACCTGATGTGTGTGTCCGTCTTGTACTCTACAAAAACTCGGACATGGTATTACAGAAGATATCAGTCTTTGCAAAGGAAGCAACAAAGGTTAGGGGCAGGACCAGAATCGTTTTTTTTTCTTCTTATGCTGAGTATACAATCAGCTTGCCTTGCCTGCTAGTCATCGTCCAGAGTAGGTATATAGAATGTACACATGTGAGCTCCGTAAGCAAAGTCACGTGGCACCTTGAGAAGGGCTAATTAATCAAGAAGAGAAAAAAAATGCAAGAAAAGAGGAATACAAAACGAACTTACACTGACCATTGGGTTTGCGCGAAAGAACTTACACAGACCATTTGGTTTAAGTTAAATGACTGGTGATTATCTAGAAATAATAGAAGCTGTCGAGACTACGGTTGGGTGGGAAAGGTAGGGTTAAGGAATCAACCGTGACGACTGACGGTTCGGCGTAAAAGTTTAGCCCATTTTGTACAACGCCGGTTACGACCAGCACTGTGCCTTAGCATCTCGTGATCTAGCGACCTCCTACTGTATATATAACATGGGAATTACTACTATTATTAATACATACGGAGTCCCACTTTTTATCGGACGCTCGGTTCACTTATGCCTCTGGTCTACTTTCTACTCATTCTCTCTGTTCTCTCACTCTCTTCCTCTCTCCGCACGCGCCCCTGAGCCCCGTGGACGGCGATGACCACGAGCTTAGCCACCTTGTCCCCGCGTCGGTGCTGCTGGATCCGGTCGCCGCCGTTGACTTTCTCTTCGGCCATGGAGGCGACGAGGTCAGAGACGCGAGCTTGGAGAACTAAAGGAGGCTCTAGGGGACCTCGTCGGAGTTGGAGCAGAGGAAGTCGGCGAGGTCGGAGCCAACTTGGGAGAGGGCGTCGGTGAGGGAGAGGACCACAGCGAAGCGACGGCGGCGGCTACGGCGGCAAGGAGAAGGCGGCGGCAGTGGTAGGTGGCGGCGAGTGCGTCCATCGAGTGAGTAGGAGGGGAGGAGCGGCATTCTTAGGTATGCAATATTTTGATTTTATATATGCAATATTTCGATTTTATGTATGCAACATTTGTATTCCATGTGTGCAACATTTCGATTTTATGTGTACAACATTGGTTTCTTATCAATTTTTTATTGCATATATGGCCGAGAAATGTTATGTACACGGCCAAAAAATATTACAACCGAGCGTACGGAGCTAGCGCCCGGATTAGATGTCCGCGCGCTAGCAAATCCCATCTAACATACATGATGTCACTTCTGATTTATATCTTGCTCATGTGTGGAGTGGAGTAGATGTGCAGTGAAGTAGAGAGCCGGAGTCACTTGGAATTTATGTAAGCCGTTCAAAAGTGTTATATCTTCTGTTTTTTTTATTATGTTTTTTGACTAAAATTATATCATAGCAGTTGTTAGCTTTTTTAGATTTAATTAAAAAACAAAAAAAATAAAAAAAACGATATATCTTTGTCGATAATACAAAGAAAAAAATAAAAAGAAAAACAATACGTGAAGAAATCAACGAATTCCAAACACGCAACTCTACCCCAATTCCGAGTTGACACATGGCACGAACCGCACGTCCTGTCCGCGCCATGTATTGATCCCAGGCATGCATCTGACAACGCAGGTCGCTTATTACGGTTGATGCCACAAGCACCAGCACCCAGTCCGCTCCGTTTCATCCGCCGATCGGCAGCGCCGGGCGATGCCAGTCCCTCCGGGGAAGCGCGCTTCCCCGTAGAAGTCGTTGTCAACATCCTGTTCTGCCTTCCCGCGGCTCGCTGTGCCGCCTCCGCCGTGTGTGCAGGCAATGGCGCGTCGTCATCTCAACCGCGCGTTCATCGGGGCGGACAACGCCCGCGCGTTCCCTCGTGAGCGGACTACGCCGACGCACACCATCGTGTTCTCGCCTCCAGTGGTGAGCAGCATCAAGCCGCGCCAGGCCGCGGCATCGTGTTCGACGAGCGATGGTCGGTCACGGCAAAGTTTACCGCCGGCGTATCGGCGGACTTGGTCGTCAACCCCATCATTGGCGAGCCACTCGAGCTCCCACTCCCGTGCGTACTGCCTCGGCTATGACGCCACGGCAAGGTGTTGGAAAAAACTCCTCATAGGACCTGCACGTCTAAACACAATACGACTGCATAGCGATTTCTACGACTATGAGGTAAACAAAGCAGTTTTGGGTTTGTTCGACCACACTAGTCGGCGCTCTGTTGTTGGATGGCGAACAGTGCAGTTACGAGTTACATGTGGACGCACACTACACTGGGAAATCGAACGAATCGGCACGAAATTTTTTTTCTGACGCGAACACAATTTGCGTTGCTTTTCTTTTTTCTCTACTCATTCAACTTACTTTGCTCTTACCGATTACATGGTATATATATACAACCGGGCCTCCCTGTAGAGCACTGAACTGCTCTACTGCTCGCCCATGCTGCTTCGCTCAGCTGCCCACGACTTCTACAGTGATTGCCGCTTGCTCATGCCGCTTCGCTCAGCCACCCATGACTACTACAGTGTTAAGCCACCTGCCCACGTCTAGCCAGTTCACCGATCAAGGTATGGTCTGCATCATCCACAACCACCCGTGTTGACACCTACTACAGTGATCGCCTCACGACCACGACAACTGCTTCATCCTCGGCTTGTCTACGACCGCGTCTCTGGAGCTTCGACCACGCACTCACTGCGCTACGACCATGATCACGTAGGAGCTACGACCACAGCGCGTACAGCCATGTCGCTTACCACCATGGTGCGTACGACCATGGCCACGGGCTCGACCACGGCTTGTCTTCAAAGGCTTCTCCGATCAGCGCTTGTCTTCAACCGCGATCGCCGACGGTGGGCTTGAGAACTCGACACGTTTTTTGAGTGGTGTAGGGTGAACAAAGGTTTAACTGGGCTGTTGGGCTGGCTATTGAGCACTTGGGGAACTAGGGCAACCTAGGGGAGGCTTCGGTTTGAGCTAGGAAGAACCGTGCGAGGCTGGCCACGGCGAGGGGCTACGACCCAACGACGGGCATCGCCGGTAGAGAAGAGGAAGACTCAACGAGCTAGGGTGACAATTCAGGGAGTTTCCTGGGAGCTTGAGGAGGCTGTAGGCGCAAGCAATTGGACCGAGATAGACCGGGAAAGGAGAATCGAATTTTGAACTTACTTGAGGATTTTTGGAGATTGCCGGTGGTGGGGGCGATGAGGGACCAATTGGGTGTGCCTAGGGCTTCACTGAAAAGTGTGAGGGAGGTTGGAGTGGTCTTCGGCTTTTATAAGAGTCCGGAAGCGGTTCGGCGCCATGAGGGGCCATGGCGGCGGCTGTATCTAGCTGGGGTCGAGGGGATTCGAGGAGGGTCGGCAGGGGATGCACATGGATGCCTTGGGTGCGAAGTTGCGGCGGTCAACCAATGCTGGCATGGCTCAGGTCAGCCGAGAGACAGAAAAGAGGGGTGCCGGCTAAAATATCCGAGGCGGCAGTAGGAATGGTGGCCGGCGGGTGATGCACGATAGAGGGAGAGGGCTAGGGGCTGCTAGGCTAGGGCATACGGCGCCTGACACTTCTCTGGGAGCTGGTAGGGGGGATAATGCGAGACAGGGCGGGAGAACGTGAGAGTTCGGCAGCGACAAAAGATTGGGACGGCGGCGAAAAATCTAGACAGTGAACAGTGCAGCGTGAAGTTAAGTTAGTGTGGTGATTTGGAATGGGTTTTGGGGCTAAATTGGCTTGGATTTAAAGGAGATTTGGCCAGGGAAAACACAAGAATCAAATTCAACAAGAGATTTCAAAATTTGTGAAATTTCGGTTTGTTTCACAGGCAACGGCCGATGCCGCCGGCGCGTACCTCCCCCAAGACGTCCTCGCCCACATCCTGATCGGCCTGCCGGCGAGCGAGCGTCTGCAAGGAATGGCGCGACGTCATCTCTAACCCCACCTTCGTCGACGCGCACATGGTCCAGGGACCGCGTGCCCCGACCCACACCGTCGTGCTCTTTCCCCGACTGAACCGAGAGGACGGCCCCCCCGAGCAGCGCAACGGCTGGGGCTTCCTCTTCGACGAGCACTGGCGACTCGCCGCGAAGTTCACGGCCGGCGCCTCGGCGGACCTGGTAGGCACGTGCAACGGCCTGCTCTGCTTCGTCGACACCCGCCAGGGCACCATCAACGTCGTCGAACCCTTCACCGGTGAGTCGCTCACCCAGCCGCTGCCGCCGGAGACGGCAAGGAGGCACGACCCCTGCACGTACTGCTTCGGCTTCGACGCCACGGCGAGGCACTAGAAGATCGTTCACAAGGGCCACGACGCCCATCCGCGCGCCTGTGAGACCGCGGAGCAAGAGCTGTACGTGTACACGGATGGAGGAGGGAAGGACTGGGCGCGCGTGCATGTCGCCTGTGCAGTGCACGGCGTGTCCTACGGCGACCCCATGTGCGTCGACGGAGCAATGCACTGGTGCTCGTATGAGGTGCGCGGGTTTGACAAGCTGGCGCGCTTCGATCTGGCGACGGAGGAGATCACTTCGGTCGAGCGCCGGTGGGCCAATGCCCCGGGGCAGGGGAGACGGCTCTTCTGCCGGCAGATGGAGTCGGGGTGGCACGGCGAGTTGGAGGCGTGGTGCCTCAGAGAGGGCGGCCGCTGGGTGCGCAGCCACTTCGTGAAGCTGCCTCAAGGGCGGCGCCTACCGCAGCCGCACGCCCTGCAACGGGGGCACCTGCTGCTGCACGACGACGAGGACGGCGGCCTGTACAGATCAGGATGAGGATGAGGATGAGCAGTACTGCGGTGGATCTTGACGACCACGTCCCGCCGGTGGCTCCTGTCCCCTTGGCGCGCTATTTGGGCATGCCCACGAGGATCACAGGATTAGATTTATAGTTTCATGATTCATCTCAGCAGAAATCACCTTTTCTTAAAATATTGAGCAATTGTTTGATATCGCCTAATCAATTCCTATTGCTAACATTGTTCATTGACCCATCTGATTCATAATTTTGACCTTGGCATTTGGATTGTCACTTAAACCGTCTGATTCACAGCGAAGGCAATGTAAGGCCAACAATACCCATTGCTCTGAAAACACTGCTAAAGCAACACGCCAACACCAACCCCAAACACACATTTTACAGGTTTTCACCTGAATTTTGATGGCGGAACAAAACTGCACATCAATTCAACAAAAGAACTGTAACCCTATAATACACCGATCATTCGTGAGGACATCCTATCAGAAATTTTTCAAGGGAGCATTCAATCAATAGCTCCAGCTACCACTACTTTGCTTAGTCGAAGCACATACCGCAAGGAGTAAGGGTCACTTCTGTTCCAGCTGGATGCTCCTCTCCGGCAGCTTTACATTGTATCTTTTGATCATACTTTATATACTTTGTCCAATATGGTCGGTACTTGGTCATTGCTAACTCCAACCATGGCTTCAATTTTCCCATTGTAATGAACGACAGCAGCATTATCTATCTCTGAGCGGTCTATGTTTGGGTTGTATCCTAATCCAAGGACATGGCACGATTTTTCAAGGGGATGCATCAACTTGTAGAACGTCAAGAGGCCAGGTGGAGGTGTCCCAAGCTTCCAAAGAACCCTGTCTTCGTTCTAACAGAAAAGAAAAGTACGAGGATAATGTGCGATATGTTTTAAACATATTGCACAACAGTTTCTTTTTTTTAGATTAAGGAATATATCATTCCGGCCTCCATCATTCACAAGTGAATGAGTACAGCCAATTCCAACACACCCATAATACTTAGACTACAAACCACCACACGGTGTACAAACACGGAATAAAGAAACGGAACTCAAGTCCCATCCCTATTCCTACCTCATTACATAACTTGCTAAACAAAACCAGACACTTTGTTGCCTCCATCAAGCGACTGTATTCCTCTAGTGAAGACAACAGCACTCGATGCATCACACCGATGCTCAACAGGGAGGGCCTTCGGCAAGCACTTCAACTTCTTCATCCAAATAACTCTCTCTTCGGCCAACACCTCTAACCCTCCTCGGACCTTCTAACACCGTATAGCGGGTCAGGAGAAGAGGGAAGGCACGGTGCCGAGATCTTCTGGCGAACTGTACATATGCAAACAAAGCACAAGCAGCGACAGATCCAAACGGCAAGCACCAATCAGCTGAGCTGAAATTGCCTAACGACGCCTTCAAGAAGGTAACAACAGTTTCTTTTCTAAATCAATGCAATCCAACAATGATATTTGAAGGACCATGTGAGACGGTCTAGATTAATGTTGTGATGAATCATTGCAATGTTTGCGGAGTGGTCAATTGGTTTCGCAAAGATTGCACCGTGTCTTAACTCATTTTGAGCAGAAATTGAAGATTTTGGGATTTGAGTCATGAATTTAGTTAAGCTGATCTGAGTTATTGGATTAAAGTTGTATAATACATGTCTTGACTAATGTAGGTCAAGTTGTGAAGAACATGTGCCTGAAAACGAATTCTATGTCTTTGGATGTGTACGATCATTTGGAGTTAACTGTAGTCAACGGCGGTGATCGGGGCTAGACTCATGGAGGAGTCGAGGCCCATAACGATGATGTCGGGTGAGATAGTGGGCTCAAGCATGACAAGAGAAAGATAGAAATGTTGAAGGCGAGTTCGAATGGTGGGATGACGTCAGGTGGCTTTTACGGGCCAAATGAGCCGTGGTTCGGTGAAAATCAAAGAAGCCAAGATATTTCGGTACGCATGTTGTTGTTGATGTAGATTGGCAAGAAAAAAATATATGTTTTGCAAACAATTAATTCTTGCTAGTGCTAGTTGCCAAAAGATTAATGTACGCTTCGTATCATATGCACACAGCCTATTTCGTGCACTCATGCACTCGCAAAACCAACACACTTTGATCACCATCCAACCATCTTGATCTAGGAGCACACATTTTATAGAAAACCGCCCACCTTCTCCTACTACTTTTGCGAATAGCCCTTCCCAGCCGGTCTCCCCCTCCCATCCGCCTTCATCCCTCGAACCAATCCCATCTCTCAAACCTAGCTTCCAATTCCCCATCCTCATCTCCGTGCATAGAATATGTTGCCTATTTTAATCATGTGAAAAGTCTCGAGTAACAGTAGCAACTCTTCTAATGCACCGCAAGATAGTGTGTGATTTTGCAAGAATTTGCCACTACTATCACAATTCATCTTTTTAGGTTTGCAGTAAGCCTGTATTTACGATACAAAGAATGATGTGGAGCAGCTTTGCAAGGAGGGTTCATTTTTCAAATATAAGTTTTATACGAGTTTATTTCTAGAACAATAAGATCTGTGTATACATCAATAGTCTGATTTTAGGCCTAAAATCAGTCAATTTTTTCTGATCATTGGATGGAGATCAAATGATCCATGTCCCTTCCCCCAAATCTTAAAATCCCCTCCAAAGTCCCAATCCTACTCCTCCACCAAGCTTCCCTCGACCGTTGCACTGCTTGCTGCTCGAGCGCCTCCTCCCCATTGGAGCCTCATTAGCGCCGGCAAGGCCAATCCTCACGGTTGCCTCCTCCTCCATGTCCTCCCTTGCACCTTGTCCTTCTCCCCCTGTACCGCCGCATCACTATGCACCGCCGTTGCCGCCACTCCCCCTTCTTCCCAATCTCCAGTAACTTCTTTCTGCACCTCCTACTCTACCTTGCCATCACCTTCAATGACGGGCAGCGGCATGTCTGATGCATCTCCATAATATAAGGAAAAGAAGGGTGGTATTCGGTGGAGTATGCGTTCATCATCAGCTGCTGCACTAGTGGCAATGCTCTCACGCGACGAGATGGGACTGAGTTGGCGGCGGCACTTGCCAGAGACGAGAAAGACACCAGGCCAAAGCATGAATCTTCAAGCTGGTCAAAAGGTCAAAAATTCAACTAATTTCCTCATTTTAGTTGACTGTATTTAGCAAATCCGTAACTAAATAAAAGAGAAGTGCTACTTGGTGTGTTGACGTCAGAATTCCACTTGTTTTTTGTAACACCCCCGTTTTTTTGGAACAGGGCCTTGTACCTTCCGTAACAACTCAGGAGTTCAGTTGTGGACAAAAAGAGTATGATGCCTGCTCACGAACATTTAAAAGGGTTAATCTGGTTAAAAATAAGACCCAACAATCAATTTTAGCAATAATATGGGCGTCTGAGCCCAAAATTTAACTTACATTCAGAAGAACCAAAGAAATCTCCACAAGAACGCTTGAGTGCGATCGTAACCCTAAGACGAAAACTTGAAGTATCCTTTCCTCTTCCATACCTGTTCTATTAAAATTAAGAAAGATTAAGTACACTAGGTACTCAGCAAGCCACATAAGTAAATCCTAATTTATCTAATTGCCAGATTGTCAATGGATGAGAATATACTGGTTTTATTAATAAGAGTGGATGCAATTTTATTTGTAAATGTTTGTAAACAAGAAAGCATAAAACAAAAGCTTTTTAAGATTAAGGGGGTTTTCAACACTTGATTACTCAGATTAAAACATAAGAAAACTACTTATGCCTTGTTGTTGGAATCACCATGAAACACAACTCCATTAACCGGGAGTACGGTGTATTCAAATACTATTTATTTTACTTTGCAGAGTTGCCCAACTTTAACCACAAGATTTTTCAAACTCTCAATGTTTAGACATATAATAGATAACGTGCGACTGAGTTGAGAAAACAAGGTTTTTCACTGCTCTCCTCTTTCTAGTCTCTACTTGGTAGGCTCAGAACCATATATTGTCGGGTATCTACTGACCAATGTGGAACTCTACTGCCTAATTCTGAGTAGACCTACTATTGTCAAGTATGGTTTTACCGTTCCCATACCACTCCCCTTGGCCCATTCCCGAGCCGGGAACTCCACCTTTCCATAGATATTCAATCGAGTTGAGCAGCTACTAGATCAGGATTGACAAATCAACACTTGTGGTTGAGCGATTACTATGTCATTTACTCAGCATAAGGTTTCAGTCCTTACTTTTTACCACAAGGTAGCCATCCACAATCTAGAGCCCTAGTACCCTATGGCATGCCACCACTCTACTCAAGCCTCCTCCTTAGGGTAATGCCGTAGACTCTAACCATCTAGTGGCTTTCCACGATACATTCTTAACCCTAGTACAAATTTTACAAATCTATCGGTAAATTGCCGAAGTCACTATTACTACAAAATTTTGGATGAACTATTCTACAATTATTAATACAATTGTTTAAATATTACTAAGGTTATCAAGGTAAATATGGCCTCAAATTAAGTAGGACATTTTTTGTGGTAGGACATAACTAATTTATATGTCATTCTAAATATTTATTGTAATTAAATAATAGCGCGAAAATAATAGTAATGAAAATTCTGTAATTAAATAATTTAAATAACATGTGGCTTGCCTCTTTATCCATAGTCTGGTTATTTTACTGTAGTCTTTCAGCTTATGTCAACTACTTAATAGCTCTTGTAGCTCTTCTGTTGATCAGGTAGTCGAATCCGAATGCTAATGTAAAAGAACAAATTCAAATAAGTCCCTGCTTTGCAAGATGCAAGTTGGAACAAAAGCAATAAAAAAACAAGAAAAGACATAAATAAAATGGTTTTGGGTTGTTGGAGTTTTAGCGGGGCTTGGGTTGGCTGAACAAGGTTAGAATTGGGCTAGATGGGTTTAAGATGGTCGAAATGGCTATAAACATATTGGGATGGATTTTTGGGATGAATGGTAATAGGTTGATATACAGGGGAGGATCGATTTTAGAATAGTGTGAGATTGGATTTTATCGAGGCTTGGTTTGGCAGGACGGGTGTCAGAAATGGATTCACGGGGTCAAAACGGTTAAAATGGAGGTATTTATGCAAATTAAGGTTCTGGATAAACAGTGAATTGCTACAATGGACAGTGTCGGCACAGTGCTTGGCCCTGGCGGCTTAAAAAATTATGATTCGGCCTGATGGGCTAGCTGGCTCGGCCCAAGTCACGCTGCCGATGGGCGACACGCAGACGGTTGGGATCGCGCCACGTCGCAGCCCTGGCCCCTTCTTCTACCTCCGGACGGCACAGCGCCGCCGAACAGAGCTTCGGTAAGGGCAGCCAGAGCGACGCCGGAAAGGCTCACCGGCGACTAGAGAGGACACTTACGAAAGAGCCTCCATCCAGGGATTCCATTTATGGGGTTAGAAAAGCTTGGAAGGCGGTGGTTTTGGGTGGCGGCGAGGGAAGGTCTCACGGGCATTAGCACGGCACAGGGCGACTCCGGCGAGATTCCGGAAAGTTTGTTGAAGTTTTATACATCTAAGGAATGAGGCGAACGCAACGTCAGAGCCGGATTAAGCTGGGATAGCTCAGGTTGAGCTGTCCACGGTTAGGTCCCTCCCGCCGGCAAAGGCTCACGCCGCCGGAGTTCTAGGGTTATTATAGTGCTAAGGTGAGCTCGCTAGTGTGATCAATATGCATTGGGGATGCTAATGACAAATGCAATTGAATTTTAATTGAGAAACGAAGGGGATTGTAACGAGGAGCTCACCGGCGTGAAGAGGTTCGTCGGCAGTGCTTAAGTGCGATTGCTTTCAATTGGGTGCTATGGAGGTTGTCTGGGAACCTTGCGAAGTGATCCAAAGGGTCTCTGAGGCTTTGGAGGGGCGTTAAGGCGGTGGGAGCAGGAACTCGGCCGGGGAAGTGCCAGCGCGTGGAGGGAGGTGATAGCAAGGGCGCGGTCGGCGAGGCCAGAGAGTAGGCGAGGTGGCGGATGGGCTGGTGAGGAAGGACCACGCCACTGACGAAGCTGGCGCTGGCTGACGGAAGCGAGTACGGCGGGCGCGTGCGTCGCCCGGGAGGCGCGCTGAAATGCAGCGGCGAGAGCGCGGGTCAGCACGGCGAGCGATTGAAGCGGAGTGAGGTCAGCCGGAGGTGGTGAGGCTTAAGGGTGGGTTTGGTTGGAGGCAACACACCCAGCCATGTCTCAACTTAAGAATTTGCCATACTTGTGGCTAGCCAAATTTGTGGTAAAAAAAAGTGTTTGGTTGATAACTAAGGTGTGGCAAAAACTTTGTGGCTATTGTTTGGTTCATTGCCATAAAAGTGTGGCAAAAAATTGTGGCAAGTGTTTGGATTACTCCACATGTAGGCTAATACACTTGTGTAAAAATCATTATTGGAGTAACAACACCTAAAATACCAATAGTATGAACAATCCACCATTATACCATACATTTCAACAGTACCATACAGTCCATAAGCAATATAATACAATAGTGCAACTCCCAACAACCAAAATATTAGGTAGTAGTCATCCCACATGAGTTTTCATTACCATACCAACAACCAAAATAATCACAGAACCAATAGTCCCAATGCTCCATCCACCATCACATAAAGATCCATCTACCAACAACCAAAATAAGCATGAACTATTAATAACACAGATTCTAGTCTTTGCTAATTGTCTCACATAGCCAAAATAAGCTGACATCCAACAGGAACTTCAGAGGTTAATTCCATCCTTGTCACATAAGAACTTGAACACCCAAGTATTCAGAGTAGAATCACTTGCACTACACAGCCAACCACGCTTACCTTTGTTCTCCTTGGATGACAAGAAATCTCCAACAAGAACCCTCTGATCAGCTGTCATTGGAAAAGCCTCTAATCTTTGCCACAACCGCTCATGAGGATCAGTAGGTTGTGGCATTGGAGGAGGGGCAGTGGATTGAAATGCATCCCGAAGTGATTTCATTGTAGCAGCTATTTCATCGGTGGAATCTGCAAAACGACTCTTCTTTTTTTATTCCTTCTTAGTTGGGGAGTTGCTGCCCCTTGTACGCTTCTTACTAACCCGACTAGTGCTGGAAGAGCTATTATCCATAGTGACATTCCTAGTTGGAGTTGGCAAAGTATCAGAATCCTCACCAAGGTCTTCAGGTTGAGTGTAGGAGTTGAGGTAAATAAGATCTCTTGAGTCATCATCACTATGTGAGCCATCACTACCATCCAAGCATGTATTCTGATCTCTAGCCAAAGAACCATCAGCACTAGATCTTGTAAATAGCTCCTGCATCTCATGGAAGAACTTGATTGGCTTAGATAGTAGGCGCCTTGCTCTGTCCTGTACTCAATGCAAACAAGATAAATTGATATGTGTAGTTCAGATGCTGAAATAAAACATTCAACTAACTTAAGTGCAAATAACTTACACATAGCTTTGCCTTTTCTGATTCTGAAATGGTTAGCAAGTTTCTGCTATGGTCAAATGCATTGCCACTCTTGCTCAAGGCTGCTGCAATGAACTTCCAATTTTCTTAATGGTACCTGTAGTGACGGTCCACTTGATCAATAGTCACCCCCATTACAAACTTCTTGTTTAAAGCATCTGCACACAACATGAGATGTTGCTTCCTGAACTTAAACCCTGCATGTTGTTTTTTCAAGTACTCCATGCACCACTCTAGCATCAACTTGGTCTGATGCTCATGCCAAGTCAAGGACCTCTCACGAGAGGATGCAAGTGCATCAACCTTCACCTTTGCTTTGGCCATTACTGATTACATCACAACAAGATAACACATGACAGATCATACTCAAATAAACTCATAGCAACATGATAATAGAAACATGGCATGTCAATAAATGTCAGGATATACTCAAGCTCAGTACATTAAATGGTCTCATACACAATACATAAAGTACATTAAAAAATGGCAGATCATAGTCATTACACTCATAAAGTTGTTCCTACTTTATCTTCGCACATTTTATTAGCCATCTCCTCTCTTTTATTTGCCCATGCCACATTCTCCTGGTGCATATCACTACGGCTTCTTGTACTTCGTGGCAAGGCTGTGTACCATGCAACGTCATCATATACGTACTCATCAGGACCGTCCTCTAAAATCCAATTATGAAGCGCACAACAAGCCATGACAATTTTTACTTGTGTTTTCAAAGGGAAGAAAGGCTGACTGTGAAAGATTTTGAAACGGTTCTTCAAGGTACCAAATGCCCGTTCAACAGTTGTTCTAAGTAAGGAATGCCGCAAGTTGAATAATTCCCTTGGGTTTTCTGGCTCTCTAGTACCCCTATATTTTTTAAGGTGATATCGAGCACCACGATATGGGGGTAAGACACCAGGTCTAGCTGCATATCCAGCATCAGCTAGGAAATATTTACCTACATCATGATTTTGGGTAGATTAATTAGGGAAAAAATGAACTTGATGATTCAAGCTAATATGAGGACATGAGGGGGCAATCCTACCTTCTGGTATTTTAAGGCCATTGGGACGTGAAAGTGCATCTTGAAGTACAAAAGAATCATGGGCAGAACTCTCCCATCCAGCAAGAACATATATAAACCTTAGGTCAAAATCAACCGCTGCAAGCACATTTTGAGTGGTAATAGACTTTCTACCCCTAAATCGGTCTTGCATATGGATAGGTACACAAGCTGGTATATGTGTACCATCCAAGGCTCCTATGCATCCCTATGAAAATAAGAAAAATTAGAAGAGCTTGACACCTAGAGTTTGACAAATAGTGACTATGGCATATGGATATACCTCAAAATAAGGGTGAAATCTGCCGGGGGAACTTGTTATCTTGGAGTGTGTCTCAATGGATCTTATGCATATGAGGTCACGAGCAAGGATACAAAGGGCATCTAGAACAAGATTGAAATACCTACTAACAGTCTCACTTGACCTAATGAACTCAAATGCAATTGCTCTTGTTGCCCAATTTTGACTAACAGCATGGATAAACATAGCAACTTGTTGCTCTATTGTGACATGAAAGGTCTCCTCTAGCAATGCACGTGATCTAAGCTCATTACACAGCCTATGAAATACCGCTTTTCGCATTCGTAGCTCACTAATGCAATGGGCCTCAGTTCCATGATACAAACGATTTAGACGCCTCAATCTTTGAATATCTCTATCAATCATAGGAGCATATGTTATGGATCTTTTCCTTTTCCTTCTATTAATCATATACCAATACATGGCTAGGCACATAAGTATAGCAACAATCATTCTTCTCCTCACAAGAAATGGCAGTACTCAAAGTAATATTTTAAATATAGTTTTCTTTGACCCATCTATAACATAATTTCAGATGTAAGACATTAATCAGTAGAAGGAAAAGAAATGCATCAACAGTTCAACATTCAACACACAACAAAATATACCGTGGAGAGCGCCCGAGTGGAGACTGCAGAGGTGCCCGAGTGGAGACTGCCCGGAGTCGCCGCTTCTTGCAAATTACATGGTCTATTAGACAAGTCATTTCAAATCATCAAATCAAGTCTATTAGCAAAGAAAATTAGTATTTCTAATTTTCGATTAACAGGTGATCAAATGACCAATAAAATTAGAGCTAGAGTTGTGTTAATGTCAATTCAACTACAAAGATTTGGAACCGGGGGAGGGAGGCGACCCGCAGAGGAGGGAGGCAGGGCGATGAGCCGGCGAGGAGCAAGGAAGCGTCCGGCGAGTTAGGGCGCGGCGGTCCAACCCCCGTCGATGGCTCGTGACCGGCCGGGAGGGGGGTGCCGCGGGCGAGAAGAGGACGCCGCGGTCGGGAGGAGGACGCCACGGCCGGGAGGGGAGCGTTGCGGCCGGGAGGGGGCGCCGCGGCAGAGGAGAGGGCCGCCGCGGCAGAGGAGGGGGCGCCACGGCCGGGAGGGGAGCGCGCGGCCGAGGAGGGGGCCGCGCGGCCGGGAGAGCGCCGGCGTCGATTCCTCAGGCCGCCGTCACCATAGAGCCCCTACATCCTTAGATCCGCGCGCCTCAGAGGGGAGGGAAGGACCGGCGGCCGAGCTTGGAGGCGACGGTGGGAGTGGCGGCGGAGGAGGAATCGAGCGGCACGGGGAATCGAGGAACGGAGCGGTGGCTGGAGAGAGAGAGCGGAGAAAAATGGGAGGGTGTGGCGCGCCAAAGGCCAGTGAGGCGAGGAAAATCCCCGCCACACTTTGGCTGAGAGGCTAAGCGGGGAAGGCGACGCGGGGAGGCCAGCACGACACAGGTGAACAGGGGAGAGGCGGAGAAGGAGGTGGCGCCGGCCGAGAGAAGAAAATGGGCGGGGAAAGCGAAGTTTTGGTTAGGATTTGACGAATTGGAAAAGAATTTGAATTTAACAGAAACTCAAACGAGAAATAAAATTCAATTTGAACTTCAGAGGTGTTTCAGTGTTCTCAAAAATTTTAGTCTACTGTTATTTAGTAATTCCGTAACTAAATAAAAGAGGAGTGCTACCCGGTATGTTGAGGTATGGAACATTTCATTTCGCCTTCGGAATTAATCCAGCCAGTAAAAATTTGAAACGGCATAGAGCATAGAAGTCACTTTGGCGGTAGAAAAAAAAAAGGCAAAGCACATACGCATCAAGCAAGGCCAAAGTACTCAAAATCACGGCTGGTGGCCACTCATTTCGGTTTAAACTTCTAGTTTTTAACTTATTTTTACTATTTTTAAATTTTATAATTTTTAGCATTTTAATTTTTTGAATTTTTTTTGCCGATTCTTTTTTTTCGTATTTGTTGCGTTGTCTGTAATGGACTAATCTATTTTTTCTATTTTTAATTTTTTAAATTTAGTTATGCTGCATAAGTCACTATCAGTTATAATGTAATTTCATTCAATTACAGTGTAATTTTAGCTATAAATCAATTTATTTTAGCCTAACCAAACGACACTAAAATTACAGATTCCATCAATGACGCAAAATCGAAATTATCTTTCACATTGACCGATCCCTCACCGTACGAAATCGATCATTTCGAGAAAAAAGTTCCAGAGCCAATTTCATCAAAACCGGCACGCAAGCCTGAAAGCTACAGATAACACACTTTCAGAGCACACCACACCAAACTCGCAACGACTTTTCCCGCTCAAGACTCCCGAACCATCTTGACATCTTCTGACCGCGACATGATTTTGCTCCGCCGATCGAATGAGTCTAATCGCGTAATTAACCATTTCACCATACAAGCCCTTATTTCACTATACAAATCCAGTCCATTCAAAGTGTGAATTGTACATATGAAATGTGCGTGTTCTGTCCTCAGGGCGTTTGGTTGGCTAAAATAAACTAGTTTATAGTTTATTTTATACTATAGTTAGCTTATTTTACAATGTAGCTGCTGATGGTATTTTAACATAATTAAATTTAAATAAAATAAAAAAACAGGTTAACCCATCACGAACAATACAAACGAATACAAGGAAAAAAAGATAAAAAGCCTAAAAACAAAAAGCTAAAAAAAGATAAAATTAAGAAATAGTGAACTAGAAGCGTGAAGCTGAAGCCATTTATATCTTACCATCTTGCAGCAACATCTACTGCAATCATTCAACCATGATATATTTGCAGCCATGTTTTGCTTGCCATCCAGTGTTCTATTTACAAGATCACCACACCAATCGCCTTAGCTAAGCTTGTGTGCACTAATAGCTGAGCCGAGCTGGGTTAAGCCACCAATTAAAGAATAACGCAGGCATGCATGGTCTTGGCGCCACTGCATGCGTGCATTGCATACATACCTTTGCGGCGAGTTTTTTGCTATTTTAGTACCCTCGAAAGCGGACTTCTCTAAAATAGTACCGATACCGCGGGCTTCTCTAAAACGGTACTATTAATGATCTATCTACTCCATAATAGTACTCCACTTTATTTTCTTTTTCTTTTCTGATTTTTACTCACTAAACTACCTAAAGTACCCCTCCTAATTTGATTTCGATCTAATCAAATCGTTGCGATCAGAACAAAGATCTGTACGAGATGGATTTCTACATCACCAAATCTTTCTACTGTTTAATCCAACAGAACTAGCAAGATTGAAGCAAACACAGAGATAATGTCAATCATATGGTGGGATGTGCGTTACCAAGACCTACCCATGAGGGACGCCTCCAGGAGGTGGCGCGAGAAGAGGACCTGGTCGGTGGGCGAGAGGGCTCCCCCGCCGCCGGACTCGGGGTCCCTGGCGCGACCGCTGATCTCGGCCATGCTGTAGAGCGTGGAGGCGAGCAGGGTGAATACCACACCGGCGACGGTCTTGATGGCGACAGGCGCGCGGCGGCCGCGCTTGAGGCGGTCGAGGCCCAGCACGGCGAGCTTCCGCAGCGGCGTCTTGAAGAGCAGCACAGCCGCCACGGTCGCCTCCGCCACGAGCACCACGAACAGCAGCTGGATCATCGCTGCTGGTGCTGGCTGCGTCGCGTGGGTTCGATTCGATGGGATCGAGATCGAGAATGACGAGGAGGGGTACTTTAGGTAGTTTAGGAATTAAAAATCAGAAAAGAAAAAGAAAATAAAGTGGAGTACTATTATGGAGTAGATAGATCATTAACAGTACCGTTTTAGAGAAGCCCGCGGTATCGATACTATTTTAGAGAAGCCCGCTTTCGAGGGTACTAAAATAGCAAAAAAACTCCTTTGCGGCTAAACAGTTCGCTAATCTACGAACCATGTAGCGGCGTGTCGGCGTCAGTCACTGCTGCGCCTGGCCGGCGGCGGGGGCGTCGGCGGTCGCCATGTCGTGCTCGTGCGGCCAGGGGATGAGGCTGTAGGGCGGGAAGCAGCAGTCGCACTGCCCAGGGCACCGCCGCGGCCACTCGCCCGCGGGCATCTGCCCCTCCGCGGCCGTGGCCACGGCGGCGTCGTCGTCCTCGGCCGGCGCGGCGGCGTCGCGGAGCGGACCCCAGCACTCGACGCGGTTGAAGCGGGGGAGGTTGGAGTGGAAATAGACCCACACCGTGGCCTCCTCCAGCTCCGGGTGCCGGCTGAACAGGTTGCCGTCGCCGTGCACGAACGCCTTCAGAACCTGGCAGGCCAGAAGCAGAGGTTAGGACAGGATCGCATACACACCGTCTCATAATAAAAAAAGAGAGAGAGATCGGAATACACATCTAAGAAACTGCAGTACAAGATAGCGAGGCTTGATTACTTCAGTATCTAGTGACCGCACAAAACCTTGATTGATTTGATTCTGCAGTTAACAATGAACTTTTATGACTACTACTGAAACTCTGCTCGTTTTATCTGGAGTCGCGTAATTGCGTCAGGGCATCCGTTCAGTTCTCCTACAGATGCAAAGTTCAATTCACAGTAAAATTAACTTAGGAACATCTACACAAAAAAATGATTTTGAACTTCCCATGTGCCACTTCTGTTAAAGTTAGGACATAAGTACATTTTTGATCCTGTAGTAGTGACTAGTATTATTGAGTAGTGACAGATCCCTTATTGAAGGTCCCAGCTCTACAGCTAGCTAACATGTTTTCATCGTGGGAGAAATAGATAATGGTCCCACCGACACAAAATGATTCTGTTTGTTCACGCGATGCAAATCGTGTACTGACGCTAGTATCAAAAGGATGGAATTGTCCATATCACGGTCAAAAATTTTTAAACTGATTTAGGGCCTGTTTGGATCCACCCAGATTTTAAGAATCTGGCTTTTAAAAACTGGGTGGGATCCAAACAGGCCAGTTTTTGGGGCAGTTTTTAAAATCTACCTACCCAGATTCTTAAAAACCAAGAAGCTGTTGATACCCAGCTTTTGCCAGTTTTTTTTGCACAAATACTCATTTACCCTCATAAATGAAACCAGCTGCATGCATGGCGGTGGGTATAATAGTCTATTAGCACCAATCATAAATGAAACTAGCTTTTAAAAACTAGGGGATCCAAACACCCCACCAGTTTTTGCTTAGAAACCAGCTTTTAAAAACTAGAAGTAATAGCTGGTTTTTAAGAATCTGAAACTGATCCAAACAGGCCCTTAAACCGCCCACCGTCCTCCCCAATTCCACGGTTGTTGGCGTCACCGTCACCAGTTCTTTGCCGCCTAAGAGCATCTCCAAGAGATGTTCTTTCTCACCCCCTATCTTAAAATATTGGGTATGAAAACTAAAAATAAACTCCAACAGATACTCTAAAACACACCCAATAATTTTGGTACTCTAAAATTGAGGTGGATCACCATCAAATATACAGTGCCTAGATAGTAATTTTAGGGATCCAAATTTAGAGGAGCTGCTGAAGGAGGGGAAAGATTTAGAGGACAATTTTTTTAGGAAGACTCCCAATATGAGATTTTAGAGGACAAAATATTGAGCCTCTCTTGGAGATGCTCTAACCTCCCTCTAAATCTGGACGCTCTAGTGAACCCTAGATCATAACTCACTGCCGCCATAAAAAAAGACGACCTTGTCGGTCGGAGCTTGAATCTCCAAGCAAATCACAAGGCCAGACGCCCCACCCTTCTTTCTTGTCTCCGGGCTACCATCGCTCGATCTATCACCACCTCGTGCTGTCTCATAGCATTATCTTATTCTTGTCTTTTCCCCGACCTTGATCGCCCATGGTCATCCTCCAAGCCTGCAGTCGGTAGTGCCACCATCACCTCGCAGCTTCATCGCTGGCCGATCTCTCTCTAAGTGTAGAGGTTCCGGTGAACCCCGAATGCTAACCGGCGAACACGGGATAGATTTTTTAGCAATCCGAAAAAAGATTGGCCATAGAGTAGTGGTCCAAAATTCTTCTTTTTTCTTTAAAAGAAGTTATGGTCCAAGGCTCGATGCATACGCGGCACTGCAGGAAAGCATGTGTAGATATGTGATCTGTACAGACACGTACCACGGGGAGCTCCTTGCGGAAGATGTAGTAGCGGAGGCCGGCGATGAGGTCGAGGAGGAAGTAGCCGCCGGAGATGTGGCAGTGGACGTGCAGCGACATCCTGCCCTGCACCTTCTTCCACTCGGCCACCACCTCGTCGCGCTGCAGCTTGTTGTACCACCCCTGCAGCTGCGCGAGGTTGATGGTGTGGGACACGGCGAGCGTTAGCCTCGCCGTCACGTCGCTGTGCGTCAGCGTGTACGTCCGCGGCAGCTTCCCCGGGTGCTTCTCCTCGTCCACCCCCAGGAACAGCACCTTCAGCTTCGACGCCTCGAAGATCGCCGGCCCGAACAGCCTCGCCGTCTTTTATCAGCAAAAAAGAACAAAACAGAGCACGCGCACCCTACCGAATCGTCAGCTCACCAAACAAATCGTACAAGAGATCCGCAAGAATGGATGGTTAATTTACCGGCACGACATATCGCCGCCGCCGCGCGTCCTTGGGCCGCCGCCCGAACACGACCACCGATCCCGCGGCGTGCCGCTGCTGCTTGAGCTGGGAGATCGGAAGCAGGGACATGGCAGAAACAGGAGCAGTAGCAGTAGCCATGTTTGCTTCCCTTAACCTTGGAACCAACCAAAACTAGCCGGAAGATCAGGGAGCTAGCCGCAGAAGCAGGAGCTCGCCCGCTCGCCGGCTACTTAATCCTCGGCAGCAAAGCACGACGAATCTTGCACGCCTCAACCGGAAGAAACGATCAAATTTAGCTAGCTGCCTAGGACAGAGGGGTAGGCCCGTGTGCCGTACACAAGAGCGTTGCCGTTAGAGCAGGTACAATAAGGCTTAATCAGCAGGCTATAGCAAATATAATATCAACCAAATCTTACGTGGCAGAGAGAGAAAGGAAGAGAGAGACGGAAGCTGGCTACAAAATTATAGCTAGCTATAGCACGTAAAAATATGCATTTCACTCTCTTACACGTGGTGCCAAATAGTTATTGTAATAGCTACCTTATTGTATGAACTATTTTTTTGAAGGCTATAGATGAAATGGACAAGTGTTATAGCCACTAGTTGGCTATACTATTGTACTTGCTGGTTTGGTCGCTTGCCGGGCGTGGCTGGCTACTGATTGGCTTCTCGGTCAGTTCGGTGCTCCAGTTACGAGAGAGCGCAGGGCGGCTAGGGTACAAGGGTTGCACAGTAGGTGGTGGAGGAGTGCGGGGTCGGGAAACGTCGCGGTTGTACGCGCGGGCGGGCAAGCTCTGGATTCTCCCCTCGCCTCTTGGCTCGGCTCGGCAAGAAACGGTAGTCGCGCGGTCTACGGTGGTTTGGTCAGGCGTGTGCGCCGTGGAAGCAGGAGGGAGGAACGCTTGGCTACTGCGCCGTGCTGGCAGGTGGCGTCCGTTCAGATTGTAATCTCTAGTGGAAATTTTTTCTCAAATTTTCTGTCTTTTAATCGTTTAACCTGAAAAAACAAAACACAAAATAGGAAAAAAAAATTCGATCACGCTGAGCGGTACTGTAGCGCGTACTGTTTGGTATTGCAACAACTACCGTTTGGCACTATAGCGAAGTACTGTAGCGTGGTTACTATAGCACTGTACTGTAGCGATCTACTGTAGCACAGAGAAAAAATCGCTGGAGGATGATGCATCAGAAGTAGCAAGATTTTTACACAATCTTGCAATTGATTTTTAATTAAAACTAATTCATACATGTAAGCAAAAAAACATAGATAGAGATCAATATATGGAGAAACCCTAGAGATCAAAAAAAACCAGAAAAAGGATAATATATGCGAATTCAAAAACTCACAAACGTTTATTCAAAAAATCGTGAACACTGTTCATTCATCCATCCATCATCCGTCTCTTTTTCGATTTTTTTCGTCGTGTATTTTCACGCCACCTTTTTTCGCATCAACGCACGGCCGCCTCGGTCTCTATTTATAGTATGTCTCCCTCTCTACTCAAAACCCTAATACAACTCGTTTAACTAGGTCTGGTCCTTTTTACCTCAACTAGACTTTTGGCCCACTAATTTTCAAGGGACTCGAAACCCTTCCCGACACGGGTTTTTCATACTTCTGACTTTTCAACTCATCATGTGTCGAAGCCTCTAGGACCACACCTCCTGTAGCTTCTCCACGCATCATCCATCTTTGATCTCCATGTACCCCAAGCATGAGCCCGACCATCTCGTGTGACATCCTCGACCGCCTGGACTTCAGATCTTCCCATCCTAGTCCTAGTCTTCCTCGTCACCGACCACGATTGTCTTCATACTCAATCTGCACATGTAAAGACTAAAGAATATTCTTCCGGCACAAGTTCGTCCAACTTGACCAACATCAATCTGCACACACGCGACACAACTCGCATAACAACGCAAAACAAAATTATTAATTATTCATCATCACAAATTAACCATTGTCAATTATTCATTACCAAAATATTCTATATCTACCCACATGATCTAACAACTTTTATACTTGAAAAGTTATTTGAAGAATTCGATTTAAGAAATCATTCCGTTTATTTCGATTTTTTAAAAAAGCCAAAAATCAATTGACCAAAAGAACAAGGAAAAAAAGGCGGTTAAACAACAGATAAACGGACGTGAATTTTGGACACTGTTGGACTTCTGTGCACCCAAAATTCCTGTTTTGGCCCCTGAACGAAAATAATTCCGGTTTTGGACCCCTGTTGAGCGCGCGATCACCAGAAGCCGCCACGTGCCCCGGTCGTGCGGACTGGTACCGCACGAGCGCACTGTAGCACGGGTCATGCGGTACCAGACCGCACGACCGGCGTGGCTCCGCTCCGACCGCGGGATTCTTCGCCCGAGCGCACGATCGATGGACCGAGCGCGCAACCTGGTGGCCCCCGCGCGACTGCCGTCCCCAGCGCGCGATTACATTTTTCCTCGATCCGTGCGTTGCCAGAGGAGATTGGAAAAAATTAAAGAGAAGCGGTATGACAATTGTGCATGCATTTCACTTTTGTATACTTTTTTTTACGAGAACTTTTGTATACCTCAGCTATACAGGGCACACTTCTAAAGTGCTTTTCTGCAGTGTACGACAAAGCAGTATTTGGATCAGCAGTACAAAAAATTTTAGTAGTACATCTCTTTTTTTATTTCTGGCATGGTATTAATAGGGGGCATGCATGCATTGCATGCGGTCGCAGCGCAAGATCCGGCAATCGAGGAAAAATGTAATCGCGCTGTGGGGATGGCAGTCGCGCGGGGGGCAGCGGGTCACGCGCTCGGGCCATCGATCGTGCGCTCGGGCGAAGAATCCCGCGGTCGGAGCGGAGCCACGCCGGTCGTGCGGTCTGGTACCGCACGACCCGTGCTACAGTGCGGTCGTGCGATACCAGTCCACACGACCGGGGCACGTGGCGGCTTCTGGTGATCGCGCGCTCAACAGGGGTCTAAAACCGGAATTATTTTCGTTCGGGGGTCAAAACAGGAATTTTGGGTGCACAGGGGTCCAACAGTGTCCAAAATTCAACGGACGTCAGTAGATGGCGTAGCTGTTGATCGCTCAGTAGCTAAGTTGTTAACTAGACTTGCAAGCAATCGATTGATTACAGGCTGGTTAACTGTTCTGTTGTCAACACAAATAACCTCTCTTGTCGCACGTTGGCTTTCGTTGCAGTACAGTATTCCAACTGATTGGAATGACGAGTTGACATAGTTTTCGAGATATTTGCAGTGAAGTTATCGTTCCATACCCGATTCCAGTGGCACATGGTGTAAGGATACTGCACAGTACTTTGCTTAATATCGTTTGACTGAATCCATGAGCTACTACGAGTTCGTGTTAAATGCAAGCAATGCTGTAGAATCTATCTCTCTGTCTAACTATGCTCCGTTCAATTCGGCTAAATTTATGATGTTTTTTCTTCTTCTGAAATGATTATGTAACGGCTGTTATTTTATTCACGACATTTAATTAAAGAAATTAAAGAAAAATTGTAGGATTGAAGATAACAATAAAAGGAGTGAAGGATTGTCGCTGCTTTTTGGAATCATCCGGCGGTCGGAGAGGATTTCGACTACTCGAAGCCAAGTTGACTGAGCTTATGACTGCTTAACCGATCGCTCGTCGGATCGCTTTGAACGTTGTCGTAAGATCCACCGTACCTGCAATCACTAGCACTTTACGAGCAAAACAAGAACTAAATTGATTCAATACTTATCTTTATTGCAGGATCTCCGTGAATTTACAAAGTGCCCTCATAAGCACCCCTAAAAACCTTCTCGATGAAAACCCTCTCAAAATTGCACTAAAACTTTCTCAAAAGCCACACGTTAGCCTTTAGTCTTTTCCTGTTTTTATAGGCTAACATCCAAACCATGTCTGACTCAAACACGAACACAAAACCCTATCTGTTCCCTCGTCTTGCCAGCACCACCGCATCCCCACTTCATGTCGGCCTTCTCAAGGTATCCTGGATAGACAAGTATGCGACTGTCAAGGAGGAGGTGGGGAAGGGATTGTCATTGGAGGTCTCTACTCTCTAGCGAGGGCAGACTTGAAGCGACTGTGGCATGACACGACACACCTCTTGGTCGTCCTCACCACCCACCCATGAATCTCACCGCGGAGATGGCGATGTGCTACGAGGATGTGGTGATTGTGGTGGGGATGATGGGCGTGTAGTAGGGGACGATTGGGTCCGCTAGCGACCCTTTCATCTTCATCTTTGGCAACACTGTCTCCGCCTTGTGTGCCAGTGACCCCTCTCTCTCTCTCTTAGGCTCGCGCGTTGGCCTACCTCTACCTTGCATGGTGGCCCACCTCCAGCGCCCACGCTGGCCTGTCTCCACCTCCTACAATGATGCTGACCTCCTGCATTTGAGCCACTGCCAGTATCTCCCTCTCTCATCTCGATCCGGGAGACGAGTGGTGAGTAGCGAAGGCCGGCAGTGTCAAAGTGCAGGTGTGAGAGGTTGTGCGAGAGAGCTGGCCGGTGGTCGAGATTTGTGCTCATCGACGAAGTTGGTGTTGGGGAGAGAAAGGCGGGAAGGAGAAGAAGTAGCAAGAGTAATGCACTGAGATGTGGACCATTGGGGCAAAATAGGCATTTAGAAAAAAATAATTGATAGGTTTTGTAGCGATAACGACAATGTGACTTCATGGATCTAACAGGAGTGGCATAGAAGGGCACGAGAAAGAAATTCGGTGGCATAAAAGGAACCATATTTTCAATGGCACAGAGGAAAATAGTGTAACTTTTAGTGGCATGGAAGGAATTGTCTCCTGCTGAGAGACTAGGACTATAGGACAGATGGAGAGAGAGCGGAGGAAATGGTGGCCCAATTTGAATTGTACCTTCTGACAACATATACTCTCTCACCTACTTTATGCCCCATCTAGGGGCGGAGGGAGGGGGTGCTGGTAGGGCTAGGCCTCCTTATTGTTGGATAAATTTACACTATAGTTCTTTATATTTTAAGAAATTTTGTTGTCGTTAGTGCTATTTAGCCCCCTCATTAAATATGGTTACATTGTGTAGGTTTTTTGGTCCCCTCATTTCTAAATCCTTGGTCTGCCCGGTCCCATCGGAATATTTTAGAAAATACCAAATTGAAACACAAAAAGAATTTTGGCACCAATCTGAGAGCAAACTGGACGGTGAGACAGCGGATGCATATGAACCCACGTTCATATAGTTCATATTGGGGAATAGTCATCGAAGAGGAAAGAAGGAAAGGAAACGACTGTGCCACATTCTCCATGCTTGTTTGCGTCTCGATATTTTTTAACCCTGCCGTCGCATGTGGACAGACGGGAAACACGAAAAAAAGAAAAACTTTCGTCACTCATCTGCTCCAAATCTGCAAGGAATACGGGATCCAGCCATGTTTTGCCCACAACCTGTCGGTGCCGGCGAACAGCAGTGGCTTCCGGGGCTGGGCGAACCGGGCAACGTGGGATGAGCGTGTGAAGTACGTTCCTGTGCTGTGATGCTTACAAGGCACCACTTGCTTGTGTGTGGTGGTTTTCCGACGCGCGAAGGCCACCACGCTACTCCGCGCCTCGCGGCGGCGACGGCGCGCGATCCAGCTCTCGTCTTGTTCAGCCCCGGTCATCTCGCCAAGCCGCGCAGGCGCCTAGTTTTCTGCGTAACTCCGGTCGCGCGGGCGGTCACGGGTCGAGATAGTAACAGTTCAACGAGTTCGCACGTACGCAGGTCCATGATCCAAGCTCCAACGAATTTGTTGTACACATGGCCTTCCTGAGACGACTATTGAACCAATTCTCAATGAAGGATTGATTGGTTTCCTTTGCTCTATGGATAGCCATGGCAAATTCATGCTTGAAAATGTTTCTCCAACATGAGAAATCCGAGTTGATGTGTTGAAAAACTTTATTATTCATTGTTTTCTAAATTGCCCAAGGTGACAGGACTATAATCTCTATATAATAAGGTTGAGCAATATTTTTGCTTGAGCTCTAGGATTGGACTCATGAACTGAGAGGCCCTGGGTTCTAGAAGGACATATATTATCCCAGCAGGGTCGTACAAAAAGACAGTTCCAAAAAGGGTGGCAAAGAGTCTTATCATTCTTCCGATCACATAAAACACAAGTATAATTATCTAGACTGATTTTTTTCGTACGCAATAAACTTATTGTGTTAAGCCTGCCTTTGAGTAGCAACCAGAAAAAAAATCTTATACCTGACAAGTGTTTTCCCAAAGCCATCCATAGTACCGTGATAGTTGAATATGTCCTATAAAGAGCCTATAGGCCTTTACGGAGGAATACCTTCTATCATTTCAAATCTAAGTCCAAACATCATTTTCAGAAGATAGCTGAGTATGTTGTACTAAATTCTAGACTTCCGAGATCTGTTCATATGACCAATGAGAAAATGGCAAGTGAAGCAAATCTTGAAAATGCTCCGTTTGCAAACTAAAGCTAATGTGCTCTTACCATTTTTAACAAACGAGAATAATTCAGGCTTCTATTTTCTTTACCTAGTGTGAAGGTGGCCATTCCTATATATGACGAACTCCAGCTAATAGATAACGAGTTTGTTCAGTTTCAGTAACACCCCGTTTGGCTCCATTGAATTGAATTTGATTCATTCAATTGGATTCCAAATCCTATTCTAATAGAATTTTAATGTGATTCAAGACAAATCAAAATCAAAATTTCCTGTTTGGGTGTCCATTGAATTGAAAGTAGAAGTTCTCCAAAAAAAAATCGAGTACTCTCACATGGCAACATGGTAGAAACGGCTGAGTCCCCCAAATCAAGCACCGACCGCTGCTCTAACGCGGCCGCTGCTCATCGTAGCACGAAGCTAAGGGTGCACCTAGGCAGTGATGGAGAAGGAGATGGTTTCACGTCGACAATGGAGGAGGAGGAGGAGGAGGTGGGACAACTGGGCTCGGGCGGGGGCAGAGAAAGAATAACACAGGCCATGTGCTGGCGGTCTGATCTACGCTCCGACAACATGTCGCTGTAGGGCTACCCCTACTACCTCAACTTCGGCATGGATGCATCCAGATCTATGTCATCATGCCGCCGTCAATGGTAGAGACGCGAGGGATACATGGTGGAGAGACAGAGGCGGAGGGAAGGTCCCCGGCAGGATCGGAGGTGGAGCTCGCCTTGAGGGAAGAAGAATCGTGAGGTCACGACAAGTCGAGGGAAAGAAGAATCACAAGGTGGTGACAAGTCAGGAGTCACTGTCGGATTGGATTCCAGGCAGATGACGGGAGAGAAAAGAATTAGCTTTAGGTGTGGGATAAATGCTGGAATTCGGCATGGAATCAACAATTCAAATTCTAATGGCAGCCAAACACCCCAACATCTGACTCAATTCTTAGGAGCCAAACACCTTGTAAAAGTTAATTGGAAACTCCCATGCAGAGTCATATATGGGTGGTGCTCAGTTGAGTTGAATTTTGGTGACTTATGGCTAAATTTTCATGTAACAGGCTAAAATTACACTGTAACTGATGATGATTTATTTGGCATAATTAAATTTTAAAAATAAAAAATAAAAATGAGTTAGCCCATGTATAATGCAAACGAATATAGGAAAAAAAACCAGTAAAAAACTCAAAATAAGCCGAAAAGTTAAAAGAAGATGAAATCTAGAAATAGAAAAAATAAGCTGAAAGTCCGAAACTTAATTCCAAATAAGCAGGGCCTTAATCTTGGATTCCTTTCTTGTGTTTCTTTTGAAAGGCTAGCTTTATCTGGAATTTATTACTGCCGTCCAGCTAGCAGGCCCAAGTAGACACCCAGCTTGGGCCTTCGTTTAGGCGGCTATATATGCTTATAAAAAACTTGAAGCAATTAGAAGCTGCCTGACCAGGATATTTCTTCGACGGTAAGCAGCTGCATGCGCCTGTCAAAATTTATCTTGCTCGGTAATCCATCGAATTCATAACAGCTATGCTCATTTTCTATTCAGTATCAAACGATGAACGATGCATTTAACACGTTTTTTCTTTGGTGCCTGCCGACATCGTTTGAAAGCAAAGGGACGTACGTACGCCCCACAATTTCGGACGGTTGTGAAGTGCTCTATCCAATGTAGTTTTGAAGGGGGTATTGTTTGCTACGGTTCTACCAACCGCTGAACATTTACCAAAGACAGAGACAGACAGAGGGTCTGTTCTTTTTGACCGAGACTTATGATTTTTACCTATGGTTTATGACTTTTGGACTATTCGTACGAGAGATTACAGAGTAACAGAAACTCACGTACGGTTTTTGCTATACTTTATATCTTTTTTGAGCCATATTTGATATATTTTTTAGTGGTACAAGGCAAACACACACAACGTCTAATTGAACGTGGGCACACGCTATCCCACCGAATACACACTACCCTCTCTAGGGGTACCCGAGATAATGAGGCAACCCAAGATTGAGCCCGATCCGACTGCTCGCTCACCTTCGTAGCTAGCCAACCGAGCTAACGTTCGGTCCTCTGCCGTACTTAGATATTTAGAGAGATCATTTGTGGATTCTTTTAGCCTATGGTTTTAGTTTTTGGCTTATGATTTTTAAATTTTGACTATTCGCGAGAGATGATATGTAAAGGAAAATAGTCGTATGCGATTTTGACCAGTGTAGCTAAATTTAGTATAGTATCTACTACAATATAGATATAGTTAAAAAGATATACTATTTAAAAATTAGTTACTATAATAAAAATTGATAAGACAAAGGTAAAGTCGAAAATGACCGGGCCACACAGATGCCGCGACCAATTAATTGGAGTTGCACATATATGCGTTACGGGTTACTGGGCCAACCTGTAGTGATAGTAGTGGACAGGACCTAGTCACTGGGCTTAACTTCCGCTAGGTTATTTGCAAACCTTATTTGTTGCACGCATCAGTCCGGCAGAAAAATTGTACTAGTACAAAACTTATTTTGACACGAACCTAGTTGTGATTTATGTGAAATAAACAGATTGTTTTAAATTTGTACGACAAAACCTGACCAGGTATAAGAGGCAGCTGATTTCCAAGACAACATTATTCTTTGCGCAGTCCCTTCTTCGCCACCACAATTGAACAAACCAAGAGCCAACGACTCAAGCGTCCACTGCACACTGGGGGTACTCGAGCAGCGGCACGTCCCCGCCGCCGCCCCGGCCCGCCGCGGCCTCCATGCTTAGCCCGACGATGACGTCGCACCTCACGTACGGGTCGTGCCACCCACTCCTGAATGGCCCGGTTTTGTACCTGACCTGGCCCATGACAATGAGCCGGAGCTGCACGCGCCGCGCCGCGCAGTCCGCGGCCAGCGCGCCCACCGTGTCCGGCGACACCGACACGGCGGCGCCGCCGAGCAGTGGCGACAGTGCCACGTCCGCGCCGCCCTCCTGAACCACCGTCGGGAGCTTCGCGGGTGGCGTCACCAGCTCCCCGCGGTACGTCACGTAGCCGACGAGCCCGTCGTAGAGCACGGCGGCGCGGTCGCTGGGGTTGTGCAGCAGCAGCGTGAACTGCATGCTCGCGGAGAGCGCGTAGGGCGGCGCCGAGGACGAATTACTGGCTTTGGCGAGGCGGTACACGGCGGCGCGCGCCACGGAGGCCTGCGGCTTCAGCGGGCGGTAGACGAGGAAGAGCACCAGCGCGACGACGCCGGCGATGGCGACCAAGAGGAGGGCGGTGGCCAGGAGGAGTCTGCCGCGGCGGCGCGCGCGGTGGACGTCGCAGAGCTGATTCTTGGAGGTCTCCATCGTTGCACCAAGGTTTGGATCCTTGTTCGGGGCTTTATGCCTGCCGTTTTGGCATATCGCTCTTTTCCGCTACGGTGTTTCGCTCGCACACGGCATTGCAGCCTGATCGGCCGTAGCCCGTAGGACAGGATCGCGAGATAGACGTGTGCAGCTGCATGTACCGCGGCCGCAATAGTTTGGTGCGCGTGGGCGACTCGGCATGGTTACCTCCTTTTTTTTTTTTTGTTGAAGAAGAAATCGCCGGTTCAGCTGTGGATTTGTCTTTGCTTTTGGCTGGGGGGGCATTGTTTCTGCACGGTGTGCCGGTTTTTTTTGCTTTGGTCTGTGCAAGCTACGTAAAGACACAAAGGGCTGACGAGCGCATGCATGAATCACGCATGCCGTGGTATGTTTTCGACGTGCTGAAGTGCTTTACGTGCCGGTGTGCGGTAGCATATATACTTCTTTCTTCTTCTTTTTTTGTTTTTTGAGATTGCTACCTTTTTTGAGAGGATTTTTCATACTGCTATCCCTTTTTTTTTGAGACTGCTATCTTCTTTCTTTTCTTTTCTTTTTTTTTTTGAGAGAGAGAGAGACTGCTATCTTTTTTTGGGTCCGCCCCATCCCAGCTCGCCTGGCCATCTGGCGCTCCGAAAGATGAAGGAATGTTCGACTCACCCAGACATTCGAAAAGAAAAACCAAATCGTACCCACGGATAAAGAGAAATACGGCCGGAATTTGCACCCCAAGTTCACCACGGCCCAGGTATCAGCTCGGCACACCGGCAAGCCCGCCCCACCAGCACACGACAGAACGCCAATCCTCTCCTCTCAATGGGCGCGGGCAGGTCAAGCCACAAGCGTGAATGGTGCCGCGAGCGCCCAGTGAATGTTCGGGCGGAGCTCGTGCTAGGGATGGCAATCTTCCCTGATTACTAGCGTATCTATAAGTAAAAACTCTAATAGAAATGGGTATATTTCTTATGTATTGCCCGTGGATGAACCGGAGCTAAGCTCTACTTGACACCTACAGGTAAAAATCCTAATAAAGGTAGGTATATTCCTTATTTATTGCCCGTAGGGATGTTCATAGGGCCAAACTTTGCCCGATAGACAAAAGGGCATAATATGGGGGAGCTCCATTCGTACTCGTTCTACCTGATTATCCGCCACCATGTACTGACATGTGAACCCCATAGTGGAAATCCTAGATCAAACCATCCCGCATATCTCAATCCACTCCACTCTAGAACCAATCACCACTCACCTCTCATCCCGCATCTAGCATGTCTCACAATCTCACCCTCCTCTTGCGCTCCTCTTCGTCGCTGCCGGCTGCTCAACGACGACACGACCTTGTTGGCCAGACGGCCACCCCACCCTCCTGTTCCATTCTCCCTCCCCCCATTCCTCAAACTCACCACCCGTCTTCTCCCTCCTTGTCTCCTCCCTCCTCTGGTCCTCCCATTCCCCAACCACCGCAAGCCCCCGGCGGCGACGGCCAACAGCAGAGTCCCACTTCCGGTCCTCTCATCATCCCTCCTCCCGCAGCAACAAATCAATGTGCCACCACCCCAGAAAAGGTAAGTTTTTCATTCATTTCCCCTCCCAAATTCTGATCTATGATTTGTCTTGTTTAATTCCAATTTGAAGTGATGAAGTGTTTCATATTTATTACCAGCTTTAAGAGATGAAGTTTACCTATCAATTTGCATGTTTATGTGTTGAAATTTTTTGTCTAGCTCCTCTAAACGTCTTGTTTTTTCTCTAGTTACTGGTGTCATTCCCTTTGAAACAAGGGGTGGGTCATGTGCGCGGCATACGGGCATGGCCATAGGAGGCGAGCATGGGCGACGAAGTCCACCCGTCGTAGGTGGTGGGCGCAATTGCGATAGAGTTTTTTTTCTGTGGGGACATGAGTATGAGGGAGCCCTACTCGTGCCCGCCACGCCCGATTGCCATCCCTACTCATGACCATACGTGAGTAGTAGGTGCCCAGGACAACGCGGTGGAGGCATTATGCCATGGGGCGCACATATGAGGGCAGCAATGTGCCTGCTAACTGCATGTGATGACTAGCGCACACTGCTAGCCTACCGACCTGGGTGTCGACCCAACTCACGCCGACGTGAACACGCACAAGTCGACAAGTGCCCATGTTGTGCCTAGCCCAGGCAGCGGCATAGGCAAGGCAACACACGATGGCTGCGTAGGCCACTGTGCAGGCTGTCGGACGAGGGATATGTGAGACTGTGTAGAGGTCATCCCATGATATATGATAAGCATTTGACCTTGTTAAGAAAATATTGTCAAAGTTTAAGTTTGTTTTTGAGAGTTTACAATTTTTAGAGCTGTTGTCAGGTTTTAATCGGTTTGATCGATCTAGCAACGGCGATCTGACAAATGGCTATAGAGCGGTCAGGCTTGCTATATGACTTTTGGAAAATGGACACCAAATACTTATATAAGTGTGTTTGAGGATGTCATTGTACTAGGTGCCACTCAATTTAGAATTATGAGCTAAAACTAGATAGATTTTAATTGAAATTCTAAAGAGAGTATTTTTTTTGGTGCTCTTATACGGTCAGACCAGCCAAACGACTCAAACCATGGCGATTTGATCAGCATGGTGCCTGCAGTCAAACTAGCACTAGCGGTCTAACCGACCATGTAATGGCAGTCTGACTGATTTTTAGAGAATTGGTGTTGAAATTATGCATTTTGGTTTGAGGTTTGGTCCTAGGGTTAGGATTAGGGTATGAGCATGTTGGGTGTCTGCACGGCATAGATGTTGGTATTTTTGTGTGTTGTGTTGTGATAGCACTAGCGGCCCCGATCTTTCGATGAGAGTGGTAGATTCGATTGGGGAAGGAGAAGACGTTGACGACCCGACTACAACCATCCAAGGACGTTGCGCCTTAGCGATCGATACACCAACTCCAGAGATTGTTCGTGACCTTGTCGACGCACGATCAACCTAACCACGAGGGTACTTGTTCCTGCAAGCAATCGAAGAACAGGCAAGAACAAGATGAACAGCAACTCAATTGCAAATAAATGATATAGGATTCAATCGAAAACAGAAGAACGGTGGGGTTCTGAAGACAAGTATCCGGGCGGTCTAGTCGACACGCGTGAGTACAAGGCAAAGTAGCAAAAGCTAACTTAGTCTATCAAAACCTAAACCCTAGAAGAGGGTGCGACTGCCTATTTAAGGGACACAGAAGGTGGAGGGTTGGCCAAAACACATGGAAGCCGAACAGGACTCGATTACAAGGCCCACTTTGACTCGGACTGAAAAAGTGACGTGACTTGTTTTGCAGTTTTTGACTGGCTCGGATGGAATTTGGAGGTGAGACTGGATCCATTTGAAAGTAGACTTCAAGATCTTTCCAACGAGTACTCACGAGCCCCGAGAAACCTTCTGGATCAAAAGTTACGGTCATTTGAAGTAGACGCTGTTGGGAAGGCCGAATCCGAGTCGAACTCGCGAACAGGACTTGGTTTGCGCTTGACGGTTCCACTTCTATACTTGAGCTCATGTGGTTCTTCCCCCATGGTTCCTAAGGACAATTTAAATCATCACAAGAATTAATTAGTATTCCATTCTTTGAAACATTTGTATGCAAACTTAGGAACACATTCACCTGATGGTTAAGTTGACGTGCTCGCGTTCTAGTCATTGGTCCTTGTATCATAGTTTCAGTTTGATGTGGAGTCGGTATGGTTGTATGCATGGAAAGGATGTCCTCATCATGTTGCATGATGTATTGCTTTGACAAATGTGAGTCAAGTGTATCTAACTTATGCTCGACATGGTTACTTGGTCTATATGGTGGTTTAGAGAATGTTAGCAATCGACGGTAATGGATTGTGACTAGGTGGGGGTGTTGAGGTCCGAGTGGTTTTGTAAGTCCAGGTGAGACTACGTGGCTCAAGCGGGAAGCACAGAGAAGACAAGAATCATGCAGAGATGAGTTGATGCATATTGTGCACCATGTGATGAGACAGATGCGCATAGAGGCAGTTTAAGGGAGACCAAATGCGTGAAGATGTGATGACTACTCATTAGGCACTCGGGCTACGTTTCAAAGCATGCGAACAGGCATTGAGGTGTTTTTGGCTCATCAATTGTGTCGATTGATGATTTTATGTTGTGTGGTGTTACATGATAGTTTGCTTGTTATTGCTGATTGTATGACTCTGGAACTAGGTCATAGTGAGGTGGAATGGATCAGGACTAAGCTAGAGGAGATGGGATCTAGAGCGATCAGGGTGCCGTCAAAAGATAACTGGGGCTAGCAGAGTAGTTATAAACCGTGAAGACAAAACCAGAGCGAGAGCTATATGTGGTGGACATGACAGGCAACAGAAAGGTAGATCGGGGATAAGCTCAGGAAAGAGTCGAGGCCTAAAATAGTCAGGAAAGCCAGGTGCCATTATGGTGTACGGAGAGGCATGTGGCTCACTAAGTGATTTAGGCCTGTTTGCAAACGAGGATTGTTCGGTGAAATCTAGACACGCAAGAGGCTTGGCGGCAAGTCATTGGGACACATAAAGTTGAGGATGAAGCACGAATCTTCTTCAAGGCAAAGAAAGCATGAAGCTTCGTAGAAGGTGATTTGGGGGCAAAACAGGTTTTTTTGTCTTACACCAAAAATTTGAGATTTGATCAAACCATGGCGTGAGGAGACGCAACAAAAGTTGTTTTGGTTAAGCATGTGCTAAAATTTTAAGTGGATCAAGTATTGATTTACTATCGGATTAATGGTTGTGTGTGTTTTGAGAAACGTGCTTGTGTGAGTATAAAACCCGGTATGATAGGTTAACGGGTTAACCCCTATGTAAGTGTTTGAAACCCAACTAGAGGGCTGGTTAGGGTTCCTTGTAAGCCTCCACTGTATAAGGTATGTGGAGAGAGTTAGGTGAAACTCTCTAGGAAGCAAGTAGAGGAGATTAGATTCTTGGAAATAGCCTTTTAGATATGTACACTGTTGTAGGGGTGGCCCCCACCTAAACCCAGCAGGCCTGGTAGAAGGTTATAAGGTCCAGAATAGGCCATGTGTAATGACATAAGTGCCCCTGGAGGGGATACTCAGATGTAAGGGCATAATTGTAAAAACACTCCCCATGTATATATATATATATGAAATACAGGCCATGGGGAAGGGACAGGCCATTACTCATCTCTCTCACTCTCCACTACCATCTCTCTCTCTGTTTGGTCTGTAACCACAACAGTTGGCGCCATCCGTGGGGAGGACAGGAGCAAGCCTGAAACCTGAAGAAGGATGGCACCGAAAAAAGCTTCGTCAACGGCGGCGAGGGGAAAGAAGGCGGCCGGGTCGGGGCGTCGCATGGGCACCAGGGCTTCGGCATCGGCTGCTGCGGGCGTGGGCGGCGACGCAAGCACGGTGGTCGAGGACGTCGACGCTCGTGCTGCGACGACGACCGACCCCGCCACCGGCGCCGCGACGACGACCGACCCCGCCACCGGCGCTGCGACGACGACCGACCCCGCCACCGGCACCGCGACGACCAACCCCGTCATCGGCACGGCGACGACCGACCCCGCCGACGCGACAGCAGCCAACCTCGCCGCAACCCTCGCCGGTAGCGCGGACCGGGCAGTTCGAGGTAGCCACAACGGAGCGACCGGCAGCTCGGGAGCTCGCGACGCGGTCGTGCCCGCGCCGACCCGTCTGTTGGGCGTGCCGGCGGCCCCGCCCGCACAGGCGGTGGAAAGCGCCCTGCTGGCGGCCCTCAAAGCGTTCCAGCAGGAGCTAGGAGATCTTCGCGGGGCTGTCCGAGACATACAAGAGGCTCGGAGCCAGCCGGCCGCACCGGTGGTCGCGCCGAAGCCCACGCCGGAAAGGGCGGACAGCCGCGACGCCCCCACATCCAGCCGTGTCCCGCTGCGGCGCGTCGATCCAGAGTCCCCGCTTTCGACAGGACTACAGCAGGCGGCGTGGCCCGAAGACTTCAAATTCCCCAGTGTCATCGAGCCCTACAAAGGCGACACGGACCCCCGCGAGTTCATGCGCGTGTACGAAACCGCAATCGAGGCCGCGGGCGGAGATGGCACCACAAAGGCGAAGGGGCTCCCCCTCGCGTTGCAGGGAGTGGCGCTCTCCTGGTTTTTTACCATAGAGCCGAACTCCATCTACGCGTGGGAGCAGATCCGCGACCGCCTTCACAACAACTTCCAAGGAAATTATGTCGAGCGGGTCGATGCGGACCAACTCTTCGCCGTGAAGCAGAAACCTTCGGAGAAGCTTCGGGACTACTTTAAACGCTTCGCGAAGATACGTTGTCAAGTCAAAGACGTTAATAAAACCACCGTGGTTAACGCAACTATACAGGGCCTTCGCCCGGGCCCGATGGCCGAGTATAACGCACGGTAGCCAATCAAGACGGTGACGAAGCTCTTTGACAAGATGGAAGAATACGCCAGGGCGAAAGAGGACGCGCGACGGTGACAAGGCGACGACTCCGACACCAACCAGGCCGGTGCCTCGGCAAAAGCCGAAGACTCGCTGAAGGACGGCTCTTCGAAGGGAAAACGTAAGCAGGAGTCGTCCAAGGACGCGCCAGACCGCAAGGACGCCCCGCACAAGGAGCCGTCCGATAGGCCCAAGCGTGGCCAACAGAAGTCACGGCGAGGCCGGTACGTCCTCGACATCGAAGGCGATTCTGACGAAAGCGCTCCCGCGGGACGGGGCGGTCGGGGGCGCCGAGGCCGGGGACGCGGCCGTGGCCGGGGCCGCGACGATAGAAACTGGGGAGATTACGACGACCAACACCAGGGGCTGTGGTGCGCAGTCCATGGCCGCGGCAACCACGACACGCGCACGTGCACCTCTATCGTGGCGCTCCGCGAGAGCGTCACCAGGGATAGGAACCCGGAGGCACGCCCGCCCGTGGTGGCCCACGTCCAGCACCCATACGAAGTCCCCATGCAGATCCAGGCACAAGGGACGCAGCCCCACGAGGGCCCGTTGCGGATCCAGGCTCACGTGCAGCAGCCTCAAGAGGGCTTTCTGCAGCTACAGGCTCCGGAGGCCACTCACCGCAGGGTTATCAATGTCATCTCCGGAGGTTACTCGTTGGAGTTCGCCTCGGCACGGCAGCGGAAGGCCTACGTACGGAGGCTACACCACGTGGCGGTATACCCTGCGCAAACACCGTCGGATTAGGCACAGCATGAGGTCACGTTCACCCCCGCCGAAGCTCAGGCCGCAGACACGGCCGCTTAGCCGGGGCAGGCAGCAACGACACCGCCCCAGCAGTCGCTGCCGGAGAGGCCCCCGCGGCTGCAGCACCTGGGGGCGAAGGTTCCGCTGTGGCAGTTTTTGCGGGCGGCACCTCGACTTCTGCTGCCGCTTCGGTGAAGGCAGCACGGCTCCGTGCGCCCCCACGGAGGGCATCTCCGGCACCACAGCGGCCACGGTCGAAGGCTCCACCTCAGCATCGCCGGTCCGCATGGATTCTATCTCGGCGACCGCGGCGGGTGACGAGACTTCCTCTCTCCGGCTGCTCGCGGCAAGCCCGCCGTCCAGGGCACTCGCCGAAGATCCTTCGCCTCCGACGTCCGCGCCATCCAAGCCCGAATCGGCATACCTCGCCGAATCCGACTCCCCGTCTACCACGCCCTCGGAAGCGCTAGCGGCAGCAGTACCAGCTGCCGCACCAAGCACGGCAGACGCCCCGCCTCGGCCCCTCTTCTGAGACGGCGCCTTCTTCTTCGTTGCACCGTCGTCCGGAGCAGCACGGTCCGGCACGGCAAGGCCCAGGGCCTCGCACACGCGGTTTATTCGCCCCAGCCCCGCCTCGGCGGTAGCGAACGCACGCTGCTCGTGCTCCCTGCCGGTATACGGCCCCAGGAATACGCGCACGGCCTGCTCCGCATCCTCCAAACGAATCCCTGAAACAAAGGAGATAACATTAGCATATAACGCATTTCGCGTGAGCGAAGGAGATACACGGTCGAGGCTTACGAAGACCGGAGGGCGCCGGCAGCAAGCAGATCGACGGCGAAACATTGTCGTCTCAACGCTTCTCGGCGGCAAGACGCCAGTCGCGAGCAAGCGGTGCCACGCCGTACATTACGTACTCTTCGGCGAGGTCGCGCATGTTGAAGAGGGCGGCCACGCCTACGAGCCGCCGGGCCCTCCGCCTGTCCTCATCGTCGAGCGTCCGGCCGGGCGAGGGGTTAAACGCGATCGGTCGGCCCGTGCACTCAAGACCGCTCCCGCTCTCCACACGGTGGTAGAACCACCGCTTCATCCAGTGAGATTCCCACTTCCCGCAGGTGGAGTTCGCGGGGAAGAGCTTGCCGCAAGTTGACCGGAGAATAAAGGAGACGCTGCCGAAGCTTGACAGCGTCCCATCCTTCTGATCCTTGGGCTGCCACCGCGCCTCGTGCAGATAGGCAAATAACGACGCACTGGGCCAGCATGCTCCCGAGCGCAAGGCCCAGCTGTACACCGCGAGCTGGGCCACGGCATTCGGAGTCAGTTGCGCCAGCTCCAGCCCGAAGGTCTGCAGCACGTCGCCCACGATCGCCGCCGCTGGGATGCGGAGCCCTGCGTCGAAGAAGGCGACGAATACGACCGCCTCCGACTTCTCGGGGCGAGGTTCCGTCTCGTCGGCGGCAGGTAGCCGCACCGCCTGACGTTCGGACAACTTCCCCGCACGCAGCAGCGCCTAGATCGTCTTCTCGGTCATGAGCGAGGGGCCCAGCTCGCCGGAAAACGAGCCCTCCTTCTCCAGCCACCACTTATCTGCCGCCGCCGGGTCGCGCTCGCTGAGCGAATATTTCACCTCCAGCGGTAAAGACCGCCGGCGGACACCGCAGGCACCAGCCGTCTGGCTGCGCTTGCCACCAGACGCCATCGCCTCTCGCAAATGGACTATAGCGGCGATTGCCCTACGGGAGTATAGATGGCGATGCAAGCGAGAAGTGGGCGTACAGCTGCAGGGGCGCGGTTACGAGGGTTATTTCAAGCCTCCTCGTCCCCAATGCCGAAGCGTCGCGACGGTCCACATACAGGACGCAACCGCAGTCGTACAAGGGTCCGCCCCGCACACTCCCCCATAACCGAAGACGAAGAGGCGCGACCGCGGCGGTAGGGACCGTCAGAGCACGACGCTCCAATGGCCTCCCGCCGCGTGGCCACCCCCATACGAGCAAGCTGGAGCACACGAGGCCAGGCATCGGAACGACCCCAGTCGCCATTAAGAGCGCCATAGCGAACCGTGGGATCATAACAGCCTCGAAGCCGCGCCATTCCTCGCCCGCCCCGTGTCCCCCTTCCCTAGGGAAGAGGCGAACCGCTGCGCTCACGCAACCGCTCACATCCCGTCACGCACCAGTTATAAACCGCCGCGTGCCCTACACACGCCGAGGCAAAGGCGCACGGTCTGACAACCTAGCCCTGGCAAGCCGGGAGCCGGCGCGATTTCAGGAACCTTTACAGTGCAGTACCGCATCATGAGATCGCAGTCACCGTAGGCATGGCAGTATTCACGGCACCCGTTCGAAGGGTAGGGGACGTAGCGCGCGCGCCTACTTCGCCTAGGCGCCAGCTCCGCCGCCACCCGTTCGAAGGGTAGGGGACGGAGCGCGCGCGCCTACTTCGCCTAGGCGCCAGCTCCGCTGCGTCGACGCCGACAGCTTGATACCGTTTAATCTCCGCTTTAGCTGAGATACTTTGCCGCCCGCCTCGACCCTGCGCCGGGGTACAACGGCAAGCCGCCGCGGGCCAAGCAACCTCGGCGGCAGCCTCGACATGACCTAAACCATCAGGGGTTCAGGCCTCTAGGCTTTCCATGTTTTGGGAGCGCAGCGGCTGGTGTGCGGCAGGTTTTGACAGGTTCTCATAAACAAATAAGCTTCAGCACATCAATGCCCCTTGACAATAGCCCCAGTTGGCACAGTCAGCGGATGCAGATGAGCTCAAGCATATATGTCTACGAGAGCAGGTCAAACCTTGCCATCTTCATACGAGAGCGCGGCGCGCGCGTAGGAGGCGTCTTCTCGATCGTCACACCAGCCTGGCCGCGGCTTCGGCCTAGACCTCGACTTCGAGAAGTAGACCCGAGCGCGCGAACTCGCCCGTTGGCACCTCCTACACACGGCAAAGGCGAGGGTCATGTCCCGCAAAGTCTGCCTCGTTCTCCTTAACAGGCCACCTACAGGGCATCAGCATTTTTCAAAGTGATGCGGACGGGTTCCATCAGGAACACCGACTGAAGGTAGATCTGTTAAGAAGAACAGGGCAAACCTTGCCGTCGTATGCAGAAACGCAGCACGAGGGCAGGAAGCGCCATTTTTCACCCATAACAGACGCTAACCAAGCTCCCGAGAAAAATGGACCTCCGTCTGTACATCAACATCCCTCAAGCCGCTCAGCGTCGCTAGGGAATGTTGATGCACGGAAGGGGCCCATTTTAGGGGAGCAGCTTCTATCAAAACACATGCAGGAACAACGCCGCACCAGCGCCGTATATATACCCCATCAGCAGGGAGCCAACCGACGGAAGTCCAATCGGCAGGAGTCCAACCGGCGGAAATCCAACCGCCGGAAGTCCGTCGTTATATTAATGGTCACGACGCCTCAAGGCCCGCACCGCGCCAAGCACGCTTCGCCACGTGGACGGCCAGAAGAACGAGCGTCGCAGCGCGTCCCTTATCACTTAGGGCATATGCGGCGGCTCAGGGGCCCGCTACGCCTACCTATGCCGGCGCAACACCCCCGCGCGTCTACTTCGGCTAAGGGCCAGCTCCGCGGGCACCCGTTCGAAGGGTAGGGGACGGAGCGCGCGCGTCTACTTCGGCTAAGCGCCAGCTCCGCGGCCACCCGTTCGAAGGGTAGGGGACGGAGCGCGCGCGTCTACTTCGGCTACGCGCCGGCTCCGCAGCCACCCGTTCGAAGGGTAGGGGACGGAGCGCGCACGTCTACTCCGACTAACCACCAGCTCGAGGCGGAGCGCTCGCGCGTCCACCTCAGCTGCAACCCAGGCATCGGCTTCGACTACGGCCTCAGCCCCCGCGGCATATCAAAGCTCCGTGAGTTCGGGGAAGTTCACAGGCCGCAGGAACGGAGGGGGCCAAAGGACTCGGCAACATGGCTTCGGCCCTGTGAAGCCCTTCACCATGAGAGGCTCCTGTTGTAGGGGTGGCCCCCACCTAAACCCAGCAGGCCTGGTAGAAGGTTATAAGGTCCAGAATAGGCCATGTGTAATGACATAAGTGCCCCTGGAGGGGATACTCAGATGTAAGGGCATAATTGTAAAAACACTCCCCATGTGTATATATATATATATATATATATATATATGAAATACAGGCCATGGGGAAGGGACAGGCCATTACTCATCTCTCTCACTCTCCACTACCATCTCTCTCTCTGTTTGATCTGTAACCACAACATACACCTCTTTGTTTTGAGCTTTTTGTCAACTTTGGGCTTTGTGAGTAGCTGAGGAGTGGTTGTAAATATTAATCTCCAGGTAAATATATATAAAATTTGTCTAAGTCTTTCTCCTTTTTACTCAAGTGTTAAAATCTTTATTTGGCTTGGTTTTTTGGTGTTTTCTTCCCCCTCTTAATCTTATTGTGATTCGTGGTAAGTAAGAGGCACTAGAAGACAGTTGATCAATTGTTTCTCATCTATATCACCTCCATAGCAAGATTCAAGACCAAGCCCGATTTAACTTATCTTGACTCAAATTTGGTTTTTGTGATCATGATTGTTTTATCCTGAATCTATGTGTAGATTAGCTTGCTATGACACGTAAGAGTATATTTGGATCCTCCTCTTGATTAGAATCTCCTCGAGTAAGGACTAGTTTAGATTTTAGTGTTTAGGGTGTTCTTGAGACCTATATTTGATTTGTTTCTAATTTCTGAACCTAAGCCCAAAAAACCTTATAATTCTTAATTGATTTAGGTTCCTATAACCTTGAACAAGTCTATAAAATTTGGAGTTGTTTGGATGATATTCGAGTAAATTCTTGATATTTGAATTTTTGACCTTTGTTAGTCTGAAAACATAGGATCGGTCAAACTGTCCCTATACCAAATTTCAAACCACCTAGCCCATCAAACTGGTATTAAGCTGGCAGTCAGACCGGCCCAGTAAGTTTTTGGCCCGCTCATTGTTTTCTCTGTTCTTTAGGTTTGTTGGCTTCTATTTTATCTCTGATTTCATTGTATATCTGATATTATTAGTTTTTCATAGCTAATTAAATGAAAAAGAAAATATGTTGATTTTATTAGTCGGAGAGAGAGAGAGAGAGAGAGAGAGAGATTATTCACCCCTCATGAGTACCACGGTAATGTGGCGGAAGCGTGATTAACTGGCGCGCAGGCGTTGGCGTAGGTAGGCGTGGATATGGCCGTGCGACGTGCGCACTGCAGCCGCCCATGGCAAGCGATGTCTGCCGTCTGCGGATAGGCCACTCGACAGACCGAATGAGCACTTGCCTACTCGGACTTTCAAACCGGGTATTTAACTATTTTTCATGGAAATTTTGGTGCAAGAACATGAATTCCAACCAATTTGGACCGAATTCTATATAGATAACTCATAAAACATGGATCTATTAACAAAAGTATCCCTCGATTCCACACAAGTATCACGGCAAAAAAGATACCATTTTTGCTGAAATGCTAACTACACGACGATATTCAGTGTAAAAACTGCAAGCACAAGAACGTGTCTTTGAACATCCTTTCACACCTTACATAAGAACGTGTCTTTGAACATCCTTTCACACCTTACATCCACAGAAAGTGTACGTCTTATCGAAAACAGCATAAGTTGGCTAGTCACAACTTACAAGGTTTAAGCACGGGTGCTACGGCATACAGATATCTTACCTTGACCTGAAACGAAATGCCAATGTGTTCTCTAATGCCTACTGACAAACTACAATGTACGAGGTCCAGGGCCTAATCTACGAGAAGTTAGCCTATATATGGGGTACAAACTTAAGCACACAGTGGAGTGGATATTCAGATGCCAGTGAAATTAACTTCACTCTTTAAACAAAATCTGGCACTGACCAGCTTGATCAAACCTAGCTTCCTTGTATGCCATGATCTTGCCGAACAAACTGACCCTTAACCCGCGGACGCTGCTCAGCAAGTAATTTCCTGCTCTGGTACCGCACCTGCGCAAGGATGTAAAAATGTAAAGCCCAGCTCCTAGTAGGTGATACCAAGATATGGATGGAAATGGAAAGGTAAAATTATTTGTTGTGCCTACCTTCTTCTCAAAGCACCTCTCTTTCCTCTTAAGCCGAAACTTGTTCAGTGCAGCCTCTCGTTGGCTCAGGTGACGTAAGCCCTCGGTGCTTGTATTTTCAGGAACACCCCTGAATATATTGGATGATTCAGTAGGGGCGGTGATCTGATCGGAAGAGCTGTCACAGCCACTGCCGCTGAGAATATTTCTGGCGCTGTCCAGCACAGTACTGCTTGCGCTTTCACCGGTCATAGGAGAAACATGCCGCGGCTCATCTGTAGGACTTTCAAAACGCAGATGTTCTCCATTTGCATTAGGACTTAGAACCGTTTGCTCCTCTGTGTTTTCAATCTGCTTAGAATCCTTATCTTTTGGATCATTCTGTTGCGACTTCTGTTGCGATGAAGTTGCTTCTTGCCACATGGATGTTTTGCTATTCCAAATGGGAGGAGCTGAATGTGGATAGAGAAGTGATGCCACATGCGCACCATTCCACAATGGCTGCCCATCAAATGTGAGGCCTCCAACAGGAACGGAAAATGGTACAACTCTAATAGGCGGGTGATTTTTTTCTATTTTGTCTTGAGAGGGAGCTGCCGAATCTCCATTTTTGTTTTCCAGATCCGCATGTGTTGCTGAGGTGCTGCCTGTCTGACCATCACCAGCGTTACCAAAAGAGGATGCAGTCCTGCAGTTGTACCTGTAAATGAGAAATAATTCCAACTGTCAGATTTTTTAGGTCAACAGCTATAAGATCTCATATGTTGATTCTTGTGAAACTGTGAAAAGAAGCAAATTGTGCAGGAAATTACAGTAATAAAGGCATGACAAGAAATTCCATGCCAAAGTTTGTGGTATGACCTTTATGATTGCAAGGCCATATCATGGCAAACAAGAAATACTAAGGAACCAGAAAATATTTGGATATACTTCAATAGAACAAAAAAAATCAACATGAACATAGCAACTAAACTTGAGCTAGTTTACAGCTGTTACGAATGGAAAAAGTACCGTTACTATAACAAGTGAAAAGAAAGGTACACTTACAAGGAAAATGCGGATGAAGTTGAGTGGTTCAGTGTTTTTCTTTCATTGTTCTCCTGGTTCTCTATTCTGCTATAGTCAGATCTTCTGAGAGACAGCTCCAAGTGGTGTGCTGGGATGGAGAAGCACTTGTCATCATTTCCTTGTGAAGCTGTTCTCATAATATCCACCTCCCTTTGTGTGTTATGCCTCTGCTGATTATCAGTAATATGAACTAGCTCGATATCCCTGGAAGCTTTCTCACAGTTATTATCATTCGAGTGTGTCCTCCTTGGTGATAAATCCCCTTCCCTCCTTGGAATTAAGTTATTATCTTTAGTTGCTGCCACATCACAAGCAGGTAAAATTAATGAAATGCCTGCAAACAAACGATGTGTAAAACTAAAAATATTTGAAAATATTATTACTTTGAATTTTAGCCTGTCCATTTTTCTCAGCACTCTTGTGGTCAGGAGTAGAGAAATGCCTTTCTGTTGTCTGGTTATACTCCAGGAAGTTGTTGGTGTGTTTACTCTCTGCCTCCAGCTCCGACCTTGTGCAAGAACTCTGCACGAGGGGATCTCAAATTCAATCCATGCAGAACAGCAGCGAAGATATCTGAATTCAGCATAGAAAACCATAGTTCCTACGACCAACTACCAGGTATTTCAAGACCATGCGGAACAATGTCTCAAAAGACAAGTGCACATTACTGATGCAGTGTTACATCGAATATTCAGTACTTAAAAACAAAGTCGTATGCTTTATCAAACTGTTCATATGTAGCACATTCTGATCCTGCAAGCAGCCAAAAATTACTTACCGCTTGACAGATGTACTTCATTTTACCATGCCCAACAGGACCGAACTGTGATACTTCGCCAACAAGAAACACTACTCTCATTCAACAAACAGTTCCATTACCCACCTGACTTAAAAAATTGATAAATTAGTTCCCTAAAATTAATACAGATCCAAATGGTTAAATAACTTCTCTGGCATGACTTTGTATCAGCTTTGTTGTGTGGGTAATGAAACTGCCTTTGGACCAAACATCGGGATATGGAAGTGTTACTGTTCGATCCTGATTGGGCAAAGTAAAAAGGCCAAGTGCACATGCCACATGTAGCACACAATAGCATTTGACATGTCAAGACTCTAAATATGGGCAACCATATGTAGGAATAAGGAAGCGCAGCTAGAAATGTTATGTTCAATTATTCTGAAACTTACTTGAGCATCACTTTCTTGTTCACTGCATTCCCTACTTTTGTGGGCCACATGTTCAGCTTTTGTCACTCCAGTCTTCTGCTCTTGTCTTTCTGTAAGATTCTCTTCTTGTTGAGTATGCTGCACAGGGCCACCGTTTGCCTGTAAAACAGGATAAAAGTAGTTTTTATAACACTTAAGTCCTGTGAATAATGCATAATCTAAGTTATGATTGATAGAAGTAAAAGAACACAGTCATGCTAAAATGACGCAAGAGTGTGGTCTTACCAATTGTTTTCTCCAAACATGCTGCCACAAGTTCCTTAACTCATTCTTTCGTATCGGCTTAACAAGGAAATCTGCAGCGCCCTTCAGCATGCATTTGAAAACCGTGCTAACTGAATCATGTGAAGACATCACTGCATGCCCCCAAAAAGCATTAGACTAAGTAGCCGCATTAGAAACTTAAAACATGAGAAAGACTGGTAAGACTGGCATGACTCAATTTAAAACATACTTATGACAGGGATATTCTTGCATGCGTCATGTTCCATGATCGTGGAGAGCAGCAGGAACCCAGACATCAAAGGAAGTTCAACTTCAGTTAAAACAAGGTCTATATTGAAAGATTTTTCCTTTAGTATGTCCCATGCCTTCACGCCATCAGAGGCTGCAGCAACTGCAAGAACAAACATGGTGCGTAAGGCTGCTAAAAATGCTATTTCCTCAAGTTAAAGAAAACTAGGAGGTTCTTCAAGAAAGAAAAAGAAAACTAGGAGAACAAACTCAAGAGGCCAAACATAAAGGAAAATTTTGCATTTTTTCAGCATATTTCTAGCTATGCTCAAAACATACTACTAGCGTATAATTTTGACATATGCACTTCCAATTACTCACGAGTGTAATTTAACACCAGATACTCCCAAATACCAATGAGTATAGTTTTAAACTCTAGTTCTAGTTGATATTTGGCACGTGCGAGCGTTAAATTGCAGGGCAATGTCCCCCATACACTAGTTGAAAAAAAACAAAGGAAGAGAACTAGGTAACTATTAGGGAAAATTGCTCTAATACCACAAAGTTATATACCATCCTCCCTTTTGCCACATACTTTAGTGGGTTTGTTATAATGCCACAAAATTTGTGTTTATGGCTCTCTTTTGCCACTTCCTCCACTAAAATGACTGTTTTGCCCATCTTCTTCTCCTCCCTCCCTCTTCCTTCTCAAGTCCGGCGCGCCGCCGCCGTGCGGGAGCTCCGCCGTTCCGCGCGTCGACCCCGCTCGCCTTCCTCCGCCGCCGCCACCCGCCCGCTCATCGTCTCCGCCGCCGCCACCCGCCACTGGCCTGCCGCCTCCCCGACGCGCTCCGCTCCACCTCCGTCTCGCTCCACCTCACCCCCGACGGAGAGAAGCTCCCGGGGAGAGGGCGTCGGCGCGGCCGTCGGGGGTGAGGTGGAGCGAGACGGAGGTGTAGCGGAGCGCGTCGAGGAGGTGGTGGGCCAGAGGGAGGCGGCGGGCCAGTGGCGGGTGGCGGCGGCGGAGACGATGAGCGGGCGGGTGGCGGCGGAGGAAGGCGAGCGGGGTCGGCGCGCGGAACGGCGGAGCTCCCGCACGGCGGCGGCGCGCCGGACTTGAGAAGGAAGAGGGAGGGAGGAGAAGAAGATGGGCAAAACGGTCATTTTAGTGGAGGAAGTGGCAAAAGAGAGCCATAAACACAAATTTTGTGGCATTATAACAAACCCACTGAAGTATGTGGCAAAAGGGAGGATGGCATATAACTTTGTGGCATTAGAGCAATTTTCCCTAACTATTACCACCACTGCCACAGAGCACTAGAAATTAAAACTAGCATATCTGACACACGTACGTGTGGAAGGTAGAACACGAATCATCACGACACAGTAAGTATTCTATCGCGCCATACTCCACAGACCAGCTTGAGATCAGTAAAATCTGCAGCTATACCCCAATTTTACCGGCCAGAAACATCGGCGCCTCCCAAAGCTGGCAACTTTTTTCACCGCACAACAAACAGGACGACAAAATTCCATCTCTATAAAGTACAAATCAACAACACCACTCCATTCCGCATACGATTCACCCCATGCTCTTGTAATTAGCCGCTCTTAACCCCTAATTAGCCTAATTAAATCACCGACCGAATTCGAACAAGCAAATTGACAGGATCAAACAAATAGCTGTTGCGCGGGGGCGGTGGTGCGCACCTCGGTAGCCACAATTGCGAAGCAGCGCGGAGATGATGTGGCGCGTGGAGTCGTCGCCCTCGGCGAGCAGCACCCGCACCGGCATCCTCGGCAGCATCCGGGTCTCCCTGCTCGACCCCGCCGCCTCCTCCCCCTCCCAGTCCTCCAAATCCACCACCTTCCTCTCCTCCACCACTCCTCCTCCCCCCATTCCACCCGCCTCTCCTCCTCGCCGGAGTTACTAACCACTGCTGCCCAACCACCCCTCTCTCTCTCTCTCCTCTTCTTCTCGCGCTCGCCACTTGGAAATCAGGATTGGTGGGTCGCGAAACCAAAAACGCCAGTGTGAGGGGACACGACGAAGCCGAAGCGTCGCGGGGTACTATATAGCCGATCCGTGCGACAGACACGTGGACCACATCTCGTGGGCCCGCGAGGTCAGTGGGCGACGGAGGAGGGGCCAGGTGGGCACGTGAGAACGCACGGGGGTGGTGGTCTCACCTGGGGGCAAGGAAATATCTACGGCCACTCAACCGGTGGGCGCGGCCGCCACGTCACGCGGTACGTAGCCCGCGCGGGGATTGGCCCGGTGGACCCATGGGCCCCAGGTGACGTGGCGGTCGCTTGGCCAGTGGTTGGGATATTTCGTTTCCCCGCGAAGGTGGGTCAGCCTGCCGGGCCGATATTTTCTAGCGCGGGAGGGACACGTGGTGGGCCCGGAGCTAAAGCAGCCCATGTACGGCTAAGGAGAGCGACACGTGGTGGATCGGGAGGCGCGGGGGGATCGTGCGGCCGTGGATGGGCGTGCCAACTTTTGCTTTGTCAAATCGTGCGGCTGTGGTACACTGGTAGTTGGATCGGTGCCGATTTCTTCTTCTTTTTTTTCCCTCGGGTGTCGGGTACACCAGTGCTTGGCGTTTCGTTTCGGCCACGATAAGTATGGGTTTGGACTCCTGGTGGGTGTTAATTTACCCGGATTAATTATGGTTTGGTCGGTAATTTGATTTTGGTGGATTGGAAATATCTGCTTGGCCCGTTTGGTGGAGAGCCTTGCTCGGGAAGGACGTGGCAACGGGATATTTACCCCGTGTCGCTCTGCGTCTGGTGTCCATTCCAAACTTGGATATTGCAGAGCCATCCCTAAAAATTGTGATCTTTTTTGTGGTGACAATTAAGGTGAGTTCTTTTTGGTTTATAATGGCTTGTTCTGAATAAATAAGATGGAATAATTTTTTGCAGTCTTTTTTAAGCGGCTTATTGGCACATCGTGTAGCTGAATTAATACGAACCAGCAATCATGTCGGAATAATGTACCAGTGTGGTACAAAGATTATAGATAGCTCCCTCTAATGTGAGGTGGCACAAGCTTCTCCATATGCACGGTGTTGAAGTTAATTATATATTGTAGACAGTGGTGGATCTACCTGTTGTAATAGTTTGAGACAAGAGGAAGAAGTGATTGTAAATGAAGTGTTGATTTCATTCCTTAAACTCTGAATCAGTACATGGTACATATTTATAGATGAAGAGGGGGTGGTATGAATAGATGTCTGTTCATGGAGAAGAGTCTGTTTAGAGAAGGCATCTGCACATTGGGCACCCTTTACTTTTAGTTTGTAACACTACCAACGGGTAAAGAGGGGTTGGCGTCCACCTTACTTTCGGCCGAAGAGTAGATACTCTCTAGCCCCCTAACTCCAACGGGGGTGCCACCGCACCATGCTCGACCGCCGTCGAACATTGTTGTCACTCACATTGGGAGACTTAGAGAGAGCAAGACACACACACATAAACTGGTGATTAATAAGCAATGCCCATGCACCAGGGTGCCTGGGCCAACCAGCCAACCATGGCACTCACCAGCAACAAATAAGCAAAGTGCCAAAGGCCAAAGCCTACCAAAAGCAAATACCAAAGCAGAAGCCCACACGTGGCCAGGCCAACCAAACCATGGTTAGATTACCATGATCGAAGTTGGACGTGATCAAAGTTGGACATGATCGAAGCTGGACGTGGTCGAAATCTGTAGTGCTCGACTTGCTGTGACCGAAGCCTGCTGATCGGACAAAGCCGTTTAAACCACCCAGCACAGAGCTGTTCGAACCAATAATACAAGACCGTTCGGATCACCGACCACCAAACGTGATTGAAAAGTCATCCTAAAAACTCAGCATAAAAGCGCATTGACCAAAACTTACTTACACAAATGTAAATTGTAAAAACCAAAATCAATTATTTATCATTAATAACATACACGTTCATTATATGGTCTCAAAAAAAGAATGGACGAGATCCATCCATTCCTGCCCTACATCTACAATGCATCTACTTTCTGTGTTCTCCATGCATCGACGCAAGAAGACGAAAAGAAACGGCGATACTTTTCGGACAAGCCGAACAATACTTCTAGAATATCCGTAAAAAGGAATTCCACCTCAGGCAGTCACCCTGCACCACGAGCTCCATGCAGAATCATGCACCAGCTGTAGCCCACTCGTAGTTGCTACACTAATCACTTGATCAGGTAGCTAGATATTTTTGCTCCGGCACGTACGGCTCTCTTTGGAACACGAAAAGTTTTTCTTATCCTAAAAAAATAAACTGATTCTTATAAAATTTGTTTGTTCCGAACAGCCCCTACCCTTACGATGCGATGGACCGAGACAAATGGCAGGAGGCGGTGTATAAATCCTGTGGCCACTAGGAGCTTCGTGGCCTTGTGGGCGTGGCGTGAGACAAAAAGGTCTAGCTTTTTTTTGTTACGATTTATGTCTTATAATTTTTTAATAAATAAAGAAAATAGTTTTTTTATCACTGTTACAAAATAGCTTATCAAAATAATATTTTCGAAGTGGTTTATCGGTTTATTGGTATTTAGTTCATTTATACAGACGCTCATACTAAGACTAAAATTTATAAATTATAGCTATAAACCATAAGCATGTTCTTTTTGATTAATGTTTATGGCTTTTGACTACGGTTTGTGGCTTTTGGGCTGTTCATACGAGAGATTACAGAGTAACAGAAACTCAAATGCGGTTTTTGACAATATAAATAAAAGTTAGTTACTATAAAAATCAAAAACTGAAAAAAAAACAGAATCATAAGTGACGCCAAAAAAAAATCAACCCAACAATTCATACACCCTAGAGAAGCCATGCCGTGGGTGGGCCCGTGGGGTCTCGATCCGAAAGAGCCCCCGGGCTTGGTTTGGTTGCTGTCCTCTCTCCTCCTCGCTGCTGTTTCTGAGTCTCCAAGGTATCATGGGGCCTTACGTGGCACACTAATATCTTCCTGCAGAGCTGTAACGGGAGCTGTGCAAGCGTTGCAACTTGCAGCGAGTTGGGAATCTCAATCTTGTTTTGGTGAATTTTGCAGGTGCCTATTGGCCGGATTGGGATTGAGATGCCGTCGTATGATTAATGGACAGATGAGGGGTGCCTTCACGTGGCTCGGCATAAACCTGTCGGTCTAATTGCAGATGGCTTAGCTTGGGGCCGGCCCTTGACCTGTTCTGTGCAGCAATGTTTTCCTTCTTCTCAACGAACAGTCACTACACCCGCTAGCTTGTGCTTGCTTATGGTCAGGATCTGTAACTGGACCAACCTGTGCGAGTTTACTTACGGCCGGTGCAGATCGACGAAAATTACGCGTTTCTACCGTGTCGTCGTGTGCCGAATCCCACACGTTCTCTGTGGGTCGGTCAGACTCGTAAGTTCCAGCTTCCAATCGATCCTGGGACGCCAATCGTTTGTGTTCAAACCCTTTCGATCGCGTACCAAACGGCCTCCAAACCACGTCTTCTTCTTAATTTTATTTATTTTTTTATTTTTACATCTTCGTTTGCTTTTTTTGCTTTTAGTTTTTTATTGTTCGTGATGATGTATTTTTTTATTTTATAAATTTAATTTTTTTAAAAAAAATTAATAGTTGTTACAATGCATTTTCAATCACGTCATTTTCAGTCAGAAGTTATTAAGCAGTACCTATTTTTTCTCCCTCGGCGCTGCGTGGAATACTGTGGCTGAGGCTGGCTGGAAGCTGGACCAGTGTCCAGGCATGTGCGGCGGCCGTGCGAATTTGCCGCGCGACGGCGTCCACACGATCGATCGGTAGCCGATAGGGGTGGACCGCGGGCGGACGCCATTGCCGTTCGCCAGCCGCCGATGCAATATCTTGCGGCAAGTGCACCCACCGGCAGCGCATGGGCGCCGCTGCTTTCGTTCCCGTTGGTCACTAGGCTGCGCCCATGCCTGCGTACGTGGCCGCAGATATTTTTGCCCGATGCACAAGATCTTTTTTCTGACCTGTAGCAGCGATTTCGGTGCTGCAGTTCTTTTCTTTTCCCCGGCACAGGGCGAGTGCGTCGACAGCTCGCCGGTCGGCCGCCACGCACAAGTGCTCGTCCGTCAGCGCGCGCGCGGCGCTGGCGAGTGGCGAGGCGTTTCTGGATCGAGGAGCAGCTTTCCATCCAGTGGCCAGGTTCGTACGGGACGTCGCCGTCTTGCTTTGATCGATCCGCAGGAAGAGCGTGGTTGGTTGCCAACGCCTTTGGCCCTCCCCGCGCCGCGTTCCGTGCGAATATCGAACATTCTCAAGTGAGCCTAACGGAAAACGGAATGATCCAAGTGCAGATCAGCGAGAGGGGCTAGCCGATCGATCGATCAAGGCAATTATTTCCAACTTATTTGTTAATCTAAATAAATAAATGGAACCATTTTTTAAACGTTTATTAAAACCTTTTTCAAATTAATTTATGGACATTCAATTTATTTATATAAATATTTATTCTAGAAGAAAAAAATATCCATCATAATTGTAAACTATCAACCTAAGTTTTTAAAAATAGACCCTAAACCAGATGGGGAAAAAAACAAGTCGAATGAGAGGTGGAGCTGAGTCGGCCACTAGCTCGCGATCCATTGCATCCAGCCCCATGGGTGGAAACGTGGACAGAAATATTTGATTATTCAGAATCGAATGTGTTTACAAGCTGGGCGAGCTAGTGCAGATATGTAGTGAGCTCGCGCGGAAATATCTTTCCCGGGTGGACAGTTCGCTAGATATCCGGCATAGGGCTGGCCTACGGCATGCTGGCCTCTGGTTACTTGGCTGAGCTAGCAAAATGATTTCAGGATCAGTGGCCTTGGTTTCTTACAGTGTCGCTCTTGCGTATGGTTCTAGCACGTAAAGGAGTTGTTTGGTTGGGACTGATGGGTTTACGTAATATTTTTTAAGATGATGATGAACTACGGAAATATTGATGTAGTCGGTGTACGCTCCAATAGGCTGAAGAAGCCGTTTGTAAAAGCCACCCCGTTTGTTTAACCACTCTAAAAACCCAAAAGAACAGTGCCATATTCTCGTGGGATGCCAACTTCTTGAAATTCTAATGTAGAGCAAGAACGTTTATTTTGAATGCAGGGTATAACTGCCCCTGTGCCGGAGAAAGGCCCGAATTGGCCCCTTCCGCGCGAAATGGCAAGATTGGCCCCCTGGCGGGGCATCGTAGTGTGTGAGCGAGATGGCGCGCCCGTCCACCGCGCCAGGCCACCTGGCACATCCACCCACTGCACGAGGCCACCTGGCGTGCCCCCCACCCCCGCGCCGCGTGTGGCACCTCGCGCACCTACCCACCGCGTGAGCCCACAATAATTCCAGAGGAAAGAAGAAAGTTAATAGGTTGAGAGAGGCATTTACTATTTTCCTTCTATCTATGGGTATTTCCGGTTAGCCTATCTATAGGTATAGTTAGCCTAATTAGCCAAGCATTGGTAAATTCTCTGTTGTTCATGAACTTTTCTTTGGTCAATGCCTTGAAAGTCCATTGGATTGGGGCAATGGTACACATCTATTAGTCATGCTAATTATATGATTGTCGTAGTTTATATGTAAGTTATTTTGTTTGCATGGAAACAACACTGTATTTTTTCTGCATTTGGAAAAACCACGCCACGCGCATGAAATGACGACCACACGCATGAAATAACATGACGATACCTCCTTGGGCCCGCTGCCTAACGTACGCGAAAATGCATCAACCAAATTGCACTTCATCCTTGCACGATACAGTCATCTATTCACGAAGAAAAAATGAGTTATTACAATGCGAATACATTGAAGCGGTAACAACATGCAACTGTCTACTACGGTATAAGCATATATATGCATTACACATACATATATCATACAAAGCATTGCAGTCATCAATACGAATGAAAACAACACTCTGAGCACTACACCTTAAAAAATAACAATGAAAAGTTAATCATCAACTCCAGTCTATCAATATGATGTTGTATCTCCACCATTTTGCTACCCCCATCACAACTCTCTCCTGTGGAACAATGCTGGGCCTAGTACCCATTTCATCCTTCCATACCCAAAATCGACAACCGCTTGGGCCATACTGCAATTCTATTAAAAGAAGGTTTTGTAACATCTGTTGAACGATTAAACCAACCCGAAACAAACAGACTCACCGAGTGAAAGGGACACTTGTAGTTGTATTGTCCAGGATTCACGGCCGTCTATGAGGTCTTATGTCTGACAAGCTTATTGTATTTCGGGCAAATCATTGCGGGTGCCGACAAAGAGTCACTGACTTGATTAGATAGGGTCTTGTAGAAGTGCATATTTATGTTTGTGAAATTTCTAGTCAACATTGTACCGAACCAAAGCTAGAAAGTAGACAGTTACCCAAATGTGACCCCATTACCCATATGGAACGAGGAAGATAGCATCCGATCTGTATTGGCTTCATTGGGGAATGGGGAAGCACAATTGTCCAGATATATGATACAACTAATAAAATGGAATATTATTAAGTCCACCTAACTTATCAGATTTTGGGAAAGTCATAAAAGATTCAAGCCCACCATAATTCATCACTTTCTTGGACCAGTAGTCCACTGTGAAGAAAAAACAACAGTATGCTAGGATTAGGCTTTTTATCCTTAGTTCAATGATTGCTTGAAACTTGGTTCTTGGTTCTGCATTCAAGGATTTCTTTTTGCGCAATACTTATTTGTAAGCCTGTAGTTCAAATTGTATTACTTCCTTAGGGGTTCTTTTTTGATAAACTTTAGCCATACTAGAAGCCATTAAAAAGTGGAAGATTTAGCCATACTAGAAGCCATTAAAAAGTGGAAGCATTATTTTGTTGGATCGACTCTGATCATTAGGACCGATCAGCAGAACCTAAGATACATCCAGGATCAAAAGCTAACTAAGGGAATTCAGCACAAGTTATTAGTGAAGTTATTGGGGTACAATTATAGAGTGGAGTATAAAAGAAGAAGGGAGAACAGAGCGGTAGATGACTTATCTAGAGCACCCCACTTGAATCAAATTATGGTTGTTTCTGCAGTAGTTCCAGTATGGACAACTGAAGTTCAAAATAGTTATGAGTAGAATGATTAGATGTAAGGAGTTGATCGAACAGCTAACTAATGACCCTAATGCCAAGGAGAACTACACCTTGAAGAATGGTATATTGAGGTATAAAAACAGACTGTATGTGGGAAATAGCAATGTATTGAAATAGCAAATTTTAGCTTCAATGCACAACTCAACTTTAGGGGGACATTTTGGAGAAAGAGCCACTTATCAACTAATCAAAGAGTTAAGTTATTATTCTATTGGCCTAGATTGAAGCAAGAGATTGTAGCATATGTGAAACAATGTGCAGTATGCCAAATCAACAAATCTAAACACATTCCATATCCCGGACTATTATAACCCATACCCATTCCTGACATGGCCTAGGTTCATATCTCGATGGATTTCATTGAGGGGCTTACAAAATCCGGAGGTAAAGATGTAATTCTAGTAGTGGTGGATAGATTTACAAAGTACTCACATTTTACCCCAATGAGTCACCCTTATACTGTACAAGATGTCATTAAAGAGTTTGTGGATCACATGTTTAAACTACATGGCATGCCGGCTGTGATTATATCTGATAGGAATAGAGTTTTCATCAGCCATTTGTGGCAAGAACTATTCAAAACAATGGGACTAAGACTGAAGTTGAGCACTGCTTATCACCCAAAGACTGACAGGCAGACTGAAAGGGTAAATCAATGTGTTGAGTGCTATTTGAGGTGCATGGTGTTTGCTTGCCCTAGAAAATGGTTGAGTTGGTTGTCCACTGCCGAATGGTGGTATAACACAAGTTTTCATACTGCTTTAAAGATGACACCCTTTTAGGCTCTATATGGATTCCCTCCTCCCCAAGTGGCTGAAGTAGTACTTCCTGAATCCACCAATGAAGAAGTGCAGGGGATCCTACAAAGAAGACAGTTTGCATATGAGGTTATCAAAGATAATCTGCAGAAAGCCCAAGAGGAGATGAAACATTATGCAAACAAAAATAGAAAGGAGAGCGCATTCAAGGTAGGAGAAATGGTATACCTCAAGATACAGCCATACATGCACACTTCACTAAGTCTACACATGTCTCTGAAACTGCACTCAAGATTTTATTAACCTTTTCGAATACCAGAGGATTGGCAAGGTGGCACACAAGTTACTCCTGCCAGACAACTGTCAACTTCATCCTGTGTTCCATGTTAGCTAGTTAAAGAAACATGTAGGAAGTCAGGTAGTCCCAAATTTTGAGCTTCCTCTAATTGATGCAACTGGAAATATAAAAGTGGCACCAGTAGCAGTACTTGAAAAACGCATAATTCCTCATAACAACGAGCCGGTGGTGCAGTGTTTGATACAATGGCTTAATCTACTGGTCAGTGCAGCCAGTTGGGAAGATGCTGATTTCATATAAATTTTTTTCCAAGTTTTGCTCCTTGAGGACAAGGAACTAAGGGGGAGGGAATTGTTAGGAAGTGACTTCATTCAGGTCTTATGAAGGTGAAACCGAGAGAAAACATGGACGGTCAGGATGAGAAGCTAAGGTGACAGGTGGATCGGATGGAGTCTAGAGTAAAGGGAGTCGCCACTGACTTCACTTTAAGCAGTCAAGGGGTATGTGGAGCGGCCGTCAGATCTCCATCCGACGACGACTGTGCAATTGAGTAGCATTAGGCTGGTTAAATTGTGCGTTTTATCAACTATTTACCGTCATTTGTCTTAATCGTAGCTTATGTTTGGGTAGCCATATAAAAGGCTTGTGACTCTCCTGTTGAGACCAATCGAATGAAATGTTAAAAACCCTAGCTGCAATATCTTAGTATAGTTTTTACTGTTCTTTTCTTCTTATCCATCCATTTCATCGAGCGTGGGTGTTCAGTCTACCGCTTATGTTCACGTTCTCAAAATCCAGCTTTTGTTGGTGGATCCTTGCATGCTGGCTCTGACAAGCATCACCTTCTCCTGCTCCCGCGCATGGACCGAGGATTAGAATAGCGGTGAGGAAGCTGCTTCCCCCGACGGCGCCCGGGAAGAATTCGGCTGCGGTGGATTTGTTTAGCAGATAAACCATTCGCGGCATGGTGTGGATAGTGATAAATGGGCCCAATGAGGCGGCCCGGCCAATTAGGACGTGAGGGCCCATGGGACGAGATCACCACCCCACTAGATTCGCGTCCTGAGCGAACACCCGACGGAATCCGGAAGCGAGCGAGGCGAACGGCAAACGCCAGCATGCCACCACCGATATCCACCCACTCCGCTGCGGAAGCTTGCGATGGCGCCGTCGGGATCGGGAGGCGAGAGCGGGCGGCCCTGGACGGCGGCCAGCACTTGGGCGGCCAGGTGCTTCAGGGAGATGAACGCTACTGCAAACCTTTCATCTCCCACACGTAGCCCATTCCAGTCCACCATACCGATGCCCCACCGCCTCATACTTCCCGTCCGCACTCCACCTTCTCCGCCTTGTCTCGTCCCACCTCCCCCTCCCCGCCCCGCTCGTCCTCGCCTCCCACAACCTCCTCATCGACGCCGCCGCCCGCTCCGGCCACCTAGCCATGTCGCTTTCCATCTTCCATCGCCTCCGCGCCCTGCACGTATCCCCGACGCTGACACCTACCGCACCCTGACCCAGTCACTCTGCCGCCGTGGCTAGGTCCGTACTGCCGCTACCCTGCTCGACGAAATGCTGCACAGAGGGATCCCCACCGACCCGCTGGCATACACCACTGTGCTGAATGCCCTCTGCCGCAAGAAGCAGCTCCGAGAGGCCTACCGCCTGCTCTGCCTCATGCGAGGCCGTGGGGTCCCACCTGACATTGTGCATTACAACACGGTCATTGTCGGAATGTGCCGTGAGGGGCGGCCACTGGATGCCTGCAAGGTGTGGTTGGGGATATGGCGGAGAGCGGGTGCACCCCAAATGTGGTGACGTATTCAACGGTGGTGAATGGGCTGTGTGTGAGTGGGTTATATGATAAGGCGGAGGCATACCTTGAAGATATGGTGGGGAAAGGGCTTGTACCGCATTTCTCAGTGTTCCATTCAGTGATTAAGGGGTGTTGTGTAGTTGGGAAGGTCGAGGAGGCTGCACGAATCGTGCATCGGATGCTTGATCTCGGGATGGCTCCACATGTCAAGACATGGAGTTCAGTTATCAGGGGTCTTTGCAATGAAGAGGACAATGTAGATGCTGTTTTGTTGCAAATGATGACAGTAAGGCCACATGGCTCAAACATGGTCTCAAGGAATACCTGGTGATGATGCCATAGGTCTGAGATGCAAGAAGCAATCAATTGGAGTGCTTTACTTCTGAGATGCAAGAGGTAATCAATTGGAGTGCTTTGATATAAACTATCAGTTTTGAGATATGGAGTGCACTGTCAGTTTCCTGCTAAATTGCAGCTATTGGAGGAGTGAGAGCATTGTCTGGTTAACTGGTTTATCTTGCTGGTCTGGGAATATTTGTTTAACTTCAATTACGGTGTGTCATCTCCCGTTAAACCACAATATGAATCATAGGACAGACAAAACCGACTCACTATGTAGTGCACTTGAGTTCTAGCACGATCTGATACTCCGAAAATGTTTTCAATCTTGGTTTGCTAGGTACTGTCATCAGGTCAGTAGTTGAAACTTTTGTTTGGATCAGTTCAAACAGTAATTTGCAAAGATAAGTATTTCGAATCCAATTGCAATATAAAGCAGGGTCTGGTCACCTTTTCTCCAAAAAAAAAATCCAATCTACCATTTACTTTCTTCCTGTACCACAGTATTTATGTTTTTCGGTGTCCAATCTTCTTATGCTTGGATAAAGCTTTTGGTGCATCTGGGTTTTTTCAGATATCAATTCTCAATGACTTTATAGCAACTAGACAGTTTTGGCAATAGGAAGCCCAACTGCCCAAGCATATACATATCCCATAGATGCAGTAAGATGCCTTATGGGTGAAATTCCAACTGCTGATAAAGTAAAGGCTCATCTTATTATCAGAAAGAAACAGTACATGTTTCCTGTGAAAAATAAAACCCACATTTATCACCACGAAATATATTCATCAATAAACTTTTTTCCTATAAACTGTCATGATTACACTTGTTAGGCCACATCACTGATATTTTATGAGCCACTCGATTAATACAAAGATAGATCATAAATGTGTATTAATTAGCCTCAATTTCAATGCAGACTTTTATATGAAACAAACTTGTTCTATTGATTGGGAGGTGTCTGGACTGGAGGTGTAATGGAACTATTACACAAGGACAGCTAATTTGTAGCACCTGCAGCTGCTTATGGTAAAGGATTGTTGGTTTATGGCAAGTTTGATCTGTGAGTAGAGCTGGCACCTGCAGCTGCTTATGGTAAAGGATTGTTGGTTTTGTGGCAAGTTTGATCTGTGAGTAGAGCTCTGGTTTCGATGACCTTGGTCTCAACCATGGCCCATTCTGCGGTGTTCGATGTGGGTCCCTGTCCCTCCGATCACTATATCCTATTACACTGGAAGCTTGTAAGTTCTATATAATTTTATGTTTTCTTCTTGTTAGTGTAGTTTATGTTTATGACACTTTTATCTTGATTAGATGAAGACTTGTTCAATCGTGAAAATTCGAAACAACATTGAACTTTCACCGAAGGTAGAAACCAGAAGTTGCTCAATTTTGACAGCAAATTACCCGTATGGCCATATGGAATGAGGCAGACAGCGATACAATGATGCAATATTGACGTAATCAGGGTAGCACAATAATCAGGGCCATCATTATATGATAACTGCCGAATGGTAATATAGTGGGATACTAATTATCAAGTCTACTATAACCTATCACCGGTGGAAAAATCATAGAAGATTCAAGAGCACCAGTGCACCACAATTCATCATTTTCTTGGCCTAATAATTCCTTGAATCAAAAGTGTGCCAGGATTGAGCTCTTGGTTTAATTATTGCTTGACACCTGATTCTTTTTTCCACCTGGGCAATTTTATTGGGCTGGAGGTCCCTCCTTCAAACACTAGCAACATTAGATGTAGACATGAATGTATTTACAGTTTAGGCCCTGTTTGGTACGGCTCCTCCTCCTAGCTTCTTCTTAGAATCTTGTGCAGCCATACCAAATAGCCAGCTTCTCAAAAGGATCGGATTCAGCTTCTCGCGTGGAGCAGAGTTGAAAATGAACGAGTGGAGAGAAGTAGGTTGTGGTGGATTCTAGTGGGAAGCTAGGACTATAAAAATGTAAGTACCCTTTGAAGTTCTGGGTATTTACCCGCAAATTGCCATCGAATTACACCCATTTCGCCATTGCTATCGCCCGACGCGGACTCTCTCGTGCACACTCGAACTGGCGCTTCTCTCGTGAATGCCCTGTCACCGTTGCCCTCCTCTCGGCTCCCCTCTGGATCCTCGCATTGCCTCCATCCCGTAGCCCAAGCTCGCGGTACTCTCGGTGCCTCGTCCACCTCCACCTCTTCTTCTCTATCTCGAGCCAAGACCCAACGAATCAACGATCCAGGGAGGGAAGTGGCCGAGAGAGCGAGGGGAAGCAAAGCTCTGAGAACCTTCGAATGATGGCCATGGGCTTCTTTGTGACCATGCTCATCATCCTCCTTGCCGGCGTCGCCGCCTCCCTCTGCTCGCTCCTCTGCTACAACCGCAGGCCGCCCACCAACCTGTCTGTGCGGTCGCCTCTCCCCTTGATTCGCTTCTGCTAGTTCTTGATCCAGTTTGATGCTTGCAAAGTTGTGCACATTCATGTTGTTGCTTGTGGATGATGGCTTCATTCGTGGTGCCTCTATGTACTACGGTCGGACCCAGTGTGTCAGCGTGCACATCTCGCGCTATTGTCGAAGCCATTCTGCCTTCTATGTTGGCATCCCCGATATGGTCAGCTCGAGCGGGCCTGTCAACGAGGACGGCTTCGGTTCTTGCCTCATGCTTTAGCTTCATGCGCTCCACTCGCGACCTTCATTTCCTTCTATGTGTCGTGCCTCCTTGGCTCTTGTGCTCGCCTCGCACACGGCGCTGGGCATGTGCGGCTCACGTCGTACACGTGGCATCAATCCAACCATGGGATGTGAGCGGTCGTGCCGTTTATAGGGGGCGTGCTTCCTAAAATGGCATGCTTGTCCTATCGATATTAAGGCCCTTGTCTTGTCGATATTAAGTCTTGCAGTGTTTCACTTTGTTGTATTTCTTCCTTGCATTCCCTTTTGGCTCTCTCTAGTTCCGTTCTTCTTGCTCGTCGTCGAGCCTTAGGCTTTGCTCGTGGTTGTCACCCGTGCCTGGTCACTCTGACAACCCTGGCCGTGTTGGGCCACCGCGACATTGGACAACCCCCGCATCAACCACGCATGTGAGGCTCTCGGCCTTCTGGTGCCCGAGCATCCTATTCCCTCCACTGGTGGCGGTCAAATGCACGGATCATGGGGAAGCGACGACGAGGATGGTGGTAATCACGAGGACCCTGATGGACACGAAGACTCACCTCCCCCATCACCGTGATTCCTATTTCGTCAGCCCTCTCCCCTACTCCCCTTGAGCCGAAGGCCAGCCTAGAGGAGTTGAGGGAGGGCGAAGATGGCGCGATGAGGGAGGGGAAAGCGGGGATAGTGCGAGCGATCTTTGCCATCTGGACGACCCTGGGACTGGCACTAAAGACGAGGTAGAGGTCCATGGTGTGGAACCAGACCTGGCCACTGCGAGAACTCTGGTGCCAGCTGTAGAGGCTGACACAGGCACCTCGCCCGGTTGTCTGGCGAAGCATGCCCATTTCACCTCTCCGTCGGTTGTCCTTGCCATAAGGTACAAGGTCACTTTAGATATCCTAGAGGAGGATTCTAGCTCAGAGGTGGTGGCCCCCTGAAGCCCCCTAGGCGAAGTGGAGGATACCACTCCCACGACCTCCCCTGCACGAAGCCCCACACATCTTGACAATGGCCAAACTCCAGTTCCCCTCCCCGGCGACTCCACCACAAGTTTGAGTCATTCTTTTAGTTTCTGGGACTTTGCGAGGCTGTCTCTGTTGTGTTCCCTGATACTGTTGCCCTCGACAATGACCCCTCCTTCTCTACTGTTTATCACACAGGCGTCCAACGATGGAGGGGCTCGACACGGCATAGCTATGGTTCTTGCAGAGGATGCTTCCTGGTCAGGTCTGACACAGTTGTCGTGCGGTGAAGCTTGCTAGCTATCGCTTGGTTACTTCATTCCTCGGTCGAATGCTCTTCGCGCCATGCGAGCTGTCGCAAATCACGCTGACGCATCGTTGCATCGCACAGTGCTCTAGTCGTGTGGGACCGAGCTGCTCTTCGACGCCCTTGAGGCATGCGAGGTGAAAGTACGTTGGTCTCGTAACGCCTATTTGTTCGTGTTTGGCCGTGTTGCCTTACTGGTTGTGCTTTTTTTTGCTTAGACGGTGGCTCTATCACGTGTGCTCTAGATGGCGATCCATTGTGAGTTCACGAACGCCTAGGAGCAGCTCGCGATCATTCAGATCACCGAGGAGGCCTCAACGCTTGCTGCTGAGCAGGTAGGTTAGATTCGCTTCCTTGAGAAGGAGGGGGTGAAGGTCATTTCCAACATGAGGGCCATAGCACTAGAGGTGAGTGCCAAGGTCTCATACATGCTGCTAGCCAGATCCGAGCATCTTGCTCACCATTGGCGTGCATGTTGTCGCCATCGCTAGCTTGCACCTCGGCCTGCATCGTCTTCCTCGACAATGGCTGTATCTAAGTCTCCTCTCCTATACTACCAAATGATGCAAGCTGAAGAGGAGGAAAGGGAGGCAGCAGTGTTGATAGCACTAGCGGTCCCGATCTTTCGATGAAAGTGGTAGATTCGATTGGGGAAGGAGATGACATTGACGACGACTACAACCATTCAAGGACGTTGCGTCTTAGCGATCGATACACCAACTCCAGAGATTGTTCGTGACCTTGTCGGCGCACGATTAACCTAACCACGAGGGTACTTGTTCCTGCAAGCAATCGAAGAACATGCAAGAACAAGATGAACAACAACTCAATTGCAAATAAACGATATAGGATTCAATCGAAAACAGAAGAACGGTGGGGTTCCGAAGACAAGTATCCGGGCGGTCTAGCCGACACGCGCGAGTACAAGGCAAAGTAATAAAAGCTAACTTAGTCTATCAAAACACAAACCCTAGAAGAGGGTGCGGCTGCCTATTTAAGGGACACGGAAGGTGGAGGGTCGGCCAATACACAAGGAAGTCGAATAGGACGCGAATTACAAGGCCCAAGGCCCACTTTGACTCGGACTGGAAAAGTGATGTGACTTGTTTTGCAGTTTCTGATTGACTCGGATGGAATTTAGAGGTGAGACCGGATCCATCTGAAAGTAGACTTCAAGAGCTTTCCAACGAGTACTCATGGGCCCCGAGAAACCTTCTGGATCAAAAGTTATGGCCGTTTGAAGTAGACGCTGCCAACAAGGCCGAATCCGAGTCAAACTCGTGAACAGGACTTGGTTTGTGTTTGACGGTTCCACTTCTATACTTGAGCTCATGTGGTTCTTCCCCATGGTTCCTAAGGACAATTAAATCATCACAAGAATTAAGTAGTATTCCATTCTTTGAAATATTTGTATGCAAACTTAGGAACGCATTCACCTGATGGTTAAGTTGACGTGCTCGTGCTCTAGTCATTGGTCCTTGTATCATAGTTTCAGTTTGATGTGGAGTCGGCATGGTTATATGCATGGAACGGATGTCCTCATCAAGTGTTGGATGCACGGTGCTGACAACGGGCCCACTTGTCAGCACGCGTAGAATGGGGAGACGGAGGCAGACTCACAACCACTACCACCAAGTGACTCTTTTAGGCAGTAGAGAATGTAGGTGAAATCAGTCTCCCTACAATGGCCTAATCGCCTTGCATGGATGGCCTTCTCCTACAAAAGGCCTTGTTCTTTTCAGCTTCTAGTTTATGCTACGGTAATTAGTTTTTAAACGGAGTATCTTTTTAAGATGGGTCTATAAGTCGATTGTAGTAGACACTGCATCGATTTTAGTTATACCTGCCAAAATCGCACAAAAATATCTCTTTTCTATATTCTCTCTTGTGAATAGTTAGAATTTAAAATTTTAGGCGTACCAAAAGAACGAGACCAAAATCACTATGGCATGCATGGTTTCCCCGCAAATCCTATCAGCGGCTTCACAGCCGAAGACCCGTTTGTCCTTCGTGCGTTTCTATTGCGCTTTGTTGCGGGGAGCCCCACCGGCCACTGCGCGACAGCACAGTCGCCACAAAAATTTTCGCACGCGTCCTCCACAGATCCCCGAGCAGCAGCCCGTCCTCCGCCACAACTTTCGCCATGGGCGCGCGCTAGCCCCGCCCTTATTATCCCCGCCCCACCTATGGCCACCGCCGCTCCCCTCCCATGGCTCTCCTCGCGCTCCGCCTCGGCCACCTGCTCCCCGCCCCACCCCGCCGCCGCCGCTGTAGGCTTGTCGTATCCTCCAGTGCCGGCCCCGTGAGGGCCGCGCGCGACGGGGGCGCCGCCGCGGTGGTGTGGTTCAAGCATGACCTCCGCGTCGACGACCACCCGGGCCTCGCCGCCGCCGGGCGGAGCCGCCCCGTCGTGCCGCTCTACGTCTTCGACCGCCGCATCCTCGCCGGTAATCCACCACGTAGCTGTGTGTGTGTCACTGATTTAGGAATGCCGGGGCTGTGGGAAGTGCGCGCGACGTGTTCGATGCATTGCCTTAGGGTTCGTGGCCGTGGTTGATCGGACGCTTGTGTGTCGGTGCTAGCCCTGTACTGTCTCTCGCGCCTCAAGCGGTGGCGCGGGCTGTGGTTGGATCGTTGTGCTCTTGCCTCAATGTTGCAAAAAGCTATTGCCTTTGATTACTTTGCTGCTTGGTTTGGTGGTTTTGTAGAAATGCAGAGTAAACTGAAGCCGAACACTGGGCAAGGGTGCCCGTTGTCAAATCAAACTGTTAGGTGTGGGTCTTGTCGCCGTTAGCGTGGGCTGATATTTGCCACTAATTTGAAAATTTACTGGCATAAAACGCGGTTTGCCTACAATAGACACTATCAAATGGGGGAACCAGTTCTGCTTTGTACCGCATGGCACTTGCTGCTTCGCAGGATGATGCAGTTCCACCCAAATCCCCACATGTAAGTTACTGTCGCCAAGTTGCATATCACGTCTGCAACTCATCCATTTGTTGCCTGTCAGATCAGTAAGGTTTAAAGGAGACTGGAGTGTCATACAGCAATTCTGCTTCTGCTTCTGCAATGCTAGAATGATATACCTCAGAAAGAACACTCTTAAAGAAACTCTAGTTTGAAACATGGTTCATCAGAAATCACTCAAATCAGTAAATCACATTAATGAATAATGACAGTTGACATCTAATGGAATTTAGCAGGCGGTCCTCCTGCTGGCTTAATTTCAAGAACACACTGACAATTGACATTAATATCAACCTTTTTTCATCCTTTACAGGTTATTCAGATACAATGCTGGAATTGCTGCTTTTTGCTTTGGAAGATCTTAAGCTGGTACTGAAGTCTCAAGAGTCTGACCTGTTCATAGGCTTGGGAAATGCTGAAGATGTTGTTCTGAAACTTGTAAATGAGGTTGCTATGCAAGGTTTATGTTGAGAATTGAGCGTAAGAGTTTACACATACATTCCTAACCTATCCAGATCATCTGATTGCATGCATTGGTGGAGCATAACAGGTACAAGCAGGCCTCATTTTTACAGAAGAGGAAGTTGAATACAGTGTCCGCAGTGTTCTAGCCAATGTTGAATCATCTTTGTCTAATGGATCATTCACATGGGGAAGACCTCCCGAGATAGTGGTTTGGAGTGCCCCATTGTATGACTACAAGGTATTGTGGTATCTCAAGTTGTCAACCTCTCTTGTTATCTTCTAGCAACTTGATTATGTATGGCATGCTGAAGTAATAATTCCACCAGAGTCTGAGGGAATTGTCGACATCACACAACCAATTTTTGAAGGAAAAATTATCGATGGCTACACCTCTTGCTGCCCCAACTTTGCCTGCTCTAAATGTGGAGTTAGACACAGGTGCACTTCAATTCTATTCTTTTGGCTGATACTTATTTGTTTCCTTGAACATCTTGGTGTGTCCATTTAGATATTACAACAATTTCCTGTTCAGGTTCTCTACCCACACTCAAAGAACTAAAAGGATTCCTGAAAGACAGTAGAGTATCAGAAGATAATTGGGTTCTTCTCAAGAGCACGTCAGCGAGATCTATTCTACAAAATACCCTCAACCAGAGAAAGATTAAAAGTAGTGCTACATTGAGTGTCAGCAATAGAGGAAAATTAGAAGATTTCACCACGAGTGCTGGTGCACCAGGGAGGAGAATTATGGATTCAATGTTTGCATCAGAATGTTCACTTGAAGTTAGAGGCGGAACAGATATTACTTTGGATGCTTTAGCTGCTTACCTGAAATACCTAGAAGGCACAGGAAAAGCTAATTGGCAAGAGTATGTGTAATCACCTATTGTTTTCCTTTAATCAGATTCTCATCGGCCATTTGTCTACTCAAATAAAAACTACAGATATACTTATCCACATGATTGGTGTGCTTGTATTTGGAAATGCTGCATAGTTTCCAATGGAATGGATTGTCGCTTCGTTCTGTTATTTATGCAATGCAGTCTCAGATGTTATATGAATCACTAGCGATTTCTGATAGCAGGTCTGATTTAAATTCTGTGTCCAGGTTGCATGAGAAAGTGCGCTTAGCTGAAACCAGGGATGGTGCTTCGTTCTACACCTTGTTTGGTACTGCACTTCAGCTCGGAGTCATATCCAGGAGGAGAGTTTACCATGAAACTATTCAATATGAGAGAGATCGCAATGCTGGCTTTCTATCACCATTTGGATACTCAACACCTACGGTGACAGCAGCAGTAGATGCTATCTGTTTAATGGAGGTACTTGAATTTGCTACCTCTCCTGTCCTGTTTTCAGTGGCGCACCTTTTTCTCCTCTTTTGAACTCACTTGTTAAGAACATCAGACATGATTTTATTTTCCCCTAACAATCTATTTGTTCACATGGAAGTGGTACTGGCTCTTGTCCTTGAAATCCCAAGTATGCATTGAGGGAAATTATCCTATAAAAATTTGGAGATGGAAGGGTTATCTTATACAGGTATGTGGTTTATCTTCAAGTTCCGTGCTCTCTTGTACATAAAGATGATGTACTCTTCTTCCAGTGCATCAGTACCCATTACTAAATACCAATTTTTGGGTTTAATTACCTTTTCTATGTAGGTGGGAAACGTATCAAATGATAAGTAGTCTTAAAATAGGATAATGACAAGTATCAATCTTTAGTCATTATACTGAATCTAGATGTCGATAAAAAAACTAGAAGCCACCAACATTTTTTGAAGGACCCCCTGAATTATTCCACTCTGCACTTGTATCCTTCCACCTTCTCGTGATATCGGCAACACACCTTGATCTATATACCATTCAAGTTTGATCTAGTAGTGGCGATTTGAGTTCTTGTTGTCCTATTTAACTTTTTAAGGGTCGCTCCTACTAGATACCGACCCCTATGTAGGTAGGCAATAACTCTTTTCGTATCCCAATTTAACATCACTGACACTAACCAGGCTTTCAAATGAAGCATGTTAAGTTAAAGTTTCCATTCATCAGGACAGTACCTCTTTTTTCAAATCCATTTTTTCTTTAGAAAGATAAGAAAAACTTATGTTTCGCTTTTATATATTTATCACAGTTGTTTTTTTTGTAAGTTTGTTGCATAGTGTTATCAATAGACTGAACACATAACTTGTTGGCAAAGATCCTGTTTTCTGACAAACTCATATTCTTTAATTTTCAAATTTGTTAGATTCTTTATTTTATGCTACTATATCTTATGCACATTCAACGTACTTGTTTTCCACTTCCTGTTTTGCTTATGCAATCAAATTTATCAATGTAATTTAGATTGACTGCTGGAAATTCCTCATTTAAAGCTTTATTGGCAGTATACTTCTGTTGGCCATGAAGGTCCTGCAGTTCTTCTTGTGCATGGCTTTGGAGCTTCCCTGCATCACTTTCGTGACAATATAGGTGGCATTGCTGATGAGGGACACCGAGTTTGGGCAATCACTCTTCTTGGCTTTGGGAAATCAGAGAAACCAAATGTCAACTATACAGAACTTCTGTGGTCAGAATTACTGAGGGACTTTATTACTGATGTTGTCCGGGAGCCTGTGCATCTTGTCGGCAACTCTATTGGAGGTATACATTTTGACATATTAATCTTCTAACAATTCTCAGATTATGGGCAAGAACGCCTTTGTTCGGAACAATCTTAATGAAGTCATTCTCTTGCTGTAATATTCTCAGGTTATATCTGTGCTATTACTGCTGGCTTATGGCCTTCTCTTGCAAAGTCTCTGGTTCTTTTAAACTCAGCTGGTTCAGTTGTTCCAAGTTACTCCTTCATCCCATTAAGTGAAGTAAGGCAACTGGCATTCACTAGAATAATCTCCATTTAAATTATTGTTTGCTGATTCTCCGCTGTATGATATTGATAGGTCAAAGATGTGAAGTGCTATTTGCATCTGTTAAAATGGCATTGGATACCATATGTTTGTTATTAAAACCGAGAGCAATTATTTTATCATATTAATTGGGCGAGATAATGAATTTCTACGCCTGGGTGCCTCTCATACATTGTCATGTTTCTGTTGACTTACATTAAGATTGAAAACATGTGCATTAAAAATAGAACTAGATAATACTGTTTGATCCATATCAATGTCTTTTTATATAGTAGATAAACCTATCCTTAGATGTTAAAAGCTCTATTGTGAGAACTGAGAAGTGATTAAAATTTTCAGATGCAATGTTTATGTTTGTTTCTAGTTTGTTGGAATTATGGAAGCATAGTTAAATGATAACTCTGAAGAGAAGTGTAGGTAAGACTAAATTTTTTATGGTCCAGATACATATCATTGGCACCTGTATTCAACCAATATTTCCTGAAAATTATAATCCGGAAGCAGTAAAAAATCATAATTTTTTATACTGAGCTTTTTAGTATCCAAGCTATATTACTTTTGCAAATTAAACTTAATGCTACTAAATGCAAATACATACAGGAAGGACAAACTTCATGGCTTTCAAGGTTGCAGGCACGCCTCCTTTTGCTCTTCTTGAGGTTCAGGGCAGGGGGCATTCTTAAGGAATACTATCCTACTGTATGTGTATCTTGAAGCGTTTTATGTTTTTAAATATTTAAATAGTACCTATTTTTTACTGAGCAATACCAACCTTTTCATTTGTAGAGAACTGAACGGGTTGACAAGGCACTCGTGGACGAGATTATACGAGCTGTATCCTCAGATCCACAGTATATATATTTGGCATGCACTTTATTCTCAATTTGTGCAGCATAGTCTGCATTTTCCCCCCTTAACAAACAAATTCAGTCATATGATCCTGGTGCAGCAACAGTTATGCAGAGCATATTCAACTTAAATCTTTCAATTCCTCTTAATTTTTTATTTGATTCTTTTGGAGGAAAAATCTTAGTTATTCAGGTATGTGCCTAATAGCATCCACAGAAGACATATCTATTACATTAGTACCAACTTTAGTGACTGTTGACATATGGAAGGCTAACTTCATCTTTATTTGCTTCTTCTGAAACAAGGGAATGAAAGATCCGCTTACAAAATCCGAGTCGTTTGTTTCCATGCTTAGAGAGCATTGTAGCAAGGTCCATATTAGCGAGTTAGATGCAGGTGACTCTCTCTCCCTTCCCTCTCGCCCTGTGCGTGCATGCGTGTGTTCGAACATAATCTTTTCATTTCAATCCGTTTCCTGGTCAAGGGGTTCTGTAGTTCGTGTTTGGGTTTGTTTTCTCATAGTGAAATATAACAGGTCATGCTCCACACGATGAAGTTCCAGACGAAGTAAATTCCGTACTGTGTGAATGGATGAAAATGAAAGAGACCGAAGTTAAGCCAGCCTTGGAGAAGTCCAAGGCAGTTTAGATAACATTTAGAATTCAGGGCACCCTATCTATTGGCTGATTGTATAACATGATCTTCAGAAGCCGTTTGGTAACACGTTGATCCCAGTGTACCCGGCAACTAGTCTGTACAAAAATTTACTTCACAAATATGGCTTACCTCTTAGGTGACAAAAAAAGGACATGAGTTGTTAACGCTGTACAAAATTGTATATGTGTATCACTTTTAAGCCTCGTACCATTTTCTGGCAACTGAGAGGAAAACTAGCATCCGAGCAGATTACATAGCAAGTTGGCAGAATGCGAGATGCAATTTGCACTTGCAGCGAACTTACTAGTGGTTCCTAAAGTTGCTTTTGATTATAGGATGGATCTGGCCCCAAATCAACCTTGAACCCTACATTACAAGTAACGTCTAATCTAATCATATATGCTTGTGACCCCACTGTGCAGGTAATGTGTAGTCATGCTACGTCTGTACTATTTGTACTTCACTTGTTTTATTTGCGCAGCATAGAAGTACACACTTCATGAAATATTTAGTGAGGCCAATCGTAATCACCTCATCTAACTATTCTCCAGCAAAATGAATTATCGGAACTTTATATTGATCTAATTGACCAGGGTGTGTTCTTAGCGGTGGGGACTAGGGAGTTCCGAGTGCTTGGCCTGGGTTAAAATCTTTCGTCAAGGGGCTCGGTAATCGTTGGGGCGCATGTTGCACCGTCTGTTTGATGCAGAATTGACTACGTAAGGAATTTTAGGTATTTGAATTTCGTTGCGATATCCTTGAGCTTCCCTGTTCTCATCATTTGTATATCAAACCCGTTTTGATCTCATCTGTTGAAGTTTGATTGTATTAATCAAAAGGCTTGAATTGCATGTAGCAAAACCAAGTTTAGTGGTGAAGTTTGATTATACGACCCTTTTGGCCTGTACTATTCTGTGAAACTGTAGGCCATTTCTAAAACTTGTGGGGTTTTACTACCTCATGGGTTCTAGTACTTTAATTATCTTTTAGTATTGGTGTTATGTACTGAATTCCACCGCAAGTTATAGTACTGATATTATGCAGAGATTTCAAACAGTTTATCGCTTTTGACTTTAGAAACTAGCTTTTGAATGGAGTAACTTCTCAAAGTGATTTCTATAAGTTATTTATAGGAGTTACTATAAAAGTTGCTTTAAATGGAGTGGTTTTTTAACACAAATACCCCTTACTCGCTCAATATATCTCGCAATGGGCCATAAGTCATATCACTTTTGAACGAGGCCAAGCCTCCAGTGCTTAACAATCCTTGTTTGCTATACAAGGCATCTTCCTAGACACTGGACCGTGATTTCGTCATCCTGAGTATGCATTACATCAGTACTGCATTCAAGTTCAGCAATCAACAAATCACTGGCGCTTGCATCCTTTGGAAGATCATGAGACGGCCTTGTCAGTTTGGTCACCTTCTCCCCCAAAAAAGAATTTGAGCATTAGCACTCCAGGACAGCAACCCCTCCCCTGTTCTCCAGAGTGATGTCATGTCATGACAGTCATTCATCATACATATTATTATTTTTCCCCTTTTTTTTTTGCTTTGATGCACAATCTTCAGGAGTGCTTTGCAGGCAGCTTGTACTTAGCACCAGCATCAGCCCTTGGCATCCTGCTCACTATATATCACATTATGTATGCTTTAGTTGGTGGCCATCTGGAAATCTTTAGGCAGAGCTTCCATCAGTGAGGGCATAAACAAAGCTCTGATTGGGATCACCCAACCAACCCACCTTATCTATGCACAAGCCTTCACCAGGACCCTGTCTTGAGCTCACCAAATCTGACAGTGACACAAGCCAATCCATGGCCTCGATGACCAATTCCTTTTGGTTATGTTCTTTGGGTTTTGGCAGGTGGTTTTTAGTTGTGGTTAATGACTTTCTGCTACGTTTTTTGAGATGGTAATAGATGGTAGAGACGTCGACATGGATGACGCATACAGTTTTAGGCTCAGAAAGCCGTTTGGATAATCCGTTTCAAGAAGCCATCCCGTTTACTTTGACTTTCGAAAAAGTTAAAAGCCACAAGCCCAAAAGGACATGACAAGCTACTGATCATCCCTTCTCCAATTCCTCCCAAAAGGACATGACAAGCTACTGATCATCCCTTCTCCAATTCCTCTCCCTTAATGATAGGCCCAAGGATCACTGTGCACAAGAGAAAGGCAAGTACTTGTCCATGGCCAGCACTAGTACCAGCTACCGCTGCTACCCCATCTTGCTTGCAGTTGCTATCTCTACAAGCCTCCTCGGATTTGTTAATGATTCTGTTCTTTTCGCTGGAGTCCCGTTGGTCCAATCGCACATGATGTTTACAAGCTCTTGCTCATGGTCATGGGCCACCAGCTGCTGCCGCTGCCGCTGCTTCTGCTACATTCTTGCTGTCTGCTTCAACTTTCAAGTCGATCGAGTGCGCCCTCGTGCGTGCGCTCTCCTCGCTACTATATTTCTTGGCCGCTTCTTACGCTATCGCCTCGCGTGACGTGTGTTTGCGCAGATCGGAAGAAAGGATCCGGGCAAACGCACAGTCGGATGATGGTGAAATTTCCGCGGGAGGGGGGTCTTGCCGCTTGTTTCTACTGACGACGTTGATGTTTCAGAATTCAGACAAGCACTAAGCTAGAGCGTAGATTGAGACGCAGGTCAATGTATCATTTTTATGTCTTGCTGTGCAGAAGATACGATTAATTAGAGATCAACAGCCCTTCTTTGTTCAGTGTTAAAAAAGAGTGTCGCTTGCGAAGTTGGTAGGAATGAAACTGTTGGTATGAGTCATCTGAATCTGATGAGATGAGGTAAAGAAATTATGCAGCCTCTGTCACGGCCGGAAATGTACGAAAGCGTAGTAGTCCATATGACCACTGAATGTTGAGAAGTTGAAAGTGCCATTTGGTTAGAAATTTTACTTGATGCGCCCAATTGGGCGTAGAAGTCAAGATTCTTGCTGCCTTATGTTCCTCTGTCATGTGGTCACTAACTTAATACTAAAAAAAAGAATCATTTCAATCCCTTTGGTCTATGGTACTGCATTTGCACCCCTCTTCTCGTCTGTTTGGCAGCAAGCGAAACTTCAGAAAATTTTTGAAGTTCAGTCTAAAATCCACATGCATGTTACACAAAACTAGATTTTACTCTTGCATGCGGCTGTAACAATCTCAATGATTTGGTAGAGCTAACAAGTTTCTGCACTTCCTGGTTAGTTCTCCAGTAACTCATTAGAGAAACAGATGTATATATTTCTGTGAACCGAACCGAGTGTGACATGACAATATCCTACATACTATGAACGATTTGTTTCTTAAAGACAGAACACTTACGAAAGACGACGCCGATTAAGAAGTTTCTTTCTCGAGAGCCTTCTTACTATCATCACTGGAATAATTACTTTAAAGACTGTTTACTGAAAATAATCTGTACCCTAGATGATAGCATCTCCAAAAATTTATCATCCTTTTCATTGGATCGAGCTATGAGTTGCATAAAAGAATTTACATTGTGTGTACACGTTTGATACTGGCTAAGAATGGAAATCCACGTATGTATCACCTTGTACTCATCAACTCCAGGAGAAGTTTAAGCTGCGTGCTGCTGATAGTATATATGCTCATCAGTTTCCGAAGTTTGTTGTTGCACTCACGGCGAAGTTTAGGCCTCGTTTTCAACATGAAAAATCCTTTAGTTAAGGATTTAGTCGTCTCTCTGGCATAATTCCGCTAAAAATTATTAGGTTAATTGTAACTAAATAATCTTAGATTCCAGTCAGACCCGCAATTTACGACCAAAGATACGCATGTACATCTAGTCTCTAGAGAGGCCCGTTTCGTTGTCGTGCGGTCTCCTCTGTGATCTTTTCAGTTCTCTCTCATCTCCGGTAAAAATCCATCACATCTCTGACACTTTTTTACATTTCACATCCAGACGAATCTCTCCCTTTTAATTACTTTTTTACTTTTCACTTTCCGTTCTTTGCTTTCTTTTCTTTCCTTTTCGTTCACCCCTTTCATTCTTTCCCGTCCATTAAATTGTCAAAACTTCTGAATACAAAATGGTGTCTTCATCAACTAGTGTCATATATATAAGCAACTTTGTCTTTCCAACTCAACTGCACCGTTGAACTGGGAATACCTACCTACTCAATCGTACTATCACAAATAAAAGAGATGCATAAATATAACTACCTTGCAAGTAGTGAACTAATCATAACTCACAACTTAACTGCAATGAACCTCGCCAACTTTGCAGAGAGACATATATCTAAAAAATTTCTTTGCTCACTACTTAGGCCCAGTTTGGTACAGTCTCAAATTCTTATTTTTTCAGTTTTCGCTTTTCATTTTCTGATAATTCACTTCTATGATAATCTGGAACTACCTTAGAAAAAGGTTTGGTTAGTAGGTTACCTCTAAAAACTATAAGAAAGAGGATTAGAGGCAAATATATCATACTACTCCTAGTTGTAACACTTCATTTATATTTGTGTCTTACTCCTTTTGTATTTGTACACAATTATGGAATTTTTCCAATTTTTTGAAGACCATATAAATATGAATTTATATAAAAGGTACAAAGTATTATTTGCCATATGAATGTTTAAGACCATATGAATGGCAGCATGGTTGTGGCAGTACTAATTGCCTAATTTTGTTTCCTTTAGAATTATCTTTTTAGGAAGCATATTTACAATAGCAGTATACTAACTACAATGTTATGCAACTTTTGGAGGTCCATTTGTTCTGAATATATCCTCAAATTAATTTTTGTGAATTTCTATGATTCATATTTGAGAAATCTAAGCAAACTTCCAATAAACCAAAATTTGAGGAATGAGGATCAACCACTGCAACTCTAGCAGTAAGTTTGTGTTAAGGTTTCATTTGAACATTACATTAGGATTTCTCCAAATTTCATTTTAATGCCTGTTGTATTTGAGTTAGTATAATTAAGAATGTTTATGCAGAGAAGGGAACCGGTTTTAATGTATCATTGGTTATCATTGAACCGGTTTTAATGTATCATCGATTATCATTGAATAATGAGAATAATATGTATTATATTAGGCAAACTAGAGTTGTCATCTGTAGACTGCTAAGAGTTTACGAGGATAGCAGAAATATAAGCTTGAACCATAATATAGATGAAGCTTTAGAGCAAAACTGGGGAAATGACACACGACACCATGCCTCTTGCATCTGCATTGCCCACCAAGCCCGAAGCCAGGCCCCGACCTGGGATGGAGACCACGCTAAGCTGAAGGCTCATATAAATGAAGCACTTGGCTGATTCATTAATAAACTAGGGGTATACATATTACAAGGGTGTCATGCAAAGCTAGCTAAAAGCTAATGGGAAAGCAAATCTCCTGGCTAGCGTGTAGACCGGAAAAATGAGGCGTTAGTCTTCAATGCATGCATGCGGACTAGAAGTGAGGCATCGCATAGCATCGGTCTTCAATGTATGCATGGCTGGAGGCGAGGCGTCACATGGTAAGCTAACAGAAGCATTGCCATGCGCGTCGTGCAGCCTGGGCAATGAGCGGCCCCCAGCGGCTCACCAGCAGCAAGCAAGAGACAACATCATCTCTCCCACTCAATGTGCCTCTTCTCCACCCTTGCTACCGCCGCCATTATCGCAAGGACGTAGAGTCCCAAGCCAGATCTGGTGGTGAGGCCCCCAGGTTTGGCAAATATAAAGGAGGAGAGGCTAAGGAAGATGGGGAGGCTCCGGATCCAACAAGATCCGAGGGCAGTGGTGATGAGCTCTGGCAGTTGACAATGAGGGCGAGGGTGAAGGGGGCGAGAGGGGAGTGAGCGAACGAGCAAGACTGGGGATCGGGGGTGAGTGGGTGGGACTTCAAGGGATACTCTTGTTTCGGGTGTGTTGGCTTTCCACGAGAATTCACCTTAAGTTTTCTTCTCATTGCTAGTTCATTTTTTACCTCTACTCCTCGAGAAAATCAAAATCTGATCGTTTTAATTCACCCTAAGGTTGCTTCTTGTTGCTAGTTCATTTTTATCTCTACTCCTCGTGAAAATCAAAATCCAGTCTTTTTTTTAAAAAACTGAGTGTTTGGCACAGCTCCACAAAATCTAAATGAGAAGCTGTGAGCAAGAGCTGTACCAAACATAGCCTAAAACACTACATCCACATGCAATTTGAACGTAAGAATGCCCTACAAGATGCAACAACTTAATTAATAGCACAACACATACACTATTACAGCCTTAACGACTGCTCCCAGGATCTTTACGATCACTTCGTAGCCACGACGACCACCTCCTACAGCCATACGACCACCTCCTATGTCACTATGACCGCTCAGCTGGATCTCCGACCACGCTGACAGTCGTTACGACCACACTGTAACCCCTCCGATCACTCTTCTTTGCTCCGACCACATGGTCGTAAACTTCAGCTGAAGTTACGACCACGCTCACCGCTTCTCGCTGCGTTTCCTTCGACAACGGTCGATCACTATAGTCGTAACGCCTTACGACCACGCAGTGACTCTGTCGACCGCACGCTCTTCCTGCAAGACCATGGTCGTAACTCCTTTACGACCACGTCTCCAACACCTGCGGACACCTCCACTCTCATCGCCATCCTCGGCTCTGAGGCTGTGGTCGTAACTCCTTACGACCACAGCTTCTTCTCCAGCGGACACCTCCACTTGTCACCCTGGTCGTAACTCCTTTACGACCATGTCTCCAGCACCTGCAGACACCTCCGCTCTCGTCGTCGTCCTCGGCTCTGAGACTATGGTCGTAACTCCTTTACGACCAGGTCTGCTACTCCTGTGGATGTCCTCCACCCTTCTCGCCGTGGTCGTAACTCCTTTACGACCATGTCTGCGAGCCTCTATTCGCCGTGGTCGTAACTCCTTTACGACAACGTCTGCGAGCCTCTGTTCGCCGTGGTCGTAACTTCTTTACGACCATGTCTGCGAACCCCTGCGATCTCACCGACCGCTTCCAACCACATTGGCCGCCCACACCGATCGCCTACGACCACGCTGGTCGCCCAGGCCGATCACCTACGACCACGCCAGTCGCTTCCTCCGACCACACTGGTCGCTCACACCGATCGCCTACGACCACGCCGGTCGCCTCCTTCGACCACACTAGTCGCCTCTCTCCTCTGCGATCACGTTGATCGCCCACGAACACACTGGTCGCTCCATGCTTTGCGGTTACGTCGACCGCCTACGACCATGCCGGTCGCTCCAAGCTCTGCACCTCCTCTGCGACTACATTGCCTCTACTTGGTGCTCCTGCGACCACACCGGTCGCCCTCTTCCCGGCACCCCCTCTGCGACTACATCTCGTCAACTTGGTGCTCTCCACCACCCTTTCTCTCAGTACGATGCCCTGCCCTTTTATACCCTGCTTTTCGACCACGTCTTGGAGAAGGACCCAAAGTCGTACTCGACTACGACTATGACTCCAACTCAGCTACGACTATGAAAAGGACTCTTATACGACCACGACCACTAAGTCATACACGACTACGACTCCAACTGAAAACAAGATTACAAACTCTAACATACACCAATATATAATGTATAACCTAACTAATGTACATTACTCACCCACACATTTTGTATTGTAAACATGTATACAGGTATACCATACAACAAAGTGTTCTACAACCTCTCTTAGGGAAGAAACACAGCTTAATTTCTAATGGCACAAACCCCTTAACCTCAAGGGGAAAATAGACGACAAAACACTAGTCTACACCTCTCTCAAATGCATCAACTAATCCCAGCCATTGATTGGGTTCAGAAGAGCAAGGCCTTGACTTGTGAACACCCTACGATCGATCTGGCCATGCTCTCCTTTCAGTCTTGATGTTTTATTAATTACTCCACTTATCTACACTAATGGCAACACAAGCTGCTGACATCTTCTTCAGCTGAAGCTAGCTAAGCTAGAAGTTCGATCCGTTTGAGCTGTTGACCATGGAGGCGTCGACCAGCAAGCTCGAGTCCCCTATCCCAAAATCTTGGTAGTCGAGCAGCCAGTCCGTCGCGCCGACGTCCCACGGCTGCAACGCCGGCGCGGCGGTGGCGATGCTGCTGAACTCGTCGACTTCGTTGCCCGCCGTGAAGTTGAGCCACGGCTCGTCGCCGGTGGGCAGGTCCTCCTCCAGCAGCCACTTCACCAGCGGGTCCTGGTCATGGCTGATGCTACTACTGCCGCCGGTGCTCCCGGTGTTCGTGCTCGACTCTGGCGGGCTGGAGTCGCCGGCCGACGCGTCCCTGACGTCGTCCCGCTGCGGGCGCTGCTGCCTGGTCGCCTCGTCGGACTTGGATTCGGTCGTGACGGTGGACTGCGAGGTGGTGGCTGGGCTCGCCTGCTGCTGCTTGCGGTCGAGGGGCTCGTGCGTGACCGGGTCGATGCCCATCTTGATGAGCTTCTTCTTGATGTGCGTGTTCCAGTGGTTCTTGATCTCGTTGTCCGTCCTGCCCGGTAACTTGGCGGCAATCTTGGACCATCTGCGTGGACACAATTAATAGCAAACATTTGTTATTGATGACAGTATTGATTGATCTCATATATACATCATGCATACGTTCATGCTTAATTATGTACGAATGAAAATTTACTGAGTCCTCATGTGTTGGTGAAAAGAAAAGGAAACTATATAAGCAGATTCCAAAGCGCATCTAGACAGTGATGTGTTTCAGCCGAGTTGCATTGGAGCTGCACTCACTTTTTTATTATACATCTGAAAAAAAAGGTCAATTCACCCCTTGTCAATCATTTTCACAGGTACAATGGGCTTGCTAATGAAGCAACAGAGAATTACTCTTATATTTACACAATGCAACCAAATACTACGTGATCATCCATTACTCAATCATGGGAGTATGAGGGAGACGTAAAAGTGTGAGAATTACTTATATTTACACAATGCAGCTAAATACTACGTGATCATCCATTCATGGGAGTATGAGGGAGACGTAAAGTGTGAGAATGACCTGCCTCTCCATAATTTACTGCCTTATACTGCATAGCTATGCATGTTAATTTTTACATAGCTGTGAAAACTAGTTATCACTTTCGTCATCAACAATTTTTTGGCTGATTTGAAGTGCAAACACAAGAATTAATTAAAGATCATCGCGTTCCATCGGCCTCACATGTTTCCTTAAGCCATGTGAGGAGTCCAGTAGCCGATCTAATTAGAGTGACAAAACAACGACAAAGTGGTTGGTAGAGTAGAGCGGCCTTTGAAATTAAAAAGCTCTCCTTCCATTTTCCAGTGTTGCAACTGGAGCTAATTAAGCGCGATGCTTTCCATTTCTGAATACAACGTGCAGGGTTTCCTTGGCCACACAAGTCAAGCTAGTGGCTGCTGCTCTAGGTTACACATCAAGAAAGTGATACGTACAGGAAATTTGCGACGGCAATTGGTGACATTTTCTACCGCTATGACATTGTAGGCCACTGGAGCTAGCTAGCACCACAGAACAGTCGGAATTAGCACTTGATATCTATGTACTTCATCTACTGTAAAACCTGATTAACATAAAAACTCCATTGTTGCGACTTGTGAGCTATTCGATCAATGTGAGTGAAAATGTTATTGACATTGGTTCCAAGAGGTATATATATCGAATAAATATCGTTTTCTACTACGTTTATTGGATTGTCATCGGGAGATCGATAGCATGCATGCATGTTTGCACTGGTTACACATGTAATCCTAGTTTAGAAAATATTGTGGGTTTTTTTGGCAAAAACACACCAACAGGTTAGCAAGATTGTAAAAAAACCCACCTATATCTTAAAATTTGTCAAAACCCCACCTACAAGTTTTATATATTGTTGTAAATCCCACCCCCGAACTAGTTTACTCATTGAAGCTCTGACATGACGTCCCACTGGAGGGCTATGGGTAGGGAAAATGTGCCAGCGCAGGGTAGGGCATATGAGGCGAGCACAGGAGAATAAAGTGTATCGCAAGAGCGGGAGAATAGAGACACAAGGAAAAAAGATGACCAAGGGCAATCACTAATGTTGCAGCGCGTGGGAGGATTCTCATGGTTTGGATGAACTCAAACACGATTCCCTCAATGGGAGATAGTCAGGTTGGTTGTATTTTGATTTTTATGAGCTTTGTTGAGTAAATTGGTCTGAGAAGGGAGATTTGCAACAATATAGAAACTTTTGGGTGGGTTTTTAATAAACTTTGAGATGCATGTGGGTTTCTAATAAACTCCTCCACTTGCAGGTGGGTTTTTGCAAAAAGCCAATACATAAAAAGGTAAGGTTTGAGAAAATATTTCTAATAACCTTTTTTTTCCTAAAAGCAAATGGCGAGTTGAAGGGATACTGAAAGATGCTTAAATAACCAATACCATATCTGCATATACAAATTTAACGTGCCCTCACTTTAATTTAATTAGCAAACACATGCGGATCTTCTTTATTTTGTTTTAACTTCAAACACAATTATAAAGACCGATTATACTCTAAAACTTGGAATATGATGTTTTTTTTGTGGACTGTTGTCATGCAAACCATCCATTTGTTTCTTCTACATTTTTTCAAGATATCTACATCAGTTCGTACGATAGTGATTGAGCAACGCACTGGTTATCTTCTACCAAAAGTAAATACGGCTCACTTAATTAATACACGACCATACCAAGGACCACAAAGAAACGTGTCCATACTTCGCTAATCGTGTACAGCTCCACTTACTCAATCATTCAGTACTGATCTGAGAAAGTATATAAGCTAGTAATTAGTACGCGTGTGTTTGATGTTCCCTCGGACGATGGCAATAGGTCACCAGTATGTCACGCTTCTTCGATCTAATTAACATCTGTGCGGTGCTAATTAACCTTTTTAAATAGAATTATACAAATCCTAAAGCATTTGTGATATTTATTCGTAAGAAATTTGTCTAGCGGTTGCTATTTAATTTGCTTAACTTTTCTTGACATGCATGCATGCATAGATAGAATCGAAACACGTCGATGACTATATTTGTTTATAATTAAAGTAGCAACAGCTCTTACAAGTTGCAAGATAAAGGGAAGTTCAGATTCACATATTGATTTACTGCACAATTCAGAGAAATAAGCTCTGTCTAACGACACAGATTCCTCTAAGAAAGAGCCTAATTTATAACTGAATTCTAAACATATAGTTTATCAACCACTCCTACGTCTTAATTATTGTGCTTAAAATGTTGTTCTGTGGGTTGGAATTAATAAGAGCGCGCAAGCTCTAGGTCAATGGTTCAGCAATTACAATATTATGGTCATTCTGTATTTTTTTTCTTGAGGATCATATATATAGTTAGTTTTAAACTCATATTAGACTTTACCACAATAAAATGCATATGTGCAGCTTCTAGTATGGTCTAGAATAGAAAAGGTAAGAAGAAAAAAAGAGTAAGTTGAATGGAAAATGTTGTCGTTCTAGAAAAGAAGAAAATGTTTGCTTCTTTACGCTATCTACATATGTGGCTGCCGAAGGTTGTAGACTATGATTGGCCTTAACCAACGTCGAAAACCTTGCTTCTTAATTGATTTCTCAAGCAAGTACGTACGTACCGTTCCTAGCTAGGTTTTGTCTCGTTCAAGAGCAAGAAAGAAGAAACAAAGTGTTTTCACGCCTTGACAACGACGATGTATCGAGTACCGCACGAGTCAGGCGCCACTGTTAATTACGTTGCTTGTGATATGGATGGAATTGGGAAAATTTCCGCCATGGTTTTACCAATCTGTGGACAATAGTTCGTACGTTTAATTGTTTGTGTTGACAAGGAACGTGCCAGAGTCAACGAGTTTAATTGCCTCATTGAAATTAATTGCTAGGTAACTGTACTATCAACTAGCGTCTAGGTCATTGGTCAATTAATCTAGTTTTGCTAACTTGGCGATCGACGCACTCAGGAATAAAATTAAGCTTTTTGTTTGCTTATGGCAGTAGTAGTAGTGATGAAGATAATAATTTACCTACGTGTCTATGATGTCATGTACATGTAATCGCTTATTGCTCACACGAGTGATCACTTCGTCGTTTTCAAGTAATTTGGTGCGCTTTGGCGATCGACCTCGATCGCATTAATTATACGTACATATGTCCATGTGAAATGAAATGGATAGGTACTGTTCCTTGGACCTTATCATACGGCGGGGCGCTAGATATATACGTACAAACAAAATTTCGTATGAAAATTCAATTTAGGTACTGTTTGTTACCTAAGAGTTTTTTAGTGGCTTATGGTTGAAAAGTACTGTAGCTGACTGCAAAATATTGTAGCTGACGGAGGCTTATGTAGCATAATTAAATTTTAAAATAGAAAAAACATGTTAACCCATCACGTATAATGCAAACAAATACGAGAAAAAAAGAACCGGCAAAAAAGCCAAAAGTATAGAAAAAGACGAAATTTATGAATAGTATAAAATAAGCCAGAAACCAAAAACTCAAACCAAAACAAGCGGGACATACGTGACAATATGTGTCCTTCCATGACGTGAAAATTAACTTGATCAACAGCCTATTATAGCTATCAACGGTTGGGAGTAGGTTCTATCGTAGGCACAACGTCTACATATATGAGTACTTGACACGTGTTTAGCATGCATGTGTACAGCATATGCACGCCCTATATATTAGTTATTTAATTTGGTCAACGTGTTATTCTATGTGATAAAATCACTTACTTATCGCACCATGTAAATAATACTATCATATGAAGCCGGATTAAAATATTATTTGAATCGGATTGCAAAATTCGAAAAACTAAATATCCAATTTTATAGTTGAGAGTGCTAAACAGAGTTTAAAGCAAAGTTAAGATTTTATATAGACTTATTCCTACATATATATACATGATGGTGGATATATGGGCCTGAATGTATGTATATATGGCGCACCTGTTGCCGAGCTTGGCGTGGAGATCGATGACGACCTGCTCCTCGGCGTCGGTGAGGAGGCCCCGCTTGAGGTCCGGGCGGAGGTAGTTGGTCCACCGGAGGCGGCAGCTCTTGCCGCAGCGCAGCAGGCCAGCGAGCTTGGGCACGGCGCGCCAGCAGCAATGGCCGTTGGTGAGGATGAAGCTGATGAGCTTCTTGTCCTCCTCCGCCGTCCACGGCCCCCGCTTCACCCCCAGCTTGTCGCAGCACGGCTGCCGCCCCATCGAAAACCTCTCTCTCTCTCTCTCTATATATATATATATCCGTGAGCGAGCGCGGCGGCGCCGGACGGACGGCTAACTATCGAGGCGCTATATGTGTGCCTGCCCGACGCCGGCTGCGAGAGAACGAGCGGAAGCCGACGAGCTCACGCGGAACTCCTGTTTTAAAAGGCCACGTCCCGGCCGGATGAGCGTGCGATTGCGAGCTACCAACCTCTCGGCTCGGTCAGCTCGGTTGGGCAGGGCAGGAGGGCTAACCCAACCATGCGTCGAACGAAAGGGCCGTGGTGACAAGTGTCTCGCAACTGCAGCAGGAGCGTGCAAGCGCAAGGCGCGTATATATAGCTCGTTTTGGCTAGGCTTAAGAGTGATGTTGTTTTTATTCTTTGGTTTTGGCTAATTACGAGTTTAAAAATATCATACGTTGTAATTTTTTGCTGTGGTTTTTGACTGATTGCGAGATAAATTGAGAGAGTAAATGACACTCGTATTAAAAAGTCAATCCATTCAAAATAATTCCTACCGTGAGTGACTCCCATAAATGATTTATAAAAACATACCAAGCCTATTATACCTATCGTCCCCTAGAGTAAATCAAAACCAAACTTCTTTGAGCCATTGCTTCCTCTCACTCTGGATCTTGACCATTTCCCTTCAATCAAATTATGGAAGGATTCAAAGTCATATTTGAACCATTTGAACAAAATTCGGTCCAAAATTACTGAAATTCGCTCGTTACATCAACAATAACCCCATCGCATACAAAAACTACAGTTTGTTGTGCTTCGCCACTTCCGTTTCCCACAGGCTCACGTCTACCTTGGTTGCGCCCTTACGCAAGGATTCCATCAACCGTTCCATCAGCCTGAAACCACAGGAGCGGGCACGGGCGCTGCAATCGCAAGGTAACCACGCCTTTGCACACAAATCGCTTAAACTGTATATGATACTAGTTATCACTAAATTTTAATATATAAGACACGAGATGATATGAAAGAGAGGTGGAGCATAAAGAATTGGACCATCTATTATACAGTAATCAACTATAACACGATAAACAAAATAAATTGTGTCATGAATAAGCTATTTATAGACATATAAAAAGACAAACTATTATATGAGCCGTCTTTAATATCGTCTATAGATGATATAGATAATGTTATAGACATCACTCATCTATATCATTTTACATGCCCTAACTCCTCCCTTGTTACCGACGCTGCAAGCCTCGTCCATCTTTAGCCGCAGGGCCGGAGGAGCTCGCTGAAACCGCGGCGGCGTCGCTGAGTCTTTGGCCCGACGTCGGCAGGGGCTCCGCCGTGTGGCTTTTTCATCCAGATGGCCGTGCGGTATATACGTTTGTAAGATGGCGACTCGGGAAGACGCGATGACGAACCACCGAGCTGGGCAGGGTCTCATGTCGGCCATACCGTCCGTCGCCTTCCTCGGACCTGTAGTTACTAATTGACTTACTGTAACAGGAAAGCCAGACAACCAACCGAGCCAGGACGCCCCCCCCCCCCCCCCCTGTTCCTGCGTCAATGTCAAGAAACGATGTAAGATTCGACACAGCAGCAATCAGACGATCAAATATGGGAAACTGTAGACAACTATTCTCATATTTCACTGTTTCAGCTATGCTGTTACATAGCTACTCATGTACAAGGACAAATCCAGTTCTTAATTGTGTATCTGTATTTATGTTCAGTGAGGAATGAAACTCCTGGTAGAACTAACAGGGCCACTTGTATAGCTAGCTACTCATGGGCAAGGGCAAATCAAGTTTTTTATTGTTGATATCTATGCTCAGTGAGGGATGAAACTCCTAGGACCAACGTATGATTCAGCTACACTCCCCAAAGACAGAAATAAAAACAGAGGAGGGTAGAACTCATTTCTGTCCAGGTTCAGTCTTTGAGAGTCCATGCATTTTCAATTTGGCGGGCATTGCCGTGGCGTGGCTGAAATAGTGCTAGGTCGGTAGGGGTTCTACTTTATGCTCATCTTTCGCTAGCTTCCGTATATATATTTACATGATGGCAAGTCGGAAGGTGCGAGGAACCATGAAGAAACAGGGTCACAAATCAGCCGTTATGTCGACCACCTTCCTCGGACCTGTAGTTACTAATTGACATCCTATAATAGGCAATCCAACCAAATGCCATGCCTCCCTGTGTTTATCTTTCAACATCCAAAAATGATGTTAGGCCCAGAGAGAATCAGTACCTGGAAGATTGTACCCAACAAAAAGTACTTTTTCAGCTACGCTACTCCATCAAGGAACAAAAAAGATGATCCATTGCAGCAAAATTGGTTAGTCCATAACACGGTGCAGCAGCTCCATGTACTAGAACAAATGCAGTCACGCACCACGTCTGCCCACTGAGATGAACTCCAAATTCTATAACTAAGATACAATTTCTGAGACTATTTTCCAAACAACAGAGAAAAGCGGGGGAAAACTCACTTCTGCACAGCAATGACGTCATCAGACATGATACAATATGTAACCATCTGCAGGTATATATCTGATTCTGCTGGCAAGGGGACGAAATGACTGCGCTCTGTAATGATAAAATAATGTCAATTCGGTGTTATATGCTTTGGAAAATTGAGATGATCAGATGAGAAGCAACTCTCAAGAAATCTTTTGCGCCAAACATGTCGATTGATGTGGCTCAGGAGTCAGGTTGACTGTTGTGGCTCAGGAGTCAGGTCCTGGTCCGGTCTGCAACTAAAGCATATCTTGGAAAATCACAGGCATTGGTAATCTTGTGTAAGATGCAAGCAAAATGTAGTTGCTGCTACTAGAACGGCAACAACTCATGTAATCTTGGTAGTCAAAGGCTACAATGCTATTTGCAAACACTGCCATGTTAATAGATGCTTTCAGTTGACAGAACTGATCATCATAGCAGCAAGGGAGAAGCAGTGTTCTTGTGCCACCGTTGGCGTTCAGTTTGGTGATAGCTTATGACTTTTTTTTTACTGTAGCTAGCTTATTTTTCACTATAACTGAGGTGACTTATTTGGCGTAATTGATTTTTTAAAAAATTAAAAAAAAGATTAGTTCATCACGAATAATGCAAAGAAATATGGAAAAAAGCAAAAAAAAGTCTAAAAAACCAAAAAGCCAGAAAAAAAAACAAAATTAAGGAATAGCGTATTAAAAGTAGAAGCCAGAAGCTATCGCTGAAATGAGCGGGTCTGCACATATGGTTTTATAATTGCTGTTTGGTTCATGAGGACGTCAGTAATTACTGAATGACAGCCTGTATGATGAAGGATTTAACTTGAGATTGGTGAAAACATAAAGATACCAAACATGCAAAAAAAACTTTGCTTACAAAATACAATCACCAAATAGAGAGATGAGATTTTACCACTAATCTGGAGAAGTGACTAGAATTGCCATCCTTAAGGAACAGCAAAAGGAAACAAAGAGTGAGACACATAACTAATAAATCAGCAAACATATTCATGAGTTGGCGATCTACATAGACAATGCATAAAAAAGTGGAAATCCAACTATATTTTCCCTTTTGAATGTAACATTGTCAATCCTTTGCATCTGCCGTTCCCATTTCATGAAGAAAACACTCTGTGTGATCCCATATAAAAATACAGAAGCTTGAAAACAAAAAACTAACGACACCAAGTTAACTTTAAGGAAAAAGGGGAAAAAACTATGTCAAACTTAAGGTTCTGTATCGAACTGTATCCATACATGTGGTGCACTATTGAAATTACAAAATGTTTCACAAAATAACCAGTCTATATTGAACTGTATCTGTACATGTGGCACACGATGGAATTCACAAAATAGCCGGTCTATATGGAATTGTATCCGTACATGTGGTGCACCATTGGATTTACAAAATGCTTCTGGTTTTACAATGAAAAAAGGCTAATGGAGAAGGAAGATTTACTTTTCAGTGATTGCACTGTAAGAATGAGATTCTTCTAGGTGGTAGGTCAATTCCATCCTGTCTTCCAAGATATACCACAAGATCTAAGAGTGTCTTGTTGTTTCAAGAAATTATCAGCGTGACAAGCAAGACAAAGTTGGACTTGTATCCTCCAAACTAGCTCAAACAGCATGTGGCATACACAATGCTCTAACAATAGATCAATGCTTAAAATTAAGGTATGCAAGAAATTCAAATTTTACCATGAGATAGATATGCACCTCATTTACGTCACTCTTCGTTTTGACCATGCAATTTGAAAGCATACAGTCCCTGCATTGTAAATGGCAAATCTGTGACATCCGAAATAAAAGGCTGGCCCAAATCCAACTAGGCTAAGTCTTTCAAAGCAACAAGATACGATAATGAGCTGTGGGAACTGTAATAATTTGTCATAATCATTACTAGTACTAACTAGTTACTATATATCGTACTTATTTAATATTAACAGTTTACAAGATAAATTGTATTGCCACTAAATTTCACAACCACATAATATTGGTGTTCTAGGAAATCGTTCGTGTTGCTAGCAAGACCAAGCGGATTCATATTCTCTTTTTTCAATTTAAACAGCATATGCCATTCACAACAATTGGACCATCAGATTGTGTAAACCGATGTTCAGGATTTGACGGAGCTAAAAATTCAAATTTTCTCAAGTGATGGCTATGCACCGTAAGTCCTCAATTTGTCAATCATCTTCATCTCAACTATTTGGTTCTCAATTAGACAGTTCCTATGTTGTTACTACATTCCCTTTGTTGTTTGAACTAAAGGCAGATGATCCAAACCCAAAGATGCCAAAACTACGCATAAAATCCCCAAACCTTACTTGGCCCTGTCTTAACCAATATTATGGCTTACAATAAGTGGCAAGTTAGTATAGGGAATAGTGCATATTACTACAAGTCTTCTATGTATTGAAGTGACTACAGTGAGTAGTGAGACTTGCAGTGCGCAACCTAAATTATAATAACATCACAAGGTTCTAGGAATTATCATTATTGCTAACAAGACCAAGCTGGATTTGTACCATTTGCCTTTCAGTTAAAACAGCACGTGCCATTCACAATACTTGGGCCATTCAATCAGAAATCAACGCTCGGGATTGAGGCAGGTAAGAAATTCAATTTTCCCCCCAAGAGATGGCTGTTCATCCGCAATTTGTCACCTATCCACATCACAACTGCTCATTTCCAATCAGACTGTCCCTTGTTGTCAACAGAACATCCGTGCCGTTTGAACTAAAGGCAGATGATCAAAATCCAACCAGGCCATACCTAGCAACCAAATTCCCAAAACATATACTTGGCCCAATCTTAACCAATGCTGTGACTTACAGTACAAAGCAAGTTAGTATAGGCCATTGCATATCACTACAAAGTCTTCTGTGCCAACTGCCAACAGGACAATGTTAGGCCATTGCATATCACTACAAAGTCTTCTGTGCCAACAGGGCAATGTCATGGCCTCATGGGGCATGTAGTAACTTGTGATGGCAATCAGTTGTTGTCCTTACTGATTACTACAAGAGGGTAGAGAATATGTGGTCTTCATCTACTACACATAGCCTAGTTCTACTCATCTAACTGACATCCTATAACATTCTATCCAAACTTAACATAATTCAATATTGATCTGGAAGATGCAATTGTGGTATAAAAAAATCTGGAAGATGCAATGGAACTTTCATATGAATTCAGCAATCAGGGTGGTCCAGTTTGCTGTGGTACAAGAGACCAGACTGCGTCAGCCAAATTGCGATTAAGGGAAAGTTATGGACGACGCACAAGACGTTTGAGACAACCTGAAAGAACAACATCAACACGGGCAGAACAGATGAATCTTGGTGAGGAACAGAACTGACGCTGCAGACGAAGAAGACATCGCACCGGCAGATTCCGTGGCCACCAGCGACCCGCCCCGCCGCTGCCTTGAAAGGGGCGACATGGAGGCGGACGCAACAGTAGAGCGAATGCCGCCCACGGGCTGGTGGCGATCGCGAGTTGGGAACGAGCCTGTGCAAATCGCGTCGAGTTGGAACTTGTGCTTCTAGCGCAAACTCGAAGCGAGATGCACCTTTCTTGCTCGCGGGATAGCAAAGGACAGGCGCGGCACAAGTGGGGAAAGAATCCTTCGGTTTACCTGCCCTGCCCCTGATGCGTCCATTGGGGATGGAACCTTCTTCTGTTTTGCCACTGTGACCACCAACTGTGGGGCGACGAGGAGAGGGAGTAGGAGGATGACGCGGCTCCTTCCGTCTCCGTCGCCTGTTCGTCCCGCGCCGCGTAGGCAGGACGCGCGCGAAGGAGCTTAGGCGACGCGGCATTTCTTTTTTTGTGGTGGCGCGGCGGCGCATCTGATGTGAAAATTGATCATTTGTCACTTTGAAAAGTGGGCTTCGCAAAATTGCCACTTTTAAAATTGGCTTCGCAAAAATGTCATGCAGTACATTTACCTCTTGATTACCATGCCATTTGAGTCATTTAACTCATTTAATATTTTTTTTTCTAATTTCAGGGATTGGAAAAAGACCTTTCTACCCCTGCTCTCTCTCTCTCCTCACGTCCCCGTCCCGTCGTCGCCCATTTCCATTTCTATTCAGCAATATGCTGTACTATCATCGTGAGTCCTGTATAATTTTAAAGCATTACTTTTATTCCTCGTTATCTCAAGGATTAATCAAAATATGAATTCTGGACGCAAAAAATACAGGGAACGGCTAATCCTACGCATAGCCATTTACAGAGCTTGTTTATCTATTGTTAATTGTCTGAAAATTGTTTGAGCCACCGAATGCATAAACAAATGAGATCTGCTATATAAAGCTTTTCTGGGATTTCATATTACTCTGAACTATGAAGAAATCAGTATAAATTTGCACCCAACTGTATATAGATGCAATCCTTTCATCAATAGGTGCGTCCCTGTTTAGTTTCCGGAGTTTTGATTTCTGTTTCTGACAATAAGGATCTATATGCAGAGTGCACAAGAGATCACAAATTTGCCGAGCTGCGATCATCTACTGAATGATGTTAGTTATGCACACCCAGTGAGCAAAGGAGCATCCAAGGACAAACAAATGGGTCTGAGCGTCCGCCGCGCCATGTCGCGCCCCACGCCGCCCTCGCCCTCGGCCACTGGCATCAGCGCTGCCTCCACGCCGGCCGCGCGCGCGAGTCCGCGGAACCTCAGGCTGCCCTATCTCATCCCGTACAATGCCGATATGCAGTACTCCTCCTCTGCGCTCCCCGGCGTGGCGGAGCCGTTGCGCATTAGCCTGACGACGGCGGCCACCGCGCCACCGTCCATTAGGGCGGCCCTCCCTTCCGGGCACCCGGCCAAGTTCGCGAGGATCATCACGACCAGCCTCCGCAGCGCGGCGGCGTCGGTCTCGTTCGCGCGGTCCCGCGCATCCGCCGCGGCGAGCAGCGTCCGCACAACCCCCGGCGTGCACGCGATCTTGGACCGGTTCATCCCGGAGAGGGAGACATGGTACAGCGCCACGCTCGCGAACAGCTCCAGCAGCGGTGGGATCGCACCGAGTACGCCGATGGCGGCGCGGTTCTCGTCCTCCACGGCGAGGCTGTATATCGCGCAGGGTATGGGCGACGACGGGACGGGGACGCGAGGAGAGAGAGATCACTAGATCAGGGGTAGAAAGGTCTTTTTTTAGCCTCTGAAATTAAAAAAATATTAAATGAGTTAAATGGCTCAAATTGCATGGTAATCAAGAGGTAAATGTACTGTATGGCATTTTTGCGAAGCCAATTTTGAAAGTGGCAATTTTACGAAGTCCACTCTTCAAAGTGGCAAATGATCAATTTTCTCGCATCTGATATGGCGGAGAGGCAATGCCAACCCGAGCGGCGGTGCGGCGCTTAATCACACGGTACAAAGGAGGCTTAATCCACAGGCCGAGCAAAGAGAATGTTTTAGGCATTTAATGGACAACTTTGTAAAACGAAATTTTACAGCCCAAAAAATGAAAAACGAAATTAAAATAGGAGCTAAATGGGCAATGGGGCAAAATAATAAGGGGGCATGTCAAGTATGGGGCAAAATTACAAGGCCACTTAAATGTAGGGCAAATTTACAAGTGCCTACTAACTATGGGGTACATGTGCAATTTTCCCAGCAAAGGTAAGGTTAATCTCATTGGATTCAACTCCTCATCCATGCGCGCCAGTGGATCTCACCGTCGGCGAGGATTTGCTGCCATTTAACTATCCCATGACCTTCATCTCTCTTAATTTTTTTTTATTAGAGGTGTGAGTTGCTACCCCTTTTGAGTTACTACTCAGTTTTTATTGGAGTTACTCTCTATATTTTCTTCTGAAGATGTGAACTGCTACTCGATTTCTAGTGAGTTGCCAGTTGTGATTTTTTAGTGAAGTTGTTACCCTCTTTTCTTAGTGACTTACTATCCAATTTTACAGTGACTTGCTAACCCTTCTCAATGAGTTGGTGCTCGAATTTCTGGCTATGTTTCATATCATTTCTTACTAAATTGCTACTTGATTTTTATAGTGAGTTGCTACTTGATTTTTACAGTGAATTGTTATCATACTTCTCAGTGAGTGATACCTCTTCTCAATGAGTTATAAATGGATATATCAGTGAGTTTGCTATCTCTTTCTCAGTGAGTTGCTATTTGATTTTTCTCTTAGTTGCTCCTGGCTTTCTTTGAAGCTCATAGTTGCTATTAGATTTTTTTTCGAAAGAGTTGCTACTTTTGTTTCTACTGATCGACTCGTAAGGGAAAGAGGGGGTGAGAATTGGGAGCATGAGGAAGCTGTGGCCCTTTGGCCATAAGAGAGTGTGCTGTATTGGAAAATGAAAGGATAGTGGAAGGAAATGATCATGTACTATAGAAAAGAAAACAGGACAGGTAGTGTTGCCATGTTAACGTGTGACCAGTTGTTCGGTAATATGATGTTATTTAGAATAAAAGAATAAAGACAGTGTCTAACAGTAAGAGACACAATATTCTATAATCTATTATACTAAATTGCAACGTATCAGTTTGATATCTTAAATTCGTGACTATAATATAGTGGTACTGTGGCAGCCAAGTAAAAAGAACGGCTCAAATTGAGACTTTTCCACAGCATCCCATCCATCCACTGAAGAAAATTCCCAAACCGCACGCAACAGATCCATCTATCCACCAGTCCACCACCGCCCCAGGGAGCGAGGCAGATAGGCAGACGACGCAACCCAAACCGCTCATCGATTCCCCTCGCGATTATCCGGGATTCCGTTTTTGTCTCGCGTTTTTGGTATTTTTCGATCTCCCCAGGGCGGAAGCACCACGCGCGCCGCGGGAATGGAGGGAGGGGAGGCGGCAGGTGGGCGGTTGGTGGCGGCTCCACTCCATTCACTGGTCCAAATGGCGGCCCATAATAGCGAGCCCATACTAGAGGGGGGAGGGGGAGGAGGCGTGAAGCACGAGGAGGCGGAGGAGGTGGAGGAGAAGGCGGCGGCGGCCCCGGCGCAGGCGAGCGCCACGATGCTGCACCGATCGGGCTCGCGGCCGCAGCTGGACCTCAGCGGCGCGGCGATCCACGGCACCCTGGAGGACCGCAACCCCACTATCCTGCTGCCCAACCAGTCCGACGACATCTCCCACCTCGCGCTCGACATCGGCGGTACGTACGCGCGCAGCTAGGCTAGCTAGCTCTTCCTCGTTTCCCCGCGAATAAATTCGCCGCGTGACGTCATCCGCTAGCAGTATCGTATCGTCGTTTATTGCATTATAACCTTCTGAAGCGAGATAGTGGAGTACATGAAACATGAGACCCAAACGGTGGATGAATACTACAGTGTTAAGAAGCTAGCAGTTCGGCGCACTGCTATGGCAGTTGCCTTTCTGGGTTGCTTCACGTCCAGGAATGCCAGTGTCGCTTGGTACTGAAGACTGATAATTTTGAACCATCTTATGCGTGTTCTTGCTAATTGATCATATTAGTAATCTGGATTTTGTAGTATCAAACTATCAATAATCTGTTATAGCTGAGATGATAAACGTGGCATGTGGCTTTCTGAATCCGTCGTGAAATTACTTTTGTGGTTTCTGAACTAATGAGCCATGTGCCTGACAAATTAAATCATGTTGGCATTTTATTTCTTTTTGCTCAGAAGTTATATTTTCAGTCAGCAGTCTGGAGTGGGAGCTACAATCTTCTCTTGCCTGTTAGATCTCCTATAATTTTGTATGTTAAACTGTATGTTTTCCTCTAGGTTCTCTTATAAAGTTGGTATATTTCTCACGACATGCGGAGCTCTCCACGGAGAATAAGCGTAAGATATCCATGAAGAGAAGACTTGGGATGTTTAATGGTGGCAGGAGGAGTTACCCGATTCTTGGAGGGAGGCTCCACTTTGTCAAATTTGAGACTGGGAAGCTAAATGAATGTTTGGACTTCATTTCTTCCAAACAACTACATCGTGGTGGTATGCAAACACTACTTTGAATTTATTTATATATACAAATTACTACTTTGGATTGTCAACAATTGGAATCTTGTATGGTCTAGAGTGTGCATCTATTTTGTATATTTGTGTTATTTTAAGATGCTGGCTTTTGGTGGAAACAGTGAGAAATCACCACTTATAAACAGAGCTGAGAGTATATGTAGATAGTTGATGTTACTATATCATGTGCATATATGCTATCGATTTCGAGGGTGACTACTGCTTGTTTCTTCTTGGAGGTGCACCATAGTCACGTGAGGTATATCTACATGAGGTTAAACACTAAATTGTATAATGTCCGAATTGCTTCTGTCACTTTGTTCTCCATATGTTTTCTATTATTCTATTAATCAGCCGTCTTGCATTTTCTTAACATTGAGTGGCTGTTTTATGCTGTAGGAGTCGATTCACCTTCATGGCGCTCAGGTGCTCAACCTGATGACATTGTAATCAAGGTAACAACTAATGAGACAACATCCTTAAGATTTATGGAAATTTGTTTAATATACCTGGAAAAATTTGCTAGTGTTCATTATCAGAATGCTCATTTTGGCTAGCAATCCATTCTTCCTAATGCCACCTTCTTAGTGGAGATGGTTACTACCGATGTTTTTGGTGAATAAGACTCGTATTTGTTCTAGTACATAACGCTACAGACGAACCTGTAGTAAACCATAACGATAATTTGCTTCCTGTGCAATATTAGTTCTCAAATGGAAATATATCCAAATGGTTGTACTTTGTAGAAGGAAAGTCTTTTTTGTTACAGGATTCTTTTTAGCTCTCGCATGAGTGATTCTTATTTATCAGGATCAGACTGTGTAGCTTATGTTTGCATATAAAACTACTCATCCTTCTCTTGATTTGTTGCATTAGAATTATAATTTTTATTGATTATTATATTTTGTTGAAAGGCAACAGGTGGTGGAGCATTTAAGTATGCTGATCTCTTCAAGGAAAGATTAGGAGTCAGTCTTGAAAAGGAGGATGAAATGGACTGTCTTGTAGCTGGAGCAAATTTTTTGCTTAAGGTTTCTATTTCTGAGTTGTACTATCACTATCTATGCTGTATCCTACTATACAGTTTCATATTGTACATGCTGTTTTATAATGGATGTTTGGAAATGTATTAAGCCACAAAAGTGTTATTAAACGTCATTTGAAGGGTGGTAACATTAAGAAATTTAAAGTATGTGCAAGTTAATAAGACTTTATTTTGTTGCCAGGCTATACGTCATGAAGCTTTTACACACATGGATGGCCAAAAGGAATACGTGCAGATTGATCAGAATGATTTGTTTCCCTTCCTCCTTGTTAATGTTGGGTCTGGTGTCAGCATAATCAAGGTAACTTCTAGTTTGATTTTTTTTTGTTTCACCGGATGTTGTTGATTGTTCTTTTTCAAAGGTTGATGGACACGGGAAATTTCAACGAGTTAGTGGGACAAATGTTGGTGGTGGTACGTACTGGGGATTGGGGAGGTTAATGACAAAGTGCAAGAGGTGCTCTTTTTGTCTGTTCATGGACATGATACATTTCTATAGAGAAGTTTGAGTACTCTTAAACGCATGAATTTGTTTCAGTTTTGACGAGCTACTAGAGTTAAGCCAGCGTGGAGACAACAGTACCATTGACATGCTTGTAGGAGATATATATGGTGGTCTGGACTACTCCAAGGTAACTATTAGCATTTTTGTGGAATTCATCTTAAAACCATTTTGATGTGTCCCTATTAAGTTATTGTAGACATTGACTTTTGTGTGCATTGGGAAAAGCTGCTAGTCAGACGTGGTATTTCTGGATAACATTCAATGTGTCGAGCATTTTGGAACAAAGGTTCTTAAGAGTGTGTTATTCTTCTTTTCCCATGCACTAATTCTTGCATGCTTCTGCTGTATGGCAGATTGGCCTCTCGGCGTCAACAATCGCCTCTAGTTTTGGGAAGACAATTTCAGAAAACAAGGAGCTATCAGATTATAGACCTGAGGATATTTCACTCTCTCTGTTACGGATGATTTCATATAATATTGGCCAGGTATGACAATCTTGTTGAGGTTTTCTATGGCTTAAAGAAATGATGAGTAACTAGTGGGATATCTGTTTGACATGAATGACTCAGTCTTTGCTGCATCAAAGTCACTTGACATTGTTTTTGTTGACTGTGAAAGTTTGAACAAGTGATCCAAATAGTGAACCTTGGTAGCTTATCTGAACATATATCTTTTTTCAACTTGATTTATTCAGAAACTCACGTGTCCAACACTGAACAATAGCATTCTTACACTGAACAATAGCATTCTTCTCTGAAAAAGAAACAATAGAATGAATGAATTTTCAACCTGTTTTTGTTATCTAGTGCCTTCTGTGATAACAATATGGAAAAATGAGCCCATGACCTAACACTGCCAACTATGATATTAGATGACAGTGCTAAACAATGCATTCAAATAGGTTCTTCTCTGGTTGGTCGAATGCCACTTCTCATTGCGTTATCTCACTATGAAACTGAGTGCCAAATGTCCCGAATGCACATCTTGCGAACTCAGATATTCTTTGGTGTTGTTGTAGACCAACACATCAATGGTGGTGTTAGTTCATCTTCCATCTTTGGGTTAAGTTTATGATGGAGCAATTTTTTTTGAAAGAATTACATTTAGTTAAAAGCCCCCAAAATTCCATTGAGTTTTATCACTCGACAGTCGACACTCAAGTCTAAGGATAAAACTGTACAGGCCCGTTGCACTTTATAAAAATTGAAGCCATGTATTTCATTTATCCTTTTTTTTGTAGATTTCCTATCTCAATGCACTTCGATATGGACTCAAGAGGATATTTTTTGGTGGATTCTTCATTCGTGGTCATGCCTACACAATGGACACAATTTCATTTGCAGTACATTTCTGGTAAAAGTTCCAAAAGCATTTTTAATTTTTAATATCGTGCCACACTGATTTAGCTAATTTAAAAATAATTTTCTCACTATGTTGTACACGAATTGTATGTTCTTGAAACCATCGTACACTATGTATTTGGAAAGGTCAAAAGGAGAGACAAAAGCCATGTTTCTGCGTCATGAGGGCTTTCTTGGAGCACTTGGTGCGTTTACGAGTTATGAGAAGCATGGTCTTGATGACTTGAGGGTACATCACTTGGTTGAACGCTTCCCAATGGGTGCTCCATATGTTGGTGGAAAGATTCATGGGCCACCTCTTGGGGATCTCAATGAGAAGGTAAGGACATCTATTCATGATCATGGTTACCTTCATGAATCATGATTACGTTGGTTGTTGGTTTGGTTATTCTGTAGAGTATGACATCCTCTATTGAGATTAAATTTGTTGCTTGACAAACTTACAACATTGGAAATTTGAAATGGAAATAATTCCTGTCCAACTAAAAGCTACACATGCATATGCACAAAAAAACCCCCACTCGCAACTTTTTTCTATTGGGAACAGCTGCTCGAATGAATCACATGTTTTTTTTGTCACCATTTTCTACTCTTGGCTCATGGTTAACATTTCTGAATTCACCATTTTGATTATTAAATGTTGGCCCTGTTCTTTTCAGCTTCTAAAAGCTGTTGTTCTGCTTTTCTACAGTAACTAGCTTTTAAACAGAGTATTTTTTTAAGATAGGGTCTACTAGTTAATTGTAGTACGTACTTTACTGATTTCATTTATATTAGCAAAAACCGCACGTGAGTTTCTGTTACTCTATAATTTCTCGTACAAACAGTCTAAAAGTCACAAGCTACAGCTAAAAGCCATAAGCCGCAGCAAAAAAGAACAGGCCCGTTGTTCTGTCCGAATTGCAAGATCAATAAATTTTGATATGGAACTCTACTTATCAGATATCATGGATGGAGAAGTTTGTGCAGAAGGGTACTCAGATTATAGCCCCTGTACCTATGGGAGCTCCTGCTACAACAGGTATGGGAGGATTTGAAAGGCCTACTTCCAAGGGTGACATTTTGCGGTCAGATGCAAGTGCAGCTCTAAATGTTGGCGTTCTCCATCTTGTACCCACATTGGATGTCTTTCCGTTGTTAGAAGACCCAAAGATGTAAGTCAAAGCTATTTAGCTCCTCTATCATGCATTCATGCCTATGAAAATGAATGAAATTCTGGAATATCAAAGGGGGTTCGGCTAGATATTTGGATCCAATTTCTCAACCCAAAGAAAACCAATTAAAGTTGAACTATCATAGCAAATTCAGTATGGAAGTTGGAGCTCCACTTTTGTTGCCCTAAATTGAAAGTTATGGGTGGACATTTTGCCCCACAAGCTTAAGTTTTTTTTAATAAGTAAAACCCCAAAAGCATAATACTACATCAAACTAATCCCTTCTTGAAGCATTTTCTTGTAACTATGAGGCCAAAAGTAATTGAGATGCTTCGGCGTATAACAAAACCTTCTAAATTGCAGCTCCACTTTTGTTGCCCTAAATTGAAAGTTATGGGTGGACATTTTGCCCCACAAGCTTAAGTTTTTTTTAATAAGTAAAACCCCAAAAGCATAATACTACATCAAACTAATCCCTTCTTGAAGCATTTTCTTGTAACTATGAGGCCAAAAGTAATTGAGATGCTTCGGCGTATAACAAAACCTTCTAAATTGCCATATCCATGGTAAAAAAGAACTGAACCTCAGTCAAAAAGGGTCTTCATCTGAATAAATTCAACTTGGAGTTTTTCCCACTTATATTCACTCCTGGTTAAGCAGTATGTGCTCTTTCACCACAGCACTGAAGAAGCTCTTATTGTCTTGACCAATTTAAATGGTAATAGTCTATCGATTCCTTTTTCCCCTTTAAATGAGGACCAACTTATTTAAAGCATTATACACTACTTGTACATGTAAGCTTGGTGATGGAAGAAAAAAATGCTATCACGTGCAGCTCAACTATATATTATGTATTTATGTGTAAATTGTAATTTATGATCTGTATTGCAGGTATGAACCAAACACAATTGATCTTGACCATGATGAGTTCAAGTAAATTCTATTTCACTTATTTATAAATATCTTATAGGTATTGAATTCTTTGATGATATCTGAGATGTACCATGCTAGGTACTGGTTCACGGTTTTGTCAGACCATTTGCCAGACCTTGTGGACAAGGTATGATCCACTCCTTGCAAATATCCTTGTATAACTTCTGAGGCAGGAGATCTGATTTTTCTTTCACATCATGACATTGTGATAACAATATATCTCAACAATATTTTATTGAGTCCTTATAACTAAGTATGTCAGCCAGCCCTACATGTCAGTATGTCACTAGTTTGCAGACTTTGATAGCTACTGCTTTTATTGGTGTCCACCTAAGCAGGCATTCCACACACACAAACGTTTTTTTAAACTACCTTAAACAGGCATTCCGCACACACAGATGTTTTTTTAACTACCTTTCTTTTTAAGAAATTTCAACATTATAATTATTAGTTATTCCCTTAGTTTAGTTAGCTCCTAGATCCGCATTTCAGGCAATATTCCTCATTAAATTTGGTATAGTAACAATATATGAATTTACAGTAAACTGTTTGTCAGAATCTCTGTCTCTAGTCTTTGTATGAGTATACGGAAACTTAAAAAGTATATTTTTTACTAATTTCTGCATAGTATTCTTGGTAGGCGGTTGCTAGTGAAGGTGGGATTGATGATGCCAAAAGGCGGGGAGATGCGTTTGCACATGCCTTTTCTGCTCATTTGGCAAGGTACACAATTGCAATTACATCGCATTTGTTTGTAGGTTTCTGTTTCCTTTTTTTATGGGAAGGTTTCTCTGTTTCCTTATTCTGCTGGCATTGCTAAGAGTAGTAAACTGCATTGCACAGTATCACTTTGTTGACTTACTTTTTTGTCTAAGTTTAGGTTAATGGAGGAGCCTGCTGCTTATGGGAAGTTCGGTTTAGCCAACTTGTTGGAGTTGAGAGAAGAATGTCTGAGAGAATTTCAGTTTGTTGATGCATATGTTAGTATCAAGCAAAGGTTAGTTCATCTGTGTGTGTGTGTGCGCGCGCGCATGTGCATGGCACTCCATGGTTGTCAACTAGTATCTCTACTCTGCTATTTATCTAAACTTTTTGTGTTTTCTGCATTAAGGGAAAATGAGGCTTCACTTGCTGTTTTACCTGATCTCCTTATGGAACTTGATAGTATGAATGAGGTATGAGAGAGCAGGGCTATCTTCCTGCTTAAATTAGCACTCAACAGAATTCATTTAAATATTTTGTTTTATGTGATGGTGTAGTGCAACAGTGCCCTTTTTCATTGGCAGCGCATGTAGATAAAAAAAATGAGAAATTTTGGTTCATACCACAGCCAAAAATTCAACTTTCACAGAATACCACCTATTTTGTCACTAACAAATGGACCTGGTGTGGTCCCACCTGCAACTGTCACAGTGAGTGGTGTTTTGTTGAATTTTTTGCCCACATGCTTCCATGGTCGCCCCATGTTGGCCATTAGTTCAGCAATCTAGCTCAGCCTGAACTCTAGAACTCCGAATTCATCTTGAGTTTTGCTTTGATGCTTGATGTTTTCAGGAAGCTAGATTGCTTGCTCTAATAGAAGGTGTCCTTGCTGCAAATATATTTGATTGGGGATCTCGAGCTTGTGTTGACCTTTATCACAAGGGAACTATAATAGAAATTTATCGCATGAGCCGCAAGAAGATGCAACGTCCTTGGCGGGCAAGTATTCCAAGTCTGAAATTTGAATGTTATAGTTGTATTGCAAGAGTTATCCCAATTATTTTTTATGAGTTGTGTTAGTCCAAGACCAGATATTCATGTTATGGTATTTATACTGATATCTTCTTTTTCAGATTGATGATTTTGATATGTTCAAAAAGAGAATGCTCACTGATAAAAAGGATCAACCATACAAAAGAGCACTTCTTTTTGTTGATAACTCGGGTGCTGACGTGGTCCTTGGAATGCTTCCTTTAGCACGAGAATTTTTACGCCATGGAACTGAGGTATAAATTGAAAATCTGAAATCTAAAAAAAAAAGTTACCTTTTGTTAGGTTTGCTCCACATTAGAGTTTGAACTATAAAGAATAGACAGGATGCTGTTTCAAGAGATTGAATCATGGGAACAGGCAATATATTGCAGGCTAAATTGCTAATAATGTATTTAATTCACATTTCTGTTTTCCTTCATGGAAAATATAGACTGCATGTCAGATTGGGAAACCATCCTTATTTGTGAATATTGTGAACTTGTGATGCTCCCTAACATGTTATTCATGATAACCCAGAACTGATAATAAGATGATATTTGCAGTTTGACCAACGTTGTGAAATAACCCTGGAAGTGATTATTAGATGTTCAATTATATTACATTTAATGATTACCAGATGTTCAATTGTCATATATCTTCCACTGATATGTAGATAGTTAACGTGAGCTGGTAACAAAATACTAATTCTGCAGGTAGTTCTGGTTGCAAATTCATTGCCTGCATTGAATGATGTTACGGCTAATGAACTTCCAGAAATAGTAGCTGAAGCTTCAAAGGTACAAGTGGACATTTGTGCTCTTCGACCATCCTAGCTGTGTTATCTACTAATGCATCTGTAGTTACATCTACGTTCTGCTTTGTTGCTTGTTATGTATCACAGCACTGCGGTATCCTTCGGAAAGCTGCAGAAGCTGGTGGATTGATAGTTGATGCTATGGCTGGCATTCAAGATGATGTCAAGGATGAACCAGTGTCAGTGCCCCTAATGGTCGTTGAGAATGGATGTGGCAGTCCATGTATTGATTTCCGCCAGGTTAGCTCAGAGCTTGCAGCTGCTGCGAAGGATGCAGATTTGGTAAGAAGGCTGTAGCTCTTAGAAGTAGAACTGAATGAATTTCCTTATGCATAATCATTTGGGAAGTTCTGTGATTTGCTATGTTGGTTTTGGTTCTTGATGTTATGCAGGTAATCTTAGAGGGCATGGGACGAGCACTGCATACCAACCTCAATGCCCGTTTTAAGTGCGACGCTCTAAAGGTACTTGTTTCTGCAAACCTAGCTGATTTGTGGATGCACAATTACAAACTTGGTCCTGCCCTTGTATTTGACTAAATGCCTGTATAACTAAACTCTCTTGGAATTATTGAGTGAATCAACCTTGGAAAAAAGACTTATGTAATGGAGTTCTTGAATCAGTGGCTTGGGCTCACCGTAATTTTGTGGCCTATCTGTCAGTATGTTCGAGCTAGAAAGAGCAATTTAAACAGTGATATGCTGTACTTAATCCTGTGTGTATTTGACAAGATTACCAAACTGAACTTTACGTGCAGCTTGCCATGGTGAAGAATCAGAGGTTGGCAGAAAAGCTTTTTAGTGGAAATATATACGACTGCATCTGTAAATTTGAACCTGTTTCATGACAATGCGGAAGTGACTAGTGGATTTGTTATAGTCTAGCACAGCAGCACAAAAGAACTGGTAATGTCACTATTTCAGTTTATCTTATCTGACATTGAAAATTGGTCTTAGTAAAATGGTGTATGCCCTTCTACTGGGCTTACACAATATAACTTGTTCTCAACAGTTTAACCATCTTACTAAAATTTGCAGATGCAGTGGGGCCATCAACGCACGCTTTATTGCCATGGCATTGACACCGGCACATGATCTAAAGCCAGAAAGGCAAACTTGCCGCAAGAATTAAATATCCTTACGCTGTACCAAATAGTACTCCTTGCATGTTAAAGATTGAAACAAGTGCCGCTGTTTGTTTGTGATAATAGTGTTATCTGAGCAAATTTCCCAAGGTTGTGGTGCCAGGGAGTTGCATTATACTAAAAGTTTAAAGGAACATTTTCAGAAAGGTTAAGAGATGTTTCAGCTTTGAGAGCACACGATTTGCCTTGTTTACTTAAAGGATCATTACATCTTCCACAATGATAGAAGAAAACTAGGCGGGTCATCCACCCAATGGCCCAAACATTATTTGTCTTTCGCTAAAGCCGCCTGATGAGGCAGCTCATCATGAGGCATGAGCTGCTCTGTTTGCCTCGAGTGGACAATGCATAATGGTTAATCGTTCGCCAAGCTGAAACTATCAGCAAAGAGTCGGGGCTGCCGCTCTCCTTGAGATGTTCTCATCTCTACCGCCTCCACGGAATCTGCTTCAACATAATTGCAAGGAGCATCCTGATCTACCACCGTCCATGCGAGATCTAGCGGCGAGGGAAGGGTGGTGCATGCGGACGTGGTCCATGCGGTCTCACGGCCGGGAGGCCCGATCTGGACGGTTCACGCGCGATCGGGCGGCCGCAGCTCGATTTCGGGCTCGGCCCGACGTGGACACGTGCAGAAGCGAGCGGGTCGGGGCGCCTCAAAATCGCGCAAACGCCTGTGGAGCGGGCAAACGGCTGTGTTCGTTTTGGTTTCTGATTTTTTTGTAAAATCTGTTTTTTAGTCTGTGATTTATGACTTTTGATTAAAATTTTTAAATTTGAGTTGTTCGTGATAGAGATTATGAAGAGAGATACTCGTATACGATTTTGGCCAGTTCAGACGACGACTTTTCAATGTGTGCTACAATTAGTTTGTAAACCTCGTCTTGAAAAAATACTCTATTTGAAAGTTAAGTGCTGTAGCAAAAGGCCAAAAGCAACTGAGAAAAACCGGTTCGAACAGGCTTAAGTTAGAAGCCATTTAGAACGCGTCGGTTTCTAATTTTGGTTTTTTCGGTTTTTTTACTTTTGCTTTTGTTTTTTTTTCTTTGTTTATATTATCTATAGAGATAACAGTGTTTTCATATTTTTTTTCTTATTTTTTAATTAAATGATTTGAAAAAAGTAGCAGTTACTATAGTACAATTGTAACCAATAACTAGAAGTCACAGTTAAAAGCTGCAGCTATTAGCCGATTGGGGCGGCCCCCTAAAAACCCCAATTGCATCCAATCCGTGTTCTCAGCAGCAATCCCTTCCGAACAGCTTCCGGTGCTTCAAAAGTTAAAGCACCCATAACATATTCGACGTACCAAGCTACAAACATGCCCTTCTCGTCTCTTATCAGTGAAGAACCTGCTGCAGCACCACACCTAGTGTTTCCGTCATACACGGTGCATCAACATTCACCTTGACAAATCCCGCGTGAGGTTTTCGCCAGCCGTGTCTGGAAATTTTCCCCGAGGCCTTTGCTGGTTGGGCCAGGTCACCCTTAGACCCCGCTTATTTCAGTTTCAGCTTCTGACTTATTTTTCATTATTTATAAATTTCGTCTTTTTTTTCTTCTGAATTTTGTTTTTTTTTGAGTTTTTTGTATTCGTTTGCATTATCCGTGATGAGCTAGCATATTTTTTCTATTTATATATTTTTTAAATTTAATTATGTCAAATAAGTTATCTTCAGCTACAGTAAAATTTCAGTCACTACAATGTACTTTCAGACATAAATCACAGCTTTTCAGCCCAATCGAGTAGAACCTAGTCTTCTGCCGGGAAGGCTTAATTTGTGGTAATTCTTTTCTCCATCCATTCAATTGGACTAGTCCTGAAACGCTTGTTCCAGTTTCTTCAAGCATATCGTGATTAAATCTGTAAGCATCGCAACACGCCAACATGGCATCAGGGTTGATCTGCTGTCTGTGCTTGCCCGCTCAGCGTCTCCAGAAGTCTCGAGCTCCATTGAGATTTGCGGCCAGCGGTGGTGAACAGAGTCAGAGATCACGGAGGGGAAGGGAACAGGATGGGAGATTTCTCGGATTGGTGATTGGTCAATGTTGTTATATGGACAAGAAAGGATGGGCCCACCAGTAAAACCAAAAGCCAAAGGAATCAAATGGCTATAGACGCATGCGGCATGCCACGTAGGCGGGGGTACGAATGCGAAACAGAGAAGCCACATCGAAAACCTTCGCCGTTAGAGCTGAACATGCTCCGTCACCCTTATTTGGGAGAGCTCCACCAGTGAAAACATAGATCTGAAGCAGCAGCTCCACTTGGAGCAGCTCCACTTGGAGCAGCTCCACCGTGGATCTAGGATCCCACCATGGAGTGTTTGGCTTGTACAGCAGCTCCAGATCCACGAAATTGAGATTTTGGTGGGAATGGCCACTTTTGGTGGGATGGGGTGTGTAACTAGTGGCATTGGTGGGTAATTACCACCCAACTCTACGGTGGAGCACCCCTTGAGGAGCTCCATGAAATCCATGGATCTGGCCCTCCGATCCAGGATTTTGGTGGATTCAGATTTCGCGGAGCAGGAGCGTTTGGGTAAAATTTCGTGGAGTGGAGCTGTTTTTCGTGAATCTGGAGCTGGTGGAGCTCTCCCAAACATGCCCCTAATAGAGGAATTCTCCACGGAAAAATGGAGAGTGGATCTCACTGCCATCCATATCTGGAAGACTGGAAGTCGAGACCTAGATAGGGCAAGACGGATTGACTAGTCAACGGTGCTTCATCGGGTTGGGAAGGGTTCTTAGTTTTATGATTTTTAAAAAGTAATAGATATATTATTTACTAAACTTGATTGATATGTTATCATAAATCATTGATATTTAAAGACCAACTTATAGAAATATTGACAAATATATCGTATGGTCAACCAGGAGATATGCACCATGTCCATCACATAGCCGCACCCAGTCAAGTAGCAACCAGTTGTCAGAGAATGGGAGAAATCGATGTCATCGACCATCATTGTCTGCCATCTCACCAAGGTGTCGCCTGGTCTCTATTGCCCCGTGTCCTCGCCAGTCAAAGGAAGCTTATGTCTACCTGATCAGTATGTACTTCGCTCTAAACTTCTCTTAGATCTTTTAATTTGTTTCAAGAATAGGGGCCAAATTTATGAGTTAAGGTTTTAATGTAATGATTATTGATTGTTTTTTATCGAATCGTAGAGTTAAGACTTAGAGTTTCAATTTTGATTTTTGGAATAGCGGCCTAGATCGCTGCAAATCGAAGGTAAAATTGTAGTATTTGATCGCAATATTAAATAAGCCCTGAATGTATTTTTTATTATATTGTTCATAAACTATTGAACATACAAATATCCCATTGACCTTTTCAATTAATTGATGATGATTTAATGAATAATATATTTATTTGCTATATGGAGAAACAATAATTGAAAAATATTACCAATGATGTTGTGGGTTGTCACTTTATAAACTTAAAATAACGTAAATACTAAAAGGTATTGCATCAACTTACATTTAATTGTTCTAATTTTTTTACTTGAAAACTTTAAGTAATTTTATTCTCTTTTAACAAACCATTGAAGTCGGATGATGTATTTTACCAATATCGACCAACCTTTGTATGTGATTTTGCTCTTAGTTCCATTAGTTTGCTGCAACTAACTAATATTATTATCAGACTTCTTCATGTGGGTAGGGGTGCAAATGGAGCGGATATTTCCCGATTGACCGTCCCTCCGTTTTAATTCGGATACAATTCGGAGGAAATTTTTGAATATCCGAAGGTTTTGTCGGATACAGAAACGGAGTCAGATATTTTTTGTCAGATACGGAAACGGATTCGGAAAAAGTATTATTCGACGGGTACAAAACTATCTGGGTATTTTTTTCGGATAGTTACCGGTTACGGAAATAGAGTCGGATACCTGACCCCTCCGGATACCGGATACAAGATATGAAGGCCTTATAGAATCATTTACTAAATGTAATGAAGTTAAATGAATTAGTGATGTACTTGGCTACTTGGATATGGGCAATTCGTACTTTTGAACCATGTGACATGTAGCTAGTTAGCTACTACTTGTTTAAGTAGACTCTATCATTTACTTGCTACTTTGCTAACTAGAATTACTAGTTGCTTAACTTGTCTCTGTCATCATGTGAAATTTGCTTTTGCGCATTATCCGATTAAATATTCGTGAACAAAACTAACCGTATTCGGAGCGGAATGTATTTGCTCTGTAGTTTTGATCGAGAATATCTGCATTTGTATTCATATCCGGCACTATCCGTGTCCGACTCCGACAAAAAATATAGAAAATGATACGAGATGAGCAATATCCGTCCGTATCTGCTCCGTTTGTACCCCTACATGTGGGTAAGTATTTCGGTCACTATTTCTTTATCATCATATACTGTCATCGGATATGTTGAAGTATTGATGCTAAAAATTACCGGATATATTACTATTTAGCATAATATTGCTTAAAAATTATATATGTTATTATATGTGTAGCGAAGTGCTGAATTCTGGTCATTTTCGTTCTAGTTCCACCCCTGCATGTTGTCATTAATATTCTTGAGGTGTTTCTTGGGGTGAGGACATGAGGCGGCGGCGTTCCTGAGGTGTTTTTGTTGTAAAAATTACGGTATAAGCATATTTGCACATTTAATTCTAGCAAATAGAAGCATATAAACAATGTATTTCCAGCATAAGAAGAATGACATTAATTGCATATAAACATGAAATTCTATCTTGCCATTCAACTCCACATATATATTCAAAGAATAAAACTTACATGCTGCTGAAAATAACATGGGAAACAGTCCTAAGAACATTAAAACAACTAATTCCGGCATATAACAAATTAATTGTTTTATTATTGCTCTCAGAACAGAGTTGCGCAAAATCAAAGATTTTGGCCTTCTCATGCATACGTCATAACTCTTCATAATTAATCTAACAACTGAGAAAAGACTTGAGCTCTAAATATTTGAATGTCAACAGACCTAATAAACAGAGAAGAGGTCTCTGTTCAAGATTACGTTTTACTATTTGATTACAAGCAATGAACTAATAGACAGTGAACTATAAACGAACAGGCTGTGAGCAGCTCACCGAATTGTATGTAGACAGCAATAGCATAAGACAATCAGAACCTAAAACAGATGAATGATGTACCAAACATACAATCTAACCAAAATTAACAGATCACTGCACTATTCAAGATTTCTATTGCAGGTAATTAAATCTAACAGTAAAACAAACATCAACTGTATGGACTGCAGAAACAAATCCTAGAGCTCAAGCCTAAATCAATTGTCTAGATCAATTCAGTATATGACAAATATCATCACAGAGCAAACTAACACGCCCGCAATCATTCACAGCAGTCCTCAAATGCTTGAATACAATTATATATCAAGATCAACTGCTGTAAATAGCAAGGAAACCGAAATACTCACTGAGCAGACAGTATTCAAAAATGTCCCGAAGTAATCAAGTTGAAAATATCACAATCAATATGGCAAGGCACGAAGAACTCGCTGTCCCAGAAAATCTATCAACCCGCTGTCGCAAGCGAGTGGATGATTCACGGAGATACAATGCCGCTCCTCACTTCTCAGCCGAAAGCCAGAGGTGAAGACGAGGTTCAGAGATGCCGCACAAGAACAGTAGAAAGCCCTGGCCGAGAGTAATCACAATCACAGCAGGGAGCAGCGCCTACTCCTTCTCCCTTGGGTAGAGCTCCCCGGTTCCCAGTTCCCAATTCACAAACTAGGGTTTGAACAGGAAACCAAAACCGAGCCGACAACCAAAGATGGCCGAAGCCACCAATCTCAGCACACCCAAATCGGAGATGAGGAAGAGATCACAAGAGAGAGCAAAAACCAGATCGCTTCGAGTTCCTTTCGCACCCATGGAGGGACTTGGCCTTTTGAAGAAGAGACGGGGGCTGCGAGGGGTGACGCTAGCGGCCGACCCCGAGGAGCCCGGGCCTGCTGCGCCTCCATCGCTCGCCTCCCTCGCCGCCTCCCTCCACTAGCCGCCGAAAAAACGGATCTGGGCGACAACGGCCGCCTCAAAATCGCACGCACGGGAGCGCCTGGAGAGGAACGGGGGGCTCACAGGGAGGAGACAAAGTCTCCTCTCCTTATCCCTTCGTGCGCCTCACCGCCAGGTGGGCCCGCCTGCATTTCCCCTTTTTGGCAATTGGGGAATTCCCGATATGCCCTCGCATATACAACCGTTTTTTGGGAGGAGACGGGGGCGGAGAGACTGAGGGCGAAGGTGAGGGAAGGACTGGAAGCCACACGATAGTACTTATTCATGATTTCTTAGTTTACAGTTTATTACTTATGACTCCTAAAAAAATAAATTTCTTTATCGCTATTTTTAAGCGATTTATTATGATGGTCTTTTAGAAGTGGCTTATCAACTTTTGGTTCGTTTACATGAACGCTCGTGTTAAAACACAAAATCATAAATCACAGCTATTAGTCATAAATGGTAGCAAAAAAAAAAGAAAACGCACCTTTTAGCCGATGTGTTCTGACGTGTGACGTCGAAACGGTTCCTTCGGCTCGGAAGAGCAAAGTCAAGAGATAAATTTTCCTTAAAAAAGAGCCAGATACACAGTGCGAGGATGGAGGAAGAACCGCAGATCACTGGTGGCAAGCACTGTAGCCATCACTGCTGGAAACGCTGTAGCAGGCCGATGGAAACAAAGGAACAAGCAAAATGCACAAACTTGTCGCGGATGGCATCCAGGGAGAGGGCGACAGGGACCTTCACGTCGCAGCGCCCCCATGGTCGACCGCGGCTGATTTTTCGAACCTAACCAGAGCATGAATATTCAGCCTGACAGCTTAAAAGCGGCTGATTTTTCGAAACTAACCAGAGCATGAATATTCAGGTATGAGTTCTTTTTTACTGTAGTTTATAACTGTGTAGTTTATAACTGTGATTTATATTTTTTGATCTTAAGTAATTATATGAATGAACCAAACACCGACAAACCGTTTTAAAAACATTATTTCAATAAAGAAACCGTTCTATTTATTTGAGAGAAACCACAGGCCGAAAAGAAGGCAGGTATGATTCCTTGTGCTGTTTTATTTTGATTTTAGAATGGACAGCGTGTGGGTCTGATATTACACACAGAAATTTCCCTGCATAGATTACATATACACCCAACCCAAATCGACAACAGAGAAAACAACAGGTGGACCTCCCTGCTTGTACGCCAAACTGAGCATACATCTGCATCTCTACAAATATACGAGCAGACCTTCCTACTGCTTTCATGGATATCCGTTTACAGATTCCGAATATTAGCTTTACCGAGTTGGACCGCCAGCGCATCGCCTGTGCAAGCATGAGATCAGCTCCGACGGATTAATTGCCCATTCGTGGATATCCCGACCGTGAACGATGATGAATCTCCAAAACAGGTACATAACCAGCAAGAAAATACCACATCAAACGCCATTTGGGATTGGCTAATGCTACAACTTGGAGTGTGGTCTCAAGGGGCATCCACCTTCGAAAGCATGGTCAAGTACTTCCTCAATGCGCTTCACAAGCAGAATCTACCAGCAGCAAAATAAATGCAAGTCAGCAACAAACATTTTAGCAGGCAAGTTCCACCCAGAAGAGAATTCCATTCACCGGGCATATAATATTCTCAACATTATATAGGTCTGCTATTTTCAAAAAAAAAACATTGTATAGGTCTGCTACTATTCTGGATACTTCAGCTGGACATGACATCAAAAACTTAAACAACTACTTTATCCATGAGTTTTTCTATGCCGGATATTTCATACATCACACCTATAAGTTAATATTAGCAAGTATAAATGCATACTCAAGTTAGTAGCTCAGAGCATATCCTCAACAGTCAAACTACATAAAGCAGCAGCTCCAAGGAAATCTCAAATCTCAATTAACAATAACGCAATCACGTACCTCCATGCCAGAGAGAATGGGTGCCGGAACCTCAGACAAGTCCTTCAAGTTTCTTTCTGGCAATATTACTCTCTTGATGCCATAACGATTCGCCGCAAGAACCTGAATACCAGAGAAAATTTGAAGTTACAATAGAGTAGAAGAGCACCATGCAGAAAATGGTTAGGTCGGTCCATCTTTTCCAAGTGAACAAGAAACAAAGAAAATATCAGGAACCTATATAGTATTACCTTGTCCTTAACACCACCTACTGGTAACACTAGGCCTCTAAGAGTCATCTCTCCAGTCATTGCAGTGTCTGCTCTGACTTTGCGATGACTAAACAGTGAGACCAGCGATGTTACCAATGTCACTCCTGCAGAAGGACCATCCTTTGGCACAGCACCGGCAGGAAAATGTATGTGAATATCACGGCTCTCCAATAAGTTAATATCAGAAGTAGGTGACAGATTGAGGTCAGCAGCTCTTGCTCTCACCTGTTAAAATCAAAGAAATTCTGGGTTAAAAGTGACAATGATCTTATTCGATTTAATATGTACGGATACACAAAACTAAGCATAAAATAGTGGTTCAACATGCTAAATTTAAATAGTACTTCAACTCAGGACCATAATATTGGAATTTCACTAATAGTTTTAAACAACTTCAAATGGCAACATCAGGTCCAGCCAACAGAATACAAACAAACACGATATGATGCCATCAAGGCAGATAGGTGAAAAGAAAAGAAAATTCTTACCCATGTCAGAGCTAATTGTGCTGACTCCTTAATTACATCACCAAGTTGTCCTGTCAGATGCAAGTCCCCCTTACCCACCATGGCTGTAGCCTCTACAAACTGAACTTCCCCGCCAAACAAAGTCCAAACAAGCCCAACTGACACCCCTGGGGTTGCCACACGATCTGCAGCTTCTGTGTCATCAAATCTAGGAGGCTGTAGCACAAATATAATGTACATTGTAAGATATAACAAACAGAAAGACAGGACTCTGTAGCTTCCCATGATGTTAAACTCAAACTTTGATGTCTAGAGACAGTGGCATACCCCAAGCACTTTTTCCAGCATAGCCTCATCAACAATCATAGGTGATGGATTTTCGTAAGCATTTGATACGTCTTGTCCCATAGGAATAACTTCCATTTCAACTTCGCCACCATTGGCAAGCCTCGAGTCCAGTAAATTCGCAGTTATTGGCTGTATTTCCTTGCCAAGTCTAAGCATGCTATCTTGCTCTGCAACCTTGACAGCAGCTGCACGGGCCAATGCAGCTAGGTTCCGCTCAAGATTACGTATGCCAGCTTCTCGTGTGTATCTCTCGATGATGAGTTTGACCATAGCCTGTACAAATGAATGGAACCAAGCAAGGAGGGATGAATTACTCAAGAATCTTAGTAATTACTCAAATGAAGCAGACGACAACATATAATGGGAAGGCATAAAAGTAGTCCATTGCAACTACTGGTGTAAGCCAAATAATGAAATCAATGCCATTAAGGTGTCGCTTAGGCGTTGAGGCGGTCTGGGGTGGTCGCCATGGCAGTTGACTCGCCTTACAGGAGTGGGGCGTCCGCCTTAGGATGTATGGCGTCGATTAATCGTTGCCATACCGCTCTGCATCGCCTCACGAAGCAAGGTGGGCGACTCACGTGCAGTCCGCGCAGGAGAATGGAGAGAGAGGGGGGGGGGGGGGGGGGGGGAGGACGGGAGGTTTTGGTGGGAAACGGAGTGAATAGAGAGGGAGAGAACAGGAAAGACATATAGGAGGGAGAGAGCAGGAAAGAGAGGATGATAGGAGGGAGAGAGCGGGAACGAGCCTGGAGGACAGAAACCTAACCGGCTAACCACCGCCCGATTGATTTCTGTCGATTCTGGCCGTTTGGTGCTGGCACCGCCGTTGTAGCTTCTCCATCCACCCCTCCTCAGCTTGGCACGGCACAGTGCCGCAGCCCGCCAGCCCCTCAATCCGCCATCGTCGTCCATAGCAGTCAGCAGCAGCCAGCAGCGCAACATGGCAACGGCACATGCCGCCAACACCTAGACGTCGCCGTCCAAAGCAGCACCTGCGCCTCGACGCCGCCATCCTCCTTTCAGGTTTGCCACCCGCTTTCCTCTCTCTCTCTCTCTCTCTCTCTCTCCACTCCCTCTCCAGGAAGTTCCTCTAGTTCCTGCTCTGTTCTTGCTGTGACTCTGCTCTGTTCCTCACTTCCTCTAGTTCATGTGCATTAGGATTTAGGATTTACTCTGTTGATCCACTCTGTTTTTTGCTCTGCTCTGTTCCCCACTCTAGCTAGATGTTTGATTGCTAGATGTTACTCCGTTTTAACCTCTAGTTCGTGTGCATTAGGCATGACACTGACAGTTGCTTGAATGTTGATTGTTCATTGCTAGATGATGCATTATAGAATATAGATGTTGATTGGTTGATTGCTCGCTGTTGATTTGCATTAGGGATGTGGAGTGTGGAACTATAGATCGAACCCATCTTCCTTGTGATCTGATTTCACTTTGATATTTGATTTTCATTAGATACTTGCTTATTGTGAGTTTTCTTAACCTGATTGGAAAGTGTAAAGTTTGCTTCACTCAAATCATTGCCAACAGTGTTGTCCGTTCTTTCAAAGATTTTCTTTAATAGGAGTAATATGTTAGAACTGTGAGGGCATCAAGGATTCCATTCTCAGGCCAACTCAATTGTTCATTATATTTAGTTCGATGATTTCATTTGGATCTGCAGGTGAATATCAGGAGTGTTGACGAAGCAATAGTAATTGGAGCTGCCCTCTCATTATCATCATCTGTGTTTGTTCTCTAGGTGTGCATTCTATTCACTAACTATGTAAAGTATCAGTAGTTATGTAACACTTTTGCACCATTAAGCATTCTTTGGAGTATTAAGATTTTCCATGGTGTAACATTTATAGCTTATCTATTTTTGGTTAAACTGCAATTGACAGTACAGTTGCTTGAATGTTGATTGTTCATTGTTCATTGCTAGATGTTGCTCTGTTTTAGTCTGTACTCTCTACCTGCTGTGCTACCCTATATTCTTATTATTGCCTAGTTCCTACACTTAGGGCCTGTTTTTTTAGCTACGATTTATGACTTTTGGCTGCGGCTTGTGGCTTTTGGCTGTTTGTGTGAGAGATTACAGAGTAACTGAAACTTACGTGTGGCTTTTGCCGATATAAATGAAGTCGGTACAGTATATACTATAATTAACTAGTAGACCTCATCTTGAAAAGACACTCCGTTTAAAAGCTAGTTACTGTAGAAAAGCCAAAAACTGAAAAAGAACAAACCCTTACACATGTTCTCAATTACGTTGTTAACTTGCTATGCAGTAGGAACTAGGAAGTACAATGGCAAATGAAAGTGAGCCAACAACAGCAACTACTGTGGCTGCCACCGACGGTAGTCAATCTTTATTGATGTTTCAGTTTGTCTTTAGGTGGAGACGTGGAGTACAGATCAACATTATGTGATACTGCAGACCCACAATTCTCTATCGAGGTACATTGCAACTTCTGTTCATGATTGGTTCCTTCCATATTTAGTTTCAACTTTCATATTCGATTTCATCAAACAAGCAAGTTTGCCACTTCAATTTATTGGAAGGTGTTAACAGTTTACTAACATAGTAAGTTTTGCTCCATGGCAGCAATGCTATTGGATGGGACTCATGGGAGCTGCATGCTACTTGGGAGAAGAGCAAAGTCAGCAAACAATGGACAATGTCATTAAGCTATGCCATTCAACATTCATGTTTTCTTGCGGCGCCATTATTCATGTTTATTTGCTTTGTTATGTAGTTAAAAGTCACTCATGTTCAACAAATTTGTTGTCATAAAAGGTTAGGATGTGAGTATGGCGTCGCCTCGCCGCACGCCATACTCATCTAAAAGGTGAAGGTAGTCAGGCACCTCGCCTTGCCTTATCGCCATGATAACCTTGAATGAAATCAATTCTATTATTTAGCAGAACACAAGCAGTTGACAGCTGCAAGCATGGTAAAAAACTAAAATGTGAATGATAAGCAATTCCAAATTTCCAATTTGTGAACTGTGATCAAATGAGCTAAAAAAACCTTATGCCGAATTAACTACTGAATTTTCCAGTATTGACCATATAACTCAGAACGTCACTTCATGGTAAACACGACTGTATTTTTGCCTCCAAACATACACTGCAATTTTGTTAATATATTTATCACCAAGAATAGAATTGCACGCCTCTCAAGCATAATTACACTGCAAGTGCCGCTACGAAACTGACTTTAAGAGCCCTTATCTTGGCCATTAAAGCACTTTAGCTTTATTGCCAAGGAGGAATAAAAGCAGCATCCACCTTCTTGTCTAGATGTCTTTTAGTAAACTCAGTAATTATATAGCAAATGCATTTTGACAAGAGCATTTGTTACTCTTTCAACACGCATTGACATTTTTTTTCTATTACGGGATACCGGATACCCAAATGAAATAGTTTATAGACAACGAAAGGAGCAGCAGAAAACAGCACTTGTGTCATACCTCAGGGATCCGAAGATATGTGGAGCTCAAGCCATGCTGTTCCAATACCCTTGGTATGAGATGTTTCATGGCTATTTTTAGCTTCTCTTCAGGCGTGTAGCCTGGTAGCTCAATGACTTCCATCCTATCTAACAGAGGAGGGGGGATAGGTTGCATTCTGTTGGCAGTTGCAACAAATATGACCTTTGATAGGTCAAACGGAACATTCAAATAGCTGGTAAAAATATGTTAAGGAATTCTAAATATATAAAGTATAGAAAGTAGATCAGGGAACATAATCTCTTTCTCAAAGCATTGTATATTGTGTATCAGAATTATAACCCCAGAACATAGCCTCTTAGAAACAATGGGGGACTGCATATTGAAATTATTCAACTAAACCTGCAATCCTCACAGTTGAACCGTAGGAGACATTGCGGTAAAAAGATATCCATAGAAGATAACCCTGAATAACCTATATGTGCCTAATCGTACAAACATTTCTTACAGAAGAAAAGCTAAGAATCAATTTCATTAAGAAACCAACAAGTTAATCATATAAGATATTATACAGATAAAATGAAAGGATACTGGTCATTGAATGTTTTATTCTGCTCAGGGTCAAGAACTTCTAGCAGTGCTGATGCCGGATCCCCACGTACATCAGAACCAGTCTTGTCAATTTCGTCAAGAAGCATCACTGGGTTACTTACAGATACTCTCTGCATTTTTTATGAACAGAAAATGAGCATGACTTGGTATGCAAAAATTTTAGATAAAATCTTTTCTTGGGATAATCCAAATCATATCTCAAACTGCTAGTTATATTATGAATTGATGGTACTCAAGGTCATTCAACAGAAAATAACTGGGAGCTAACAGCAGGAAATTTCTTGTAATGGCTGTCAAACTATTAATAAGACTAAGTAGATTAGAAGAACAAATAGTTCATAAGGTAGAAAAAAGGTATTAATAAGAACAGGATAGTTGATTCTCCTATTAATATTGCCAATCAAAAAAAATAAGTTATTCCTGAAATGAAAAATAGAATTGGATTGAACCTTTAGTCCATCAATGAGGCGCCCTGGCATGCTTCCAATGTACGTTCTTCGGTGGCCCCTAATATCAGCCTCATCCTTTACACCACCAAGAGAGATTCTTATGAACTTCTTATTTAGGGCCTTTGCTATGGATGAAGCCAATGATGTCTTCCCAACACCAGGTGGTCCCACAAAACACAGCACTGGACCTCTGGCATCAGGTTTGAGCTGCAAGCAAATTAATGCATCTCCATGAGATAGAAGATAAATTAACCAGGATAGGCACATAACAAAATTATGCATAAGTCAAATCACCAACCTTGCGAACAGCCAGGTACTCAACAATCCTCTGCTTAACTTTGGCCAGCCCGTAATGATCACGGTCAAGACTCTCCTTTGCAGCTCTAAGGTCAAGTTCCCTTTCTTCACTGACTTTTTGCCAAGGAAGGTCAGCAAGAAGCTCCAAATAAGCTCGAGAGCTACTATATCCAGGTTGCTGTGGTTGCATCTTTCTTAGGCGCCTGTAAACGAAGACTAGTTAGATATACAAATCTCCAGTATCACATGTATGTCATATAAAGAAGGAAATGATAGGATAAGTTACCTCAACTCCCTTTGAGCGTGCTTCCAAATATTAGCAGGCATTCCTGCGTTCTGCATCTTCCTTTCCAATGCAGCTACGTCATCTTCATCATCATCGTTATCACCAAGTTCCTCTTTGATAGCCCTCATCTGCAAATTTAACATGGTCATTATCATATTGGAAACAGAACTATATGCAGCACAAAAAAGTCAAGGAAAACAAAGTTGCTTAACTCCCAACATGATATGATCCTCTATATGAAAAGGGGTATTTCCATATACATATTTACAAACTATCCCAAAATACAAGCATACCAAAATGTAATTTACAGTTGGTCAAAAGAGCGAACTCTAACTGGCAAATATATCAACAGACCAAAAATTCTGAAACTTCAAGCATGGAAAAGAACATAAACAAACAAACCTGCTGGCGCAACAGAAATTCTTTTTGGGACTTCGACAGATGACCCTCAACCTTTTGAGTTATTTTCTCAGCTACAAGAATTGACTGTCCATCGCAAGAAAAAATCAAATTAAGAAACTACTAAATGCTTAGATCATAGAAAATGAACTTATCAAAGCAAAAGGAACATTAACAAATCAATTATATTAATTTAGCAAACCACAAGGTTGCTTCACCTGCAGGTGTCTGTCCACAAGTTCAGTTGCCTTGGAAAGCCTAACTTTCAAGTCAACTGAATCCAGCATAAAAAGCTGCTCCTCAAAGCTTATTTCAAAGCTAGCAACAAAAATATCAGCTAGCCTGTATACAGGAACCGTCTCAAGCAGCACCTTAGTCCTACCAACCGTTTTCTGTTTCTGAAGTCAGAAACAACAGAAACATGGTAAGTCAAAGATCACTGGTAATTTCACTAATATATAAGACAAACATCATGGATCACAGAAAGACACGGCTTGCGGTGTTGATAGGCACTAAGGCAATAAATTTTCCTAGTGCTTGGTACAATCATAAACCAACCAAAACTGGAAATCTAACAGTAAATAAAAGTTATAAAGTTCTGCTCGAGCTCTTACCTGCTCGAGAACGGAAATTAGTTCCATGGCTGTAGCTTTAAATCGCCTAGAAAGAGCAATGAGATCTGGGTCTTGCTCTGACTGCTCCAACTCTAGCAAATTGCAGAAAAATCAGTAATGTAAGTGTCAGAATTTAATATAAGTGAATAGTAAAAGGAAAAGCAGATAAACAATCACATAGTTCTCAAGGGAAACAGGATCTTTAGATACGTCATCAGCTAATAAAGAATGCCACGAGAAGAAACTATACTATACTACCAAACGATCAACATAAATACAAATTGCCAATAATCAGGCAGGAGATACCAAATTCAGAAAGAAAAAGATACATCAGTGCAGAGCAACAGCAGCTAATGATGATGGTTGTGTGGGAAAATGGTGCGGAGAGAAAAAAGAAGATTCCTTTCTAACAAAAAAGGCCTTACCGGTCTTTGTCATGTCAAGGCGTGAAACACGGGCAACATGATATGACCCTCTTGCACTCAGTTCTTGAACACTGAACCTACATAAACCTTCCAAAACAACAATGTATGTAACCCTTCCACTTGGTTTCTCCACCCCTCTTGAAAGGTGCAAAGCTCTAGCAGCAACTCCCCTATGGGAAAACAAAAGTGAAGACAAAGTTTGATTAAAAAAATGCATAAGGTAGGGAAACACTACAAGACTACAATATTCATGAGGGAATAACTTTTAAGTTATCTACTATCCTTCATATTTCACTAATTTGAGTAATAATCAGAGGTCGAATATAGATGAAGGTATAGGGATTACGGATTAGGTAGAAATCATAAAGTACATGGAGCACCTAACCTTTTCTAGGGGGTAGTAGGTTTGAGAAATAAATTAAAAACCATGACTGGTACATTCAGCGCGCGCAAGGATTGGAAAATTAAATGGAGGATGGCAAGTTGTCACAAGAACAATTGAAGGGTCTTGATTTTAAACAGACCGTAATTGGAAAACATGTGGATATGGAGCTATCAATAATCAAATGCTAAATCTATCACATGCCAGATATGTCAAGCCCCAAAAGAATAACAAACAACAAAACAAAGAAATATTTAAAACCTTGAGGGGACAAAAAATAATGTTAACCTGAGTGTTGAGCTACAAGTAAGAGTATATGTATGTAAAACGCACCCTCCTATAGCTCAGCTTATTCGTAGAAAATGTGCAATAGCCAGTAAAGTTCTGCAATCAGATAACTGTATCGAAGAAGATTTGCTCAGTATCAACCTATCTTAGCCTCCTTACTTTATCCAAGCCAACCGCAGGCCAATGCGTTGTTGCATTAGCGCACACAACATAAGCGGCTCAATAGATAAAGCAGAAACCACTTGCTTCTATCAATTTTTCACATGCTCATAGAATGTGGAATGCAATATTGCATCAGATGGTTATATTTGCCAACAGCCCACTCCATGTCAAACCACCTAACTAGAGGACTAGCTTAACACCCTTTAGTGGTCAATTTTTCCCTTTATTACTGACATATTTGAAGGTTTTTATCTATGGAACCTGGTTCATGGATATAATACAGGCATATAAAAAAAGCGTTAGATTAGTAAACACTGTTACACACCGGCTGTGCCAGTGAATGGGCTCCTTCCCGCTCTTCGCATCCTGCTTCGTCGACTCTCCCCCAGAACCACCAGACGCCTTGCCGCCTCCTTCACCTGAATCACCGCCCACACCTATAAGAGCAAATAGCAATTCCCGTAAGAAACTACAGGTCCACAATGGCCAACAATGCTGGTATAACCAAACTATGCAGTCCTTATCTCACCAGGAGAAAGCAGTGAACCAACAGCTGCAGCCTCCGAGTCCCGCACAGGAAGAACCCCGATCAGACCCTTCTCCTCCCGCTGCCAGAGCTCCTGCTCTACCAGCTTCACACTGCACGCCAAAACAATTGCATTGATGAAGGCACAAACCAAGTCAAAATCCAAACCAAAGGCGCAGTTATTCCCTCCCACTGAGTCAACACACATTAGTAAGCTACCCTACACCTACACCAAGAAAAATTTCGATAACCCCAAGCTAAGCTGAACCACAAGTGACACAACGAAAGGTAGGTAATTGGAAGCTGAATTAGTCAAGCGTAAAACAACCAACTCGCCCAAACTTGACCTTGAATTCAAGGAGAGCATCAAATCGCACCGGAAAAATTAAATTTCCACACCAGAAACGAAATTATCTTATCAAAAACCCAACAAACCGATGGCTACTATAGTAGAAGCAGATAAACCAAATTCTACGTAAGCCACACAAATACACACAAGGACTCCAAACTTCCCCCAAGCAAAACGCCTCACGAATTTGGAGCTGGCTAGCCGAGGCAACACCTAATCCAACACTACACGCCTAGCGAATACAACGCGGAGAAAACCTAACGACCGCCAATCCACTGAAAAACCCCCCGCGCCGAATCCGCCTAGAGCACACCAAATTACACCCTGGAAACCCAAGCACGAACCCTACACGGCTAATCGGGGCCGCGGGATCGCTCGAGGGTGCCGGCGCCAGCTCACCTGCTGGGGTTGGTGCAGCGGATCCGCACGATGGCGCCGGGGAGGAGCACCTTGTTGCGGAACGGCAGTATGGCGAGCCGGCCCGGCAGCTCCACCGGCGAGTCCGCCATGGCCGCTGCTACGGCTGCACTCGGGTCGTGTCGAAGGGGAGGGGCAGTGGCCTGTTCCGTACGGCGGAATACAAGAATAGAATAGAAATTTTCACGGGGGAGGAAGGCGAGAGGTGGGAGACGACGAGGATATTTACGGTAGCCGAGCCGAGACGAGACGAGACGAGACGAGACCGAACCGAACTCTGTAGAGGCGGCTTGCGGGTGCGGGCGGTGGGCCCGCGTGGCGGGTAAGTTTCGGGGGGTAATGACTTGCGGGGCCCGGGCGTCGGTGAGCGGGGGAGCTCGCGTGTGGACGTGGCGCTTTGGTGGAGATAAGGGTGGCGCCGCGGGATCCGGTGCAGGGAGACGGTGTTCGACTCGGACGCGCTGATGGCTAAAGACCGATCATTCTGCCACGGTGGCGAGTGAGGAGTGGATCGGTTTAGTGTTTGGTGTTCGGGTTAAATGGCGCCGGCGCGCGAGGTGAGGTTCGTTCAGACCGCCGTAACGGTTGGGAGACGGCAGGGACCAGAAGATCGTGACCGTCGGTTTGCTGGGAATCTGAGTGATCGACGGTCTGGATCTTGATCTTTGAGGCGTCCACGTGTGAATTGCTTTATACTCCCATGCCGGCACTGAATTTTTGCCATGCAAAGCACCTTTTCAATGCTTACAGAAATAGTTGCATGTGTATGATATTGACAGAAATAGTACTTCTGTCACCTGGTAATCGGTAGCGTCCAACAGCTGGCACATGGTGCCTGCCGCCCGCCTCTCAGACGACAGGTAATTAAGTGGCTAATTAGCCGATTTAATTACCTATCTAAATTCGTAATTTTATGTTATATTTGTTTGAATTTTTAAATATAACAAATGAACTCAAAAAATTACAAAATATTATGTGCAGCCTCTCTACACAACTTACTTCATTGTGTAATTATTTAACAATTTTATCCATTCTAAATGTTGCTCAAAAATTCATAAGATTTTGATATTAGTAGGAGCTGTTACATATAGCAAACGAGCTCCAAAAATTACAAAATTTTATATGAAGCCTCTTGACATAGTCAACCTAATTGTGAGAATTTTATGTGCTCCAAATTTACCATGTTAATTCGTGTTAATTTAATCGTAACTAGCGACATTTGTTTGTTACCATGCCGTCCCCCTCGTCCGAAGTGCTATGCATTAACAAGGAGTCCTTAATTTGTAGAGTGAGCGCACTGGGTCCCCTTTTCGCTCGTCCATAAACACGAACCTCTCATAGTTGGTCATAGGTCATCTCAGTCGCTCATCGCAGAAGCCCATTCTCACAATCGTCACTCAAAATAAAAGGTGCATAGATAATTATTTTGATAAGCCAGTGTATAGCTCATTAAAGACGTGGCAGTGTTGATTGTTTTCCCAAAAGACAATAATTTTTTATCGTATGCTTTCGACGTTATTCCCGTAGTCCTATTTAATTAGTGTTATTTAGTTAGTCAACACTTGTGGTTGAACGATCATTGTGTCATTTACTCAGTATAGGGTTCCAGTCCTTATTTTTCACCATGAGGCAGCCATTCACACCCAGATCCTCAGTGCTCTATAGCACTGCCACCTATCAACTCAAGCCTCCTCCCTAGGTAAAGTCGTAGACTTTAACCATCTAGTGGCTTTCCACAACGTATCTTTACCCTAGAATATATTAAATAATTCTACCGGCAAAATGCCAAGCCTCTTAGTAGTATGAATATTTTGAATGAAGTATTCTACAATTATTAATATAGTAATTTAAATATTACTAAGGTTGTCAAGGTGAATAGGCCTCAAATTAGACAGAGCATTTTTAGTGGTAGGACATAACTAATTTACAAGTCATTGTAAATATTTATTTTAATCAAATAACATTGCATAAATAACAATAATGTAAATACTGTAATTAATAGTTTAATTTCCATGGGATTCGATATGACTAAAAACTTATAACTTGCCTTTCTGTTCTGTGAACTCTACTGTCTTGTACACTTCGACACTTGGATCCGGTCCTTACTCTATCGCCTCAGAATATTCGGGAGATAATGCAAACACATAAAATACCATAAGGCCCATGCTTGAAACCAATCAAGTTAGGAAAATAAATTAAAATAAAAAGAAATAAAATACAATAAAAACCAAATGGAGTTGGTTTGGATTTTATTGGAGCTTAGTTTGGTAGAATGGAGGTAAAAATGGATTTGTAGCACCAAAACAATCGAAATGGGGTATTTTTGGATTTTTAGGGTTCGGTGAACAGTAGCAGCTACAATGACAGGCTGACCCACAATGAACAGTGCAGCGCACGGGTGTTTAAAATTCAAAAACGACCCATAGGTCGGCTAGCTCAGCCTAGCGACACTTGGCCACAAACGGCCCACATGTGCATGCACCAACACTCGATGACCGACACGTGAGCGGCTAGGATCTGGCTGCGTCGCCCCGTCGTCTACCTTCAGTCGGGCCTCAGCGGCAGAAAACAAGGGCGCAGCCCTTATGGCGATTTGGTACTGGCAAGGCTCACCAGTAGATGTGAGCAACACGGGTAGGTTCAGGTCAAGGTGGTGGTTTCATTTTTGGGCTTTGGGGGGTGTAGAGGCAAATGGTGGTGGTCGGTGGTAGGAGAGAAGGTTCTAAGCTCCACAATGGCGCTAGGATTTCTTGGTGGTTCTCCTACGAGATTGAGGGTGGTTTGGCCATCTATGAGGCATAGGGTTCACGGGAGTGGTGGTGGTTTGAGCTGAAGAGCTCCTAGGAAAGCTATCCACGGTAGAGGTCTTACAGCCGGCAGTGGTCCTCATCGACTATCCACGAAAATGCTATTGCTCAAGGAAGTTCACCAGTGTGTTCTGGGTGTTGAGAGGATGTTACAGACAAATGCTATTGGATTTTAATCAAAGAAAGGAGAAGATAGCTTCTAGGGCTCACTAGGCTCAGGGGAGGGGTGGTGGAGAAGCTGCGGTGAGGTTGAGTTCAATTGGGTGGTTCTGGTGAGTGATTGGGAGGAGTGTGAAGCTCTCTACGATGACAATTGGGTTATAAAGCCATGGAGAGGCGGTGGGAGCAGTAGTCGAGCTCGAGCAGCGCTGGCGTGTGGAGGCGGGAGAGAGCGGAAGCTCTTCCGGGGTGAGGGCGAGCAGGGGAGGTGGCACTGGCGTCTCTACAAGAGTTGGCAAAACATGACGCGGCTAGTATAGAGAGGTGCGCACGTCGGGTGAGAGCAGCAATGAGCTGTGGTGAGAGAGTGCGCAGATTAACCGAGCGCGCCAAGCGAGGGGAGGGGGTGAAGTCGGTAGAGGGCGAGCCATTGGTGGGTGGGGTCGCGATGTCAGCATATGGCAGGGGAGGTGTGAACAGCTGGGAAGGCGCGATTTAGGGCGACGACGTGCAGCCGCATTGAGAGGGAAGAATAGGGAGGCGGTTTCTCTGGGGGCGCTAGTGGGTGGGGAAGGTGGATGGCAAAAAGGGAAAGCAAGAAATCAAGGAGGGTTACCAACTTGGGAAGGAAATTGGAATTTAAGCAAAAATCCAAAAAGAATTCAAATCTTTTGAATTTTTGAGGTGTTTCAATTATTGCCTATAATGTTATATGCAGAAAATCCACGTAATTTCCTATTCAATCTACGATCAGTGTGGATGGAACTTTGGTTGTTATCCAGATGGTTCACACGCCACACCAGCCGGACTACGCAACGATTAGCAAGACCAATGTGGCTTTAGCGTAACAGGGACTAGAAGAAGACAGCAACGGTACGGTAGTGGAGCCATGTCGGTAGGCGTTTATCCTAATCCTGTTGGGAAGCCTAGATTATGCGAACCTTAACCTAAATCGTGTGACGCACTTTCTAAAAGCTGAGGTTAATTAGCTCATCGAAGAGCATTAGGACAAGCTTTTTCTCCGGAAAGAACCCAGACGCCGAAACAATGGCTCATTCAGCTGTACCTGGTGCAGTATTTTCCATAGTTTCCAGTCATTTTCATCGCTTGTTTTTCAGGTGAGGAAAGCGAACAGTAGAAACCTTGCACCATTCAGCTCCAGGCTCGAACGTACGCACTACACAGTCGACAAATTAGTAAAGAGGATTCCAACTGTCAATGTACAAAGCAATTTCAATATATACACAAGATGCAGAAAGTTAAGCATCTCTTTCGTTTTTCTTAGTGACTTTGCGCGGAGTGTGGGATGGGGGAAGAAGTTCTCTATAATAATATAGATATCTTGTATATCAAACTGATCACCAGTGATCGATATACAACTGAAATTACACAAACGGAAGTCGTTGCTTGCCTACGTATTCAGTATTCACAGGTGCAAGGTTGGCACCGTAGAACAAGTTGATTAGCAATTATAGCAACTGGTAGGAGTCTAGGAGATGTACTGGCAAGTCACAACTGGCACGTGCCAGCTGTGCACCGGACTACACGCCTGGTTAATAAGCAACCGATCGACAAGAAGCATTAACAATTGTTCATTTGTTCAGACCAAAATAGCATTAAAATACATGTGATCTTTCGATGGCTACATATCAGTAACAGCTTGCACGTCGAAGGCCTTACCTGACCGGCCGCTCTAAAATACACGAAAGTATCTAGACATCATCCGGATGTTTTCTTCCTAATTATCATCTAAATTTGTGATTCAAGAGGCTCCTTGCCTTTTAAAGGAAGTTTTTTTTTAAGGTGAAGGAGGTAGAATTCAAGGGAGGGGAAGAATTCATGATCATTGGATCTCTAATCCAATGATTCTAAATCTAGATGATAATTAAATATCCGAATGATGTTTACCAAAAACCCAAAATACACAGCACAAGAGCTCCATGGCAGCGCGAAGACCTGAGCAAGTCCACGGCTGATGGAAACGCACCATTGGATCGCCCAATCATTCCTGCTTATCCAGAACTGTAAAAGACTTCACAGCTAAGATCAGAATGCAGCAATTCAGATCAAGATGATGGATAGACACGAAATCCTGGGTGTGTATGTCGTCATCGCGGTGGGAAATTCCATCCAATTTCAGGAGAGAAATACGTAAGAATTCAATTGAATCTGAATGCGTCGCCAGTTGGCCACAAAAAGTCATGAATATGATGGCGGAGACAACGCACGTCGTGGCTGTTTATTCACATTTCTGAATCAGAGATCCAAATGTGCGTGTGAAGATGACGGTTTGAGCCACTTGACAAGCCGGAAAGCGAAGTTCACAATGCCGTGCAGTAAAGTGACTACTGCCAGAGGTCCAGCGCAACAATTATTTGATGTAGACGCCAAAACAGATTCTTTTTACAGCATGGCAAAAGCATATGATATGCACATTTCTTTGTCTCTAAAGCCTTTCACGGTCCATTGGCACCAGTCGTCAAGTGGGTAATGGGAACAATACTTTGTTTTGGACAGATCGATGGCTTCATGGGTGTTCTATTGCTGAATTAGCACCTACAGTTGTAGCAACTGTGCAGCCCCGTCTTAAAAACAAGCGCACTGTAGCCCAAGCCTTGGAGAATAATACCTGGATGATTGATATCCAGGGCGGGCTAACTATGATTGGCTTCTTGGAGTTCTTCAGGCTTTTTGATTGTCTTCGTGAGGTTGGGCTGTCTGAGGAGGAGGACCAACATGTTTGGAAATTTGATGCTTCAGGAGTTTACTCAGCTAAATCAGCATATAGAGCTTATTTCATTGGTTCAGTGACTTTTGAACCTTGGCGTCGAATATGGAAATCTTGGGCCCCAGGAAAGTGTAAGTTTTTCATCTGGCTTGCTGTTCGCAATCGTTGTTGGACAGCAGACCGCCTTGCTCGCCGAGGATTGTCACACCCGGAGAGGTGTCCTTTGTGTGATCAAGAGGAGGAGACGATTCAACATTTACTTACTGGTTGTGTGTTTGCTCGACAAGTTTGGTTCAGTATTTTGTCGCCTTTGGATTTGGGAAGCGAAGCTCCTGGACATAATGATCTTTGTTTTGCTGTTTGGTGGGCTAAGATAATCCGCATGTTCAGTAAGGAGCACAGGAAAGGAGCAAATTCTCTAATCATTTTGATTGCGTGGTTGCTTTGGAAGCACCGTAATGCCTGTGTTTTTGATGGAGACTCCCCTTCTGTTAGTGAGCTTTTGCGACAGTTTAGAGATGAGTATAAGCTTTGGTGCCTAGCCGGAGCTAAGAAACTTCTTGCTCTCGGACTGGATAGGGTGGGAGCTTTTGGATGAGTCTTTGCCTTGTTGTTTGGTCGTTAGAAGTTTTTTTCGAGTATTCATGTTGTAAAGTGTTTCCAACCTTCTCATGTATGGTCTTGGCATGAGTTGGTAATGTATACAGGCCGCTTTTTCCTCTCTATAATACAAAGATACGTAGCTCTCCTGCGTTTTCGAAAAAAATGGCCCTGTCCTGCTGCCAGAGCCTCTCGCCTTCGCCGCACAGGTAGCTCTGAAATTTCTCCTTCAAACCATACAAATCTTTAAAGTTTAAAGCATCACTACTGCAAGGGAAAAAACACAGATCTAGAACTAATACTGCAAGCAGAAATTATGGCATGTGAGAATGTTAAGCTTTTGGTAGCCAATTTAGAGTTTGTGAATGCTAGATGGCCTCCCAACATACGCTAAAAGAATGGTCAAATAAGGTCTTCTCTTATTTGGTTCAACAGTTGAGAAAATTTGGATTAAACTATCAAACAGAAATGCAAAATTGCGAATAAAGCAAGATGGCACAAAACAAACTATAACAGACTAATGGTCGAAACAACTTTACCGATGCCAAAACCAAAATCCAGCTGTCCTTACAAATGATTAGCAATACACTTGTAATGTGACAGAATTTCGCAGCCCACCACATCACTTCTTCAAACTGAATCTCAAGCCACATCCAGGTGACTTAACAACGAACGTAATGTTCATGCTACTTAGAAGAACTCTGGTTTCAGCTTCTGACTTCTGACTTATTTTTCACTATTTATAAATTTCATCTTTTTCTGCACTTTTAACTTTTTTTAGCTTTTTTACTGGTTCTTTTTGTCCCGTATTCGTTTGCGTTGTCCGTGACGAGCTAGCATATTTTTTCTATTTTTAATTTTTTAAAATTTAATTACGCCAAATAAACCACCTTCAACTACAGTGAAATTTTAACCGTTACAGTGCAATTTCAATCATAAGCCACAGCTCTTCAGCCCAACCGAGCGGAGCCTAAATCATCAAATACTGGCCCTCCCCGTCAAATTCCAACATTCACCGCAGTAAAGCAAGTGTGGGTCCAATCATCTGTAAGCACCCTCCCAACAACAACACAACCCAAAAAAAAAAAACAATCCTCAGTACATCATCTCTGCCATTTACGTACATAAATCTCTCAGGTTCGATCTTCCCACTAATAAAAGTGCTAGCATCTCTGCAATTCTCATAAAAAAAACCTTTTGGCTAATCATCTAAGCCAAAAGGTATAAGAAAAGGTGGTAAATATGTAATATAAGAAAAACAAAAAGGCAGAAACATATGGCTGCACTTTAATGGGATAAAATACTTTCTTGGGCCCTCCCTCTTAGGGATGAAAACGGTCGGAAACGGTCGGAAAACTCCTCAACCGTTTTCTACTTCTACATTTGAATATGAAAACGAAAGCGAAAGCGGTAAAGCCGGACACGAAAACGAACGCGAACTTACGGAATATCGAGAATTTCGAAAACGAACCAATTCGAGCAGAATTATGTCGAACACGGTCGGTATACGAAAATTCAATACGGAATACCAACCTGTAGGACCAAGTGCATAACAATTAACAAGTGACCAAGTACATAACAATTACCAAGTGCATGATCAAGTTCAAGTGCATATAATAATTAACAAGTGCCCGAGATAGAGGACAAGGAGGTTCTTGTCGGCGCTCATGGCACGGGCAAGCTGCAGGTGGTGCGTCCTCACTGCGTGGGTCGTCGACAACTGCTGGGAGATGGTGGATATCTCCGGCGGCCCCGTTCACTTCTCAGTTCTCACCACACGCCCCGTTACCTCTTCTCTCTCTCCCCTCGTTCTCACCGCTTCTCTCTTTCTCTCCCGTTACCTTTTAGATCACTGGTGGTGGTGACCTAAGGAAGAGCAACATTGAAAATACTCATTATTTTTGTATGATAATGTTTCTTAAGAAAGAATAAGAAAAGACACCTTATATCACAAGTGCAAAAATGAAGAACAAGAAAAGACACCTCATATCACAAGTGCAAAAATAAACTTGGCCTAAATCATAACATATCCAACCATCCGCATCTTTCTCCTCATCTCATATATATATACATTGCACATTCACATCTCCAAAACCCAACTCAATCTTCAAATTTGGCATTCTAAGGACTGCTCTATACAGATGTACATGTCACAACGGATGTATAGGATCTTTTCGCGATGAAATCAGAATGTTTGAGGACTAGAACAAAAGAAATCAAAATAAACGAAAATCGGAAGGACTAAATCGTAAACAATCCAAAAAACCCTAACCCTCAAAATCTTTCGCCGCCGCCGCTCAATTCATTTCCCACTACTCCCCCGGTCGCTCCTTCTTCCCCCCCGCCGCCGCCTCCTCCGCCACCTGCGCCCCCCCTCCTCCGCCGCCCCCGCCCCTCCCCCCGCCGCCCCTCCTCCGCCGCCGCCCCCTCCTTCCCCAGCCGCCGGCTTCCTCCGCAGCCCCCTCCTTCCCCTCCTCCGCCTTCCCCCGCCGCCCTCTCCTCCTCCGCCGCCCCCGCCTTCCCCCGCCGCCCCCTCCTCCTCCTCCGCCCCCTCCTTCCCCAGTCGCCCCCTTCTCCCCCGGCACCCTCTCCTTCCCCCGCCGCCCCCTCCTCCTCCGCCGCCCCCTCCTTCCCCGGTCACCCCCTTCTCCCCCGGCACCCTCTCGTTCCCCCGCCGCCCCCTCCTCCCCTGGCTCCGAGCGACGGCGACGGCGACCTCAACTACTCCGAGAGCAAGCCACCAGAGGCGGATGGCCGGGCGGCAACTGGGGCGGCGACGACGAGTTCGTCATCGCGCAGGATGCGGGATGCTGCGGCGGTGCGGCCGTCGTCCACTCGTCCAAGGCTCCAAGCTCCGGTGACCGGTGTGCCTCCTTCCCCTCTATTCTCTCTTCTCTGCTCTGTGATGATTGTGGTTGTGGGGATTGGGATGTCGATGGGATCAGGACTGGGGGAGGCCGCCGCCGTGCCGCCAGTGCGTATGCTCTGTGATAGTTGTGGTAGAGGCCGAGACGTCCTCCGCCGCCAAGTCCCAGCTCTAGCTGTAAGTGGGCCAAATTCGGTTTAAACCGTATTTACAATACGGTATATTCCGAATAAAATGTAGAAAAGTAGAAAACGGTCGGAAAACACCTAAACCGTTTCCGCTCCGTTTTCGAATTTGGTATTCCGTATTTCGAACCGAATTCGAATTTGTCCGAAAATACGAATTCGATCAGGTCAAATGTAGAAAACGATGCGATTCGGTACAGGATATTTCCGTTCCATTTTCATCCCTACTCCCTCTACTTCCGTTATAGGCGTGTTTTACCCTACTTTAAAACGGGCCAAGTAAGTCCCTCTACCTTCATACACATCACAGTTGCCAAGTATGTAGCTCTACCCTCATACACATCGCAGCTTAGTCCTTTTTTATAATTTTCTATGGAAATTCGATGATAGGATGAGGCAAGAAGCAGACGTAGCATCAAGTGAAGCTGTCCTCTACCTCATTCACTCTCCATTCCTTTCCCCTGTCTCTAATCCACAGAGACCACGTGGATCCTAGTCAAGTGCTCCACTCCATGTCCCGTCATCACCAGGTGCCATCTTCCATTAGAACACATAATGAAGGGATTAAAGTGAACCAATTTTGAAAGTACAAGGACTGGCCCTGTTCTTTTCAGCGTCTAAAATCTGCTTTTCGGCTTTTCTACAGTAACTAGTTTTTAAACGGAGTATTTTTTCAAGATAGGGTCTACTAGTTAATCGTAGTATATACTTTACTGACTTCATTTATATCGGCAAAAACCGTACGTAAGTTTCTGTTACTCTATAATCTCTCGTACAAACAGCTCAAAAGCCACAAGTCACAGCAAAAAGCCACAAGTCGCAGCCAAAAAGAACAGGCCCAGATTTGGCCCACTTGAAAGAAAAGGAACAAAAGTAAGCCAGAGAGAAACGTGCATGCCTAATAAAAAGCAGAGGGAAAATGTGCATTTAAGGTTTATCCCTACATTAAAAGAAAGTAACTAATGAGGAGTAGAGTACATCTATGCTTTACAAGACAGAAATACTAAGTTTTGCTGGGAGATTAGGATCTCGTATTGATTCAAATGGTTAAATCATCAACGTTTTCTCAACTCTGTAATCTGTGATTGCTACATAGATATAAGACTGACAATGTGGTTGACTGGCTCGGTATCTTACGGTACCCCCCCCCCCCCCCCAACCACCACCACCCACCAAATATCCGTGGGGCCTAAACCTTGAAGATTTATCTGAGGTTATATCACCTTGGTCATAAGAGGGCCATCTGCGGAAAGGAGCAGGAAAATATGATGATGGAGGTTCCTGCACTCTCAGAAAATATGCAATCAAGTCATGTATTCCTGAAATGATGCATATGATCCCTATACTGACAGGAAAACTTCCACCACTGCTTCCTGTTCAATTCCAAAGATACCAACCAGCTTCCTTGTCTTTCAATGTCATCAATTAGCTCCTCAACCTTTGAAAAAAGCTTCTCAATCCAGCTATACTAGGATGCCAACCACGAAGCTTCAATTTCCATTTGGACTGGAGGAATTGCACTGATTCATGCAAAATTCCTGCTTTCCGAACAGAGCCTAAAGCAATAGCACCGAGACAGCAAAAAAAAAAATGCCATTCAGAGAGCAAGCTGTTACACCAATCCGTTGAAAAGATTCAATGAACCTGCTCTGCTATCAATAGGAATTCCAACTCTCGATGTCATTCCACCGAAGCAAACGGCATTCCCTCCTCAAGGCAGGAAGCCAAACCCCACTGGTCAATACATTGCTCCTCAGAAATACCATCCCTTCCCTCTGTTGCTCTGCACGGAGCAACTACTTCAGTAAAGCGCTGTAGTTAAGCGCCACTAGATTCCCTTTTTTTGCAAAAGTTGCTGAATGCAATTTCAAAAGCTTCCCACAATCTAGCTTAATAGACCTACCTGGCAGCAAAAAAAAATCACGAGAGTCCCTTTATTTTGCCCCCAGATTCCATCGAGACCGGCTGATTTACAGCAATTTGTAAAAATGGCGCTAAAATTATTAGCTTCGGACACTACAACGTTGCTAAGATGGTGCATAGCCATGAAATCATGAATAGGTTGGTGCGTCAAAGATTAGGTATAAACAAAAGATGCCTCGGATGAAACAGTCGTCCCCTAAGATTAGAACAAGGCGACGGCGAGAGAAGGCACCTTGCCACCGAAGAGGGAGACGCCGGCAAGCCCGGCAGCGGCGGCTCCGCCCCAGAAGACCACCGTCGACGACAGCAGCGACCAGCTCCGGTAGATCATCGCGCCGCCTCCACTCCACAGCCTCGCCGCTCTCGTCTCTCGTCGCGGTCTCCTCCCCTGCGTTTGCAACAGCCGAAATCCGAGAAAATTGCTATAATGGGACTCCAAACAACGTGTTTCGCTATAATGGGACTTTTAACGTTGACATCACTAAAATGACACCCAAAACATTGGCTTCTCGTAATACATGACATTTGACTCTTTTAATTCCAATGTTCGGGTATTTCGAAACATTAGCCAAATGTCATGTATTACGAGAAGCCAATGTTTCGGGTGTCATTTTAGCGATGTCAACGTTAGAAGTCCTATTATAGCGAAACACGTTGTTTGGAGTCCCATTATAGCAATTTTCTTCCGAAATCCAAGAGCAGCAAGTTTTGCGGGCATTTTATATGTTTCGAGCTGCAGGGTCTGGAGATTAAGGTCTATGGGCTTACGGCCCACTGCTGCGCATTTTTCCTGGGTCACGAGTGGCCCAAGCAGGCGAGGATTGCCCCGTTAAGGCCCGTTTGGAATGTGTCCATTTCCGGTTTGCTGCGGGAATTAATCTGTTTTCATTTCAAATTCATGCTTTCCAAACGAGATCTATCTAGGCAAGCTTTCCAAACGAGGCCTATCTGAGCATCGCGTGTTTTTTGCTACACTTTATATTTTTTTTATCTTAGTTCGAACATTGTACAAATAAATCAAAAGTCGATAATACATTTTCAAAATAATATCTCAATAAACCACTTTGAAACAGCGTCGAAAAAACCATCGTTCTATTTGTTTGCTCGAGGAAAGCCATAAGCGGCTCCGCTCTAAAGGACTTCACATTCAGGTCTTTTTTGGATTTCGGTTTATTTAAGTCAGAAGCTACTTAAAACACGTCGACTTTTAATTCCTGTTTATTTGGCTTATTTGCCTTTTTTCAGCTTTTTTTCTTTTCTTCTTTTTCTTATTCCTTTACGTTGCCTGTCACTATATAATGATTTTTTTCTTTTTTAATTTCTTTTTAATAGAATGACTAAAAATAACAATCATTATAGTACAATTTTAACCAAAATATAATTGACAAAATCATAATCCAAAAACTTAAAACTCCTTAGAGCCCTAGAAAGAACGGGTGACTAGCATTGCAGTCCCCCTAGCACTGTAGTCAACACAGGTTGAGGTGACCAGGCATTGATTAGATCCGGATAACTAAGCCAAAGTTTAAAGAAAATACATGCCAAAAAATTATATAAAAAGTGATGAACAAGTACACAACCGCCATAATGCTAAATAATGCTACAACTGTTATAATGGTAAGGCTCCGTTTAGAACATGTTTTCTAATTTCTAAGGAAATTGAACCGTTTCAAATAAAATTCCTGTATATTTTCTATGATATTCATACGTTCCAAATAAAGCCTAGAAATTTATCAAATCAAGGCATTCTCATACTTCTCTTCGTTCAAAATGAGCCTCAAAAGAAAGAAAGAAAGAAAATAGCACTAAAAAGGATCCGCCAAATCGTCACTACATACGCAAAATTATACGTAAACCCCACAAAAATTGGTAGGTGGGGTTGGGGGGGGGGGGTCTTTGGTTCTTTTTGTGTGACCGACGGCAACATATCAGATTATCAGTCTCCTCCCTGACTGTTGCAGTCGGTCACCCCCTCGACGGCGCCGCCACGTCTACCCTCTTCCCCCTAGCAGCGCCGGCGACGCGGGCCCTGTCCCCGCCGGCCGGTTCGGCCTGCGCCTGCACGGCCCGCCTAAGGACCTCGACGACCTCGCTCATGGTGGGCCGCTCCTTGGCGTTCTTGAGGAGGCAGCTCTCGGCGAGCTTGGCGATCTCCCGGGCCGCCTTCACCGAGTACTCGCCGCGGAGCTTGGGGTCCATGATCATCCGGAAGTTGCGGCTGTCCGGCGAGAACTGGCTCACCCACTCCAGCAGCTTCTGCTCGCCCTGCGGCCGGTTGCGGTCCAGCGTCCGCCGCCCCGTCAGGATCTCGTACAGCACCACCCCGAAGCTCCACACGTCGCTCTTCACCGTCAGGTGCCCCGTCTCGATGTAGTCCGGCGCCGCGTACCCGTGCGTCCCAACAACCTGACAAGTGACATCACATACATCACGCAAGAGCTGTAAAAAAATCGAACTTTCCAAGGGGAAAAAGTGCGCGTCACGTAATACTAGTAGCAGCTAGGACGCCTGATGTTATCGTTGTGTTTTGCGTCATGCTGGCACACAGTGAGTGCAACCTTGTTTCAGAAACTCGTAAGAGTCGAAACAAATCTTTCAAAAAAACATGCACGCCATATGTGCATACAGAAGAAAGTGGAGGCGCCATTGACAATGGAGTAAAAGCTCGCCTGGTACACATCAAACAAGTGCATTGGATTGCCTACCAACTTGGGTCAGCAGCAGCAAATGGCCGTCGTCTGCCAACGAAACTAGTAGCATGTTGCTTTCAGTGCCTGACGGATCAGCCAATGCAGTTACAGAAAATTGCGGTTTCTCAGCTGGGTGGGTTGGGGGACATACCGCAGTTGAGACGTGAGTGTTTCCTTCCGTTGGTCCCTCCCTCGCTAGCCCGAAATCTGACAGCTTTGCTCTTAAGTCTTTGTCCAGTAGAATGTTCGATGCTTTGAAATCCCGGTAGATCACCTAGCAAAATCGAGGAGTTCAGATTAGGACCATTCCCTCGTATAAATGCAAAAACACTAAAGAAGAACGTAAGTTGTGTAATGCATGGTATGAAGCTAGACACACTTAACACTCGTGACGACCTGACAAAATTATTGTGATAATTCTTAGCCTTCCTTGACAGCTCATGTGTCCCAATAATCGCCAGCTACCTTCTAGAGTCTTGCCGAAGTACTTAATGCTTTACTAGACTGAAATGTTTGATTCAACAGCAATGCTAGAAAAACAAAGGAGAAATTGAATATAGGAGCCTTGAATACTGAATATTGAATTGTGCTTTCAGAAAGTGTCGTCGAAGTTGGCTGCCTGGAATCTTATAGGCAACTGGTGGGGAACTGGGATGACCTCTGCTAGGATGCTTTACCCTATCTAACTTCATGAATTTCGGGCCCTCATTTCCTGATTGACTTTACACTGGATTTGTTGTGCATGTCTTTGTGTGCTACCTCTAATTAATTAGTATGGATCAATGGATGCACAGCTTAAACAGCACAGTAAGCCATTTCCGAACACTACATTAAAACAAGTGAAACTACACATACTTAAAATGATGCTGCCTTTCCTGCAGAATTTATTTGGGACCAATGTGCTGTTTTAGCAGCATAAATTTGGGTTGCGACACTCTCCTAAAAATCGCCAAAAGGAGTTCTTTGGAAAATAACAAAGGTAAATTCTCTCTTGGAAGGAACTCAAAAGCAGGTGAGCAGTGATGTTTGAAGTATACCTGAACTTCTAGCCCTTCATGCAGGTAAGCCAATCCTTCTGCAGCACCCAAGATTATCTGAAGCCTTCTATTCCATGACAGAGGAGGATGAACTCGGCTGAACAAGTGATCTTCCAAGCTCTTGTTGGGCATATACTCATAGACCAACAATCTTTGTGGCCCCCTTTCACCATCAACAGCACAATATCCAAGAAGCTTTACAAGATTTGGGTGTTCAAGAACCCCAAGGAACTGTACTTCTGCCAACCACTGCTTATGTCCCTGGTAGAACAAAACTCAAAAGAAATTGCAAAGTATTAGGAACAGAAGACTGATGTCCAACAAGACAGAATAACCAATTACTAGTTTTATGAGGAATGAAGCAACGGCAAAACACTAACGTTTTCTCAGAGTCTTAGAATGTGAAGTAAACAGCAGGACACTAAGCAATTCTAATGAAGTATTATAGCAAGCTTCTTTTCAGTCGGTCTGGAAGAAGTAGTAGCTCAGTCAATAGCATAATATCTAATTCGATTAAAGAAACTTAAACTATAGTACTGAAAACAGCCTTATAATTTAAGCAGGCATCACTCAGCAAATGAAGCTTCTGCCCAACGTACTTTGTTAATCAAGTCCAATTCAGGCAGTCAGGCGAATTGTAACTGAGACAGCTAGAATGAGCTTCCTTAGAAAATAGAAACAAATCTTTACCAGTTGAGAAGGCATTAACACTTCATTTACAGGGATCGGATATTGGGTATGAATCGTTAAGCTTCATATATCCCAACATTCACTTCTAGACAGAAAATAACAAAAGAATAGCTAATACTTTTCCAAACTAGTTCGGTATTCCCTTAAAATGATTTATTTACTATTATTTAGTCAGTCTTCAATATATCAGGAGCCCAACCGTTGCATAAGTTAACAATAGATAAAGAGGCACGAAGCACATTGATAATTGTAGGCTTCTAGCTGACTTTTCTCCTGTAGGTTGACGTACCAAGATTTGGTCTCCTAGTGAATACTAGTCAACTAAGAACAGCAACATGAATGTATAGGTTGCCCACAAAAGTACTACATTATATCCGTTGGTCTCCTTTGAGTTGGCAAATTTGATACTGCAATCTTGAATGTAAATGAAAGGTTGGTTGACATCGTTTTCTGGACGCCATATTTCTCCTGTCAAGCATTCAAAAAGACACGATCCACTACTAATGTTTATTGACGGTTGTTTTATGTATGACTGAATATTCAGCTTTCAAGTTTGTGGAAGTAAAATTTTCTATATACTTCAAAGATTATCATTGTTCAACTTTTTAGTCTGTATTTCCCCATTGTTTAGCTTTTTTCCATGGCTAAAATACTACCATGCATGTGCTCTCATTTGTCTTATATTCAACCACATTACCACAATTATGAACTCCCAGCAGCTCAGCTAGTACTGATTACATGCAAATCAACAATTTCTACAGCTAACTGAAAATGGACTAAGTATTCCAATGAATTTTAGTAAATTTCAATGATAGATGGACCCCACAAACTCCAGTTATGCTTTCACTAACTATCAATCCATATTACAAAATAAACTATAACATAAGCAACCTAGACTACAATAGTCAATATCTGATCAGTGAAAGTTCCACATTACCCTTTTTTCTTTCTTCCTGTCAAACTTGTCTACATATAGAGTAGTTCCAAATTCCACGTCTACTAATAATAGATACCAGTTTCAACATTTTGCAACTCAAGAAAATTTCCAACTTTCCTGCAAAGGGCCAACTCAAAAAAGACTTATGTGCTTTAATTTTCTATAGATTTTTCTACAGAAAATTTCCAACTTTCCTGCCATGTGCCAACTCAAAAAAGACTTATGTGCTTCAACTTCAACAATTTTTCTACAGTCGAATTCAAGACCAACAAACACCAAATCACAGAATGAATCTTACTCTCCGTATCATTCCTTCCCTCTCATTCGGTGATTCAGTGGTTGTTATGGATAATTTTCCTCGAATTTGGCAGAACTACACATTCATCTTGCACATAAATACATTGGGGGGGAAACTCGCCGAGTTCCCTAAATGTTTTCTGCCCGCATTCTTCTGATCTTCACAGTAAAACAAACGTGACATTCTTTGGGATCTTTCTTTCGAAAACATTCTTTCATATATGTCCCATTATAGTTCCCACGAATCCTTTTTCTCCACCCTCCTCTTCTCTGACAAAAGGATTTATTGGTCATATACCCTCCATTTAGATGGAAATTCAGGATTTACCCTCCTGGCCCACGTGTCAGTGACTTATGATGACCCCACGTGTCATGAGATGAGGAGAGTAAATCCTGAATTTCCCAACTAAAGGAGGGTATATGATCCAATCCAACTGTCCATGAATACCCCACCTTTAACTACAGCAGCTAAATCTTTTCCTCTCCCGCCGGAAATTCTCGACACATAATCACACGGGGAACAGAATCGAATGGAGATATCGCTCACAGATGCCATGGGCATGCCCTCAGAAAGAGGCTAGAGATAGAGACAGATGGCAACGAGAGGAGATCGAGCGAAGCAAAGCATGTACGTACCTGGAGGCCGCCCTGGTTGAGGCACTTGACGGCGACGGCGAGGCGGTCCCCCTTGCCGTCGGGCGGGCGGACGAAGCCCTTGTAGACACTGCCGAAGCCGCCCTCGCCGAGCTTCTGAGCGCGGCTGAAGCCGTTGGTGGCGCCCTGGAGCTCCTCGTACTCGAACGCCCGCAGCTGGCCGTGGCCCCGCTCCTCGTACAGCGAGCTGATGCTCGGCTGCGACGACGCCGACCCCGTCGACTTGCTCACCGGCCGCACCGCCCCCGAGTCGTCCGACCGGCTCGTGCTCACCGCCGACACCGTCGTCGCCGCCGTCGTCGTCGTCGGGGGGCCCGACGCCGCCTCCCCCTTGGACCTCCTCTTGAACCAACCCAAGCAGCTCATTTCTTGGGCACCCGTCCCACAAGCTAACAAGAAACTCCCCCCTCCCGCCCCCTGCGCTCTGCCAAGTTGCCGCCGACAAGACGAGCTCCAATTCTTGCGCCTTTGCAGCACCAAGAAAAGAAGGCACGCCAGTCGTGTGCGGTGCCGTCTCAGCGGAGGGGAGCCGTCCAAGCCTTTTGTAGGCGAGGGACCGGGGCAAACGCGGAGGAGTGAGGTAGGCAGTGTGAACCGCGGAAGGAGAGGAGAGGCGAGCGTGGAAGAACCAGAAAGCCGCGCACGGTTTCGGCAGGGGAGGAGCAGGAGGGCGCGTCCGTGCTGGTGTCCTCTGCTTCCGCTTTGTGCAAGTGCGGTCGCGGGCTCCTGCCCTCGGCGACTCGTCCGGGTTGGCTCGCCAGCGCACGCGGTGTGGAACGGATGGGGACGGCTCTCGGATGCGACGATTTTGAAGTCTGAACGTCTCCGTTCGTGTGGGCATCGCCAGTCTAGTCTGATTTCGCCACCGGTTTTTGCGATGTTGATGCGACTACTACAGCTGCATCTGGAGGAGGCCTTTCTTTCCCTTGTTTTTGATTTTTGATATCGTATTTGCAGGAGTTAGGAGTGGTCAAAATGGATTTTTTGAGTGATTTATAGCTATAAAGTTCTGTAGCTACCTGAAATTATACTGTACCTGATGATGGTTTATTTGGTGTAATTAAATTTAAAAATAGAAAAACAAGTTAGACACAGTACAAACGAATACGGGAAAAAGAACCGACAAAAAATTCAAAAAAAATCAAAAATCCAAAAAAATGAAATTATTGAATAGTGAAAAATAAACCAAAAATCAGAAATCTAAACCGTTTTGAGCGGGGCTTAATATGGGTTTTACACTGAAATTCACTTGGGTTTTGCTTGTTGTCATGCGCTTGTTTTTTACTCGTTCCACACAGTGTTAGTTTCAACTTCGTGTTCAGGACTACCTAGGGCTACATACCTAAAACTCCAGGATTCCCGTGCGTGGTGTACCAATCTGTGGGAGATGACGGGTGGTATTATCAGTAGTAAATTTTGATGGTGAGTAGTGAGTAGCGCTAGGGATAACTGTAGTAGAGTTGGCCATGGCGCAGAAACCTAGAGGCAAGTCTCTTCCTGTGTTTCTTGAACGTTGCTTCCATCTTGCGTTGGGTCAAAAAATAAAAAGTAAAACCCGTAGATGATACGACTATTTCAATAATCTATGCATTTTTCAACTAGTGCAAGAGTTCTATGCTCCATACGTCCATCCAGATGGGAAAACAAAAGGGTAGGTGAATTCATTGTTCATTGTCCATGACTCATTTGACATGTTTTGCATTTGGTCAAGTGTAAACAATAAAATAAGCAGCCCTAGAAACGGTTTTGCATTTGGAGAGATGACGGGACCCAAAGTGGAGACAGATAAGAGACCCTAGAAACGGTTTTGGCTGAATTGACTTCCAATCGGGAATGGATTGCACGCTTCAAAGAATCAAGAAGGGATAGACTAGCATAGAGGCATTGGCCGGGTTTTTTTAGTTAAAATTGACTTATGTTTGTACTGTCTATAGTAAATACTTTTAAATGATGCGTTTTTAAGACGGATCAATAAAAAATTTGTAGTAAAAAATATACTGAGTTCAGCTGTATTAGTCAGAATTACATACGATTATTTTTCTCTACGTACTATCTATCATAAATAACTAAAATTTAAATATTTAAATCATAAGACATCAATCCTCAACCAAAAAAATCCACCTAGTATGTTTGGCTATGGCAGACAGCCACAAAACTGTTGACGTATCACACTGAACTTTTATATGACTTTATTGTCCATGAGATCCATGATTAAAAAAAAATGGTCCAAAGGCGGTGGTGATCGGTTCGGCTTCGTCTTCTGATTTATTTTTCACTATTCATAAGTTTCATTTTTTTCTGAACTTTTGGTTTTTTGTTGAGCTTTTTGCCGGTTCTTTTTTTCCCGTATTCGTTTGTATTATACGTAATAGGCTAACATATTTTTTATATTTTTTAATTTTTTAGAATTTAATTTTGCTAAATAAGCCTCTGTCAACTACAGTGCTTTTTTCAGCCAGCTACAGTATTTTCACCCATAAGCCATGAGCTTTTCAGCCGAACCGATCACCATCGTAGTGAGCCCTCCAAACTCGCATTGAAAGCAACTTTGCTAAACTCTAGACCATACTCTCTTTCCAAACTCTAGAGTATATATAAATATATATATACATATATATATATATACTCATGCAAATTGCTCAATTAAAGAACAGACTGGCCTTTGAAAACCATTTTTTTTGTGCTTTCCAGTGAGCTAAAAAGGCAGAGAAAATTTGTTTTGATGTACTCCTCGGCGAGGACGAGGATGCTGACGCCTCTGAAGAGGTCCTTCCGGTCAAACACACGGCATGGAGTGGAGACGTGAAGTGGACGGAAGGTGAAGAGAAGTGAGCCCGTTCAATCCAAGGCTTGTCAGGCCGTGCCGTCCACGCCTTGACTGGGTGCGACTGGCCCGGCCTAGTGACGTGGTGACACCTCAGCTCTCTTCTTTTTGGGTTTTTACATTGTTTTAGGCTTCCGTTCCTTCTCTAAGAGCAAGTCTTATAATACAGCCTTCAGCTGACTGTATGAATACTTACAGCTCATTTTTCAGCCTACTCATATAGTAGTTACAGCCAGCTGAAGGCTGTATGACCTACTCCTTCCTCTCACAAAGTTTCTTGATTCTTGTGCTTCAGCTGGCTGTAAGCTTACAGCCCACCTCTCTTCTCTCTCCTCCTCTCTCTCCTCCACCTCAGCATACAGCCAGCTTACAGCCCCTTATAATACTTGCTCTAAGCTAACATAAACGACACGATTTCTTCTAGGATTTTTTCGAAACCGCTTTCCTCTAAATAATTTTTTAAGCTAGACAGCGCTTGCGCCATCCACGTTGATATTTTCACCATCTACGCACTATCTCAAAAAGACTAGCCATGTAGGCGTGGCGTCACGCCACGCCAGCCACCGTGTGGACCGAAGTAAAAAAGGCGAAAATTTGCAGGAAAAAGAAAGTGTAGGGCTTTTTTTGCAAAACAAATTGAGGGCCTTTTCGCAATAAAAGAAGAGTGGAGGGGTTTTTTCGTAAAAAAATTGAGGGTCTTTTCGGAAGAAATAAGGGTCTGTTTGTAATTACAGGAAACCACGGGTCGCTACCCAGCAAAAAAAGTGTGTAGGGGCTTTTTCGCAAGAATCTAGAGACCTTTCTGTGAAAATCGGGGACCTAAACGTAATTACCAAATCTTTGCGGGCTGTTTCGCGGGAGATGACACGTGGGTGGACTCTCCGGGCATAGAATCCCCCGGTCATAATATATATAGTATGTAATAAAAAATCATCACGGTTGGTCTCGCTTCAAACAGTTCGATCTTCTATTTTTTTTTCTAACTTCTGGTTTATTTAAGTCAAAAGTTACTTAAAATACATTAACTTTTAATTTTGATTTTTTTAGCTTTTTTGTCTTTTTTTCTCTTATTATTTTTTATTGTCCATGGTGATATAATAGTTTTTTACCTTTTTTATTTTTCTAAAAAAACTAACCGTGGCTGTAATACAATTACAGCCAAAAAAAATCGTCGCTAGAAGCTTACGATCTATTTGTTCGCTCTCTGAACCTGTGCTGATCAGCGTCGCAGGAGCGAAGGAAGAAAGTACGTATGGCAGTCACGCAGTTGGGTGCGGAATATTGGAGATGCCATGGCAAATGTGGGGTGGAAGATCCTTCTTCCCCACTCCTCAGCCCCCAGCCACGGCAACCAAGGACTCTCGACGCAGATCCTGTGCGGTGCAGCGTTGAAGTGATTATTCGGTCAATACGTGCGCGTAGAGCTAAAACGACATAAAAAATAGGCAATGGAGTTGCCGCTTGAGCTGATGGCATCGCTGGCTAGCTTGGATGTTTTTTTCTATATATTATGACTTATAATTTTTAAATTCTATGAAGAGAGATAGTCATGTGTGATTTTAGCAGATATAGCTAAACTCGATACAATGTCTACTATAATCGACTTGTATGTTCGTTTTAAATATATACTATTTAAAAATTAGTTATTGTAATATAAATTATAAGTTAGAAATCAAAAAGGCTGGATTGGAAAGCACTTTGTGCTTTTCGCTTTTGTACGGATGAATAGTAACTAGTTTAAAAATGATGTGTTTTTTAAGTTGGTGTCTATAGATAAATTATACCGAGTTCAGTCGTACTGACTAAAATCACATGCGATATTTCTCTCTATATACCGACTCTTACAAACAAACTAAAATTGAAAAATCACAATTATAAACTATAAGCCTTAGGTGGTGATCATTTGGACATTTTTTGTGGCTTATAGCTGAAAACACTGTAGCTGACAGAGGCTTATTTAGCATAATTAAATTTAAAAAATTAAAAAATATAAAAAATATGTTAGCCCATTACGTATAATACAAACACATACGGGAAAAAAGAACCAGCAAAAAAGCTCAACAAAAAGCTAAAAGTTCAGAAAAAATAAAATTTATAAATAATGAAAAATAAGTCGGAAACCAGAAGCTGAAACCCAACCGATCGGGATTAATCGCAAACTAAGAACCCACGAAGCTCAACGCCTCGCAATAATCGCGATGCCTGAATGATGAGGTTGAAAAAGCTTGATTGGAGTACAATGATCAGCCACGCTTTTACTTCCGAAAAGGACAATGACTAAACTTGCTCAGATCGGCACGTCGCAGGCTAGCCCCGGCCGCCGTACGTGCCTTTGCTCTCGCAGTTTGATCGCGCAACGCGTCCCAGTCAATCTGTCCTCGCTGCCGTCCCGTTCTCATCATTTCGACTTGCGAGTTTGCGACTCGCCTCCTGATATTTTTCTCCTGGCTTCCGTCGGTCTCCCTGGTCTCTTGTTGCTGCAGCCACGCAACCAGAGGTCAATTTGAAGCACTGATTGGAACAGAATGCAACTGAGCACTGAGCAGTGGCGACATGTAGACCTTATATGAACACACCTGAATGCGTTGAATGTGTGCGGAGAGACATACCAATCGATCTCGATCTGTTCTCCAACCGATTTCGGATTCTAATTTTTGAAAGAAATAAACCACTTAAAATATATTGGTTTCTTACTTTTAGTTTTTTTTATGATTTTGTATTTTTTTTTCTTCCTACTCATTTGTATTGTTCGTGAAGATATAATGATATTTTGTTTTTATTATTTTTTAATTAAATAACTCAAAAGGCTAACAACCGCTACAGTGCAATTTCAATCAAAATTCAACAGCCATAATCAAAAGCCAGGGCTTAAAACTGCTTGGAGTAGCCCTTAGATCAAAAATAAAGGAACTTAACCAATAATGTCACACTGCCAGTGCTTGTGGCTACAGCCACTATCTAGGGCCTTCCCTTTGCATCGAGATTCGTGTGCAAACCGTGCTCTCTAGTCTCCCTTCTTTGGTGGTGATCATTTGGGCTTATTTTTGGTGATTTATGGCTGAAAAGCACTGTAACTGGCTGAAAAAACACTGTAGCTGACAAAGGCTTATTTAGCATAATTAAATTTTAAAAAATATAAAACATAAGTTAGCCCATTACGTATAATACAAACAAATACGGGAAAAAAGAACCGGCAAAAAAGCTCAACAAAAAGCCAAAAGTTCAGAAAAAGACGAAATTTATTAATAGTGAAAAATAAGCCGGAAGCTAAAAGATGAAGCCAAAACGATCACAGTATTTCTCTCTCCTCTCTCTCTCGCATGGGCTCACCGAAAACCCACGCTCGCCACTGGCGGTGCAAACGAAGTAGATAATTTCCATCCGTTCGATCGATCGAAGGCTTGTGGAACGAATATGGAAGGGGTAGATGGGTATTCGGTACTATCTGTGTTCGACTCCAACTCCGAGAAAAAAAATGGAATAAGATACAAAATAAGTGATATCCGTCCATATCCGCTCCAATTGCACCACTAATCACCGCTCATCGCCACCGGAAACCCAACGCTCGCGTCTACAGGAAACCCCAGGGTTTGGTAGGGTTTCCGACAGTGGGGTTTCCGACGACCGGCGATAAGGTTTCCAACAGAGGTGGAGACTCGGGGAAGGAGGGGAGGTGGGGCTCGCCGGAGCCGACTTGGGCTTGCCTTCATGGGTGGAGCCAATTGGGGTGCTCAGTATGCGCAAAAAGGGACAAAAAAATAAAAAAAATAGTGAATTTGACTTGCTCGTAGGTGAATGGCGCCCAAGATAGCTTTAGATATATTCTCATATTTCACAACAAGTTAGAACACCAAATAAATTGAGGTAGAAACAACTGGATCAAGAAATCACTCAAAAAAAGTCAAAAGAGCAAAAACCATGTTTCTTCATGGACTTATCAATCAAAAGCCTAAATGGGTAGAGATTGATTTCTAGAGATCGTGTCCATCTCTTACACATTTTTGGCATAGTAAGATCAAGAAGGAGAGAGAGAAAAGTAAAAACCAACCAAATCAACAGCAAATCACTCAACACAAGATGAATTTATGGGAGATGAATAAAGATTGATATATTGCTATTTGAGTCTAAAGGTTTTACGACCACTCCACCTGGAGGACAAGAGAGCACACCATAGCGCTCAACTTCTGTTCATCCTAACCCTAGAATACTTTAACACAATAAGAGGATAGTTGGGTGGTTAACAAATTTCCATCTCAATTCATTAAAATTGATGGGTTAGCCAGCCCCATTTAACTCTTAGTGAATACTACTTAGCACAATGGAAAAACCTGACAACCCCCACACATGAGTTTTAATTCACGCACTACTCTTATGCACATTTGCAAAGTGCATAAATCTGAATCCGTTAAGTTCTTAGCCTTAATCTGTCTTGATTTTTTCAGCTTCATCTTGACTTAAATCGCTCTCCCAAGCGTCGCAGTTTTAATCCATTGTAATTTTCGGTATTTTAGTCAACTTATCAAAATACCATATTTTGACCTGGTCTTCATTTTCTATTACAAGCAATATCTATACTTACTATGTGTAGGTGCTTCATTGGCTTGCCATACATCGGTAAGTCTCTCCCGTTTTGGTTCCACTGAATTACGCCTTATTTAGACCAACCAAATCACATGATGCAACATGTCGCTCGAATTTCTCTTTAACATTTCCCATATTTTTTGTGCTATGCTTAAGTTCAACTATCTCACACGACATTCTTGATCGTTTTAGGTCTCGACTCCTCTATGAACGCAGCTCCAATCCTCACCGTTGATCATGATTGACTCCAAACACCATTGCATACCAATAAATCATTTTCGGGCATAAGTTCTTCATACTTTGATCCACGTTAGCTGAAAATGCATTATGCAACATATGCACTAACTTAGGTTAAAGCAAATCATCTCATGACTTAGGGGGTGTTTGGCAGGGCTCCGGCTCCCGGATTCACCTTTGGTGGAGCCGTGCCAAACGGATGGAGATTCGCAAAAATCTGGAGCCGAGCGAGGTGAATCCACTCCAAAAATAGTACTAGCCAGGAGAAGCAGCCTTGGGGTGGATTCTCGTGGGAAGCTATCCAACCTAAAGCCAACGTACCCATTGAAGTCTAGAATATTTACCCGCAAATGCCACCCATATACCCCCTGCCCGCCCCCCGTCGCCCCGCTGGCTCCCTCCCCCCTCTCACGCCCCACCTCCCCCCTTCTCTCGCGCCGTCCGCCTCCCCCTTCTCTCGCGCCGTCCGCCTCTCGCGCCCCGCCGCCTCCCTCCCGCCTCCTCTCGCTAGTGCCAGCCGCCGCCTCCCTCCCGCCTCCTCCCTCTCGGGCCGGCCACCGCCTCACGCCTCCTCCCTCTCGCGCCGGCCGCCGCCTCCCTCCCGCCTCCTCCCTCTCGCGCCGGCCGCCGCCTCCCTCCGCCCCTCCGCCCATCAGCACCGCCGCCTCCCTCCGCCCGTGAGCACCGCCGGCTCCTTCCGCCCGTCAGCACCGCCGCCTCCCTCAGATCTGACGCCCCGCCTCCACCTTCTCGCGCGCCGCCTACTCCCTCCCCTCTCACGACGGCCGCCTCCCGCCTCCTTCCGCCCGTGAGCACCGCCGCCTCTGTCCGCCCGTGAGCACCGCCGCCTCCCTCCGCCCGTGAGCACCACCGCCCGTGTGCAATGTGCAATTTGGTTTGGTTTGGTTACAGTGTGCAATTTGCATACCTTTGGTTTGTATGATTTGCAGCAATGTGCAGATTATTTGATATGTGCAATGTGCAATTTGCAATGTTCAGCTGATTTGGATTGCAATGTGCAATGTTCAGCTGATTTGGATTGCAATGTGCAATGTGCAGATTATTTGATATGTGCAATGTGCAATTCGTTCTGCTCAGTAGGAGGTTAAAATGAGTTGGATTGCTATGGTTGGCTTAGATTTTGTGTTGTTGCCGGCATTAACACCGAGGAGATGTCATGTATGATACGTAAATAACATGAGCTTGTGCATACACTGCAGAATGTTAGAAATTGTAAATAAGAAGTTTTTGTATGCGACATCGTATGATGTAAAGACCTGCAAGATATGGAGATCACTACTGCCTGTTCATTGCGGTTCATGAATGATATGAGCTAAGGACATGTGTTGTTTCAATTTTGCTCACTGATTTCCTATTTCTCTGAATCTTTCATTATCCACTGTGATATGTAATTCTCAAAACTATGCTTCTGTGGTCATTTCGTATCTATTTTTAGCTATCGAAGAGATTAGGACAAATGCTTTTTATCTTATGCACAAACCATTTACCTATATCATTGTGATCTCATACAATAATTGTGATAATTATATCTATATCATTTACCTACGATATTGTCATAAATTTGCATATGTATAAGAAAATTGCTCTTAAACTCATAGGTATAGCTACTGGCCGAGGTATTGCCGACCCTAGTTCGCCATGAGAATGTTCTACATAAAACTACACCACCGGTCAAAAAGGAAAAAAGAGAAAGAAAATCTAGTTAAATTAAAGTGTCAAAACTAGGGGTAACATGGTCTATTTCCCTCAAATCTCCTCTTTTATGAATCTGGAGCCAACTCACTAGCCAAACGCTTTTCAGAGGCAGCTCCAGATTCTCAGAGAAGTGGATTCTCGGAGAATCCAGAGCAGAAGCTGAAAAATAAGAATCTGGAGCTCTACCAAACAGGCCCTTAAATTTCCTAAAATTATATATTTCTACAAACTGTTCAGAAAAATCTGTAAAATTACAAATTTCTAAATTTTCAATCATCCAAAATAACAATGGTGGTCACAGGCAAGCAGCTACCTCTAAACTCACCAGGTCCAGACATATATTTCACCTTCACTGTCAGGCTCATGCCCGTGGATGGTCACGATGTTTCTACAGTTGTTCTGCTGTATGCAGTCAACTCGCAGATCGTTTTCGTTGACGAAACAGGACAGGAACTTCTAGACAGCGCGGGCACGGCAGGCATTAACGTGATGCATGCGCGTCGAGCAACCACATCAATCGACTCGTTTCCGCGTGTTCCTAAGGATAAAACCTGAAGCAAGTGCCGTTCCTCTTGTCAGTTTTTTACGAAGTAGACATCAACTGCGACGTGCATTCAATGTTTCACTTAAGCGTCTGTCCTGTAGACACTAAACAGACAAGCGCGCTCGTGCTCAGTCAAGGGCAAGCAATTCTTGCAAACTAAGCTACTGTCACTGCTTCTAGAATCCAAAGTTCAGTGATGTGAATCGCAATCAGCAGAGGAACATAGTACCTGCACTGCCCGGTCTCTTGCGGCCTGCAGCTGCGACGAAACGCAGCGGGACATCTCGAGGAACCGCGTCTGCCCGGAAGGCCACGGCCACCTTGAGAGCTCCAGCAGGTTGCGGCCGCTGTCCGCCTCAGTCGTGCCTCGCCAGCAGCTGCCGGAGTTAAGCTGTCGTAGACGTGTTTCGCACCCTGGAAATGGTTCGGGTTCAGAGTTGTTCACACACTACTAGCGGCTGTGGACACTGAAAATTATCTCTGAATCGAGCATTTCTGAAGTTCAGGCTTGGGTGGGTGGCTGCTTACTCGTGTCTTGGGGTACCAGAGCCCAGGGGTAGACTATGAGCGCCAACTTTGCCTCGCCGTACATCGGCAGCCATGAGACCGTGCAGTCCGTGATCCTCTCAAGAACGGTCAGAAACACGAGAAAAATCCTAAACAGCAGAAACTAAGGTTCAGATTCTTTGAGGAGAAGGATAACAAATTACTGCATGATATGCGTTTGCGAATTTGCGCGCTAGTAATGCTTTCCAGTGTCTTGTAGCAGTCATGCGCCGGGTAAGCGTATCCTAGAGCCAGGCTGCAAGCCAGCTGCGAGAATAGCAAATCAGATTGGATTTCTGGTGTCTTCCACGAACTGTACAAAAGGACTTGTTCTGCAGTACTTCCTCTGTCCACAAATGAAAGTCAATTTTTTACGATTTTTAATACAAGACTTTAACTATAATTTATTATCATAATATACTATCAAAAAATAATAAAAATATATATTAAGAAAGAATTTTGCAAGACAATTTAATATTATTATTTTTATGTAGTCAATTTATATACTTTAACATATATTAATGATCAAAGTTTAAAAAGTTTGATCACACGAAACCCACGGTGACCTACATTTGTGGATAAAGGAAATGTTACTTACATTAGAAGCCGGGCAATGAACAATACTGCCATGTTCAACAATTGGGAAGCCCAAAAATCTACAAGATATTGTTCAGAGATTTATCTTTCATGATGTGACGAGAAGCGTATATGGAGGACCGAAAGGCAACAGAGAGAGTGAATGGTGCCATCCAGAATATTACCTAAAGTATTCTTGATCTTTTACTCAAATAACTATAGAGTTATAGATATTAGAATCAACAGATAAAAACCCAAATTAAAATGCTCAAGAGATCAAACTCCGAAAAGATCGAACTCCTGGCGGTTTGATCGGCAACCTAGGGCCGGTTAGTTCTCCTGGCGGTTAGACTGCCACCACAAGCTGGTCTGACCGGCTTCCTGCTATTAAACTGGCATCTCTGTCTATAATAGCCCGATATGATTCAAAATTGGTGCAACTCCTAAAATACAAGTCTAAATGTTATGAAATTTTACACATACTTTGCGTAAGATCTCAAGAACATATTCCAACCAAGGGTCATAAAAATACATGTCAAAGTTCAGACCTTTTTTTAAGATTTAGTGAGATTGCACCAAAGCTGGGCTAAAATCGAAAACGGCGAATATGATTTGCTTGTGGGTAGAAGACGATCAGGATTGCTCTAGATGTATTTCCACGTGTTACAGCAAGCAAGAACACAAAAAAAAAATCAAGTCAAAAACACTCGGATCAAAAAATCACTAGTGAGACTCGAGTCTAAGTAAAACCAAGTTTCTTCAAAAACCTGCTAACCAAGTGACTAGATAGATAGAGATTGATTTCCAGAGGTCATCTCCACCTCTTACATATCCTTGGTATTGCAAGATCAAGATGGACAGAGAGAGAGAGAGAAGAGCAAAACCAACCAAATTCAGAGAAAATCAATCACAAGATGAATTCATGGGAGATGAACAAAGACTAATATAGTGCTACTTGAGAACGAAGGTTTTTCAGCTACTCTACCTGAATGACAAGAGAGCACACCACAACACTCAACTTCTCTTAAACCCTAGCCCTAGAACACTTAGTCTCAATGCAAGAGAGAGTGGTTGGATGGTTAACTAGTAAGTCATCATTCCAAGCCATTAAATAGACAAAGCAACCATCACTTATCTAACCCTTAGTGGATATTATCCACTTAGCACATAAGGGGAAAACTCGATAACCCCACACACATAGGTTTTAATTCACACACTATACTTATGCATGCTTTTCAAAGCATATAAACCCATATTCGCTAAGTCTTTATCCTTGATCCAATTTGATCTTCTTAGCTTTTATTTGATCTAAATCGCTTTTCTAAGCACCACTCAAGCATTGTAATTTACTTCCAATATAGTTTCCGGTATTTTGGTTTAAAAATTATTCTCTAATTAATTATCAATTTCTATTTGGCTAAACCAAGCAAATAATGTGGAAGCTTAACTCAAAAAGGTTTAGTACAAAGAACGCCTAAAACAACTGGGTTCACCTTGGTACTGTCCAGTGTTCTTAGGAAGCTTAATTCCTAGGAACTGCCTATGATGTAAGCATCCGGTTTAGCCTTTTTTTGTAATAATGATATTAGTCTCACAATTGTGTTTGTCATTATCACCAAAACCAAATTAATAGAGTTTGAACTTACAGGGGGGCGGTCTGACTGGTGTTGGCCTTCGGGCTTCGGTCAAACCACTGGGATGATCTGGTCAGACTGCCCCCTTTGGTTGGTCAAACTAGTTGGACTATAGATTGCCTGAAAAACTGACAAAAATGCAAATGCAAATTTTCACACTTTCTCAAATGGCAATGATTTACATAATATAATTCTGAATCTTCTCACATTATCCTTCAGTATACAAACAAGGCAATGGCATTCATTCATGCTGTGAAAAAGAAGCACATGCATAAACAAGCAAGGTCCATGAACAAGGGGAAAAGAAGATGAAGTTCTTTGGCAGGAACTACTTCAAGAAGGTACAAAAAAAACTTCATCAAAGTTTGTTAGGACAATCAATTGTAGGATTTGATGATAAAGGAACAAACGAACATGGGTTGCATTGCGCAATACGAAGGCATTACCTGTGTGACTAACTTCTGATTATCTGTATGCTATAGGTTTGATTGGATCCGTGGTTAGGGATAAACTGAAACCGAAAGGGCGCGTAGTTCACATATGCAGGGAGCGGTTGTGTTGGGTTTGGGTGGGACACGAATGCGCATCCAACCGCCGTGTCCTTTCGCGCCATTGGGCTCCCGGGAAACGGTTACTCCCGGAAAAGGGCACCAGTGCGGCACGAACGACGAGTGCGATTTTTTTTTCGAGTAGCGCCACCAATGTAGGGGTATGGAGTATGGACAGCAGGTCTTTAGGCCCTCTTCTTTTTTGTTTTTAAAAATTACTTTTCTACAATAAAATATTTTCTATAGTAACTAGTTTTAAATGAAGTATTTTTTAAAGATGGAATATACAAATCAATTGTAGCATTTGTTATAGCAACTTCATTTATATTCACTAAAATCATGCGCAAGTCTCTATTTCTCTTTACTCTCTCTCTCACGAACAATAAAAAGCCATAAACCGTAGCCTAAAAGAACAGCCATGAGCCACATTTGACAATGATTGCTCTCCCTTTGGTATAACTCACCATGTAGCAATTCCCACCTTTTACACCTTCAATATCTTACAGAGGAATTACACACATTGCAAGCACATCTAATAATAGCCAGAATGCGGCTTAAGGCACATGGTAATTAGCAAAACCAAAAAAATGCATAAGATTAATCTCCCCCCCCCCCCCCCTCTCTCGCTCTCTCTCCAAGGAAAATTTGACATGGATAAATGTCCAAGAGGCATAGTAGTGATTGAGGCTGCTGGTTGTTATTAGAGGGTCACAGAGGTCCTGAAAAAACTAGCCCTAATCATCTAAAATTTCAGGAAGCAGAGAGGGAGGACAACTTCCAAGAGGCCAAAGTGTCTCAAGTGTCAACTAATGGTTGGACCAAGCATGTGATCTTTTTTGGGGACACAAAGCCGAAGGGAAGCATTTCTTCTCATTACGCTTCGCTGTGTACCATGTTGCTTTTCCACCACAAAACCATAAACCACATGCTATCAATCATGGATTAGCAGGCAATGATGAACCATGCTTGTTTTCCCTACATACTTGCAAGGTGTCTTCTATGTTTGAATTATGAAACATACTGTAAAAACTTGACGAATGCATGCCCCTCCCCTCCCTACCTGTGAATGATACATGTCCAAAAATCATCGGTACAAGCTACCAAGAACCAGCTCAGAATCAACGAAGGAATCTGTCCTACAAATACAATACTCGTGTTACAAGGTACACCAGCAAACCAGATAGGATCACAATGCGAAAATTATAGCTGCAGCAGCTGTAAAATAAATTATACAGCAACAACAATACGGCACTACCAACTACTGCTAACCACCCATCCTTAAGTGATGGCCAATGAAGAAAGCTGCAAGGCATTTCACTGATTGCATGTTATCATCGGCCACGCCAAAAAAAAAAACGCTGATCGTACATGCGTCCCCCAGGTTGATCAAAGCCATCCCCAAACTTGAAAAAGAGCTCTAGGTGAACGACTGTACGACGGAAGAAGTGGTGACCAGACCGGAAAGCAGACCGACGAGGGTGCCACTGTTGTAAGTGCTGGACTCTGTCTGCAGAGCATTGTCACGAGAGTCGATGAAAGAGTCATTCTGAAATGGCCCACCCACAAGGGCTCCCATGGCGACGTTTGGGTTCGGGCTGGGCGAATGAAGATACTGGAATCCTTTGCAGCCTGTTTTTGCATCTGCAGGAATCGATGCCCCTCTGTGGTGTACTTGCTGTGGATAGCTGTTCCCATATCCAACGAGGTAGCTAAGCTTCATTGGGTTGTCACCCAAGATGTAATTAGCCTGACATATGACACAACACAACAGATTAGAAAGTTACACCTTTCCATCCTCAAGCTGTCAAGACAACACAAATGGCGTGCAAAGCCATGACAACCAAAATAGTCATAGATTCAGTTTCAGAGGAAAGCAACAAAAGGCAAAAGCTGCTTCACGAATGTGCCCATGCCGCATGATAAAACGCATAGGTTATGTCAACAGAAGGAGGGTTTTACTGTGTTGCTTGGTAAAACTTGCGAAACAGCAAACTGCATATTAACTACATGGCTAGCTTGAATGTTTAGTAGCTTGTAAGGTTTTACGTAGTTCACCTGTGATATAGCAAAATTGCGTATGTCTGTTGGACTATAGGACTTTCCACTGCACTGCACTGTCGCTGTTCGTGATGTCAGCATGTAGTCGCTGTAAACAACAGCAAGGAATGCTGCATTTGTGGCATGCTGAAGAGAATTCCATGGACTCACCCACACCAAACCTCCTGCATTAAAATTACTATGATATAGTGAAACTACACATAATTGTAATATATGTTCTGTACATTCAGGTTTCAACAAAAATATATGAAATTTTCCAGTCTAATATATGAATGCAAACAGGGAACATGAAAGACACGATAATGCATGAAGCATCCTTATATCAGCTCATAATACCAGATCAAACAACAGAAGAATTTCAACATACCGCCAGTCCTACTAGCAGTGGCTGATGGAGAATCTGGTAGCAGTCCACATATGCAAGCTTCAGCAGTGTCTCTGTACATTTTGAGTCCCTCATTTTCAGCATTAGATGTCTGTTTGGACCCAAAGAAATTTATTCTTGACAAGAGGACCTACATAGAATAGACAAAGTGCACTTCAAGTTATTATCCTTGTGCGAAGAGAGAATTTTAAAGATAACCCTGCTAAGGGAATTCACACGGTTTAGTTCATGCAAACCTGTGTCCCTGCGAGTTTGTCATCCCAACTGAACCACGTTGGCCTTCCCCAATCAGCATAAGCTTTTCCATTCTGTACAGTCACATAACTGAGATATGTCTGATCTCCTGTGGCATGATAGAGCCAACTTGCTGCCCACAGGAGTTCATCAACATAACCAGTGGAATTATAGTAGTTCTGGAGCTTTGGATAGCTATCACTGGAGATGCCTCTATATGTATCAGCAAAAGTAAATAGCTTTTGGGCATGTTGAAGAAGTGTATCAGAATATGTAGTATCACTGGATTTGAAAACCATTGATGCTGCCGCCATGGCTGCTGCTGCCTCAGCAGCAACATCTGATCCGGGGGACTTTTTGTTAATCTGTGTGAGCGGCCTTTTCTCAGTCATTGTTTCTGGCCTTTCCCAGCAGTTGTGATCTAGATCAGGATCACCAACCTACAAGGTACCAATATTTCAAGTGTTAGTTCAAGTGATTAAACAAAACGATAATGGTGCATCTTTTGTATTGTGTTGTTCTAAAGAATATAGAATGCTTTTTCAAGCGCTTGAAGCAGAACGTGGCCACCCAAATTATAGTTCTTGTTGAATAGACAAACAACAATAAAGTGATTCACTTGCCTATTTAACTAATGCTAGACCTGATTTCATCAAAATGCAGTTTAAAACAAATCAATGACCATAGCCTACAGGCTACAGGCCTACAGCACATTATTCTCCAGGGAAAGAGATTGTTTCTTATGTACATTGTATTCTATGCTTCAAGTCTTGCATGTGCTTCACACCCTGCGCAGTACGCCTGTCTAAACTGCGTTGACTGAAACACTTGGGATCCCCTACCATTAAGGATTAACTTTACATTTACAAGATGGGCTTAAGGGTGTATAACTGTATACCAGTCCAACTCCGACTCAACTAAGTATAGGACTGTCATCCCCAATCCATACAGACATTTCAATCAGGGTATCAGATAGTATGAAAATGAAAGGAATGTAGCTATAAAGACAAATAAAAGGAGAAGGGACATTGGATTTGCCCTTGTCCAATCACCAGCCAAGGATCACAATAAATGTGTCAGTTTAAACATATCAAGCAGACAACGAAGTACCTCCTAACTATCAGGTGTCCTGATCATGACATCTGACCTGGGCTCTTGCAGTCTTGCTTCCCTAACAACCAAACTTTCCCCTCTACTGAATTGCCATTAGGCCCCAATAAACCCACAATTAAAGCAAACCCACATTACTCAAACATTATTACAATGCAGGACAAGATTAGATCATACCCTTTAACCAAATCTTCCTACTAATTCCTAATTCTTAACTATTACAGGTGCCCACCTTGCCCAGATGGTTGGATCCACCCCTGATTGGAATGGGTAGCAGCTAAAAAATTGTATTGGAATGGGTAACAGTTAAGAGTGATCGATCAAGAATTAGGTGTGCTCTTGGAGGTTGAAGTAGAAAAATTGTAATGGTGAAAAGAGATAGAAGACACATAGTTTGGTGGGGCAGCTGGCGTGTGAGGGATTATAAGTTTAAGGTAGATCACGCTATGATGCATTAGTGTATGCGTGAGCAATATACTCTAATACCATGTAAACTAATAAGATTGCCGCATATATAATCAACATATTGCTTTGAAATTAAATAGATGTACATGCGCATACATACATTTTCGAAAAGAGTAACTAATAGAGGAAGAATATAGAGTGTGTTCAATTTTTAAAAAAACTCAATCTATCAAGCTCATACTTCAATTATATTTCTTACATTACATTTTCCTTCAAGCTTCTACTACCATTTCCAATATTTATGATGAATTAAAATTATAAATAGTTTACAAGATACATAAATATATTCTTAAACATCCAAGCTATATCATTTAACATTAAAAACTTTGAAATAAATCTAGCCGCGTAAATACGCAGGCCATCCTGCTGGTTTTACTTATATGTAAAGAAGTAAGCAACAGCTCTAACCTGAATATAGAACACATTGTCAGAAGGATGTGCAGCGACGAGGAAATCCGTGATCCACCGGAGCGCATCTAGCGCAGGGTCCAGCTGCTTCGCAGCCCTCATCTGATCCCCGTACTCAAGCACAGACCACGAGAGCACCGTTGCCGTGAACGCCATTGGGAAACTGAACTTCATATGATCCCCAGCATCGTACATTCCCTTGGAAAGATCCAGCCCCGCTTCTTTCCCATCGACCACCGCCGAGTCCCCCCGCCACGGGATATGGTTGTTCTCCAACTTCCCCGCTGCACAAAGGAACATAAATTACCAACAATTTCTTCAACTGGTACTATTCCAGAGCTAAAGAAGCAGCAAATATTGGGGATTTTGCTCATTCAACATCCTAAACATAGCATTGCAAGCTGGAATCACCAAAGCATAGATCTGCATAGCTAAAGGAGCAGCCCATGAATAATAAGCAGCCAATTTCACAACTCGACGAGCAAATTTGAGTGGAATCTGTGAGGCCACATTGCCAGCAACATCAGAAGTACCACAGAAAGGCACAATTTTTGCAGCAAGTGGAGAAACTTTCCACTCAGAAGTCAAAACCACCAGGAGATGGTCACTGGGATTAGCGACAAATCCACCCGCACACCAATTTCCCGGACGGGCAATCGTAGGTAAAATTCTTTAGCATCCAGAAATGGAGTCCACCAAAGCACAACGAATGAGTGAGCAAACCCACCCACAAACACGGAGAATTCGTATCTAAACAAGCAAAGCTTCCGAGCTCGCGGCCAATAAGGAGTAACCAAACCATCGAATCGCGAGAACATTGCATGGTTAAAGCAGTTTGGCAAGCGAGTGGCGTGGTACTCACACTTCTGGACCTGGAAGAACTGGAGCGCGACCCCGAGCGCGTCTCCGTACTTGGAGTCGATGTCCCCGGGCGGTCCCGGCACAGGGAGCGGCTTGATGTGGCGCCCCCCGGGCCTCCTCTTCATGATGGCGAACAGCGCCACCGTGGCCACCAGCGCCGCCACCAGCGCCACGATCATCCACCCGCAGCACCCCCGCGTCTTGGACACCATCTCCCTCTCTCTCCCCCCCTATCGCATTCGCCGCCCAGGCGCGACACCCCCTCCTCCTAGGGCTCCCTCTGCTGCACGCGCGCGTTCGCGCTCGCGCTCGCGAGAGAGGGAGGCTGCCGCGGCGGCGCTTTGGCTGCTCGTGCTCGGCTCGGCGTCTGGGAGTCGGGGTCTCGGGGAGCCTCTCTGTAATGCAGTTAAGCTCGCTCGCCGCGCGGCGGATGGGCTGGTTAGTGTCGCGGACGGCGGAGTGGTAGGGAACTGTTGGGGGTGAGGTGGAAGTCTGGGTGGCTGCCGGTGGGGCCGACCGGTGCGGTGGGCCGCCACTGGCAGTGGGAGGGTGGTGTGATGGGGATCTCGGACGGAACGCGTGGGGTGGCGTGCGGTGCGGTGCGGAGTCGAGCACCGACAGGGAGCGCTGGATCGTCTGTGGGCGAGTCCGCCCTGTATTTTGGGTGTACGCCCAACCGTACATCAATGGAGTACATTACACGGCAATCAATTGGTATTTGGCAACCAGATATCTATGGGCTGTTTGGCAAGTGAGAAGCCGGACGGCTTTTGGCTTTTGCTACAGTACCTAACTTTCAAACGGAGTATTTTCTCAAGACGGGATCTACAAGTTAAACGTAGTACACGTTAAAAGCCCAACATCTGTACGAGCCAAAATCACAAGTGAGTATCGGTCTCTCCGTAATCTGTACCGTAAACAGCCAAAATTCAAAAATTTCAGCCAAAAGCTATAAGCCGCAGCTAAAAAGAACAGGCCCTATTATCTATCACAAATTCACAACAAATACGTGTTTGGTAATTGAGGTGGCTCATGTCGCGTGATTACTGAGTTGGATAAGTTGTCACACTCGTCCGTGTAATCGTACGGGTCCAATCCAATCCGGTATAGTTAGCGATGAACGGGCTGTGGGGATTGGTATGATTGTGGTTGTCTGGCTGGGACGACCCAAAGACAAATGTATGTTCGAATTGTTTGCGCTGGATAACGACGATACACATGTAGGCTCCGTTTGGCACGGCTCCACTTCATAAGTGGAGCTATTTTTTTACTTCATAAGTAGAGCTGGGTGAAATTACTTTTTTCAGCTCCACCCAAGGAGCTTTTTTTGTCTCAGCAGGTTATAAAGGACTCCTTGGGCGGACCTATTTTGTTGTACCCCGTTTGGCACAAAACGACTCCAAACAGCTCCAGGAGCCGGTGGTGGAGCTATGCCAAACGGGGCCGTAATGTCCATATCATCTAAAAAACGATTCGAACAGAACATTACATGTGTATCGTCGTTATCCAGCGCAAACAATCCCAATGAATCAGGGCATCTCCAGGTGCGCCTGTTCATCTAAAAAACGATACAATTTTCCGGGAAATTATACATGTAATTTGGGTCGAGACTAGGGACGATCCCAATGAATCAGGGCATCTCCAGGTGCGCTGAAGATCCGGGCCTATTCTTTTCAGTTACGACTTATGTTTTTTTGCTGAAATTTTTGAATTTTAGCTGTTTACGGTACAGATCACGGAGAGACAGATACTCACTTGTGATTTTGGCTGGTACAGATGTTGGGCTTTTAACGTGTAGATCGTTTAACTTGTAGACCCCGTTTTGAGAAAATACTCCGTTTAAAAGTTAGGTACTATAGTAAAAATCAAAATCCGTCTTATGAGGTACAGAACAGACCCGGAATCTCGCGGAGACTTCGACCCTTTTTAAAATGGTTGCGTAGCATCAAAACGTTTTACTTATTTAAGTGGGCGGCAGTTTCCCGCTTGAATAGAGTATTAGTATGATCTAATCCAGCATCTTAGTGAAGCCTAAGCTGACCTTTAGATCTAGTTGCAAACTAAAGCGATTCAACATCGAGACGAGCACGAGGAGTGACGGCCGTCCGTCAGACTCCAGTCCACCTGCATCCAACAAGTTTCCGCCATTTGTAATCTTCGTGCAGGAGTGCAGATTACTGGAACACCCCGAGTCCTTTGGAAGTTCTCTTACCTCTGCAGAAACCATTTGGCATGTCACCTCGAGAAAAGAGCTGCGTAGAAACACCGGGGCAGGAATCTCAATCTAGGCACCTCCTAGCGTAAGAGCGCATCTTCGGAAGCGACTTCTGACCCCATTTGCTCTCCGTGAGATCTGCCTCAGATGAAAGACACGTATGCATGCACCAATCTTCGCGCAAGCTTCCTCCCTCTTCCTTCTCCCCGAAGCAAACGCGGCCGACCACTTCTTCCCATGCCGCCTTCCGTCCAACCTCGCCGTCGCCGTCGAGGTAGGCCTCCGCCGCCGCTGCCGCCGCCGCCGAGACGGCTCCATCCAAACATGGACGCTTCCGCTGCCTCGACCGCGCCGCCGGACTCGTGGGAGACGGCCGACCTGGACGAGCCCATGAGCCGCCTGCTCCTCTCCGCGCGCCGCGTCTCCTCCTCGCCGGACCTCGCCGAGGACGACCCGCCGCCGCTGCAGCCCCCCGCGCCCGCGCGCGATGCCGCCGCCGCCGCCGCCGAGACGGCTCCATCCACCGGCCACCGACCTCAGTTGGACGGAAGGCGGCGTGGGAAGAAGTGGCCGGCTGCGCTTGCTTCGGGGGAGAAGGAAGAGGGAGGAAGCTTGCGCGAAGATTGGTACGTGTACACGTGTCTTCCATCTGAGGCAGACCTCACGGAGAGCAAATGGGGTCGTACCCCAGAGAAGCGACAGAAGTCGCTTCCTGCATCTTCCAACAAGCAGCAGATTCCGCATCGCAGTCACAGTCATCTCGACCAAAATACTGGTAGTGAGGGCAGTTGGGCACAGCTCGCACCTGGGAGGCCGGAGCTTGCAAATCATGCGTCCATGGCCCATTCCCTTTCAACAAAATCAGGGTATTTTGTTCATCTCTCGGCACGCCTCCGAAACTGATCATGAGTAATGTGGACCCACACAGGCAGCCACCGTATCTCACTGCTTGCTGCCACTGCCGCTGTACGACAAGACCAGGAGCACCATTCGATTATGTCAAACTCATTCCCCTGCACAGTGCAGAACAATTATTGCAATACCAATAAAAGGGTCTATTCTTTTTTCTTAGATTTTATGGCTTTTGACTGCGGCTTGTAACTTTTAGGCTGTTCATGCGAGAGATTACAGAGTAACAAAAAATCACGTGCAGTTTTTACCGCTATAAATGAAGTTAGTACAGTATGTACTATAATTAACTAGTAGACCCCAACTTGAAAAGATATTCCGTTTATAAATTAGTTACTGTATAAAAGTCAAAAGTAGAAATCAAAAGCTGAAAAAGAATAAAACCAAAGTTTGGCAGAAAGAGGTTGGTACTGTTTTTCCTTGATGATGCAGGTAAGGGAACATAAATAGCTGACCTCGTGTTATTTAGCCCCACACGTTTTGACTTAAACTTTTAGCTTCTGACTTATTTTTCACTATTCCTAAATTTTATTATTTTTTGTTTTTTAGCTTTTTTATGGTTCTTTTTTCGTATTCGCTTACATTGTCTATGATGGGCTAAACTATTTTTTCTATTTTTAAAATTTAGTTATGCCAAAGAAGCTACCATCAGCTACAGTATAATTTCAACCAACTACAATACAATTTCAGTTATAAATCAACTTATTTCAATCTAACCGAACGGCACCTTAGTCGGGACTCCGGATGCCACCGGAGCTTTACCAAGGCAAGGCATGAATCATGGTTTGGAGCCTGCCCTTGCTGGGTGTTGACCGTGAACTGGTAGTCTGGTACTACTGATAAAGGATCAAACCAAGAATATTTGACACGTTCTTTCAAAAAAAATTGACATATGCATTCCGTACATAACAAGAAGGACAGCAACTTAGCAAGTCAATTGTATCATTGTATGGATCCAAGAGATTGTGATTAATATGCATACACTTATGCACTAGTGCAGTGGTGTTCAACTGCTCATAGTTACATATTCCTGACTTCCTGCACGATTGCACCACCAGCCACAACCTGATACCCAAATGCCATAATTCACATCATAATCTAGAGAAGTACTGCTAGCTCAGAAGTTACATATACGTACCAACAAGAGAAAAGGATCCAAATATTCCAGTCGACATGCAATTGAAGAGTAGGAATATTAGCATGTCGCATCGCACAGTCGATCTGCAGTAAATAGGGTGCACTGCATAGCATGGTCATGGTCCAGAGGAAGCGTGTTTTCAGCATCTTGCTGTGTAAATAACCAAAAATATATGATAAGAACTAGGAAGAAGTTGAAAGGGACAGAACTACAGAAAGCACCGACAATAAAAATCTCACAACTTAGTTCAGCAACAAACCAATGATATCCCATAGAAGACACAATTAACCTGCAAAACACAACATTTAAACTTCCAGAGGGCTTGATGATCTCCAAAATCCTGTATTTTAGTAAACAACAGAAGGGCAGAGATACCTGGACCCAAAAGAATCCAGAGATAACTGGGCCCAAAAGAATCCTTCCAGTGCTACCTACCACAAAGTATTCATCCATGTCAAAGCAAAAAACATTAGTACATCATGCGGGCCTTTCATAAGCATCAATAGATCAAATTAAACCGGAACTGTCAATCTGTGATATTGTGCAACTGCATGTATATCTGCATGAGGCTAGCAGCAACCACATAAATAAGTTTCAGGCTACATCTTTTTTACTAGACACTACCATGGCTTTGTCCAAGTACAATGAGTTTCAAGACAGAGGCCATATAACCCATTCACAAACATTTTTTAGAAAACGTAATTAGTCCACAGGAATATATTTTGAGCAGAAAAAACTGTCAGTTTTGCAGGTTTCAGGGGAAAACAAAAGAGAGGAGAGATAGTGATATCCAATAGAATGGCTTACTTTTCAGTTTTCATCAAGGGTACATGCCTATAACCTATTAAAATTATGGCCATCACAGAAACTCCATGAACATGCTCTAGATAAAGCATAAGAACATAGCACGAGTAATTATGTACAATGCAGAAAAGCCATCGTTGTACTGATGCCACAGAAGTACGGTAAAACCAAATAATAAACCACAGCAAAGCCCCTGAGAAAGGTGACACTGGAAGCTCAGGTTCTACCAAACATTTTCATTAGCCAGCCTCGAATGATTACTCTGCTATTGGTAAGAGGTTATCTCAAATATTTATGTTGTTAATTGACTGAACAATGCACGTTGGAACACTTCAAGAAGAAATTTAACAAGGCACAACAAACCAATGAATAAACCTATGGTTTATACCTCCTGTGATTTACAAAAATAACAAGAACATTGTTTTGGAAAAGTGTCAATCCTGGAAACAAAATATTGAAATTATGTTACAAGTAGAACCTATTAATTAAAACAATATGGAGAATGGTAGTAGAAGCAAGAATGAGCAGTTGGATCAGATTTCAAGCTAGCTTCGGTGAACAAAAACAACAATTCTAAACTTCTTCCATTTTAGACTGTCACATATTTGTTAAGAGAAATGCTATCAGATCCACTCTTTTAATTTCCCTCTTTAAAATCAGTATATTCTACCAACCAAGATGCATGCAAATACATCTTTTTATCTTTATGACCATCATGATACAAAGATGTTACGAAAAAGAAATATAGAATTCATATGTTGAATTCAGCCTGAGAATTTACTCAGAGCATGTGTTGAATTCAGCACGAATGAATGATTGAACATGTTCCCATCAGTTAATGGCATACCTGATAATAGCTGTGCCGAATAGACTAGGATATCAAGTACCACACTGTCAATGCTACCACCAGATGAGAAAACATCAAATGTAGCAGCATCAGTATGGTTAGTAGTCTATTGTGCCAGGTTAACATCCTCTTTGCATTTATTTTGAAGTGTACATTACATGAGTTAGCCTAAGGAGCTGCAGCATTGTGTCCACTCCTGGGAAATATACAAGATCTACAGCAAACAAGTGTGAGCAAAAATTCAAAAACAAAGAACCCCATACTACTCCAAACAAAAAGGGTCCATCTCCAGTTCCAGAGTATTCTCTTGAGCATAGGAAGTTCAGCCTCAAGCATTAATGATGCAGCATAGATCTCTGGGATGCCTGCACCAGGACTAAACTCGGCTCGTTGTTCCAGGACTATCCTTACTGCTGTTATTGGTTCAAAAGCCTCCGTAATACCCCTCATTTTTAGTCTGATAACCTGAGATTCTGAGGAATAGCCAGACAAGAGAGAAACACTTCGGAGAAAAGTCTCGATGAAATGCATATGAACACTCTTGAACTTAAGCATGCATGGTTGACTCGAAGTAGAGATCACTTTGCCATCTGCAGATAGAAACTCTGCCCTTACCTGAGCTCAATGCAGAAATCAGATGGAGATAAACATTAGTACAACCAATGTGGTGCATATAGTGTTCCACAGATACTTCTAAAAATGAAGAGTTCTGAAAGAATGAAACTATATCTATTGTGCATATTCTAATATTTTGTTCTCTCGGCTAATATATATTAAAGAAACATGAAATGGGCATATGCTGTCTTGACATTCTCCAAAAGTAAAGGACAATCAGTTTGGGAAAGCATACATTTCTTCATGAAATTGGACCCTCAAGGGTCAAGGTAGACAATGAAAGTCGACCTAGCTCTCCTATTGATAACCATATTGTCTGTCTGGCTGCATGACCATATGCACAGACAAATTTCCCGTACTAATGTTTTTTAGTCATGATAGTTAACAAAGGAAAAAATGAGGATTTGTTTAACAAAAAAGCAATAACTATTCAACTTCATAGCTGTTTCAAACCACTAACATTGGCAGCCTGAAACCACATCACTGCATTCTATCCCATCTATCATGTTATAGAGTATACACTCATCTATCCGACACTGTTTTTCATGTCAGAGATCTACTTCTAATCTCAGTTGACTGTTGACATCATATGTCCATCAGATTCCTTCTAATTCCAATTGTAAGTGAGATCCATGTATCTTTGTTAGTGTATTTTTTTTGTTTTCCTGTTCTCTCAAAAAACAGTTCTTTTGGATTAACATGTTAGTTCACACACTACTTGTTATTGCATTATGTTATCTTGTCCTTAAAGCATGACTTAATGGCTACAATGGTACCTAAACAGCCAAAGGGAAACATTGTAAAACATCAGAAGTTGCATTTTCTTAGTAGTGCTCCGATTTCTCAGTTCTCATGAAGCCAGCAATTCTTTCCAAAGGAGAGCAACAAGGATGCACAGAACGCAGTTCTGACTACAGAATCGTTGATTCAAAAGGAATAGCAAGTAGGTAAACACTAGCGAGATGTCCTTTCGTGTATGAATATTCAGATCTAGATATCCACCTAATGGAATAGCCAAAGTATCTCAAGGATGTATTAGTCGGCAGCACGATTAAATCATAATTGCACCAAGAGCAGCATAGTGCATGAAGAAATTTAACAGTGGGTGTATATAGTGCAAAACACAATGTAATGTGTCTCGTTGAGAACCCAGTCCACAGAACAAAGCACAAGCCATTCTAATTTTGGTAGTTTTTCATCAAACATTTGAGTGGAACATCTCAGTTCACCACAAAGGTCACCATTGTTATCTTCTCGTTTACCGAGTATGCTCTAGAACTATGTGATCAAAGGCAGAGACAAGCCTCTATCTACAATTTCAACATCAGTACATTTGACAAAACTCCAATCAAACAACTTTTTTTTTACTTTCATAGCTAAGATTGATTTTCAAAGGAATTATCATGCCAAACTACTTCGACAAGGACCAGCGGGAAACGTACCTGGAAGACACCAAGCCTTCGGTTGTAATCCGACTCAGGCAGCGTCAGCGACACCTCGAGCTGCATCCGCTGATTTGGCAGCACCAACTGCCGTACCGGCACAAACGCCACTGGGCTAGGCTTGGTGTAATCAAAATTCAGAGTCTCCGTGACCTGAACAGGCTCCTCCACGACTCTCCCGACCAAGAGCCCTCCTCCCAGGAATGCCATAACCAGAAGGGCGCACAGAACCGCACAGACGTACACAGCCCAGAGTGACCCCCATGCCAGCCTCACCGCCACGCGCCCCACCCCCTCCCCACCTCCGAGCCGCGCGGACACGGCGCCTGTTGCCTGCCCCACCACCCCGAGCGCCCATGCCCTCGCTCGCCGTGCCAGGCCGAGCGGGTCCGTTACGAACAGGAACCACCATTGCAGCAGCCGAACCGGGAACGCGAGGCAGCTGATGACCGCGCTGACCTGGAATACCACCGCTTTGATGACGAGCACGGCGAAGGACTCGAGAATGCTCGGCGTAGGTATCGGCGTAGGATGCCCAGCCTCCTCCTCCTCCGCATCCGCCTTCTCGTCTTCCTTCTCGAGCGATGGGGGAGGATGGGGGGCGCTGGTGGCTTCGGAGGAGTCGGGCTTGACGGGCTCATCGACGGCGGTGACAGTCGAGGAAGCAGAAGACGCAGGGGTAGGGGAGATGATGGGATCGACCTTCTTCAGAGTTTTGGCGCGGCGCGGGCGGCGGCGGAGGGTGGAGGATGACGGGGGGAGGGGAGGGGGAGGTGAAGGGAGCGAATCGAGGGCGTCGAAAAAGGTGTCGTCGGAGATGGGGAAGTGGGAGGAGGAGGCGGCGGCAGGGTCGTCGGCGTCCATGGGTGGGGAATCGGACGGTTGGTCGTGAGATGGGTGGTCGGGGAGGGGGGGCGAGGAGGTGGCCGTGTTGAGCATGTGCAGGAGGATTCGTGGAGGGGGAGGTATTGTGGAGAAGACCGTATTTTTTCAGTTACGACCTTGCAGTTTGGAGTTATTTGACTTCCTTTTGCTGATAAGTAGTTCCAAATTTATTTATTGTCAGAGGGAGGTTCCAAATTTTTTTAAGGTGGATCTTAAGATGTCATTTTGCTGTAAAGTGGCACTACCCTCCGTTTACGAATACTCATCATATTTGATCACTTTGTTTCTTTATAAATACTTGGCAATCTACGATTCCCAATGCACAATTTCCTAATTTAGGGCCTGTTTGGTTGATGTCTAACCTTGCCATGCCTAAGCTTAGGCAATATGTGGCTGCCACAGAAAGTGTGGCTAACAAAATCGAAGCCACACTTGTGGCAAAGTTTGGCAAGAAACTGAGTCTATGACGTGTGGGGCCGGGTGCTAAGAAAGTGTGGCATACCACAGTTACGTCGGTGAACTAAATAGCTACCTAAAAATGATGGCACGCCTAACTTGTGGCTAGACAACTTCTGGTCATGAACCAAACAGACCCTACCCTCGTTAGTTTCCCCTTCCTCCTCCATCACATATTTGGTGGGCCCGTGGTCTATTAGTTTAGCTATCAAGGGCATTTTGGTCATGTCACATAAAAATAAATGATTGCCTAGGTAAACAATGCCCCGATCCAAAGTGTCAACTATTTACAAAGGGCTGAGTAATTTAACTGTCTTTCTATATTTTTTATTTTATAGACTTTAGGTTGTGCTTTTAGTCTTAGACATTTTAAGAGAACAAACTATTAGTACCCGTCAACTTGTGTATTAGAGATATTCTTATCGGATATGCTACAATATCTATTACTAAACACTCGAAAAATAATATCTGGCTGAAGTACAAAGTTTTTGTATAATGGCCATAATTTGCACCGCGTGCAAAGTATAAATCCGTGTGGTATACAGCTTAACCTTGTGTTGGTCCCGAGAGCATACAATTTTTCGTAAGCGATCTTGTGTATATCTTAAAGAACATCCGAATTTTCCTACTCAATGCCCAGAAAACATTGCTAGACAACTAGGGCTCGAGGTGTAATCGGTGCTTCTGAGAAAACGTGGGGAGCTTGGTGTAATGCAATCCAGGAATCCTCCCACGTGTTGGGCTATCCTGCCACGCCACCGTGCTCTCGCGGGATCGCCGTTCCGCGTGTCAGCGCGTCACCGAACAACTGCAGAAGTCAGAACCGCACGGATGTTTTATAAAAATAACAAGTGTATTTCATTTCAGCTTACAGCCTATTACTTTCTTGAACAAACAAATAACCGACTTTTTCATCATTTTTTCAAATGAGTTATAAATATTCAGTTTATTCATATAAGTACTCATGTGAGAACCAAAAATCATCAATTACAGTCGAAAAGAATCCACCTAGTTTTGTCAAAACTCCACTCGCATCTCAAAATTTGGCAAAAATCTACCCACAAATTCTACGTGGTTGTAGATCTCACCCCAAAAGTCAATGTACTCATTAAAGCTCTTATAAGGCTTGCATGGCAATCCAATCAGACCGGTCTTATGAACTATGAATATGGAAGATGTGTCAACGTAGGGGTAAGATGTATGAGACGAGTGTGAGAGAATAAAGCGTGATGCAAAAGCGGGAAAATAGAAGGACAAGGAAGAAGGCGATCATCCACGTTATGGCTATGCGGGGGGGATTCTCATTGTCTAGATGTACTCGGACATAAACCCCTCAGCTGGAGATAGTGAGGTTATTAGTTCTTGACTTCTAGAAGCTTCAACAAGTAAATTGGTTGTTAGAGGGGACTTGCAAGTGGGTTTTTAATAAATTTTAAGATGTAGATGGATTTTTAACAAACTACCACTCGATATTAGGTTTTTGCAAAAAAAAAAACCAAAAAAGACAGGAGAGAAAGAGCCCATAATTGCATGGGCTCGGCCTAACAAGGTTGTCCTCTACGAAGACAGGACACGTACGGTCGATAACTCATTAATTGAAGATGTGCACTTCGTGTTTACTGGATCTGGCCCATTTGCCTGACGAAATAAACAAGAGCCTCCCATGTCCATCATGTCCAAATTTCTCTTGTTTTGATGGATGCATCGTGAAACCAGCTGCGAGTTGCTTTGCTTGTTCGTGGCGGTACGTAGGAATCAGTCGTCTACCGCGTGCTCGATTTGCTGTTGCTTCCGTGAGCCAGTTCTGGAGTAGCTGAAGGGAGCTAGCCACTGTTCATCAACCAGGAAAACCAAGCGTAGCGCATGGTTCAAGCGCACGAATTTCATATAAACAAAATTTTCACACGTTTGGATCCCTATAAATGAATTTGGTTCAAAACCGGACTCCAAATCCTTTTTAATTGGAAACTGATTCAGATCCATCCAAATTCCTTTTTTTTTTTGGTTTGGTTGCCATATGGTTTCAGAATTTCACTCCAATCTGAAGTTTGCTGCTTCCTCCCGACGGCGTTGTCGCCCTCGGTCGGCCGCCGCCACGGAGCTTGTTGAGCTCCGGCGAAGGAAGGAAGGCACGTAGCTCTCATCGAACTACAGGAGTTGGGCATAGTCGTGTGAGAAGGCTTCGATTCAACACAATTGATGGGGTAAGAGGATAGAATTGAGGCCGGATGCTTTTTGCCTCTTTGGAATTGCCTGGGATCATTGATTCCAAATCTCGATGGCAGCCAGCACCCCGATTTTAGGAATCAAATTCTAATTCCATAATTCCAAGACCAATTCTTGGTTACCAAATAGTGCAATTCTTTCGTAATTTCTATATTCCAAACATGGCCTAAACAAAGTTATTTATAGTCACGAGCAAACAAAAGCGCGATCAGCCTAGCAGGTCGCTGGTTTTTATCATGTCACCTCGCACAATTCATCTCTCAATCGTTCATCTGTAGTGGTACCATTGAACCCAGAAGAATGCAAAGGATATCGAAATGGGCTGTGTGAGAGAAGAAAAATTTAGGGGGTGTTTGGGACTGCTCCACTTTACGTTTTTCAGCTTCGCTCCACGTTTTTTAGCCAAACAGGTTCAGCTCCACGCACTCTGTTCGAGGAAAAAAAGGTGGAGTTGTGAGAGCACCTAAAGGGGTGCTCCACAAACTCCAGGTTTTTTGTGGAGCTGCTCCACGGTAGAGTTTGTAGAGCAGTCCCAAACACCCCCTTACTCTAGACGGTAAACACATGTCCGACGTCGGCTTCCAGCTTTTTTAAGATAGAAATTATTCGGAACATGTCAATTTCTAATTTCAATTTTTTTACTTTTGTTTTCTTTTTTTATTGTCTGTAAAGATATAATGATATTTTTATCTTTTTAATTAAATAAGTCAAAATAAACTAATAATTATTATAGTATAGTTTTGGGACTGTTCTTTTTGGCTGCAGTTTATGGCTTTTAGCTGCGGTTTGTAACTTTTAGGCTATTCGTATAAGAGATTACAGAGTAACAGAAACTCACATGCGGTTTTTGCTAATATAAATGTAGTCTGTATAATATGTACTATAATTAGTTATCGTAGAAAAAAATCAAAAATCAGCTATTAGAAATTAAAAAGAACAAAGCTTTTAGTCAAAAATTAGGTGCGCCCACGTTTAGAGCGGCAGAAATTGAAAATTAGAGGGCAAAAAAAAATCTCCAATCGCACCGCCCTATCATTAATTCCACCAAAACGGCAGAGCGCCAAATTACCGACCCAGCCAGCCATTACTCAGCCCGATCTCCTCTCATCTCTCTCCCCCATCTTCGCATCCAAAACACACTCCTCACGCGCAAGCGCACTATCGCAACAAGGGGGAAAAGAGGAAAAAAGAGAGAGAAAATTCCCTTGTTTTCCGATCGGAGGTGGTGGTGAGGCGACGCGACCGAGGCGAGATGAGGGGGACGAAGCGGCCGCTCGGCGCGGTGACGGCGTGGGTGCGTCGGCAGCCGCCCAAGGTGAAGGCCTTCCTCGCCGTGGTCACCGGCATGGCGGCGCTTGTCTTCATCCGCTTCATCGTCCACGACCACGACAACCTCTTCGTCGCCGCCGAGGCCGCCCACGCGCTCGGCATCGGCGTCCTCATCTACAAGCTCACCAAGGAGAAGACCTGCGCCGGTTCGTCTCCCTCCTCCGCCCTTGACTCCTTTTCCGTTCCACTCTTCGATCCGTGCGAGTGTCGCTCGGGGCTAGGATTTTGTGCGAAATTTTCGACCGGTTGCGCGTTTCGAGAGATGTTTTCCCGGCATGATTTGTAAAATTTTTCGGCGGATTGGGGGTTTATTACGGTGAGCATCTAGGAGCCTGCAGGCGCGGCAGGTTGGGATATTTATTCGATCTATTTGGTGACGGACGTTTCACGTTTAATGCTAATTTCGGTTTTGATATGGGAGATATAGCTAATCACTGATCTGATATGCTCCTAGAGCTTCAAGTCGTTCTAGGTTAGAAAGTTGCGATACCAGCACGATTGTGAGGATAGTTGGAGAAACACGCCTCTTCAATCCAGTTGCCACCCCCCCCCCCCCCCCAAAAAGGTCTTTCTATGAGCATCCATTCAGAGGTTTTGGTACAAATTGGTGGTAATGTCTACCCTGACCTGATTTAGAAATTGGGTGTGGATGTTATCATGTCAGAGATGTACAGATTGATCATACATAAAGTCGAGGTGGTTTGTTTGGAGCAAGTTGCCTTTGTGCAGAATGTGGAGGGGTTAACTTGTTATCCTTCCAGAAGAGCGAACTGTCCCTACCAAGTTTTTTTTGGCCAAGTTTTCTGTTTGAGTTGGAAGTCCGTCTGTTTAGACTTTATAAGTGTTGTTGGTATGCAAAGCCAACCATTTGAACTTTAAAATTAGACATATCGGCATAGAACCATAGGAGGCAATATTATTAAAGTGGTCTACAAATGATTAGCGTGCACATATTTCTTTTACTTCTTCTCTATTCATGGATGGTAGGTAATGCACTGGGTGCATTCTGGGTCCATTTTGGCTGAAATCCTGTCAAAAGCTCCTCAAATACTTCTTTGCATCTATTTGTTAGGTATCTGCAAAAGTTAATTTGTTTTGCCACAATGGAATTCCTATATATGTATAGTTTTTTTGAAGAAATAATTTTTTTGAAGAACATACTAACTAAATTTTTATTGACGTGCCTCCTTCAGTCACAAAAGGAAGTCATTTTGGATTACGTGTAGTCAAACATTATAAAGTTTGGTTATTAATATCTTTTTGAATATTTAGAAAGAACACATGAAAATAATATATGTAGATTTGTCTCGAAAAGTACTTTCATAATATTATAATTTTATTAGTTTTTATAAATACATCACAGTCGCAATGAGTGGTCAAAGTTGTATTTTGGGGATTATGTTAATGTCCAAAACAACTTCTTTTTGTGACGGATGGAGTGCAATTGGCCGACGATATTTTTGATCCTCAACATTCTTTTGCCAGATTTGTGCAAGTTCTTTTGGCATGTGAAATAATTAGTTTACTTTTCATGGTTGGTATGATTGTAAAAATGCCTGCTTGGAATCATTTAACTTTTAAAACTGGAGTGTTCCATTTATCAAATGGGCTGAACTTACAAATAGTTGTTTGAGTTCAAGCTGTGAAAATTGCCCTAATATTCATCATCTCATGTTTTTTTTCTTTCTTCACATGGTTTGCAATTGTAAAAGTACATTTCGCGAATATGTTATTTTCTTTAATGATATAAGTGACTACTGACTCGCAAGTTACTGTATGTGTGAAGATAAGTATAGTCATATAAGTCTGTCAGCATTTCTTCATCATTCTTTTGCATGATTTTTTTGTGTGTACTAATGCCCTGATTTACTAAGAATCTTAAAGACTTCTATTTTAAATCTTGCAGGACTATCCCTCAAGTCTCAAGATTTAACTGCATTGTTCCTAGCTGTTAGACTATACTGCAGCTTTGTCATGGAGTATGACATACATACTTTGCTGGACAGTGCTACACTTGCAGCTACACTTTTTGTTATTTACATGATTCGGTTCAAACTGAGGTCAACTTATATGGTGGACAAGGACAATTTTGCATTGTACTATGTGGTAAGAACACATGACCCTTCCCTCCCTAATATGCTAATAAAATAGGGATTTAGGTTGGTAAGCATAAACTGGGTATGGTGGTGGTGTTCACAATTTTGTTTTAGTTTGGTTACATTAATCTAGAACTGCTCTGACTAGTGCTCTAGAATCTAGATCATTATATATTTGCTTCTCTGCACATTAGTAGCTCTATTTGTTTCTTGTGGGGGTTTGCTTGATTGGACACCGCTGTTTCTGATTTTGCTGTGGTTTGCTTACATGAATCGAAAGCTACAGCTGTTACTACCCGTGCGATAGATCACTCTTTCCTTTTGCTTTTCTGGATATTGGTAGCTGTGCTTGTTGCTTCTGCAGGCTTTCTGATTGATAAGTTCTGTGCTGAATTGAGGAAATGATACTGGCACTTTCATCTAGTAGTAGGCACGGTGCTATGTTGATCTTCTTGGCTCATTAAGTGTTTATCTGTAAGTTTCATCTGGTCAACAAATATGGATAATCAAGATGAACTCTCACGATGGATGACTTGGCTGAACAGCTGAAGTCATGTATAGTCACCTAAATTTCTATCAGTAATGATTCTGTAGAAGTGTTATCAATACCATGTATCACTAACAGAAAGCATTGAACCTCTAGTTGGTTTGTTGACTGTTGAGTCAGTTATAAACTTATAATGCTCACGAATCTCTTAGTTGTAAAACATGCCAACTTATTGGGTTGTTTGTTACTTTCTTTGAAGGTGGTACCTTGTGCTGTGATAGCGCTACTTATTCATCCTTCAACATCTCATAACATTGTGAACCGGATCAGCTGGGCGTTCTGTGTCTACTTGGAAGCTGTTTCAGTGCTGCCGCAATTGCGTTTGATGCAAAATACTAAGGTAGATACTAGCATGCACCCTCTTCTGCAGGGCGAAGGTTTTTGACCTATGTTGTCCATCTTTTGCAGATTGTTGAACCGTTCACAGCTCACTATGTGTTTGCACTGGGAGTTGCAAGGTTTCTTAGCTGTGCCCACTGGGTTCTTCAGGTTTGTCTTTTTAAACAAACTCTCAAGCTTATTTTTATATGTGTTCCTGTTTGTTTACTATCTCATAACTTCCCTTTGTTATAGCATTCGGTACTAATACCCACCATTCCAACAATTAATGTACAACCGAATGTTTTTGAGTTTAGGCATTTGTTGTTGCTGTCATCTGTGTTTATATTCGATCAACTCCTCTACTTTGATGAATGATGACCTGTTACTTTTCTCAATATATTTACTTTTATGGGCATCATTGCTGAGCAATCTGGTCATGTGGTGATTCGTCTCTTGTTTAACTTGATTTGTTTTTCTAGTACAGTTGGATCAAACATGCCTAAAGTGCAATTTATATGGTCAAGGACATCTTGAGGAAATCTATATATGTAGGACCGTAGATGGTAACAGAGAGGGGAGGGGTGAATGGTGCCTTAAAAGTTTCCTTTAAGTATTCACTTATCTTTTGCTTTGATAACTACAAAGCTATGAAGGAACTCTACTCAAAATTTGGAGAAACACGGAGTTGTACCATTGTGAAAAACCAGAGACTAATGCTGAGCAAAACCAGTCAGAAAACAACGTGGTCGAACTTTGACTACGTGGTCGGAAGTCCCACAAAGCTGAGCGCAACCTGATTGGAAATCAACGTGGTCGGATTTCAACTATGGTGGTCGACGACCAGACAGCGGTCCAGAACCAACGTGGTCGAAATTCGACTCGAGTGGTCAACGACCAGAGAGTAGTTGAAAACCAACGTGATCGAAAACCTACGTGGTCGAAATCAGCGTGGTCGAAACCAATATTGTCGAAAACCGATGTGGTTGATGCCCACTATGGTCGAAACCAACGTGATCAAAACCAATGTGGTCTAAATTCGAATTGAGTGGTCAACGATCAAAGGTAGTCGAAAACCAACGTAGTCGATGACAAGAGAGCAATCGAAAGATCAACGTAGTCGAGGAACATTGAGTGGTCGAAACCTATGTGGTCGATCAAAAGCCTAGTATAGTCGAGGACCAATGAGTGGTCGAAAACCTACGCTGTCGAAGACCGATATAATCATAACCTACGTGGTTGAAGACCTGAGTGTTTGAAGCAGGTTGAGATTCGACCAGTATGAACAACTATCAGTGGGAGGTCGACCTATAAGTGGTCTAACCAAGTCGAAACACAACTAGAGAGGTCGACGACCAGCGAATGGTCGAAAACTAGAGTAGTTGAAAACCAGGAACTGAGGTACTACCAATGTGAGGCTTGCGGTACTACCATTTCCAATAGAAGAACAGGGTTTTCAGCAGACCGTGAGAACCAAAATCGATAGAACTTTTGATCAACTAAACCAAAAGCCGTGAAACTTTGTACGCATGTTTCGTAACGTCTCAGGAAGCTATTCCATTCCTGGATCGAAAAATCCATGGCAAATTTGAGACCTTTTTGTAATTTAAAGCAGCGCACACCAACCAAGAACTAAAAATCAAATCAATGATCAGATCTTGCTCGTGGGTAGAAGATAGCTAATATGGCTTTGAGCACGTTCCCACATGTCACAACAAACAAGATCACCGAAGGAATCAAATCAGAAGACCTTGGATCAAGAAATCGCTCGACGGGGCCAAAATAAAGTAAAAAACATGATTTTTTTATAAACTTCCTATTGAAGTGCCTAGATGATTGGAGATCGATTTCAAAAGGTTATCTCCATCTCATCCGTGTCCTTAGCACAGCAAGATTAAGAGAGGGGCAGAAGAGAGATCAAACCAATCGAAACATAAGCAACTTAATCAACAGGAAGAGATCAAGAAGAGGCTGAGAGAAGAGAGGAAAAAACCAACTCAAACCAGAGCAAACTCAATCAGATAAAAGATACACAAAAGGTAGATCAAAGATTGATGTATTGCTCACTTGAGATGATTCGTTTTACAGCCACTCCACTCAGGAGGACAGAGCTCTAAAGAGTACACACTCTCTCGAACCTATCTCCCATGGGAGGGAGGAGGAGCTAGCCACCAAAAGGCTTAGCCAACCTTTTCAAATCGTAGCTCTTACCTCTTTGAGCTAACTTTCTCAAATCCTAACTCTCGCCTCCCTTCCCATTATATTGGCTCACAACCTGAACCAAAATCTAATAGATCCACTCATTAGGCCAAACCGGGGATAACATGTTAATCTCACCTAACACCGGGTTTTACTCACGCCAAGCCTCTCACGCGTCTGAATCCCACCGAATCGTCCTCGCTTGTAAACGACCCAAGTCAGTTGGCTCACCACATGCTATTTCTCGCACATGACGGCACCCGACTTTTTTGACCATTTAGACCTCGACTCCTCCCTGAGTCTAGTTCCTGTCCACTTTGCCGTTGCCCATCATGTCCATCACTGGTAGCTCCTGCTTTGGTTTCTTGCCGTCCCGGCTTGCAACCACCCCGCAAGGCTCAGTCATCTTCGGCGTCTCTCTGACTGTTCTGGACCTCAGCATCACTTTGTGGCTAGTCTCGGTTCTCCTACGTTTCACCATGACCTAGCTCCGAAATCCTGCAACCAACACAAACAAGCAAACTGTCACGTAGCACCGCACGATACATAAAGACATCAATTGGCACAGTTCATCCATACAATGCACAATGCAAAAAGTATGCGCCCAAATTACTTATCTTAATCCTAGGACCCAACAATAAACACAAGTAACAACACTCAGATCAAACCATGACCAAACTCCAAGATTTCTAAACAACAGTTTTAGACCACCGAGAAGCCAGTCTAACTGCCAAGCATAGGCCAGTCAAACTGCTGGCTGGTCTGATATGAGTACTTGAGACCTACGATAGTCGATCACAACGCCTACGACTATTGACCATCCGTGGTCGTTCAAGCACTGTAGCTTTTGACCATCGACCATCCGTGGTCGATCTGCCGATTGGACCATCCAACACACAGCCATTCAGACTGCCTATCACAAGGCCGATTGAACTACTGACAACCCAGGGCCGATCGGACCGCCCGACTACAAAGTCGAGGACCACACCTCCAACTACTGTCAGCGGTCGAAGTTTGCCGGTCAGACCGCCAAAACAAAGCGGCCATACCGCTTAATCTGAAGATTCCAGCAGACAGCCTAACCAGAGTGCAGTCTTTTGCAAAACCTTCAATAACCAAACTCAACCTCCACAGATACTCTAATCCAACGGTCAATTATTTATCACAACCATTGGGTGACCTCAACATGGTCTCACAATATACATATGCATTCGAGAGTTGTTTTTTATTAGCTTTCGGAAACAAATGCTTTGTCCATGTTGCTTAATTTGGCACTTATTTTATACATGTGTACGGAGTCTCTGCTTATTTAAGTCAACAAACTCGTTGTGTAGGTTTTGGATACTCGCGGCCGTTTGTTGACTGCTCTGGGCTATGGTTTGTGGCCATCTATGGTGCTCCTTTCAGAAATCGTGCAGACATTCATCCTTGCAGATTTCTGCTACTACTATGTGAAGAGGTACATTCAATATCACTGGTATAGTTATTAGAATTTGACTCCGAACATTATCTAATGGGTGTTTGTGGTGGTACAGTCTCGTTGGTGGGCAACTAGTGCTACGGCTTCCCTCGGGGGTGGTGTAAGAACTGCAGCAGGATACCGAACTAGTTGGTTCACCCATTTTTATGTACTCTGAATAACAGTTATGCTCTAGACTCTAGCGCCCAACCTTCTGCGTCTCTTATGAAGTGTGAGACCGGAGCCTTTTTTTACTTGATATCTTGAGTTATAACTATCAATGACAAAATTACACCTAAGAGTTGGCTTAAAGCATAGGTTATCGATGTGTCTGTTTATAGCCGCGTATGCCCTGATACCTAATTTAAGTATTTAGCTTCTGGATGGTTGTCGTGATTTTAGAATGGGAAGCCTGTGATGATCCGATGATGGTGTCCTCATGATTATGGTTCGTGTTTGCTTTGTGATATTCTGGGCCGCACATAAATTGAGTTTTAATCTGGGCAAAACTTGTGTTACGAAGTTTACGCATATGGAAGCATCGGATGAAGATAGTCTAGTCGCATTCACGTAGCATTGGTGTAGTCGGGCTAGTCGACTAAAATTATGCGCGCCTTGGTTTACTGACTGAGTGGCTGGGTATGAGGCTATGAGCGTATTGTCAGGCTGAATTTACTGTAGGTTCTGACTGATGGTTTTTAGGTTTAGTGTAAGTGGCTGATAGTTTTTAGATTTAGTGTAAGTGTTTGTGTAAATGTATTGAATATCGATAAGTCGTTTCGAAAAAACTGTCTTGGTAAACTATTTAAAAAAACGATAGATAAATAGTTTCGTTTGTTTATTTGAAAAATCTATAGTCCATAAGCTAAAAAAAGGCCTTACGAGGTATAGCGGTTGTTTCATGCCTTGTTGCTTGTAACACTCCAGTTTCGTGTGCAAATCCTTGGGGGTTTGTTGACCAGACAGCCACCCCAGGGATGTGGAAAAGTGGAAGTTGAAGACATCTGTGCATCCGAAAAAGTTGATCGGGATAAAACTCCTGGTTCCCTTTACTTGAGGACGCCCGTTGGTTAAAGTTTGCCATCTTTGCTGCGACAGGAATGTGCTCTGTTCTGGTAACTGGACCTGCCGGTGCAGCAGTACGCGGTCGCCTACTTGCTTCGCTATGAAAAACGTTAGCTGTCTCAGGAGTGTACTAGAACAGAATGCTAGTAATACACTCAGGCTCCGTTTGTTTTAGTCTGAGTTTATGACTTCTGAATTATTTTTTATTATTCTTAAATTTTATCTTTTTATGACTTTTTAGCTTTTTTTGATCTTTTTTGCCGGTTCTTTTGCCCGTATTCGTTTTGCGTTGTTCATGATGGGCTAACATATTTTTTCTATTTTTAATTTTTTTAAATTTAGTTACACCAAATAAACTACTATTAGCTACAGTGTAATTTCAACTAGGTACAGTGCAATTTCACTTATATGCCAGTTTATTTCAGACTAACCGAGTGGCATCTAATACGGAGTTTCATGGCTGTTTTAATTGACCAGAGACTATGATTTTTAGTTTTTTACTGAAATAGAACAAGATTGAAAAAATAGTTTTCGAAATAAAATGTAAGAAATAGTTTTTGAAATATGCAGATGTAGAGGGGACGACAAAGACCATAGACTGTTATTAAAAATGGGCTGATGAAGTTGGTTTTAAAAACTACCTAGTTACATATGCGTGTGTGTAACATAATTTATTAGATGTAGAAATAATCAAGAGCGTTGTTTTAATTGATTGATTCAACGACACTCGGCCAAGTCGGTCGGGCCCTCCTAGCCGCGGCTAGATCCACCATCCCCTTTCCCAAGCACACGCCACGCCACCCCACCGCATGCGCTCCCCGACCCGACCCGATAAAAACCGCAGACCCAGCCTAACCCAAACCGGTCGAACCTCGTCTTCCTCAGTCCCTATTCCCCTTCCCTTCCTCCTCCCGTGCTCCTACCCCCACCCCCAAATCGCTCCTTCCCAAACTCCATTCCATCGCAACACAACACACGACAGCAGCGGAGCGGAGGGGGAAAGAGAGGGGCCGCGACGGGAGGGAGGAGGAGGAGGGCGAGGCGGCCGGCGAGATGAGCGACTCGTTCTGCCCGGACTGCAAGAAGCATACGGAGGTGGCGTTCGACCACTCGGCGGGGGACATGGTGTGCACCGAGTGCGGCCTCGTCCTGGAGGCGCACTCGGTGGACGAGACCTCCGAGTGGCGCACCTTCGCCAACGAGTCCAACGACAACGACCCCGTCCGCGTCGGTGGCCCCACCAACCCGCTCCTCACCGACGGCGGCCTCTCCACCGTCATCGCCAAGCCCAACGGCGCCCAGGGCGACTTCCTCTCCTCCTCCCTCGGCCGCTGGCAGAACCGCGGCTCCAACCCCGACCGCTCCCTCATCCTCGCCTTCCGCACCATCGCAAACATGGCCGACAGGTCCTCCTCTCCTCCCTCTCTCCTTCTCTCCGCCCCCAACCCCATTCCTATGCGTTCGATTTGATTCGATCAGAGTATGAGGAGGTACCTGCGCTTTGGCTTGATTTCTCTCAGATGTCTAAGGATCGATCGTCTGTGTGTCTGGCCCTGCCCTGATTTGGGTTTGGGGTGGGTGGATTTAGGAATCGACGAGTGTGAAGGGAGGGTTTGGGAATGATGGATTTATATTTGGTCTTAGTCGGTTTCGTAGATTTGGAACGTGCGTGTTATTGCTCCGTGGAGGGCTAGGGCTTGTGCTATATGGGCAGGGGCGCAGGGTTAGGTGGTGGTGGGTGGTTTTCGCTTGGATCTGGGGGAAGGTTCCATTGAAGAGCATCACTGGTATATCAAGAATTTTGGGATAATACGATGAATCTCGTAAGGTACTGTAAAAGCTTAGTTTTTTTTAAAAAAATTTGGCATGAATAAGTGGCGGATCCGGGCCTTGGGCTAGGTGGGCTATAGCCTGAGGCCCAGCATCAAAGGGCCAAAACAACTGCAGAGTGCAAGAGAACCGCCTCATGTTCTCCTAAAGAAATTAGCTGGATTCGGCCTAAGCATAGCCGGCCCAGCCCGAGGCTTGGGCCTGGGCTAGCTCCGCCCCTTTATATAAGTTTGTTGAAACTGACAAGATAGGCTCATTGTGCACTTCAATTCAAAGCATTGACCAACCGTTGGCTATGGCATTACCTAGTTGCTTGAAGCATGTGATTTGCCATTTAGGTGCCTAGCAATAGCAAGCTGATGACCTAGTGAAGGATTCTTTTTGTGACAAGGCATGTGCAATTGTGGCAGCCTCCTCCTCTACCAGTGAGTCTACAATGGGAAATTATCGCAATAAAAAATAACGCAAGAGATATGTGATTCAAATGAATAGATGCACAATGCTCAAAGCTGCTTTGATGATTATGTTAATTTACTACTGAAGCAGCCTGAACCTTTTACTTTGTAACATTACATGTGGATTTTGACAGTATGTTGACATGATATCTCTTCTGCAGGTTGGGTCTTGTGGCTACTATCAAGGTAAAGAATCTGACAGTTATTGTCCATTATATTGAGCTGACTACCAAAATATTCACTACAGTCATACTTGCTTGTGGGTACTTACAGCAATGATAAGATTGCACGGACCATCCGATTAAATGTGTGTAATTGGTGTCTGGTCATACATGCTGGGTTGTCCTAAAAACATTGAGACTTAATATAATCTCAATTTCGTATGTTCACATTGGCTGAATGTTTAAAATCCATCAGGTTGCTTGTAGGGCATTTTAGTGTTACTTGTTCATTTTTATTTGAGATAAAATGCATGCATAAAATATTTTGCTGAATACCTGGTGTGTGTTGCACAATTTGTCCATATCCTTATTGTCAAGGTTCATTGCCGCTTCCTTAGAAGTTGTTTCAAATGTTCCATACAGTAACATAATGCTGGTTGGTTGCCACTGTTAGATTGTGTTATTTTTTATTTTTTGGTCTTCATTTTTCTCAAGGACCGAGCCAATGAAATCTATAAGAAGGTGGAAGATCTCAAGTCTATCAGAGGAAGAAATCAAGATGCCATTTTAGCTGCTTGTCTGTATATTGCTTGTAGACAAGAAGATCGGCCTAGAACTGTAAAAGGTGCAGAGTGTTCTAACAAAATTCAGATTTTGTAGACATTTGAACTCATCATCGTGCATGCATCTGATGCCATTCTTCTTTGTTGTGTTGGGTTGTTGCAGAAATATGTTCGGTTGCTAATGGAGCAACAAAGAAAGAGATTGGCCGAGCAAAAGAATTTATAGTGAAGCAGCTAGAAGTTGAGATGGGTCAATCTATGGAGATGGGAACAATCCATGCCGGAGATTTCCTGGTTTGTTGTTACCTAGCATATAAACTAGCAAAATCTGAAGTTGGTAGCTTTATAAGCTTGCAAATCTGCAGAGGCGTTTCTGTTCAACTCTTGGGATGAACAATCAAGCTGTTAAAGCAGCTCAGGAGGCAGTTCAGCGCTCAGAAGCACTTGATATAAGGTTAGGCATTTTTGGACTTTGCACACAGAAGACTGGTCCTGCCCTGTTTTGATTTTGATAACATATGAGATCCTGTGACATGAAATTTCTTTTTCTAGTTAGCTTCAATATCATTGGTCCGACTTAGTTTTTGCCTATGAATCAGTGGTGCTTACTTCATGCGTAGAGCAGTTATATGTAAATGACCTAAAGAATCATGTACTACTAGTAGTAGAGGAATTAGTCCGATAAATGAATTGCAAATATCGCTAATCTATACCCTATAGACCGTGAATGATAAATTTGGTGCGGGCCATGCGTGCAAGTGCTCTGTTATATTTGGAAGTACGCCAGTGCTAGTCTTTGACTCAATAGATAGAGGACTTCCTTATTCGTCAACTTTCTAGTGCACATTGTTGACCTGGAAAGATATGTTCACACTTTCTTGCAACCTGCTGTGCAGGAGGAGCCCTATTTCAATTGCGGCTGCTGTCATTTATATGATAACCCAACTTTCAGATGACAAGAAGCCTCTTAAAGGTTTGAAATGCTAACCCATTCTGTCCTCTCCTCTCGTCTGATATATTTTTGTGAAATAACACGGTGGATGTGTTGCAGATATTTCCTTGGCTACTGGTGTGGCAGAAGGCACCATCAGAAATTCATACAAGGATCTGTATCCCTATGCTTCAAGGCTCATCCCAAACACCTATGCCAAGGAGGAAGACCTGAAGAATCTCTGCACACCATAGGAAGTTGCCCGTTTTTCTCTTATTAAATTTGTCAAGACAGGAGTGATGTTGTCCTTGGCTGTGACTTTACCGGGCCATGTATCGTCGCACCTAATTTTATGTGCATGGACCTATCAGAAAAAGCTGTGTGGAAGCTAAGTTATAAGATCGGTTTTCGTTTCTGCTTAGCAGGTACATAATTTTTTGGTTTCCATTTTTTTATGCTGCGTAGGAAAGTTGTCCCTGGACGAGCATTAGATTCTATATTAACCGATCTGCACCCTGTATAAGACCTTGTCAAGAAATCATAAGCTTGATTCGCGTCCATCTGCATGCAGATGTTACTACAAACTATGTAACCAAAAAAAATTACTGTATGTCGCAATACGATGCTCGTTTGAAACGGAGCACCGGATTCACTCGTGCCGTCCGCGTTGGAGGGCACCAATAGCCAATCGGAAGTTTATCAAATGGCTCGATTTTTCTGGCTAATGGTTTATACCACATTAATTAGTTTTTAAATAGAGTATTTTTTAAGACAAAATCTATAAGCTGATTGTAGTAGACAGTGTACTGATTTTAACTATACTGATTAAAATTATATATAATTGTCTTTCTCTATATCTTTTCTTACGAATACTGGAACTTAAAAGTCATAAATTACAGTTAAAAAGAACATGCGCGCTCGCTCCATTTCCTTGGGACCAGGGCGGAGATGGGCCTCGGGCCGGTTGGGCAACAGCCCGAGGTCCAGAAAAAATAGTAGTGAAAAATTTTAGTAAATATACCTAAAAAAATATTACACAGTAGATAACCCATGTTAGATATGTATTATATAACTGTGCATTTGCCCTATTGTATTAGGGGTTTTCTGTATATATACCAGACCTGTACATGTATATATATCGGCCCTTTGTCCTCATAATGGATACAAGCGTTATTCCAACATGGTATCAGAGCCAAGGGTTTCATCATACTTAGGGTTTCATCATACCTAGGGTTTTGCCTGGCTTGCCGCTTGCTACCTCTTTTCCATCGCCGCTCGTCGCCGTGACCTGACGCCGTCTCCTTCTCAGCTTTACTTCATTGTTGTCGTTGCTGAGATCGGGGTCGCTGTCTGTGCGATCGGGACGCCGTCGTCCAGATCCCGCCCGAAGCCCCGCCGTCCAGATTGCGCCCGAGGCCCCGCCGTCCAGGTCGCGATCGAGGCTGTTGCGGTCCACTCGAGGTCGTCGCGCCCGAGGCCGTCGCCGCCGGCGTCGTGGGCTGCTGCTCCGCCCCCGCCCGAGGTCTGTCGAGGCCGTCGCCGCCAGCGACGTGGGTCGCCGCTCTGCCCCCGCCCTAGGTCCGCCCGGGGCCGCCGCCGCCAACGACGCGGGCTGCTGCTCCGCCCCCGCCCAAGGCCGCCGCTCCGCCCCCCCCCCCCAGCCGAGGCCGTCGCCGCCGGTGTCGCGTGCTGGCGCTCGACTCCGTTCCTCTGTTTCGGCGGACGGTGTCTCGGTCGGTCGGCTAGTTTAGTATTTCGGTTAGGTCGGCTGGTTTAGTATTTCAGTTGGGTTGTAAACCGACCGAGTAAAAAAGTGAAAAAAGGCAAAAAAAAAATGCCTTCTTTTGCAGGCACCGTTTCTGTTCCTCGTTGCCCGGTGATCTTCGATGGTCTCAATTATCGGGACTGGTTTCAGCACATACGCATCCACATACGTGGTCAACACCTTTGGGACTTTCTTGCTGGCGAGTTGCCTTACCCGTCTCGTCCTACTCCACCTGTTGAGCCTGTTCTCCCGAGGGATGCTTCCGAAGACGCTCGTACAAAGGCTTCTGAGGCTTTTGAGGATACCTTGGAGACTTTTCAGACTCAGTATGCTGCTTACAAGACATGGATTGATGAAGATGCTCATGCATCTGCTATTTTGGTTGCTAGCATGGAGGTGCATCTCACTGGTGATGTTGTTGGATTGGCTTCTGCATATGCGATGTGGACGCATCTACGCAGCCGCTACGAGCCATCTGGTGATTCCTTATATCTTGCTGTTGTGCGACAGGAGCAGTCGCTGCAGTAGGGAGATGCCACTGTGGATGAATTCTATGCTCAGTTGTCTGCGATGTGGCGTCAGATCGACTCTTTGGGGCCAGATGTTTGCCGTACCTGTCAGTGTTGCCAGCGTCAGCAGTCTCACATGGAGCTTCGCTGCATCTACGATTTTTTGACACGTCTCCGGTCTGAGTTTGAGCAGACTCGTGCTCAGTTGCTAGCTCGTCATCCTCGTGTGACTTTGTTGGAGGCCCTTACAGCTGTTCGTACTGAGGAGATTCGACTTCGTAGAGCGGGTCTGCTATCATCATCATCATCACTTCCTTCGGTTTTGGTGGCTTCTCCGGCTTCTACACCCGCTGTGCCTTTACCTTCACCAGCTGTGCCTCCACCAGTGACAGCTGCTTTTGGTAAGGGTGTTCACTGCACCTATTGCAACAAGGATGGATATGTGGAACAATTTTGCTACAAGAAGAAGAAGGATCTTCGTCGTGGTGCTCGTCCTTTGAGGAGCACTGGAGGTTCTTCCTCTCAGCAGAGTTCTGGTACCCCTGACACTCAGCAGCTTCTCACATTGCTAGTCCGCATGGTTGCTTCTGCATCGTCTGGTTCTACTAGTTGTTCTGCTTAGTCTTCTGGTGAGAGACCACCTTCTACTTCTTCTTCCTCAGGTACATCACATTGAATTCTTGATTCTGGTGCTTCTTTTCATATGACATCTGATTCCACATGTCTTACTTCCATTAGTCTTTTAGCTGCTCCTATCACTGTCCACACAGCAGATGGTACCTCTCTTTCTGTCACAGGACGAGGCACTCTTTCAAATTCCTCTTTTCATGTTCCTGCTGTTTCTCATGTTCTAAAACTAACCATACAGCTCATATCTACTGGGCAGCTCACTGATCATGGTTGTCGTGTTATTTTCGATTCTGATTCTTATTGTGTTCAGGATCGTCGCACGGGGACTCTGGTTGGTACTGGCCCTCGCCGCTGTGACTCCCAATGGCTCTGGGAGCTTGACTGGCTTCGCCTTCCTTCCGCTGCCCCAGTCAGTCTAATCGCCTCCATCACTACCTCTGCAGCTGCTGCAACCTCCACCGCATCGTTTGCTCAGTGGCATCATCGCTTAAGACATCTTTGTGGTTCCCGTATGTCTTCCTTGCTTCATTGAGATCTTTTAGGGTCTATGTCTGATGATGCTTCTCTAAATTGTCGGGGTTGTAAGCTTGGCAAACAGTTTCAACTCCCTTATCCTTCTAGTGAGTCAGTGTCTCAGCGTCCTTTTGATCTTGTTCATTCTGATGTATGGGGACCAGCTCCTTTTGTTTCGAAAGGAGGTCATCGATATTATATCATTTTTGTTGATGATTTTTCTCGACATACATGGATATACTTTATGTTATCTCGTAGTGTAAGACCCGGATTTTTCAATCCGAATCCTCTGTGATTCCACCGCACTATTCCCTGGATCAGTAGATAGTGCTCACAGATTACAGTAATGAATATCAAAGTTCATATCATGCGGAAACGTAAATATAATAGTAGACTTACTCATGGGCCGATTAGGCCGAAATCATTAAATTGCAGCAGCGGAAGAACGAAGCACGCAAGTGGGACCTTCAGGACGTGCCCACAGGCAGCCAACTGGAGGTTCGCGACCTAGCCCTTGACATCTTCATCTTCTTGACCAGCTTGTCCAATCTTGTTGCTGAAGCGAGGTGATTTGATTTCCTGATTCTAAATTTTGTCGCAAAAGCGAGCATGAGCACTCCGACCCCGTGCTCCGCGAGCCAATACACAGAATGCAAATAAATAGTATGCATGGCTTAACAAAGGAGAGGCTCGGGTTGTTTTATTTTGCGTAGAGTGCTTTTGAATACAATTACTTAAAAATCCCTAAGACCTAGCAATTTGAACCAAATCATAATGTACAAGGAAATGCATTATTAATATCGATTCAGATTCCATCCACCGTTACATGGCATCTGCACCATATAGCAATTTCTTCAGCGTTATAGCCGCTTAACTTACCACTGGGACGACACCCAGGACAATTCCAAACCAGGGCAGTCCTTCGCCCTTCAAGTTTCCATTCCCAGTTTCCAATGTTTTTGAAACAGAACTATATCCAGTTAAGTTCCCATGTCTGCCCATGACCGTGGGCACGACTATTCGAATAGTTTTGACTCTGCAGAGTTTGTACACTTTCACCACAAGAGACAGTTTACTCGTTGCCCCACACGATTCCTTAGCCGTGTGGTTGAGCCAACCATCACAGTAACTTTTCAAAGTACCTCGCCCCTTCCATCATTTCACCCTATGGGTCGCTCCCACTTGCGGTGGGTCCCATACGTTGTGCGGGATGTTCTCCTTCTGAACGTCTAGCAGCTGGCTCCCCACCCCTGCTAGCCCGCCACAGCAGAACTTCACCTTCCACTGGTGTCCCATTCAAGCCGTCACACAGACTGCCGCTTGCACTATCCCACACCTCCTGGAAGGATGACTTTCAGGGTCCGGTAAATCTACTAAGCCAAGTTGTATTTTACAGACTTGTGGTTGTACTGTTTTACACGGGTTGACATGACAAGATTCAGTCCTTAGTGGTATCTGGGCGGTTCTACCATAAACCACACTCTCGTGCACCATGCACCATACCCCCGAACCATCCGCCCAGATATTTAAGCATGTTCGGGTTTTTGGAAACATAAAATAATCATATCCAACATTTATCAGTCATTACCATCATGACTGTCCAACCAATTTTTCTCAGGATTAAAAGTGATGCTTGGGCGCGAGAGCGCCCATGAGTATCTAAACAATACTACGCATGGCATATAATTACGGACTTATTTTTGAAAGGTTACTATTATAATTTGTGCTAGGGCGAAAATGTTCACATGTTCAAATATTCCAAAGGAGGGCCAATATTATTCAAGGTAAACAAAGGGGCACATAACTAGAATATTAAATTAACATGCATTTGCATATAAAATAACAGCATGCAATTTGATAATTTAAAACAAAGTAATTTGCAGAAAATGTAGGTTCAACATGATCAAAGTATTGACTCGCCTGGCGCGGTTTACCGCGGTCTTGAGCTCACACGATGCTTTCTCTTGAGCTTTTGGTCTCTATCTTCACTTCGAGCTTGATCTCGCTTGATCCATTGAATCTTCACGACTCCCGATTTCTAATTACGTGACAAACGACTGAATCCAGATAAAGCAAATAACTCAAAAAGATCCAATAAATCCGAATAAACTCAATTTAGTTTTATTACGAGTTAATGGGTGATTCGGTGATTTGGGGCAAGGTTGGTAATAGCATACGATAACTTGATCTTTTTATTAATAATCTCTTTTTATTATTTTGTTATTTATCAAGGAAGTTCCATGAGTCAGGTTAGACCTATAGACTGGTGCAGGAGTTTAGTGTACAAATTCTATCTTTAGGGTATGCATTCCTTGCAACTCAGGTTATGGTAAAGGCAAACTGGTCTGATGGATGAGATCTGTACTTATTCTATAAATCTTTTAGTCAAAAGTATTATAACACTTGGATATCTTTATTAAGAATAATCTCTTATATATGTCTTTACTTATTAATTTGGATTAAGATAAATAGCAGAGGCTCCTTATTTATTCATATACGGTAATTAATTAAAATTTAAATATCTAATAATCCCATTATCGTATTTTATGTATCTTCATTCATGGCTAGGCTAAATTTAAGTTGAATTAGGATCCGGTCATATGGGTCCTAACTTGTTATATATGCAATTATGCTCAATACTATTATGCACTAAAGCTAGTGTTAAGATTTTATCACTAGCACCATTATCATTCTATCCACACCTTGGTTATTATTATTAAGCTTGGCATTATTTTTAGTCCAAATTTATTTATCAAGGCTTGTCATACGGTTCATATATTAATATAGCTACTTAATTAAATATATTATGGAGATTTGTTTAGCGACGGTATGTTAACTGCTAGTGCATACATTATAATGAGGTGTAATCTTTATTAAGTTTTGAGTATCTAACCATAGTCATTTTTATGTGGAATGTTAATCCAAGTGCCGATTCTTATTTTTCTACCATTATTAACTAAATCTACTTTTGAGATTTATTTATCGGCGATGTACTAATGATGGGGTTTATAAATTATGACTTCCTAGTTTAAATATGTATTTCATTTAATTTGGGGTTAGCATGAATCAATAATTATTTAAAGTTTAACCATAAGTCAATTACATACAAGGTAGCCTCTATTTCAATTTGAATATCATGGCCTAAAGGTTTGTTTATTAATGTTCACATCATTTAATAGTCAAAAGGATTCTCCTAACTGCTAGGGTATAAAGACGAGGGTTTATGGTTTAAACTTTACAGAGATTAACTTTATAACATTTACTAATATGCGAGGTTTTAGGCTTAATTGATTAATCAAATTTCATTTGCTAAGTTGTCATTCCAGGAGAGCATGCACCTAACAACTTCCCTACCAAGCCTGTAATTTATAGTTAGGATCTAAAATAAATATTCAAGGCACACTGTTCACTAGCATATAATTATTAATCCCTGATTGATCATTAAGTAAGCCCATTTAATTTGAGTGATCTCTTAAAGTACTACTGCTACTGATATTTTATCCCCTTATGATTCGAGCATGCCATGCATAATGGTATTTGTTATCATTATTAAATTAAAGCCACTATTTAAGATTGCATAGGCGGCAATATGCTAATGATAGGGTTTACATTTTTAATATTTGTTATTTGCTTTAATTAAAATTTGCTTACCTAGCAAGGTTATATTTCAACCCTTGCTAATTAGCAAACCTACCATTAGGATTTATTTAATGGTTGAATTTTAAATATTGGGCATATATGTACACACACACACACACACACACACACACACACACACACACACACACACACACACATATATATATATATATATATATATATATATATATATATATATATATATATATATATATATATATATATATATATATATATATATATATATATATATATATATAGTATAAGTAGGGGTATCTTTACTAATTTGGATAATTAACCAAATGCCACTCTTTCTCTATTAATACCTTTAGTTAATAATTAGATTCAATACAGATAATAAAGATTCATTACCTTTTCTTATGTGGTATTTTGCTGGATGTTAGATCCTAAATAACTCTATTCACATTCTAGCAAAAATTCATTGGCTTTCATGGATTAATTCCAAATTTAAAATCTTAAATAATTTTGTTTACCTTCTAATTAAATTTTATTAGCTTCTCTACATTATTCCCAAATTTTCACTGATTTTTATTATTTAAGATGAGCTACAAAAATTGAAACAAAAATAGGGAAGAGAGGTGCGGCCGGCTGGAATCGAACTCGGGTCTGCTGTCTGAGGGTGCGTAGGGCCAACCAACCGAGCTAGCAGTAATACTTGATGGGTTGAGGCAGAGAACGCAGGCAAGCCGAACAGCTGGGGGCAGAAAGAGAAAAAAAAACCGCGCCGGTGGAGAGCGGTCTTGCCGGCGGCGAGCGGCGGCCGGAGGGGAGTTGAGGTCCGCCAAAATGGGTTGTAGGGGTGTGAGTAGACCCGTGGAGGGGGTGGCGCGGCTCGGGACAGTACTAGGAAGGGGTGGCGGCGCCGAGAGCGGCCGGCGGTGAGGTAGATAAGGGGCGGCAGCGCAATGGTGGAGGGAAGGAGGAACCGACCGGCGTAAGAGCAGTAGAGGGGCGTGGGGATGCTTACCCAAGAGTTGGACGAGCGGAAGAGGCGACGAGGAGCGCTGGCATCGGTGACCGGCGGCGGTACAGGTAGGGGTACGGTGCCGGTGAAGAGGAGCTGGGGAGAGGCTTGTCCGATGGTAGGGTTGACTTTGCGATGTCCTGAGGATGCTCCGGCTCGGTGGAATTGGTCCGAGGTGGCTCCAATCGACGGCGATTGCTTCGGCCGGCTTTGGGGAAGAAGGGGCTCACCGGCGAGATTTGGTGCACGGGAGCTCGATTAAGTGAGGGAGGGGGTAGAGGGGGAACGGGTATACGCCGTGATGCGGCCGGATTGGTGGGGGATGCTCCGGGGTATCCAAACGACATGGAGGCAGCGGCGGCTTGCTTGGGCAGAAACGGGAGAAGAGGCAGGGAGTGCGCGCGGGAAGCTTCTTATGGCCACAGGGGGCTGCGGAGACGGAGAGCGGCGCGGGGAAAACCGTGGGCGGGGGCTGCGCATGGAGGACACGTGGAGGAAGAGAGCTGCGGCGCAGCAGAGCACGCACGCGCTCACGGGCGTGACCCGGGTGAGGTGACGGGACGCTGGTGACGGGGTAGGCGCGGCGCAGAGGGTGGAGGCGGGCGGAGCTGCGCATGGCTGCCACTAGGCGGGGAATCCCTGCGCACGGCAGAGAGAGAAGCGAGCCGCGGGAGGAAGGAGAAGCCACGCACGCTGGGCGGTCCGGCTCGGTCGGCAGGGGAACGGAACGGAGAGAGAGGGGGGGGGGGTTGGGTCGGGCCTCCGGCCGGCCTGACCCCAATTTTTTTTTAATATATATTTACACATTTTCTTATGCTAGTCTTTTTGTATACATATATAATTGCATATATTTTATCTATTTATTTTTGTTGCCATTTATGCCATTATTTTCAAAATGAGATTTTATATTTTTAACTTAGATTTCTCCATTCTTATACTGGATCATCTTTTCATATTCGTATTTAAAGTTTCGAATTTCCATTATTTGTATACTCCTTTTTATGGCATTACTAATATTTGTTTTTGTCTTTTATGAGTTCATAAATTTTGAAACCTCAACCAAATTCAGGAAAACACCATAAAATCCAAATTCCAATACAATATATTGTAAAATAATTCAAAAGCTTCACATTTTCAAATTTTAAATTTTTGGGATGTTACACGTAGTGAGGTTTATCTATCTACAAGACCTTTGCCACCATGATTCGCACTCAGTTTGACTCTCCTATTCGTGTTTTTCGCGCCGATTCCGCTGGAGAGTACTTGTCGGGAGTCCTTCGTGGTTTTCTTGCTGAGCAGGGCGCTCTCTCTTAGTTTTCTTGTCTAGGTGCCCATGCTCAGAATGGTGCGGCTGAACGCAAGCATCGTCATCTTCTTGAGACAACTCGTGCTCTCATGATTGCTTCGGTTGTTCCACCACATTTCTGGGTTGTGACTATTTCTACTGCCACTTTCTTGATCAACATTCAGCCCTCCTCTGCTCTGCAGGGTGGGATCCCAGTTGAGCGTCTCTGTGGCCAGACTCCTGATTATTTCAGACTTCGCCTCTTTGGGTGTGTGTGCTATATTCTTCTTGCACCTCGTGAGCGCACCAAACTGACCGCTCAGTCAGTTGAGTTCGTTTTTCTGGGCTACAGTGCTGAGCACAAGGGATATCGTTGTTGGGATCCTGTTGGCCGACGGATGTGGATTTCTCGGGATGTTACTTTTGATGAGTCTCGTTCTTTCTATCCTCATCCTTCTCCTTCCTCCACTTCAGCATCTGTTGTTGAGCCGCTTTCATTTCTGACCTTTCCTTCCAGTCTTACAGTCACCACTCCACCACAGCCTTTTATCTCTCCGGTGCCTCCTTCTCAGTCAGCTCCTTCTTCACCACCGGCATCCTCTCCCGAGGTTGCTCCAGATCTTGTTCCTTCTTATCCTTTCTACTATACTTGTCGCCCGCGAGTTGAGGATTCCTCTGATATGCCCTCCCCTTCTGACGGGTCATCTCCTTCGACCACTCCTCGTTATGCTCTTCGTGATCGCCAGTCTATTCGACCTCTTAAGCGTTTTGGTTTTGCCGCCGCTGCTCTTGCCGAACCGACTTCTTATCGTGATGCTGTTGTTCACCAGGAGTGGCAGCATGCGATGGCGGAGGAGATCGCCGCCCTTGAGCGTACTAGCACGTGGGATCTTGTTCCTTTTCCTGCGCGTGTTACTCCTATCACGTGCAAGTGGGTGTATAATGTTAAGACTCGCTCTGATGGTTCACTTGAGCGTTACAAGGCTCGTCTTGTAGCCCGTGGTTTTTAGCAGGAGTACGGTCGTGACTATGATGAGATTTTTGCTCTTGTCGCTCACATGACCACCGTTCGCACTCTTCTTACTGTGGCCTCTGTTCGACAGTGGTCTATCTCTCAGTTGGACGTCAAGAATGCCTTCCTCAATGGCGAGTTGCGTGAGGAGGTCTACATGCAGCCACCCCCTGGATATTCTGTTCCCGAGGGTATGGTTTGTCGTCTTCGTCGATCTCTCTATGGCCTCAAGCAAGCTTTCTCGTGCCTGATTTGATCATTTCTCCTCTATTGTCACTGCAGCTGGTTTCTCGGCTAGTGCTCATGATCCTGCTCTTTTCATCCACACTTCATCTCGTGGTCGGACGCTTCTCCTTTTGTATGTTGATGATATGATCATTACTGGAGATGATTCTCAGTATATCACTTTTGTCAAGGAGCGTCTTCATGAGTAGTTTCTTATGTCTGATATGGGTCCTCTTTGCTATTTTCTTGGGATTGAGGTTATTTCTACTCCTGAGGGTTTCTATCTGTCCCAAGAAAAGTATATCCAGGATCTTCTTGATCGTGCCTCTCTTACTGATCAGCGCACAGCTGAGACTCCCATGGAGCTTAATGTTCATCTTCGTCCTACTGATGGTGAGCCTCTTGCTGATTCTACTCGCTATCGTCATCTTGTTGGGAGCCTTGTTTATCTTGGTGTCACTTGTCCTGACATTTCGTACCCTGTGCATATCTTGAGTCAGTTTGTTTCTACTCCCACTCAGCTCTACTATAGTCATCTTCTTCGTGTTCTACGATATCTTCGTGGAACTATCTCTCGTCGTCTTTTTTTTCCTCGCTCCAGCTCTTTACAGCTCCAGGCATATTCTGATGCCACCTGGGCTAGTGATCCCTCTGATCATTGGTCTCTCTCTGCTTATTGTGTTTTTCTTGGTGATTCTCTCATTGCTTGGAAGACTAAGAAGCAGACAGCAGTTTCTCGCTCGAGTGCTGAGGCTAAGTTGCGAGCTATGGCTTTGCTGACTGCGGAGGTTACTTGGCCACGGTGGTTACTTGAGGATTTTGATGTTTCTGTTTCTACACTGACTCCTCTTTTGTCTGACAATACAGGTGCTATTAGCATTGCTAAAGATCCGGTGAAGCATGAGCTTACAAAGCATATTGATGTTGATGCTTCCTACATGCGGACACAGGTGCAGGATCAGGTTGTTGCTCTTCAGTATGTGCCTTCCGAGCTTCAGTTGGCAGATTTTTTCACAAAGGCACAAATCAAGGCCCAACACAGTTTTCACCTCTCCAAACTTCATGTTGTTGATCCACCATAAGTTTGAGGGGGGTGTTAGATGTGTATTATATAACTGTGTATTACCCTATTGTATGAGTGGTTTTCTGTATATATACCAGACCTGTACATGTATATATATCGGCCCTTTGGCCTCATAATGGATACAAGCGTTATTCCAACAACCCCGAGTCTTATTAGCTGGCCTGAGACTATTCTTAGCCGGCCCAGCAGAGCAGAAGCGGCCCAATGGAGCAGAGCAGCAGCGGCCCAATGGAGCTGTGCACGCGGAGCGGCAGCGGCTGGCCTACCCTAGCCGCGGTCTTCCCCTCCTGTGTCGCGACCTCCAGACTCCAGCCGCCTCTCTGTGACTTCGCCGCCCCTAACCCCCCACCGCCTCCTCTCCCCCGTGACGCCGCGTCGCCGCCCCCCGCCTTCTCTCTGTCGCGCCCCCAAGGCTCCTTAGTTTTGGGCCCGAAACTCTAATAAATACTGGCTCCACCACTGTTTGGGACTGTCACGCGCCATGCATGGCCGGCCGGTTTTCACCCAAGAGACGAGCACGTCTCTTGAGCCTTGACGGAGTTCGTGTGGCAGCAGGCGCAAGTGGAGCGTGTTGCGTGGTCGCCTCTGATTGTCCGTGTATTGCGCGGGACACCGTGCGAGCCGCTCTCAACACAGGTGACCCACAGGCCACACTGCTAGTCGCCGGCAACGTTCGCTAGAAATTTCGCATTGCTCTGATCCAGGCAAATCACTCTTGTCTCAATTGTATTCTGCGATGGCCGTGGTTCGTTTGTACCATTTTGATTGTGCAGAATCTCCTGCGTTATATGTTTGGCCGCTCAATCACGGCCGACTTTTCAGTAGATCATACGACAGAACATTTCCGCAGAGACCGGCATATATTAATTCACGTGTGTTACTGCTCACTCGCTCACGTACAAATAAAATCCCGTTCCATACAAAAGGTCCACGAGAAAAAAAAGATGGCTGTGGCATCTCGCATCACTCTTTCGTGCTACAAATCAGCAAAACCAGACGGTGACTCAACACGATCACGAGGAACGGCACCTGTCTCAAGCTTAATGATACGGTAGCCGAGCTGCCTCTCTGATCGCTTATTTCTACCAACAGGGTCCATCAAGCTGCAACCTTCTTGGAAGTCACCGAGTTGACAATGGTGGCAAAATCCGGGCCCTGCAAACACCAGCATGCCAGTTAGCAGTTCAGAGAAAATACAAGAGGATATTTGCGGTTCAATAATGTGATTGCTTTCTAGAGGATCATATCCAATATGCCACATATGGAGAGATCAATGCATTAACACAACTATGAGAATAAAAAGAATGACAACTTTGCAGGCCGATGCGTTTAAGAACTGCTGGTAGCAGCAACTAATAACATCGAAAAATGTATGTGTTGTTAATTTTGTCATGTCTTCAGAGGCACCACCAACAAGGAAGCCATCAGTATCTTCTTGCTTAGCAAGCTCTGCACAATTGGCTGGATTTACAGAACCTGCAACCGAAGCACATGAAGATGACCATATCACAGATTTAGTAAGCCATGTTACTATTAAAATAAAATGCTTCAAACATTCTGTAAAAGAAATGTAGGCTCTAATGCCAAAGACAAGGGCCTTAGCAGAAACAGAAATCAGTACTTGGGAACTACTCGCTTCTCGTGATGGGGTTTCAAGATATTTCCAGCATACAGCAGAATTTCAAGAAAAATATGTTTCCAATTGTTTTGTAAGAGATAATCAGAACTCAGAATGGTATATCTTGCAAGATGCTGCCAGTAAGAAGCTTTATGAATTACTACCTCACTTCTTGTACTAAAATATGGTTTCCAAGATCAGTCTTCCGATCATCAGTTTTTATGGCACAAATGGAGAAACGCATTGATCCTGATGCGAGATAAGGAACAAACCTCCATAAATTATTCGAATGGTAGAAGCAACCTCAGGTGATACGTTGGTTTTCAACCAATCACGGACAGCAGCATGAACTTCGTGAGCTTGGTCAGGTGTAGCAACTTTTCCAGTACCAATAGCCCAAACAGGCTCGTACGCAATTACAACATCTGCCCAGTTTGTAATACTATCTGAAAGCCACATATTACAGATACATCAATGCTGTTCATTTCATACGAAGCAGGCCCATCATTAATTATTTAATTTACTCGGCGAAGAAATTTACCTGCAAAAGCCTTCATCTGCTTCAAACACACATCAAAAGTTTTCCCTGCTTCCCTCTCTTCCAACAGCTCTCCTATGCAGGCAATAACCTAAACATTTTGACTCAAGGCATATGCAGCCTTCTTCCCAATAAACTGCATTGGATAAACTAGTTATATCAAAATCCTAAAGCATGTTGCTGCACAAAAATGGCAATCATGCGTCTCAACAGGGCATGGATAAGTAAGAAATACCAATCCGGTAAAATTTGTGTATATATTAATTACCTGATCATCTTCACCGATGATATGCCTACGCCCGGAATGCCCAAGAATCACCCATTTGCAGCCAATGTCCACCAATTGCTCCGCACTTGAGTTTTTTTTGGGGGGGGGGGGGGGGGGGGGGATAAAGCTCTAGAATGAAAACCCAGAAGGAAAAAAAATAGACACAAAACTTCTTAATACTTATTACTTATCATAAAAACTACATTCTAATCAAACAAATCCAACAAAATGTTGTTTTTGTCATTAGTGCTATACACCTAATTTGCAATATTGTCACCTATACTACGAAGTAAGAAGAGACGAGGTTAACAGGTTTTAGCTTTCAGTATCCAACCTGATCTCTCCAGTGAAAGCTCCTCCTTTTTCCAATCCACACATTCTGAGCAGATACCTCGAAGCGATCAGTTAGTGAATTCTTGACCTGATCGATATAAATGAATGGTGGTGCTACCACAACATCTGCAGTATTGAAACAGCCCCATGTATTAATATCCTTGCTGAGTCAATTAAAAAAAGCAGCTAAATAGCTCAAAATTGTCTAAATAAACATCTGTACAAGGTAGAACATGTTAGCCTCACAAGTAAGCAGCCAGAGTAGTCTGAAACTCTTAATAGAAGTAGCTACTGCATTGGTGCATGCACACTACTCGTGTCTGCCACCATGAGAAATTAATTTTTGGTGATAATTTGGTTCAACAGTGCAAAATTCCCATCTAAACAACCACACATGTTGCTCCTGTGGAATATGTAGAGGTAGAAGCTAATAAAGAAGTCTTGTTTTCAGGGCTGCCTTTTTGGCCAACTTGGTAGTTGGTAACCAATATGGAAGGAGTGCTTCCATGCAACATGGTGCTCATACAGGATGCATCGTAGACAAGGGCATCAAGCATATCGGAAAAGTAACTAGCAGCTTTAGGTTTGCAGTAGCTTTAAAACTTAAGCAAAAGAGACAAACAGGCTGGGATTAGCATTGGATATACACTTCTGGTGATATCACTATAGCAGAGCAAATGCAGTAAATAAGTGACAGCAGTAGAAAACATAGCTGGTCGAAGCTACATATTCAGGAAGATGTCTGTACTACATGGAAACAGGCACCATAGATATACATGATATATATACCAATTAAACGTGCACACCTATTGCACAGGACACATCGAAAGGTAGACTGGCATACATGTAGAAGAAACAAATGAGCTTACCTACATCCTTTTCGAGTGTAGCAGCATTCAAGTCAGATACAAGCTTGCTAATGGAGCCCTTTGTTCCATTCTAAAGTAAGAGACAAGAAGAAAACAATTTCTAAGATATATATCCCAGAAATTCGAAGATATCTGACCAAAAACATTAAGCAACAGAACTTAATATAGTTAGCAGAAGTTCCCTAATAATGTGAAGCAGCTGCATATATAAAAATAGGAAGGTTCTCCCCCCCAAAAAAATATTGCGCGTTCAACTTCAAATTAGCTAGTATTAAGGATGGCATAAAATGGAGGTACAGAGATTTCACAGCTTTACTTTGGGCCGGTAAATCCTGTCTACACTACCGATGTATCCATCACAAACTTACAGCATCCCTCGTTTTCGTCCACTTCTCTCCATCCCTCTACCCGGCACCCCCAATCACAACCTCAATACATTCACATGGCAACGACGAACACCCTAGCTACAGCAACCCCTCTGACTGATGGCTGCCCCTTAGCCAGAACACACACACAGTGGCTTCCTTATCCCCGGAACACAAGAACTGGAAACATTCCTTGCCTCTTAACTTCAGACGCCCTCAAAATCTCGACTTCATGAAATTTGATGATCAAATGAAGTTTTCCAGCAACAATCCATTTCATATACGTAAGGAAATGCCATGACAAGCCAAGCTAAACTAGGCAGCACAGAAGCAACTCCAATTCTAGCGAGCGACCGGGGTACGGTGCAGATCACGATGTATGTGCGACGACAAAATCTTATTTCAATTTACGTCGGAATGTCCAAGGCGGCAACCACAATATGGGCCTGTTCTTTTTGGCTGCGACTTATGGTTTTTTTGCTAAAATTTTTAAATTTTGGCTGTTTACAGTACAGATTACGGAGAAATCGATACTCACTTGCGATTTTGGCTGGTACAGATGTTGGACTTTTAACGTGTACTACATTTAACTTGTAGACCCGTCTTGAAAAAATACTCCGTTTAAAAGTTAGGTACTGTAGCGGCTGCGAAAAGCCGACCGGCTTGTGGCCAGCCGAACAGGCCCTATGATGGGTCCTAGGCTCCCTCCCAGCAAAGTAGCCCTTCGACGGTCCGACCACTGCCTCCCTCCACCGTGTGACATTCTCGTCATCGTATTCTCTACAACGACCCATGATCATGACCTTCCCACAAGGCTACAACTAGCATCATCGGAACACCCTCGACACCTCATAGGGTGTGTTTGATTTGTGCCTAAATTAACTCTACTAGAGTTTGGTTAGCCAAAATTTTGGCTATGGTTTTAGGTGGCATAGTTTGACCAGAGATTAATAAGAGATATATGTGGCGCTCCAAGTGGCTCACAGCTTTGGCTTAAGGTTTCTGGCTAAAATTGTATTGTATCGGCAGTTAGCTGTTTCTAAGAAAAAAAAGAGGGAGAATAGAATTTTTTTTAAAAAAAAATTGTTATGTCGTCACGGTGTACCCCACCATTTGCCACGGATTGGGACTTGCGATGGCACAGCCACTGATCTTGCCCACCGCTAGCCAACGCGCCCGTGGCCAGCACCCTCGCCGTTGGCCACCGTGCATCGCCTGGCACGGGACAAGCACTCGCCGGTGAAATCTGGAGAAGCATGCACAGATCCCGATTCCTGATAAATTGATCAACGGCATAAACAGGTGCACGGTTTTTTGGCCAAAAAAAAGGTAAAAAAGGATTTTGCCTTGACCTGCAACTGCAAGAGGTGTTTCTCACTAGCTCTGTCTTTGCCCATGGCTGACATATGCATGCCAGCCTCGCTCTCCACGCTAGCTAATTGTCGCCGCCAAATTTTAACAGGCAAAATGATCCGTTATAATAAATGCTAGATTTGGCATGGTTAAGAGAAGCTGAGATTGTTGGAATCTAGAATCAGGATAACATCTAGGAAAACGGCTGGCCAAGGAAAGTTTGACGTGGAAGCAGGAAACGCCAAACATGGGATTGAATATTTGAAGACGACGAGTACTCTATCAAAGGAACTAAGGAAAGGGACAATCATACGAAGGGGGAGACTTGAAGCAGAATCCAAGATTGAGTGAGGGTTTTAGGCTATAAATATTTTGTACCAGTTAACGAAAAAACTTGCACACATCAGTCTTTACTACTTTTTTGCATCTAGTTTTTTGGTATCTTTAGGAGTAGTCTGTAGCCAGTAGAAATCAATTTTTTCCTTTGTAATTCAATTTTAAACAATATTACTTCATATTGACGTATTGATCAACCTACGAGTTACACCTATCATCGACTTTGCTGATTTGTTAGAAAATCGGCTGACACTTCATATACGCGGTTAAAAAGCACCCTCCAAATGGGCACAGTGAAGTTGTCATAAAATTTTGAGAAGGCTACATTAACACTAGCAAGTGGATTACATTATTGTTTTGTTGGGAACTTGGCCTCATGCGTGGCCAATGCCACACCTTTGCCCTTTTCCCCTTATTCTAACGCTCACCGCACGGGCGGTTATGAACTAAAGCCCTATTTATTTTGTCTTTTCAATAATTTTTAGTTTTAATTTTTCGCAATAATCACTATTTATTAGATTAATAAATTATAGTTTTAAAAACATGCTCTAACCGAAGCAGAGAAATTAGCGCGAACTGCGCCTGCGCCTCTGTTGGCTCGTGGGCTGCACACCGGCAATACAAGATTCCAAGAATAACACGCGCATCAGAGGCAGTAGTCAATAGCCATCACATGCTCCGCGTCGGTTTAATCTTATCAATAGTCAATAGTCAAGATTCCAACTTGCATGCATGTTTTGAAATCTTATCACGCGCGTTTAATTCACGAATGGATCACAGTAAAACTAGCATTTGTCCACACGCTATGTACCCCCGATCAAGGTTTCTCCACATTTTCGATTTGTCATGGGGCCTGCTCGATCCATCGTGACCAATTCGCACACGAAAACTCGTACGGAGCATTAAAGTTTTCACTTCAGCTCACCCACAAGTACAAATTTAGAAAGAAAAGATTCAATTTAGTACGTAGGTATGCACAGTTGCTTTGTACATTTTATAACTGTGGTTTATAACTTTTAAGTATGATTTATTAGTCTAATAAATAATAATTTAAAAAATCCGAATTTTAGAAACCGGCTGACAAGTGAAAACGAACAGGCCAAATTGGGACAAGTAGCAGGAATGTTCAAGATTCTTCTACCAGAATTTAACCTTCTTTAGTATAACAAAAGGAGAATTTAACCCCATTAACGAATTCCTCAAGCCACTGCTGCCCAATATCGATGACACGTGGGTCCACAAGTGTACGCCCCACGCGTCGGTGGCGTAACCTTACGGACCGAGGAGTGAAGCCCCACTCCTTCTCCGATGATGTGTACGGCGCGGCACCTCTCTCACCCAGCAAAACATTACGTACTGGCTTATTATCTCACTTGTAACTGACATGTGGCCCTACCATATAGTGGACCCCACCTGTCACGGAGTGATACCTAACCACACAGTCGGTGAGGAGTTCCTGCGTCATTAGCTTAACCAGACCCCGGTTTAAATCGAAACCGCACGGCTAATTAATAAGTCACCCGAGTGGGCTTAACCCGAGTTGTTAATCCTTTTCGTTTCGTCCCTTCTCTAATCTCGCTGCCATGGAGGATTCGGAGGGGAGTGGCGGCGCCGCGGATAGGCCTAGCTTCGACCACAACCCTAGCTCGAGTCCTCTCCCGGGCGCCGCCGTGGCCGACGCCACCGCTGCGTCGGCGGCGCGGCGTCCGTTCACCGCCCTCAGCCAATTCGACGCCGACCTCGCCCTCGCCCGCGTTCTCCAGGAGCAGGCAAGTGGCGAGATCTCGCGGCCCCGGCCGTTCCTAGGGTTCCGAGACCCGCGACTAACCCATCGTTTGGATCGTATGCAGGAGCGGGCGTATATGATGCTTCGCATGAACGGAGGCGTCGGCGAGGGAAGCGATCACGGGAGCTCGGAGGCCGGAAGCTACGAGTACGACGAGGAGGCCGAGGAGGACTACGAGGAGGAGCTGGAGCGCCACCTCCGTGTCCACCACCACGAGCACCCGGCCGGTGATGGCGAGGGCGAGGGCGAGGGCGAGGGAGATGGTGAGGAAGAGGGAGCCGAGAGGAGCGAGTACCTGGAGGAGGGGTTCGAGGAGGATGAGGAGGTGGATGAAGCGGAGCCAGAGCTAGACCCCGCGCAGTATGAGGACGACGAGGCTTACGCGCGAGCGCTGCAGGACGCCGAGGAACGCGAGGTTGCCGCGCGGCTCATGGCTCTCGCTGGGCTCAGCGATTGTGAGTATGAACGGATTTTTTTCAGCTCACTTCACATTTTTCTGGTCGTTGCTGACATATAATTTTGATTTTGTGTTGTAGGGCGAGCAGTGGAGCATGAAGAGGAGCAGGTGAATGATCCTCAGGTAGTGATTCGTTTTTCCTTATCTTTGATGAACTTTATTTTGCCTTTAGAAGTGGGAATATTGGAGTTTGTAAGAAATGACCTTAAAGCGACAGAAATGCTTACACACACTCCTGATTTTGTTAATGCGTGTGAAGTACATGGGCGCGCTTGCTTATCTTCGTTAATTCCATAATGCGGTGACAGATGAAGTCAGCCATTTTCGAAAAGCAAACATGATTGCTGCCATAATTAATTTATTGATGTGGTTAATATTTTTTATTTGACATATTTATATTTCTGACATTCTTTCATTATCCGAAACGTAGGCACCGGTTCTTTTAGCATGATAGATGATAGAAAATGCACACTGATTATCACCATTATGTGGGATGAGTTACTTCTTTAACTTGATGACTTGCTATTTTCTTTCGTTCTTTCTTTCTTTAATTTGTAACAAATGATGTTTCAATTAAAATGTGAACTTATATTATTCATAGTAACAAATAGCATAGACCGATGCTTTATTGTAAGTTGTCAAGGGTACTTGAAACATCCGATATCTGTACCATTTAAAATGTCGTTGATAAGTGCACCAAGTTCTTTTATGGGGATACCCTCCTTCTATCAAATTTTAACATGAATTCCTTCTTATTTAGTAAGATCTGGAACTTCTTTCTTGCTTATCTTATCTTCCAATGATAAGCACATTAACATGTTGGTTTTCATCATATTTGCAATCCAGAACCTCAATAATAAATCTTGTGTATTCTGGATGTTGGGAGTTATGATCGGATTGTTATTCATAGGTAAAGCTAGAATCGTCTGCTGGTTTAGCCATAACAGCCAGAAGTAAGCAACTTAGAATCTAAAATGCCATGCTATAAGTGGTCAAATTTCCCTGTTGTTCTGTTTGCTCTTGGGGTTGTGGCATTTTAGCTCCAATGAATCCACCAATTTCTACATGGAGAATTTATGTCTTAGTTCACTTAGTGGTATTATACTATTATTTATTTGCTTACTCATCGAAATCAGCCAACTATGGACTGAATAACTGACAATTTACACATTGATATGTTACTATCACAGGATGCATGGCAGGAGGTTGATCCAGATGAGTACTCTTATGAGGCAAGTTGTATTTCATTTGTTTATACTTTTGGTGCCTGGCCCTGCATCTTAAGTCCAATATGCAATGCTAATGGTTGTAGCCTTGATTTCAGGAATTAGTTGCATTGGGCGAAGTAGTTGGTACAGAAAGCAGAGGTCTCTCTGCTGATACACTTGCTTCTTTACCTTCGGTAACTTACAAGACACAAGATGTGCAAGATGGCAACACAGAGCAGTATGTGCAAATTAATTAAGTTTCATAACCTTCCAATAAACTATGTTCCATATATTAAAATGATGTACCATTATTGTTGGTAGATGTGTAATTTGTCGTGTGGAATTCGAGGAAGGTGAATCTTTGGTTGCACTTCCCTGCAAGCATTCATACCATCCTGAGTGCATAAACCAGTGGCTTCAAATAAATAAGGTACAATGCACCTTACAATTTGATTAGCTGGAAAATTTACCATTATTCCTCCATCCATGAACAGTTTTTTTTCACACTGGAGCGTATGAGGCTATCACACACATGCACAAGTGCTCGCACGCATTTGACTGTAGGAGGGAGGGTTCCATCACAACTAGGTGCTACAATATTTAGTCTATTTGATAGTTGGTCCTAATTCCTAATCATTCTGAAGGCCATTCGCTAGTGTCATGATTTATGTTGTGATACTGTGCTTATCATTCTAGTTATAGCTTTGTTTGGTTGTAGCCTTGTACCATCATTTCACCATTAGGAAAGAAAATACTAGTTACATGTAAAACATAAAGCACTAATAGCATTGGAGATTTGCTACAATTTTTTAGGTATGACAGTGATTTATTGTTGAATGATCAATTTTCTGTGGTAATGTGAACAAAGCTTTATTCTTTTGCTTGATAGAGCCAAATCTGGGAAGCTGGTATGCATCAATGCATGGTTAGGTAGAATTGAAGATAACTTCAGTTACATTCAAAAGTTAATTTATATGCTTGTTTAATTGTGACCTACATAAGAATAGTTCAGGGACAATGTTGTCCTATGAAATCAATCCAGTCTGTCAAAGCATTTATGCCTTTTTATTCGTTCCTGCTAAAAACATTCGGTTAGTAGTAGTAGCACCGTTACGATCTGTAGCGATATTCTTTTTATGTTAATTAGAGAGCTACAAAGTTGGCAGTATTAACACTGATAGGGAGAATGGGAGATAACTTTAGTTCCATTCAAAAGTTCATTTATATGTTTTTTTTTAAATTTTTACCTATATAAGAATAGTTCGCAGGACAATGTTGTCTTATGAAACCAATCCAGTTTGTCAAAGCACTTACACCTTTTTATTCATTCCTGCTAAAAGCATTTGGTTTGTAGTAGTAGCACCGTTACAATTTGTAATGATATTATTTTATGTTAATTACAGAGCTACACATTTGGCAGTACTAAATACTGATAGCTGTACATCAACCAAAAAACTTCAGTGTCCTTAGATCAATAATTTCAGTTTTATTTATCTGGCGTCTGACATGATTGTGATACTCTGGTAGATGCTACACCACTTTAGTCTGTGATAAGGTCAAGTTTGAGGTTTCCTTGTGTACGGGCTGCTCTTTTCTTGTTACCTTACTCAATCCGTATATATCATGATTTCATTTCTGAGCTCTCTAACAGTAGGTCGCGTTTTGTTGATCCCGCATCTTAGGAAGTAAATTATATTAGTTGCATCATCTGGTGTGTAGCACTGTCAATTTGTTTCTCAAATCTCAATATCAACATAATCATAATGTGAACGTCTACACACACTAGTCTATATTGGTCTGGAGGTGATAAGATATCCTTGACTATGTGTAGGTATGCCCTATGTGTAGCGCAGAAGTTTCTACCTCGGACAACAAGCAGGCATGACCGCAGTCTTGTGACCATTGCTGGCACCTGATGGGAATAAATAGCGGCGTCATTCTAGCATCTGTAATGGTGAAAAGAAAGCAGCGAAAACTTTTACAAACATGCGGAGACCAGGAAATAATGTGTGTTTTGAGTCTTCATGTCTCTCCTGGCTCAGCTTACCGAACTTTCTTTGCCTTGCCGCTATGATCCGTATTCCCTTGTGACGCCTCATGGCTGTTATATGATCCATGCATAAATGTACACAGTTAATATTATATTATTAGCCATTCTTTTACACCTTATTGCATGATCATTGTGTGCTTAGTTTGTTAAACGCCGGTGTTATTTCCCTCATCGCATAACATATTATGAGTTGACTGATCAAATGCGTTCCCTCGTCCAGCACCGCTCCGGTGAGGTTTCAATTTCATACCTTGAAATCACAAATTAATGCCCTGGGATACACTAAGATATGAATTGATTGATACAGCTAGGGGTGCAAATTAGATATATGTTGGAATAAATACTCCCATTAAAAGCCTGCCACAAGATGGAGAGCAATTACAGGTATCTGAGAATCATCACCTATACATTACCGGGGGAGTTCCGGGGCGGCCAGGGCATCCACGTCACGCCCCTGCACTCGGCCGGCCGGCGCGTGGCCAGCAAATTCGCGTACGGCCGGCCGAGGTGATTTCCTCAGGTTTTTTAAAAATTACGTATAGGTCCTTTTTCCTCGCGAAAAGGTCCCTGTATTTTTTTGAATAAACCCCTGCATATTTTTTTTGCTGGATAGCGACCCGAGGTTTCCCGTATTTACGAACAGGCCCTTGCTTCTTCCAAAAAGGCCCTCGGTTTTTTCCGCAAAAAACCCTCTTGTCTCCTATTATTGCGAAAAGGCCCACGATTTTTTTCGAAAAACCCCCTTCGCTTCCTTTTTTCTGCGAATTTTTCCCTCTTTTACTTCGGTCCACACGGTGGCTGGCGTGGCGTTGCGCCACGCCTATGTGACTAGTTGTCTTTATGTGAGGATATGTTTTCAACCATTGGATTGGTATGACCTGTGCCATCGGATGGTTAATCCCTATTGGCTGGATTGTCCTTGCAGAGGTGGCCTCCGCTCCGTTTCAACTCGTTTACTTGCATGTGAACTAAGTGGATTCAATTAGCGCGGGCGAATTCAGCATGAAAATAGAGGGGGAGCTCTACTGTAGAGACTATAGCTGATAGGACTAGGGGTCCCGATCTTTCGATGAGAGTGGTAGATTCGATTGGGGAAGGAGGTGACGTTGACGACCCGACTACAACCATCCAAGGACGTTGCGCCTTAGCGATCGATACACCAACTCCAGAGATTGTTCGTGACCTTGTCGGCGCACGATCAACCTAACCACGAGGGTTCTAGTTCCTGCAAGCAATCGAAGAACAAGCAAGAACAAGATGAACAGCAACTCAATTGCAAATAACGATGTAAGATTCAATCTGAATCAGGAAAACAGTGGGGTTCCGAAGACAAGTATTCGGGCGGTCTAGCCGACACGCGCGAGTACAAGGCAAAGCAGCAAAAGCTAACTTAGTCTAAACAAAACCCAAACCCTAGAAGAGGGTGCGGCTGCCTATTTAAGGGTCACGGAAGGTGGAGGGTCGGCCAAAACACAAGGAAGCCGAATAGGACTCGAATTACAAGGCCCAAGGCCCACTTTGACTCGGACTGGAAAAGCGACGTGAATTGTTTTGCAGTTTCTGGTCGACTCGGATGGAATTTGGAGGTGAGGCCGGATCCATCTGAAAGTAGACTTCAAGATCTTTCCAACAAGTACTCATGGGCCCCGAGAAACCTTCTGGATCAAAAGTTACGGCCGTTTGAAGTAGGCGCTGTCAACAAGGCCGAATCCGAGTCAAACTCGTGAACAGGACTTGGTTTGCGCTTGACGGTTCCACTTCTATACTTGAGCTCATGTGGTTCTTCCCCATGGTTCCTAAGGACAATTAAATCATCACAAGAATTAAGTAGTATTCCATTCTTTGAAACATTTGTATGCAAACTTAGGAACGCATTCACCTGATGGTTAAGCTGACGTGCTCGCGCTCTAGTCATTGGTCCTTGTATCATAGTTTCAGTTTGATATGGAGTCGGCATGGTTGTATGCATGGAAAGGATGTCCTCATCAATAGCACAGCATAAATATATCAAAACTACATCCACTAATCTTTTGCCATTGGAATATCAAATTCATACATAAATAGGAAGAGAACAAATTGAAAATGTACAATACAAAAAACTTAGTACCTTGCTAATGGATAATGTACTCCCAAATCTTCATAAATATGTGAGTACCGATCTGTAGATAAAAAATATCAAATGTAGCGATACGATATTAAATTGTGAATGTCCATAAACATTAAAAATGAAATTAAAACATACAACTAGTTAATACCTGATTAAACAACTTGCTAATTGATAGAACAATAATAATAAAATAGGTTAATAGTTAATAGGACACTCACAGAGTTACAGACTCACTTACATTGAACAGTGAATCAAAGTAGCAAACCAGGGAAATGGAATCCACCGTCGCCAGTCGGCCGTCGGTCCCCACTGCCCACTGGTCACGCGTCACTGGCTCAGTGCCTCAGTGGCGTCGGTGGATTCTTTCGCCACTGTGCGCAAAGCCGGAAATCAACACCACCGTCACCACGCGGTTAAAGCCTCGCCTGGCCTCAGTGCTGCTGCCCGTGACGCCGTATGCCCGTTTTCCACAAATCCACAAGACAAATCCACAGAACAACTTGGCAACTCCCGTGACGTCGTCGGGCCGTCTCTCCTGACTCCACTCCGCCGCAGCGCCGCTCGGCCTCGCCCGCGCGTGGCCGACCGCCTCTGCCTCCCCTGGCCGGCTGGCCCCTCCGCTCCGCCGCGTCGAGCCGCCTCCGGCCTCCCCCTCCGCGGCTCCGCGCCGAGACGCCGACACCGCCTCCCGGCCCTCCCCCTCCCCGTCTCCCCCTCCGCCGCGCCGGCCGCCTCCCCCACCCCGGCTCCCCCTCCGCTGCGCTGGCTGCCTCCCCCTCCCCGGCTCCCTCTCCGACTCGGCGACCAGATTAGTAGATTACTGTTGAGGCTTGCAGCGCGTGCTGTTCATCTCCCTCCCCCTCCTTTTTCCCAGATCTGATCTCCTACATATCTACTGTTCTGTTGATGTTCACTGTTCTTGTTTTGGGCCAGGATTCGTCGGGTATTTGGGCCGGCTAGGGTGATGCCGTGATGGGCCTTAAGAAGAATAGACCACCTGGCCTGTCGGTTGCCCTCGAGTTCTGCCGAGTTCACACGGCGACGCCGACGCCCGACGTTCAACAGTGGGAGACTGGGAGGAGGGGGTGCTCGAGCACCCACTAGCACCCACGGTGGATTCGCTAGCGGCATAGAACGCGTGCAAATACAACCAAACCCGTATATGTGCATTTCTATTTCAGTCTACTACATTTGGGAAAGACACAGAAAGCCGACTAGATTTTGGAAAGACAATACAAGGTTTCTACTACCGGGTATGCTCTAATGATCTATGCCTACTTTTTAAGTGGATGGTTGTGATTTCTGTGAGCGGGTCACCGGTCTCTTTAGGGTGTGTTGGTTGGTGGGGTGGGGTTGAATGTGAAAATTTCATTTTCAAAACCGAAGAATTCTAGTGATGGTAGAAGGCTTAAGTTGTTGCAAAGATCACTAGGTCGTTAAATTTCATAAGAACTTTGCAAGATATACTATGATGCTTATAGGATTCTTATGAATTTCTCGCTTTCTAGACGATACATAAGTCTGATAAAAATAGGCGAAATCTCGAGTCATTCAGAAATTTTTACTAGCCAGGTAGGACAAGCCTGGCCAAACGAACCGCTCTCCTTTCTTGGATCCCCTAACCCTAGCAAACCCAGTGACGACCGACGAGGCGACGCCGCAGGTTCGTCTCCTACTCACTTCCCTCGTCTCCCTCCGACGCCTCCGTCCGACCGTCCCACCAACAACCGGCCCGCGTCGTTCAGCTTCCCATCTAGTCCGTCTCCGCCTCATGGCTCTTGCTCATCCCTCCTCCCAGATCCACAGGTCCGCCACTGGCCCACTTCGCCGGCATCCGGCACTCCCACATTTCACCCCCGACTAGTCTGGGGAAGTGCCGAAGTGGGGACTGGGGAGGTACTTTCTCTAGTCTCTAGATTCATTCTCTGACTGAGTCGTCCTTGCATGTGTGCCCAATTACTGTAGATCCGCCTCTGTTGCTTAGATGTGTGCAGATAAGCGAACAGATGCGTATCACATAGATTTGCTGAAGGTAGTAAGTTCCCCTTTGAGTATTTCAATTGAACATGTTTATATCAAAAGCATCGTAAGGCAGTTGGCAGTTGCCTTCATATTTGGCAACATCTGTTCGTCTTTTCATTTCATGTAGTGTCTGATGATGCATATACTACATTTGTTCCATATAGGTACTTTTCGTCAATAGATGTTACTCGCTTTACTGTTGTTTTTACCATTTTTCTTTAGACCTACAGTTTTGTAGTATGTGTGATATGACGCTTACTCTGCAAATTTTGTAGGATCTTTGTTTGGACAAAATCACAAAAGCCAGGTTTGAGGTTTTGGATCATGTCCTAGCCAGTCTAGTCCTTTTGGTGGCACATTCCAGCAAACACAAACAACATTTGGCAGCAATACTTTTGGCACCACAACTACCCCGGCATTTGGTTCAACGTCAACATCTTTAGATACTCCTGGTGCGAATTATAGAGCTGTTTGGCCTTTGAGCAAATATTTTCCAAACGTGAAGACATTTGTTCGAGCACATGATGTTGATCACGGTGTTAATTTGGAGAAAGCAGGAGCAACAGTGGTAAGTAGATGCTACAAAGCAATCTGTTATTCAGAATCAGATCACATAAATTTCCCCATGATTATATGCTCCTGGTGCAACTTTATGGACAAAATTCATGTGAATTTGGTATATATTTTATCTTTTTTTTGTATCTTTGGTCCAGGTATCATACTATCTAGTATCCACCACATGGAAATGGATACTAACTTCTGTCTATTTATGCCACTGTTTGATCTGCTTGGAGGGACACTAAATGGCAAGTCCTGGGAGCTGCAGAAGAAAACGAGTGAAGGTAAGCCGTGAACATTTCAATTAGACCATGAAATAAGATCCTATAAAATTTTGCATTCATGTAGACACTAAATAAGGCCAGTTAGGAGTCTCTGCCAAGAAAGTGCAATGCATAGTATGTACTATGTATTTCAGAAAAGAGCACAAATTCCTGAATCAAACCAGCTTATTCTCCTGTAGAGGAATTTCAGAAGTTCCATGTGAACATGCTTACATAACAAGAGAGGACTTATACTTTAATTTTCGCTGTTGTGAACTTTTATGTTTTCTGTTGAATAATAATTTTATAACTTCGAATACCCATCCTGAAATTCCTGGGTCCACCACTGGCCAACCCCAAGACCCCAACACCAAAACGCCGCCACCAGGGTCTCCCTCCCTCCCTTCCGCCTTCCTTCCCACACCGCCGCCAGGGACTCCCTCCCTCCCACCTTCCTTCCCATCTCTTCTGGTAAGTGCTACCAGATATGCTCATATGCAGCAAGTTATTAACATCGATTTGTAACCATTTTAGTAGTTAGTCATGCAGAGTTTACATGGACCGTATTGGTCTTAGAATGCCAACGATTCTCTTTTGCTCAATCGAACTCGTATTTTCTTGGCTCTTGAACCTATTTCTAGAGCAACTTGTTAGTGACTCTTAAACTGCTGCTGCTTTTATATTCAGATAACTTTCGACATTGGTGTTATCTCTATGATTCTTTTTCCTTCCAACAAGTGTATGTTTTTAGAGGAAAAAACTTGTTTGAAATCTGGAAAATCGTTACCAGACTAATTTGTCGGGCCATACTTGGCCTCACTAAATGTCGTCCAAGGCTTATTAAAGCCCAAATGTAAGTCGGTTAGACACTTAGGCCTAGCCCATCACTGTGCAAGTCGCCACCCGACGCGTTCCTAAGCCCCTGTTCCTGCCGCTGGCCCCAAAACCTAAAAAACTGCCTCCTCCCTCGACCTCACCAGTTTCAAAAATCATAAAACACTCGAAATCAAACAAAAAAAATGCCTAGCTGCGCCGCTGCATCCATCTTCAATCGCTCCGGCCCGTCCGGCCACTAGCGCCGCTGCGGCCTCCACATCCGCAGCCCCTTGGCCATGGTACACCTCTTCACCACAGGCTACAAGAGCGATCTCCTCACTTGTTCTCGCAGGCCTTGAAGGAGAAGGTGCCACCGCTGCTGTCGAAGCACGCCAAGTCCGGCGGCAAGAAGAAGACAGAAAAGGTGACGCTGCCCCTAAAATGTTGTTGTTTTTATGTCGATTTTGTTTCTTTCGCGATTTCTCCTAATCCTAAAACCCTAATCCTAGCCGTTCGCCATGGATGATGCGGTTGCGTCCGGATCCACCGAGGAGTTGACCTCTGCGGTTGCGTCTGAATCCCCTGAGGAGCATGTGAAGAGAATGTCTGATCTTATCCTAAACATACGAAAGAAGTACAACACTACGTTCATCAAATTTAGAATCTTTCACCCCCACAAAAATACCTCCTGAGTTAGCCTTGGAAGGGGACCTGCAGCAAATAAAATTCTGATCTCCACATAGAAATCTAGTTTCTTTATCAGAAAAATTTTCTTGTTTGGTTTCTTGAAGACCAAAGAAATCCAGCTTGGATACTCGAAATGTCTCCCTAATGAAGCTTCTTTCCTCTAACCCTCTAAACCCTATGCAATTGCAACACGACCATTTCATGGGGATAAATTTTTCTTTTTATTTTCCTAGCTCTCATTAGAGGTTTCACATAGATCGTATCTGGTTTCATCTTACCTTTTTTTTTCTGTAGGATACCAGCTGGAACTACGCCGAACTGGATTCTTTCGTATACTTGTTAGAATCATTATCATCACAAGGTGGAAACTCATAGGGATCTAACATGATAGGAAAAAGAATACTTACATATCACACATCTCGTGTTCTCACACCAAAAGCCATATCATTTCTGGAATTAAATCACTAATGCAAATATTAGTTATAAGTTCAAGCTCGTTAAGAATTTGGATCTGTTATACCCCCTTCTCAATATGAGTATCTGAGCAATCCACTCCGATAGTATTTAGCTTCATGGCTGGCCTATCTATCCCCTTCTCTTTTTTCGAATGATTAGTCTCATGTTCAAAGGAGTGCCTCAAAAAGGCCAATATAGACAAATAAGTTGGATCATAAGAAACAACAGTCTTCCCTTGCCTCTTGAAATTACAGACTTTAGGAATATCATTTTTTGAGCGCATAACACTTAACTGCCACCCATTTCCCGATAGTCTATGGCTTTCCAGACGCTATTTGAAAATTGGCATTGTGTTCTTATCTACGAAAGATCCTGTGATCAAGTTTGCCTGGCTGATTGGAGCCATAATGGCAAGGTGGTAGCAGATGAACTCATAATACTTATCCAGTTTTGCAAGATTTTCTAATACCTCATTAGGTATGGCTCTAAGTGAAATATCAAATTATTCAAAATAAGGTGGATTTCCTTGTTCATGTAGAAGGGCGACTTATCTGCTATACAAACCAGATCTTTGCGCTTTCCCTCACTTGAAATTGAATAGTTCACAGGGGTTTTAGTGATAATGATTTCATTGTCGTTCTTAACATGAATTCACAAATATCAAACTCATCATTCCAGCATAAGCCTGACTTGTGTGCACTAGTTAGATAAACAAGCAAAGTCCTCAACAACAGACGTTCAACTGTTGTAGGGGTCCAAATTTTACTATGCTACTCTTTGTTGTCTTTTACTCTTCTTTTGGATTTATTGTCTTTGTCTTTGCTTGACTTAGTTGTACATTTGTTGTAAATCCTTATTTTCTTCACAGCTTCTCCTTTCAACATATCTTCCAGCATGTGGTGGCAACATCCAATTTAGGAATTATTTTATTGTTGCTAAACTGTTATTATGTCCTTGTTGTGGCTATAGACCAAACAATAGATAGGGAGACTAGAAGAGGAGAGCCAACAGAGAGACGATATGTGGGGAATGAGTGATCCCCCTCTCTCACGCCCCTCTTGAGGGTTTATATACATGAGTGGGGTAGGATGAGAAATTATCATCCTACCTCTTAATAATTAAATAAGGTAGGGGTACATTGGTGCATTTCTTTATACTATTGGGCTTATTACATATTGAGCCAGTTGCAAGGTCTAGTCACGAAGGGTTAGGCTACCCCTACGACAAGACTCCCTCGACAGCAAGCGCCGAGGTCCCGATGGGCGAGCTGACGTGACAATCTATCCCAGCCCTTCGTCCCCCGACAGCAAGCACGAGAGTGGCGACTGGTGAGCCATCCCCATGGACGGTGACAATTGTTGTGGCTACAGACCAAACAGCAGAGATGGAGACTAGAAGAGGAGAGCCAACAGAGAGACGATATGTGGGAAATGAGTGATCTCTCCCTCACGCCCCTCTTGGGGTTTATATGCATGAGTGGATAGGATGGGAAATTACCGTCCTACCCCTTAATAATTACATAAGGTAAGGGTACATCGGTACATTCTTTTATACTATTGGACCTATTACATATTGGGTTAGTTGCAAGGTCCAGCCACGGAGGGTTGGGCCACTCCTACGACAGTCCTAGATTCAAGACTAATTGCATAGTACATACATTTTTGACATATCAACAATACATAACTCAAGATTTCGCAATACGTCGTCTAAAACTTCAACCACCTTCAGACCTTTCATGTATTTCGTAGCAACATCCTTTAAAGCACACTTTAGCCTGAAAACAAAAATTACTATTTTGCATTAATATGCAAATTTATTCATTTATTTCTTACACAACAATAGCTTACAAGACAGATAATATAATGGGCAATTCCAATTAGAATATTGCAATGACAAACAAGAAAGAGAAATACGACATATATTGTAACTGTTGCATATTTTCATTGCCAGATATTTTTTCTTATATTTCTCAATATGATCGTAGCGCACACTCATAATCAATGATTTCCGGGCCAACATAGCACCGACTTCCCATTATGACATGTGCACCTATACTAGCATATTATGACAAATGTGCTGGTATTCATGGTAATTTTGTTATTTAATTGTTGCATCATTTATTAGGGCAAATGGGCTGATATCCTCAATAGGGACTACCACATTATTGCTAATGATTTTCTTCAAGATTGAGTATGTACAATGTTATGTTATTGAGGTTTCCTTCTGTATTTATGTATTTGTAGAAGTATTTTAATCATGAATGCAATTATTAGGTTCACCTCGGTATCAGATACAAATCCTTTCTATCTTGGGGAAGTCGGTGCTATATTGGCTCGAAAATCAGCGATTATGAGTGCGCTATAATCATATTGAGAAGTATAAAAAGAAATACCTAATAATAAAATATGCAATAATTACAACATGTGTTGTACTTCTCTTTCTTGTTTGTCATTGCAATATTCTAATTGGAATTGACTATTATATTATCTATCTTGTAATCTATTTGTTGTTAAGAAATGAATGAATAAATGTACATATTAATGCAAAATGGTAATTTTCGTGTTCATGTTGAAGGGTGTTTCAAATGATGCTGTTATGAAATACATCAAGGGCCTGAAGGGGGTTGAAGTTTCAGACGATGTATTGTGAAATCTTGAGTTATGTGTTGTTGATATGCCAAAGAGTTATGTACTATGCAGTTAGTCTTGAATCTAGGATATAACAATTTAGCAACAATAAAATAATTCATAAATTGGATGCAAGCACTACATACTGGAAGAAATGTTGAAGGGAAAAGTTGTGAAGAAAATAAAGGTTTACAATAAACGTACAACTGAGTCAAGTAAAGACAAAGATAAGAAGTCTAAAAGAAAGGTAGAAGACAAAGAAGAGTGGCATAGTAAAATTAGGCCCTTATAATTGTTGGACGTCGATTGTTGAGAGCTTTACTTATTTATGTAACCAGTGCACATAAGACGAGTTTATGCTGGAATGACGGGTTTAATATTTGTGACATTCACATGAAGAACGGCAATGAAATCATTATCTCTAAAACCCCTATAAACTGTTCAACTTCAGGTGAGGGAAAGCGCAAAGACTTGATTTGTATAGCAGATAAGATTTTGCCCTTCTACAATGAACAAGGAAATCCATCTTATTTTGAATAATTTGAGATTTTACTTAAGACCATCCCTAAGAAGGTATTAGAAAATCGTGTAAAACTGGAGAAGTATCATGAGTTCATCAGCTACCACCTTATCATTATGCCATTGATCAGCCGGACAAATTGATCACACAGCTGCATAACTACTACAAGTCTTTTGTAGATGAGATCACAATGCCAATTTTCAAGTAGCGTCTGGAAAGCCATGGCCTATCGGGAAAAGGGTGGCAGTTAAGTGTTATGTACCCAGGAAATGATCTTGTTAAAGTCTACATTCAAGAGGCATAGAAAGGCTGCTATTTCTTATGATCCAACCTATCTGTCCATGTTGGCCTTTTTGAGGCACTTCTTTGAACATGGAACTGATCATTTGGAAAAAAAGGGAAGGCGATAGGCCAGCCATGAAGCTAAATAATGTCGGAGTGGATTGCTCCGATGCTCATATCGAGAAAGGGGTACAACAGATCCACATTCTTGATGAGTTTGAACTTATGACTAGTGTTTGCATTGGTAATTTAATTCCAGAAATGATATGACTTTTGGTGGGAGAACATGAGATGTGTGATATTTAAGTGTTTTTTTCTTGTCATGTTAGATCCCTATATGAGTTTCCACCTTGTCACTGAAAAATGATATTTGTGTTGGGTAAAAGGTATATAGGATGCTTCTAAGAACAGGTGAGTTAGTACTTGATCCATTTTCAGATGCATCCCATACTAAATACACACATTATCTTTTCTATTGTAGCATTTTGAAACATATTGTTTTGGTGTTTGAAGTGACTGGGATTTGAGCTGCAACCTCAAGGGAGACTGGGAGAAATGAGGTTGGATACCACTGACATCTGTGTTTATTGTATCATTGGTTTATTGTATCTGTGTTCGCGGGTAAACGGGTATGCCCGCGGGCGACGGGTATGTGCGGGGTTTTTTACCCGTGGGCGGGTACGGGTATGCCCGTGGGCGAAAATTGGGGTCGCGGGTACGGGTATGGGCGAGCACTACCCGTACCCGACGCGCCCGATTGCCATTCCTACTCCCTCCCGCCTTCCCTCCAATCTCTTCTAGTAAGTGCTACCAGATATGCTCATATGCAGCAAGTTATTAACATCGATTTGTGACCATTTTAGTAGTTAGTCATGTAGAATTTACATGGACCGTATTGGTCTTAGAATGCCAACGGTTCTCTTTTGCTCAATCGAACTCTTATTTTCTTGGCTCTTGAATCTATTTCTAGAGCAACTTGTATAGTGACTCTTAAACTGCTGCTGCTTTTATGTTCAGATAAATTTCGACATTGGTGTTATCTCTATAATTCTTTTTTCTTCCAACAAGTGTATGTTTTTAGAGGAAAAAACTTGCCTTTCGGAATCTTTTTTGGAGGAAAAAACTTGTTTGCAATCTGGAAAATCGTTAAGACTAATTTGTCGGGCCATACTAGGCCTCACTAGATGTTGTCCAAGGCTTATTAAAGCCCAAATGTAACTCGGTTAGACACTTAGGCCTAGCCCACCACTGTGCAAGTCGCCACCCGACGTGTGCCCTAAGCCCCTGTTCCTGCGGCTGGCCCCAAAACCTAAATATCTGCCTCCTCACTCGACCTCACTTGCCATTTATCATTTCAAAAATCGTAAAACACTCGAAATCAAACCAAAAAATGCCTAGCTGCGCCGCTGCATCCATCTTCAATCGCTCCGGCCCGTCCAGCCACTAGCGACGCTGCGGCCTCCACATCCGCATCCCCTTGGCCATGGTACACCTCTTCACCCCCTCTATACCTACAGGCTACAAGAGCGATCTCCTCACTTGTTCTTGCAGGCCCCGAAGGAGAAGGTGCCACCGCTGCTGTCGAAGCACGCCAAGTCCGGCGGCAAGAAGATGAAAGAAAAGGTGACGCTGCCCTTAAAATGTTGTTGTTTTTATGTCGATTTTGTTTCTTTCACGATTTCTCCTAATCCTAAAACCCTAACCCTAGCCGTCCGCCATGGATGATGCGGCTGTGTCCGGATCCACCGAGGAGTTGACCTCTGCGGTTGCGTCCGAATCCCCTGAGGAGCATGTGAAGAGAATGTATGATTGTATCGTATCCTAAACATACAAAAGAAGTACAACACCACGTTCATCAAATTTAGAATCTTTCACCCCCGCAAAAGTACCTCCTGAGTTAGCCTTGGAAGGGGACCTGCGGCAAATAAAATTCTGATCTCCACATAGAGATCTAATTTCTTTATCAGAAAAATTTTCCTGTTTGGTTTCTTGATGACCAAAGAAATCCAGCTTGGATACTCGAAATGTCTCCCTAATGAACCTTCTTTCCTCTAACCCTCTAAACCCTCTGCAATTACAAAACGACCATTTCATGGGGATAGATTTTTCTTTTTATTTTTCCTAGTTCTCATCAGAGGTTTCACACAGATCGTATATGGTCTCATCTTACATTTTTTGTTTTTTTCCTGTAGGATACCAGCTGGAACTACGCCAAACTGGATTCTTTCATATCCTACATAACAGGAAATGAATATATACATATCACACATCTCGTGTTCTCCCACCAAAAGTCATATCATTTCTGGAATTAAATCACTAATATAAATACTAGTCATAAGTTCAAGCTCATCAAGAACGTAGATCTGATATACCTTCTTCTCAATATGAGGATCCAAGCAATCCACTCCAATAGCATTTAGTTTCATGGCTTGCCTATCTCCTTGTTTTTGAATAATTAGTCCCATGGTCAAAGTAGGGCCTCAAAAAAGACAACATAGACAGATAAGTTGGATCATAAGAAACAACAGTTTTCCCTTGCCTCTTGAAATTGCAGACTTTAGGAAGAATATCATTTCCTAATCGCATAACACTTAACTATCACCCTTTTTCCGATAGCGTATGGCTTTCCAGATGCTATTTGAAAATTGACATTGTGTTCTCATCTACGAAAGACTTGTAGCAATTATGCAACCCTGTGATCAAGTTTGCCCGGCTGATCGGAGGCATAATGACAAGGTGGTAGTAGATAAACTTATGATACTTATCCAATTTTGCAGGATTTTCTAATACCTCCTTAGTTATGGTCCTAAGTGAAATATCAAATTGTTCAAAATAAGGTGATTTCCTTATTCATTGTAGAAAGACAACTTGTCTACTACATAGACCAGGTTTTTGCGCTTTCCCTCACCTGAAGTTGAACAGTTCATAAAGATTTTAGTGATAATGATTTTATTGTCGTTCTTTACGTGAATTCACAAATATCAAACTCGTCATTCCAGCGTAAGCCCGCCTTGTGTGCACTGGTTAGACCAAGTCTTTGCGCTTTCCCTCACCTGAAGTTGAACAGTTCATAAGAGTTTTAGTGATAATGATTTCATTGTCGTTCTTTACGTGAATTCACAAATATTAAACTCGTCATTCCAGCATAAGCCCGTCTTGTGTGCACTGGTTAGATAAATAAGTAAAATTCTCAAAAACGGTGTCAAAGAGTTGTAGAGGTCCAAATTTTACTGTGCCACTCTTTCTTGTCTTCTACTCTTCTTTCGAACTTCTTGTCTTTGTCTTTGCTTGATTCAGCTGTATGTTTGTTGTAAATCTTTATTTTCTTCACAGTTTTCCCTTTCAGCATATCTTTCAGCATGTGGTGGTTGCATCCAATTTAGGAATTGTTTTTATTGTTGCTGAACTGTTATTATGTCCTTGTTGTGGCTATAGACCAAACAGTAGAGAGATGGACTAGAAGAGAAGAGTCAACAGAGAGACGATATGTGGGAAATGAGTGATCCCCTCCCTCACACCCCTCTTGGGGGTTTATATACATGAGTAGGGTAGGATGGAAAATTACCGTCCTACCTTTTAATAATTACATAAGGTAGGGGTGCATTGGTACATTCTTTTATACTATTGTGCCTATTACATATTGGGCCAGTTGCAAAGTTCAGTCACGGAAGGTTGGGCCACACCTACGACAGTCCTAGATTCAAGACTAACTGCATAGTACATACCTCTTTGGCATATCAACAACACATAACTCAAGATTTCGCAACACATCGTCTAAAACTTCAACCACCTTTATGCCTTTGATGTATTTCGTAGCAGAATCCTTTAAAGCACCCTTTAACCTGAAAACGAAAATTACTATTTTGTATTAGTATGCACATTTATTCATTTATTTCTTACACAATAAATAGCTTACAAGACAAAAATAATATAATTGACAATTCCAATTAGAATATTACAATGACAAATAAGGAGAAATACAACATATGTTATAACTGTTGCATATTTTTATTGCCAGGTATTTCTTTTTATACTTCTCAATATGATCGTAGCGCACACTCATAATCACTTATTTCCGAGCCAACATAGCATCGACTTCCTCGAGATAGAAAGGATTTGTATCTGATACCACGGTGAATCTAATAATTGCATTCATGATTAAAATAGTTCTACAAATACAGAAATATAGAAGGAAACCTTAATAACATAACATTGTATATACTCAGTCTTGAAGAAAATCATGAAAATAACCTAATAATTGCATTCATGATTAAAATAGTTCTACAAATACAGAAATATAGAAGGAAACCTTAATAACATAGCATTGTATATACTCAGTCTTGAAGAAAATCATGAAAATCATTAGCAATAATGCTGTGGTAATCCCTAGTGAGGATATCAGCCCATTTGCCCTAATAAATGATGCAATAGTTAAATAACAAAATACCATGAATACCAGCACATTTGTCATAATATGCTAATATAGATGCACATGTCATAATGGGAAGTCGGTGCTATGTTGGCCCGAAAATCAGTAATTATGAGTGTGCGCTACGATCATATTGAGAAGTATAAGAAGAAATACATGGCAATGAAAATATGCAACAGTTACAACATGTGTTTATTTCTTTCTTATTTGTCATTGTAATATTCTAATTGGAATTGTCCATTATATTATATTTGTCTTGTAAGCTATTTGTTGTATAAGAAATGAATAAATAAATGTGCATATTAATACAAAATAGTAATTTTTGTGTTCATGTTGAAGGGTGCTTTAAATGATGCTGCTACGAAATATATCGAGGGCCTAAAGGTGGTTGAAGTTTTAGACGATGTGTTGCGAAATCTTAAGTTATTTGTTGTTGATATGCCAAAGAGTTATGTATTATGCAGTTAGTCTTGAATCTAGGATATAAAAATTTAGCAACAATAAAGTAATTTCTAAACGGGTTCCAACCACCACATGCCCGAAGAAATGTTAAAGGGAAAAGCTGTGAAGAAAAATAAAGATTTACAATAAACGTACAACTGAGTCAAGTAAAGACAATGATAGGAAGTCTAAAAAAAAGGTAGAAGACAAGAAAATGTGGCATAGTAAAATGGACCCTTATAACCGTTGGACGCCGGTTGTCGAGGGCTTTACTTATTTATGTAACCAGTGCACACATGGCGGGTTTATGCTGGAATGACGAGTTCAATATTTGTGACATTCACGTGAAGAACGTCAACGAAATCATTATCTCTAAAACCCCTGTGAACTGTTCAACTTCAGGTAAGTTAAAGCACAAAGACTTGGTTTGTATAGCAGATAAGATTTTGCCCTTCTACAATGAACAAGGAAATCCATCTTATTTTGAACAATTTAAGATTTCATTTAGGACCACCCCTAAGGAGGTATTAGAAAATCCTGCAAAACTGAAGAAGTATCATGAGTTCATCCGCCACCACCTTGTCATTATGCCATCGATCAACCGGACAAACTTGATCACAGAGTTGCATAACTACTATAAGTCTTTCGGAGATGAGATCACAATGCCAATTTTCAAGCAGCGTCTGGAAACTCATGACCTATCGGGAAAATGGTGGCAGTTAAGTGTTATGCACTCAGGAAATGATCTTGTCAAAGTTTACAATTTCAAGAGGCATGAGAAAGCTGCTATTTCTTATGATCCAACCTATCTGTCCATGTTGGCCTTTTTGAGGCACTTCTTTAAACACGGAACTGATCATTCCGGAAAAAAAGGAAGGGGATAGGCCAGCCATGAAGCTAAATAATGTCAGAGTGGATTGCTCCGATCCTCATATCGAGAAAGGGGTATAACAGATCCACATTCTTGATGAGCTTGAACTTATGACTAGTGTTTGCATTGGTAATTTAATTCCAGAAATGATATAACTTTTGGTGGGAGAACACGAGATGTTTGATATTTAAGTGTTCTTTTCTTGTCATGTTAGAACCCTATATGAGTTTCCACCTTGTCACTGAAAAATGATATTTGTGTAGGGTAAAAGGTATATGGGATGCTTGTAAGAACAGGTGAGTTAGTACTTGGTCCATTTTCAGATGCATCCCATACTAAATACGCACATTATCTTTTCTATTGTAGCATTCTGAAACATATTGTTTTGGTGTTTGAAGTGACTGGGATTTGAGCTGCAACCTCAAGGGAGACTGGGAGAAATGAGGTGGATACCACTGATTTGTTGCGTTTCAGATTCTTTTGGGATATAATTTAATGTCTTGATTGGTTGTTTAATTTAGTTGACTTTTTTGTGGAGTCCATATTTTTTGTATTTTGCTAATTTTATGAAATTTGAGTTTTTCCGTCAATTTGGAATGTTTTTAGGCAGGGAAATTCTCAAGTTAAGCCTAAGTACACAAGTTACATGCATTGAACTGTCGAATAGCTTTATGTTACTTTGAAGTGAAATTATCTTATCATAACCAATGCTTGCAGAACAGAAGTTATTATTCACTTAGCACCCTTGCTATCTACAGTTTGTCATAAGTTGACCCGAATTGAAGTAGAGATGGCACAGGTCTTACTTGAATGCTTATACAGTGTGAGCTGATGTCATGTTTATTTCAGACTAATACCTGAATGTAACTTGCAAAAGTCAAGTCCATTTCACTCTATTTGTTGCTTAAATTGTAGTGTTTAGCTATTTTATGTGGAAGACTGAATGAAGATTTATATGCCAGTTGCTAGTCTGCATAGGAAACCTTAGTTGCACTTCTGGAATTTTGTAGATAGCCTAAGCCTTGGGTTTCACTTTCACCTACCTCCAAAGCTGGATCTCCAAACATCTGGTTACTGAGTCCTCCAGGTAAATTATATTATACCACTGCATACCTAACTGTGTGATTTGCTGTAGAAACACTTTAGTTACTCGGCCAATTTCTGAAAATGGTGCACCTAAAAAAGTGATAACAATGCAACTTAATATATAGGGGTGGTTGGCAACTTGTATTTCGAAGGGAATTCAATTACAAAAGATTTAGTGGTAGTGCGGTTTAGAAATATATAATCATTGCAATGGTAGTTGACCCTGTTTTGAGACACATCCTTAATTCAGTTGCCTTGGTACAAATTAATGTGTTTGTTATCAAATAAGGTGTTTGATAATTTTACTCTGAGAAGCAGTTCTTTTTTTTCTATTCACAACTGCAACAAGCATCGAGTTTTCCTTCCTAAAGTATGCTCTGAAGTTAAATAGATGCTAGCATTTGCAGTGTTACTGTTCTGATGAAATGTGGTTTTTTATATATATTTATGATTTTAGATCATAGCAAAAGGCACCAAATTATTGTGATCAATGATTGGGGCAAATAATACTTTTAGAGCCTGATATGTATCAGACTATTGGGTATGTAAATAATAGCTTTGCTCAACTGATTTTTTATTTTCTAGTAAGAAATCCGATTATCGGCCGGTAACCGTCGGTTTTCGGAACCCTGCTATGGAGTAAGTAGGTGTGTGAGTAAGGGTAGTGATAATTGTCTGTGGTTTGTCGGCGTTTAGTATATCAAGGGAATGATTCAGAAGTCTGGATGGATATTAAGGGAGACGTGTTTGGACTCTGGTTGGTCTATCTCTTACAAATGTGGTATCATGCCTTATTTTTCAGTCTACTGGTATGTTGGTTCTACAATAATTATTTTGATCCTCTTGGGGTTTGAGGCCCGAAAAATGATCGATGGTTGGCAGGCGGACCTTTAGTCGACGCCACCTATCGTCGGTTTCTTACAAAGAGAGGACGCCCTCCTCTCAAGCCAACGGTCCAAGTCTCGTGGGCGATGCCAACGCCACTCACCGACCACGGCTACATCTGGCCTTGTGGCAGCCTCAAGACCACCTGCATCTTCTACAGTGACGCCTGCCATTACAGGAGAATCCAAGGGTCCGTTTGTATTTTTCTCTCACAGGGTTGTTATTGTAAAATGGTGGAAGCTGGAACTCATTTGGAAGCGGCATTTGGCTTCCGGCTTCCGAAAGCCGAGTCAAGTGCCCGAGAGAAAGGTCATGCTCCTCGCTCGCTTCTCCCAAGCCGCTTCCGCCGCCTCTGTCCGGTGTCGGCGAGCTTATCAGAGTTATAGCCCGTCAGGCCGGATTGCCTCAAAATTTTCCCATTAAATCGACAATTGTTTTAGAGAACATTGGCCTACTGAGGGCCTGTTTGGCAACAGCTGCGGCTTATAGTTTTTGGCTGAAATTTTTGAATTTTGGCTGTTTACGGTACAGATTACGGAGAGATAGATACTCACTTGCGATTTTGGATGGTACAGATGTTGGACTTTTAACATGTACATCGTTTAACTTGTAGACCCCGTTTTGAGAAAATACTACGTTTGAAAGTTAGGTACTGTAGCAAAAGTCAAAAGCTGCCAGCTTCGGAGGAAAAGAACAGGGCCTGAGATCTTCCAAGTTAATAATTAATCAGACACTCCAAACTTCCCTTCCTATGAGAAGTTTCGTAACGCACTGATCTAGTATCACATAAGAAACGCAATTGCCATTGATAAGTTCATAAGCACTCGTCACAATTCACAACAAACAACTAGCACTTCTGCTTATCAATCAATTCCTTTGTACACGCAGCTCTATGAGCTGTACATACTAACACATCACACGTAGTCCACTTCTCATAAAACAGATTGATATCTTCAGTACTACTGCTGAGGTTATTATTTTATTTTTATTTCTTGAAATCATGCAAGCTCAGAAAATCTTTGCCTCGGAATTTTATTACGGTGCAAGCAAATCTCACTAAAAAAAAATAAAAGGAAAAGAGCTTACATTTGCTTCTCAAATCCAGGTGGGGCATCGCATTCAGAATGACTTTAACTAACAAAGTGGCGCATAGAAGAAGAAAAAAATCTCCAACAAACAATGTGTCACTAGAAGACCATATTTCGATTGATCAGAATATTCTAGTTAATCACCATGAGTTCATAGCAACTCACCGGAGTATGCTCCATGCCCTTTCCAAGTACGATTGCACGAAACAAAGGCCTCGTATCCCTCAGCCATTATGACATCCCCAGATATGTGCTGCCTGGACACTTTCGTCTCCTGAAGTACACCAAACATTTATAGAGTCAGCTCAACTGAGTTTCAGGCATAATGGCCACTTCACCTATCAGCTCTCTGTGTTTGACTGAACACTAGATGTGCAGCTTTCACCACGAAAAAAATTGGTTGATCAATTCTGAAACAGTAAATAATAAGCAAGGCATATTCTAATCATTTTATGAAATCAAGCGATACAATGCATACATAGCGTATTTGCGTTTCGTGGAATGTAAAAAGTGCGATCAATTGCACTGTTTGGAAGGAACTGTTGTGAGTGAAACGGTTAAGAGCTAGGGTTTCGACATATGGTGAGATTAATTGGGCGCATGAGATCGGTGGCGGGGACTGGGGAGGGAAGGATTATCGATTGGTTAGACCTGGAAGCAGATGATGTCGGCGTCGAGGGCGTCGAGGAGGAGGCGGAGTGAGCCATTCTACGCCACCCGAGGCCGCAGCACGTTCACGTTCTACGTCACTGTCTTGACCATCCCCGCCGCCGCGAGACCGGAAGCAGACCTCGAGCGGGACACGGCCGGCGCCACCGTGATTGTGGCCGGCGGTGGCCGGTGTGTGTGTGGTGTGGCGTGCGGGCAAAAATGTCCAGTCCCGACTCCGAGCCGGCGGCGGCAGGCGAATCCGGTACGAACCGGCGCACCGCACTGCATACGCTTACGCCTCACCTCCACCGTCCGATGAGGGCGGTAAGGCTGATATCTAGGCTGCTCCGTTTTTGCAATAAACGCCCCCAAACACTACTAAATTTGCATTACCGTACGGCAAGGATCAAAACCTGCAGCCCAATACTGCATACGCTTTTGTTTTGCTGCTATGTACTCAAGAGTATAGGACCCGGCAACACTGCTCATGACTTATTCGATACCGATGGCTCCCACAGCAGCTGCCGCGCGAACTAGCAAGTACTAGCAACTAAAGAGGCCATTATAGTTTTGCCCTTTTCAACTTTTCAGTTTTAAATTTCAATTTTTTTTAATAATTATTATTTATTAGACTAATAAATTTGTACTCAAAAATTATAAATCGTAGTAAAAAATAACGCCCCTGTGCAGTACGTGTGCAAAAGGGCGCACCTGTTACCGTTCACTGTCAATGTCAACGTACGGCCGGAGCTATTTTCTACTACGGCAATGGCGCTTGCAGCTGCAGAGGAAGAATCAATCAACCGCGTGTCCGGTTGCCCGGTCGTTCGTTGGCATGTGTGACGTGATCTTGAACGGACCAAGTCCTGGTCCCTTCTGCTACTCCCATAAACGATCCCATCACAGGTACCCAACCGTTGCTTCCATTGACCATGGATGAGCTTTCTGCCCTCTGAACAAACGCGCTCTCGAGTCCTGACAACGCGATGAAAATGGATCTGTTGACTCTGTTCGCTGTTGTCCTTCCAATATTCTAACTCCAAAGTGGACCGCACGAACAGATTAATTAAACGACTGTTTGAGAACGTGGTATGTATGCTAAGCACAAGTAGTAGAAGGATTCCTTTATAGCTGCGTGAACAGGAGGAGCCAACTAAGGACGCGGCTTGAAGGATCTAAAAATTGGCCAGCATTCTGTTCGTAAGCAGAATTAGCCTAATCCTTTGCTATACATTATGCTAACCATGTGCCTGGGTAAGGGACTTTCGCTTTTCAGTGCTCATGTCTGGTGGGTCTGCTCCGCGCTCCCTGTCTCCATTGTCTCCGTCTATCTGATAGACTGGTAAGCTTTGAGAGTTTGGTGCTCGAGATGCCAGCCAAAGCGACACCTGCATCCTTTTCCTTCTCGCGCCTGAATACAGGTTACGAAATTATGCAGCTGTTAGCTTGTTTGGTACATGCCAACCGCAAAGGTGGCATTTTGTGGCGTCCATGCGTCAGATATTGTGCCGTTCTTTTGGCTGAATTAAGGAGCAGTGTCTGGTGCAACCTGTCATCGATGTGGACTTGGGAATAAACAAACGATACGGCGATGATGTTAAATCATGACGAAGTATGGGGGATACACACACACACACTGAAATGACCAGGTCCGTTTTAGTTATGTGCCCCCTTTGTTTCCACTTGGCTGCTTCTGATATCTTTTGTCAGTTTCTCCTTTGCCCCTGTGCGATTTATATATGGAATTCACTTCTCATTGGAATTTTATAGTTTGTCAAAATGTTTGTGTGGTTTCTTTGTGACTGAATTAAAATGGCTACTGGTGGTCATATTTTTTTCTTTTTCTTTGCCATCCCTTCATTAGAAAGAAGACTATTGCTGGCATTGTTGGATCACCAACAAGGTACTACTGTCAAGTGCTTTTTTTCTCATGTAAAAAAGTACGCACTTAATTAACGGAAAGGAGAGTTTATAAACACCAATCCAATGGATGAAGACACTGGACACCTCTAATAAAACCGAAAACATCTTCAACATCAAGTACTTCAGTTTTGTTGGTAGAAAACAGCTTTTCTTCCATGTATTTAATGTGAAAGACATCATTTTCTCCACTTGATAATTGAAGGGCCATATGGAGTTGTTGTACTTGTACCCTAGATGGTATTCCATTCATTCGTTGTAATCATGCAAACCATTTGGGCTTGTGTTCGAGTATTAAATCAACATGATTTTTTTAACAATTCCAGTGACAGTATTTGGTGTGTTCTACCAATATTTAAAAAGTTTCAAATCCAACCTCAACAGGCATTGCATGGTGGGTTAGATATGTACCCTCGATACAAACCATTATAATCTAATAATCCATCTAACTTATAATATCAGAAAAATATGGATATTCTGTTTAGTATGAATCCGATTGCATTCATTTTGGGAAGATTTGAAGCATTACAGCACCACACGTATTGATGATCCAAAATCTTGAAGAAAAAAAATACATGATAACTAAAATGCATTAAGAAATGCCACCTGGACCTAGCCAGGCCGATAGACACAAGTGATCAGGAGACAATTAGCAATAGGGCACTCACTCCCCTCTTGATGAAAGATGTTGCGATGCCCTGGTTAGATCTCAGATCATCAGAACATTGAATGAATGATCTTTCCAATCCAGCTACTTCCATTGCTCGAACTATACTCCTCCGATACAATGACACCCAACTAGTAGCCGGTGAGCCAAACTTCTGAAAAAGGATATCGAAGTATTCGACAAACATGCATATGAATCACAAGCTACTGTCAACCGGTATTGAATAGATTGGGTGGGATATTTCTGCTGCTGCGGATTATGACTTTTGATCATAGTACGAGCGTTTGTACAAATGAACCAAATATCGATAAACCGCTTTAAAAATTTTGTCTTGATAAGTCATTTTAAAATATAACAAAAACATCTATTTATTTATTTAAAAATATTATAAATCATATCTCATAAAAAGATAAGCCATTAGCTGCAAGCCTGCTATGCACAATGCGGACGGCCAGTAGGTAGATCCCCACAGGCCACAGGGCAGGGCAGCACGGCTCCATCCACGTGGTGTCGCACCAACAATCTCGCCCGGCACGTCGGCGCTAGCACCCAGCCAGGCAGCCGAGCCGAGCCAACCACCCCTACGCCCAGAGCATTGACCCCGCGACGCACAGCGGAAAGCCGGAAAAATACCGCAAAAACACGCACGGAAACGAGACGTTGCTGCCGTCCTCGGCTCCGTCCGCCTTCCAGCTCACATACGCGCAGGCACACCCAGCGTAGAAGTACGCAGCCATAAAAAAAAACCAATACCAATACCAAATTTACTCCCCACCACCACCCTCGTCTCCTCCTCCTCCTCCTCCTCCTCCAATTGTACCCCCATTTCCGACCCGCGGAGGAGGCTGGGAGGAAGGCCGGACGGGATAGTCCACCATTGCGGCTTGGGCCGGCCGCCATTCGGTTGACCGCGCCGGCTTGGCGAGGGGAGGCGAGGGCGGGCGAGATGGACGACCTCAAGCAGATCCTGGCGCGGCCGATCCAGCTCGCGGAGCAGGTGATCAAGTGGGCGGACGAGGCCTACACGTTCCGGCAGGACTGCATGGATCTCAAGGCCAAGGTCGATCGCCTCGCCGCGCTGCTCCGCCAGGCCGCGCGCGCCGACCTCTACGAGCGCCCGGCCCGCCGCATCTTCGACGACACCGAGAAGGCGCTCGACAAGGCCTTCGCGCTCGTCGACAAGTGCCGCGCGCACGGCCTCGTCCGCCGCGTCTTCACCATCATCCCCGCCGGCTCCTTCAAGAAGATGACCAACCAGCTCGACAACTCCATCGGAGACCTCTCGTGGCTCCTCCGCGTCTCCTCCTCCGCCACCGACGACGACGACTTCGACGCTCACATCGGCCTGCCCCCCATCGCGCAGAACGAGCCCATCCTCTTCCTAATCTGGGAGCAGATCGCCGTGCTCTACACCGGCAACCTCGACGCCCGCGCCGACGCCGCCGCCAGCCTCGTCTCCCTCGCGCGCGACAATGACAGGTACTCCAAGCTCATCATTGAGGAGGACGGAGTCCCGCCGCTTCTCAGGCTGGTCAAGGAGGACCGGCTCGAGGGGCAGGAGAACGCCGCGCTTGCCATCGGGCTCCTTGGCCGCGACCCGGAGTGCGTCGAGCAGATGGTTCTCGCCGGGGCGTGTTCGGCCTTCGCCAAGGTGCTTAAGGAGGGACCCATGAAGGTGCAGGCCATGGTGGCCTGGGCCGTCTCGGAGCTGGCCGCGAACCACCCCAAGTGCCAGGACGCGTTCGCGCAGCACAACGTGATCCGGCTGCTCGTTGGGCACCTCGCCTTCGAGACGGTGCAGGAGCACTCCAAGTATACTGTGACGTCTAAGGTGTCCATACATTCCGTGGTGATGGACAAAAAGAACAGCACCAGTGCGGCGACGACGATCCCTGACTTGCTGGATGCCGGGGAGCATAGCGCCGTGACCGTGAGGCACCCAAATGGACACGTTCCCCAGAGCAAGAACGAGATGCACCATTTGGTTCAGTCCACCATGGCCGCAAAGTCTAACGGAGGTAGCGGGAAGGGCGTAGGCAGTAATGGTGTTGTTGTTGCAACGAAGCAGCGCAATGTGTCATTGTCAGGAACGAGTACAAGGGGCAGGGAGTTCGAGGACCCTGAGACAAAGGCATACATGAAAGCCAATGCAGCTAAGGCATTGTGGCAGCTTGCCAGGGGCAATGCAGCTATCTGTAAGAGCATCACGGAGTCAAGGGCTCTTCTCTGCTTCGCTGTTCTTCTTGAGAAAGGTGAAGGTGACGTGCAATACAATTCTGCCATGGCTCTCATGGAGATCTGCGGTGTTGCCGAGCAGAATTCCGACCTGCGGCGATCAGCATTTAAACCATCCTCACCTGCTGCCCGTGCTGTTGTTGACCAGCTCCTACGTGTTGTCGAGAAGGCTGAGTATGATGATCTCCTAATTCCCTGCATCATGTCATTAGGCTGCTTGTCCAGAACCTTCCGTGCAACAGAGACTCGGATCATTGGACCATTGGTGAAGCTTCTTGATGAGAGGGAAGCAGATGTCTCTCGGGAGGCAGCAATTTCCCTGGCCAAGTTTGCGTGCACGGAGAATTACCTGCACGTTGACCATTCTAAAGCGATCATCGATGCGGGTGGTGCAAAGCATCTTGTTCAGCTGGTGTATTTCAGTGAGCAGGTGGTTCAGCTTGCAGCACTTATCCTTGCATGTTACATTGCGCACAATGTCCCAGATAGTGAGGAGTTGGCACAAGCAGAGATCCTCACGGTGCTCGAATGGGCCTCCAAACAAGCATACATGATGCAAGACCCAATAATCGAGAACTTGTTGCCAGAGGCAAAGATCAGGTTGGAATTGTACCAATCCAGAGGCGCAAAAGGCTACCACTACTAGACCACATCTGTTTGCGGAAAGGCATGTAAGAAGAATATAAAGCCGTTCTTCTTTACAATGGCCAAGTACTGTATATACATCGAGTTGCTTCTATTTATACTCTGGTTAAACTTTTTTGATCCCCAACATAGGCAAAAGTTGTTGAAGTTACATCTTTTGTTGGGTTCTTGATACTGGGAGGTAATTTTGTTTCAGGTGTCCTGGGGGATTTGTAGACTTGGCTGTTCAGAATTTGAGTTGCTCTTGTTGGTGGTATAGTGTGGGGAGATTAGCATCTTTTTCTCTCTTTGGCCTAATGATGTATCTATTAGATATGTATTATATAGCTGTGTATTTACCCTGTTATGTGAGGGTTTTTTTTTGCATATATGTCATATCTGTACGTGTATATATATTGGCTCATTAGCCTCATAATGTATACAAGCGCTATTCATAACATGATATCAGAGTCATACCTAGGGTTTTGCCTGGCCGTCGCTGTTCTTCCTCCGCCGTTGCCGCTTGTCATCTCCAACGCTGTCGCTGCTTGGGGCTCCTCACCGCCTAGGCTTCTTTCGTCGCCACCGCCGTCGCTCAATCCGGATCAATCGGATACGGGCTTCTTCTGTTGAAGCCATCGCCCTGTTTCGGCTTTATCCCGGCTGCAGCTGCTCCTCGCTTGGTTAGCTTGCCGCCGCCACCGAGGCCAACGCTCAGGTCCCGTGAGGAAGCCTAACGTAGGTCCCCGCATGCCTGATGAAGGTCGAGTCCGCCGGCTTGCTTTGATCTACACAGTTGATCCTTATCCGGGCCGCCGTCACTCGGATCCCCGTCGATCCGGGCCACCGCTACTCAGATCCATGCACGTCCAGCTACTGTGGATGAGTTTTATGCTCAGCTATCAACGGTATGGCGTCAAGTCGACTCTTTTGGGTCAGATATTTGCTTGCACCTGTCAGTGCTATCAACGTCAACAATCTCACCTGGAGCTTTGCTGCATCTACGACTTCTTGACACGTCTTCGGGCTGAGTTTGAGCAGACTTGTGCTCAATTGCTGACTCGCCACCCTTGTGTCTCTTTTGGAGGCCCTTGTAGCTGTTCGTACTGAGGAGATTCGCCTTCGTGGTGCGGGTCTGCTGTTGTCATCGTTGTTTCCGTCAGTTTTGGCGGCCTCTCCAGCTTCTACACCTGCGGTGCCTGCGATTACTCTTTTACTAGTTGTGCCTCCACCATTGACAGCTGCTGTTGGTAGTGGACTCCACTAGGCCTATTGCAACAAGGATGGATATGTGGAGCAGTTTTGGTACAAGAAGAAGGACTTTTGTCGTGGTGCTCGTCCTCCGAGGGGCACTGGAGCTTCCTCCTCTCAGCAGAGTCTTGGTGCGTCTGACACTCAGCAGTTTCTCACATTGCTAGGTCGCATGGTTACTTCTGCATCGTCCAGTTCTGCTGCTTAGTCTTCTGGTGAGAGACCACCTTCTACTTCTCCTTCCTCAGGTATATCACCTTGGATTCTTAATTCTGGTGCTTCCTTTCATATGATATCTGATTCCACCAGTCTTACTTCCATTAGTCCTTTAGTTGTTCCTATCACTGTTCAAACAGCAGATGGTACCTCTCTTTCTGTCATAGGACGATGCACTCTTTTAAATTCATCCTTTCATGTTCCTGTTGTTTCTCATGTTCTAAAACTAACCATGCAACTCATATCTGCCGGTTAGCTCACTGATCATGGTTGTCGTGTTATTCTCGATTTTGATTCTTATTGTGTCCAGGATCGCCACACGAGGACTCTGGTTGGTACTGACCCTCGCCGCCGTGACGCCCGATAGCTCTGGGAGCTTGATTGGCTTCATTTTTCTTCCGCTGCCCCTGTCATTCTTGTTGCCCCTGTCAGTCTTGTCGCTCCCACTACTGCCTCCACATCTGCTGCAGCCCCCACCACATCCTTTGCTCAGTAGCATCATCGTTTAGGCCATCTTTGTAGGTCATGTATGTCTTCATTACTTCATCGTAGTCTTTTAGGGTCTATGTCTGGTGATGCTTCTCTCAATTATTAGGGTTATAAGCTTGGCAAACAGTTTCAACTCCTCTATTCTTCCAATGAGTCAGTGTCTCAGCATTCTTTTGATCTTGTTCATTCTGATGTATAGGGACCAACTCCTTTCATTTTGAAAGGAGGTCATCGATATTATATAATTTTTATTGACGATTTTTCTCGGCATACGTGGATATACTTTATGTCATCTCGTATTGATGTTCTATTTATCTATAAGATTTTTGCCACCATGGTCCGTACTTAGTTTGACTCTCCTATTCGTGTTTTTCACGCTGATTCCGCTGGGGAGTACTTGTCAGGAGTTCTTCGTGGTTTTCTTGCTGAGCAGGGTACTCTCTCAGTTTTCTTATCCCGGAGCTCATGCTCAGAATGGTGTCGCTGAATGCAAGCATCGTCATCTTCTTGAGACAACTCATGCTCACGTGTTTGCTTCTTCTGTTCTATCACACTTCTGAGCTGAGCCTATTTTTACTGTCACTTTTCTGATCAACATTCAACCCTCATCTACTCTTCTGTTGTGACCTGAGGTCATCAATTATCACTTGACCAAAGCCTCACAAGTCACAACAAGGGCCAGCTGATCTCTGTAGTTTCCCAATCATGAACCTGTTTGGTGCATGAACCATGTTTAGGTATGTAGAGTTTTGATACCCTTTTGGTGCATGCATCCTATTTGGATCTCAATCTGGTTACATAATTTAGCTCTGTTGTTTCTTTTTCTTATCAGGCAGGTCAGGTTTTCGTCTGTTGCTCGATTTTCAGCAGCCAGGAACTGAATGTGCAGGTGGTGTGACCACCATGTGGAATCCATTTTTTTCCTTTCTTCGCAGGGCAGTCTGGGTTTGCTTTCTTTTTTCTAGATTAATTGTAGTCTGGTTTGCTGGTGGCCCAAAACTTCATCCCCAGTGTCCTTTCTCTAGTTGGTGCAACCCGGCCCATTTCCTTTTTTCTCCTAGAGAAGTAGAGATGATGAACTCGTCTAAAACACACGCACACGCACACATGATAAACTGGGCCTACCTAAAAGCCTGGGTCAGAGAACAGATAGGCGCTGCAGCACGGTACTCCTTGGGCCGCTTAGGTGGGCCTGGGCGCGCATTGGAGTTCCTTGTTCCAATGTCTCCATGCAACAGCGGAATTCCTCCTCTATCAAACAAAATAACAGCGGAATTCCTCCCCCAGAGAGAGAGAGAGAGGCAGTAGAATGCAGCATACACCATACATGTGCAGAGGCAGAGTTATCACACATCGAATTAGTAGGTAATGAGTGTAAGATTCAAACAGAGAAGCAATCGATCCAACTGGTGCGAAACAGGGTCGACTACAGAAAATTCTGAGTACAGCAGTAGAATCTCACAATTGTCTACTGTCCTGTCAGGCAGTTGTTAGCACGAAGCAGTAAGCTGCTGACAGATTTGTACGGTTTGGTTCACTCTGCCGGCGGCACATATCCCCATCCGCACACAACCCTCGTAACAAGGTGAGGTGAGCCGTCCATCTGAACTCGAGGGCAACCAGGCAAGTTTGTGCGGCCCGTTAAACAAGTACTAGTGGCACTCGAGGTCATCAGTGCTGGTAGTTTTTAACACATTGGACAGAGGCATTTCACAAATGCACCGGAACTCATGGGAGTAACCAATCAGTCGGTGGTATAAACCCTCCCTCCCATACAATACTAAGCTCTTGTAATTTGTAATGACCAGTCCACAGAAGTAACTCAAATCACGTGAACTTACCGAACAAAAAAAAAGAGGCCTGAAAAAAATAGACATAATAACTGCATCGGTCAGAGTTGTAAGATGGAACAGGGGTATTACTATGTAAATCAAATCAAGGAACAGGTCGTGATGGCAGGCAGAGATGGGATCAAGTTTTGGCTTGAGCATGCATTGCACACAGTTGGCAGCGAGCCCAGGGAGCACAGTGAGATTCTTCACCGCGAATCCCGCTTGGAGTCCGTCAGTCCTGGGAAGGATGACGAATGTCTCTGCGACCCACCCACACACCACAGCAACGCGCGCATCTCTGGCCTCTAGATTCACTTTTTCTGGGGCTCCTCTCCTGTCTTCATGGTCCAAAGCATTTGTTTCAAGCTACTGTAAAGATGAGCAGAAACGTAGAGTGAACATGGTAAAACTGGAAGCGATCATATTGGAGTTATATTGCAGTACTAGTATCCGCTTCTTTAGACTGCTTGGTAATTAATTTGTGCCGTGCTGTTTCACAAAAAGCCCTTGCGCTGCTTGGTACCAAGTTTATATTTTGTCCAATTACCATTGCAAAAATGAGAAAATTAGGTATACACCATCAAAATATGTCTATTATATACATATATAGGAAAAATAATTCCATACTTTTGGGAGTATGTACTCTTATTTCTTATATATCGCTTAAATGGTGTTGTTATATCTCTTTATCTTTTTTGCATATTCTAATAATAATTATAAGATACTTCAAAGCGAGTTTCATGAAAAGTTTCATCAAAATCCACTTTTTGTAGTATAATGTATGTATATACTTATTTTATACATGGAAAAGGGAACAATAAAAATAAAAGACTCCGATGAATTTTTCAACTAAATTGCATTAGAGTGTCTTGGAATTAGTATTTAAGTATACTAAAAGTGATAAATAAGTATAACACGTTCATTAAGTGGTAATTGGAAGTGGGGTATATATTCCAAGAGTACGAAAAAAGCTATATATATATATCACAATAAAATCTTGCTTCACTTTAATACCATCGTTTTTTATATCTTTGAAAATATACATCTCTGTCATCTTCCAGCTGCCTCCCGTTACTACTGGCATGAATTTACCTATTTGCCCATCAATTGGCTCGGCTAGACCTGTAGGACTGAATGTCAATGGAGGGTATTCTTGATTTTTTTTACCCCTGTAATTGCAGAGTTATGAAGCCTAGAATCAACAGCCAAAAACTTGAAGCAAATCACTCGAGAAATCAAATTCTGGAAGTCGCCAACCCGTGGGGTTTTGAACCAACATACACTTGGCGGTCTAACCTCCTGGTAGTCAGATCGCTAGAGTCATGTCGATCTGACCGACCTCTGTCTAGAACAGCCTGACGTAGCTCTCTTTTAGTACAACTCCTAAATTACAAGTCTAAATGCTATGAAACTTTGCATATTCCTTACTTAAGGTCACAGAAACCTATTCCATACATAGATCCCATAAATCCATATCAAAGTTTAGATCTTTTTGAGATCGAAGCAATATTGCACTAAAAATAGGCAAAATACAAAAATGGTGAATATGACTTGCTCGTGGGCTCTAGATATACGCTCACATGTCACAACAAGCAAGAACACTAAAGAAACCAAGCAAAAAAACTCTCAGATCACAAAATCACTTGGTGGGGCCAAAATCGAGCAGGTTTCTTCATGAACTTCCTATCAAAATGGTTAGATGTGTGGATATTGATTTTCAGAGGTTATCTGTATTTCTTATACATCATTGGTACAACAAGATCGAGAATAAGAGAGAGAAGAGGAAAAATAATCAAGACAAGAGCAAATCAATCAACACAAAAGAGAATCATGGAGATGAACAAAATTGATATATTACTACTCAAGGATAAATGTTTTATAGCCACTCTACCTGGAGGACAAAAGAGCACACCACAACATTCTCTCAAACCCTAATCCTAACACCTGCGAACACTTGGTCTCTAAAGAGGATGGTTAACTTCAAACTTCATCTCAACCCGCTAAATAGATAGGCCAGCCAGCTCCATTTAACTCTTAGTAGATACTAACATTTAACACATATGGGGGAAGCTCGATAACTCCCTACACACGGGTTTTAACTCACACACTATACTTATGCATGCTATTTAAAGCGCATAAGCCCAAATCCTATAAGTCCTTAACCTTGATCTAACCTGATCTTCTTAACTTCTCCATGGCCTAAACCACTCTATCAAGCTCTGCTCAAGCACTGCGGTTTTGATCAAAGGTAGTTTTCGGTATTTTGGTTATACTGCCAAAGCACTCTTTCTTGACCCAGTCATTTCCTTCTAATGCAAGCAATAGTCATACTTGCCACATATAAATACACTATTGGCTTGACACACATCGGTAAATCTCTTCCGTTCTGGTTCCACGCAAGCAATATGGTGCGACCCGTCATTTGAACTTTTCTTCAATATTTTCTGCCTTTCTCATGCATGCTCAAGCTCAGCCATCTCACCCAACATCTCTTGATCGTTCTAGGCATCAACTCCTTCACGAGCGTAGCCCCGATTCTCGCTATTGACCATAACTGACTCTAAGCAAGCCTGCACATCCAAAGATAAATAAATAATTTTCGAGCATAAGTTCTTCGCAATCTGACCCATGTTAGTAGTAACATGTCTTACGTAACTTATAACTACTGACCTTGGTCATTCAAATTCTTCCCCTGACTCAAAACCCCAAATCACATAAACTGGCCAAGACATCACATGTCAAGCCGGTCTGACCTCAAGGCCATAGCGGTCAGACAACTAATGACCCCTGGTTTGAAATGGAAATGGGTGTTAGTCTGACCACCAGGGAAATTTGGTCAGACTGCCCCTTCAACGCTGATTTGACTGGCCAGCTTGAAACCTCCTAGAAATTTTCTAACAAATTTGCATTTCAATTTTTATGACATTCCTAAATTGTAATAGTTCGTCACAACATAATCCGTGACCCTTTCACATAGTCTTTCAAGACCAAGTCACCTTTGGATGGAATCTCCTGCTCTAACTATTCTCTTCTACCGCTCGACCAAGTCCCCTGCCTCTCGGTTCTGCTCACCCCATCTCCACTGTCGACGCTGCCACAGGAATCTACTGGCACCGCTTGACCAAATCCCTTGCTTCTCAGCACTGCTCCTCCTCTTAACCCCATCTTTCTCTCCCTCCTCGACGCTCTCATGAGTTGTGACCTCGACACCTCACGACGCCTCTCCCCTCCTCGCGTCGCCAAGAGGGACATGTTACCTATGACGGTGTTGCGGTGGTGTCAATTGATTCCTGTGGCAGCACCGACGCGGAGATAGGTGCTCTTCTAAGGAGGGACGATAGGAGGCGTAGGAGACAGTGGCACTTGAAGCTAGCAGGACCTTAGAGGAGGGGCGACGGAAGCGCAGAAGAGGGCAATGGTGAAGCATGGCGGTGAAGCATTGTTGGGAGGAGAAGATGCAAGGAGATATGGTCTAGTGCGAATATGTAAGTGTGAAATGAGTTGCCGTTAAGGAGGAAGTGACGGAAGGTGACAGAGTGGTATATCGCCAAAGATTTGGAAATTTTTATGGTACTAGCTGAATGCATGTGCTTTGCTACAGATAAAAAAAATTCATATTATCTCAGCACGTTGAGTTGACATTGTCAGGATCAGCTTGCCCCACCCACTACTCGGGCGTGTTGTGCCTCCGTGCCATCGGCTCTGTCGTGTACCCGGTAAAACTATGTTGTTTTTTCTTAGAGAATTTTTTAGGGGGTTGGAATTTGTTTTTTAGTCGGTTGTTTTTTCTGTTTTTGTTGGACATTTTAAGGGGTAAGTGGGAAGGATAGATAAATCACCATCACTAATTTTCTCTTTTAAATAATAGAGATTAAAGTGAACCGAGATTTTATTATAGGATATATCAAAACTGGTCACATATCGGTATCTATATAACCTATTTTCTCTTGAAAAATAGGTCGGGTTTGCAGATGAGAAATAGATCGTTCGCTTGGTGACAACTCATAACGCACCACGTGGTGGCCTCTTATTGGCTTATCCTCCTCTGCAAGCTCGAACGTTGTGCGAACTGCATCAAAGCCTGTGCAGGAGGCGCCACAGGGAGCGAGCGAGCCAGAGAGATATCACTGTACGTATAATTTAAAACGGCATCGGCACTGTCCGATCTCCGATGCAGCAGCCGCACCCCCCCCCCCCCCGGGGTTCACAGCACAGGTGTACAGGACAACCTGTTCAGAGTTCAGACACTGCAGATGCACGCACCACCGCCCATCACGAGCCTGGCTCCAACCTCCAAGTCCTAGCCTCTCCTCTCCTCTCTCTTTTAAGTCGGCACATGATTGCGCGCATCGCATCGCCCCCATACTCCAACAGTCCTACTAAATTCAAGAAACGCATACACTGAGCAACCGTCACTTCTCTGATCTAGCTTTCTGCAATGGCGACTCACCTGCTGCTCTCCATCCCTCTCCTCCTGAGCTCGCTCTTCTCAGGTGCGTACGTGTGTACATGCAGCTCGCTCAATCTTGACGTGTGCGCTCCGTTGATCAGTTGCTTTTGCGTGTGCAATGCAGCATATTTACGATGTGTTGATTTGTTGTCCAGGGGCACTGTGCACGACGTTCACGCTGACCAACTCGTGCGCCTACACGGTGTGGCCGGGGCTCCTGTCCAGCGCTGGCACGCCGCCGCTGGCCACCACGGGCTTCGCGCTGGCGCCGGGGGAGTCGCGCGCCGTGGACGCGCCCGGGGCGTGGTCCGGCCGCATTTGGGGGCGGACGCTCTGCGCCGCCGACCAGGCATCCGGCAGGTTCGCCTGCGCCACCGGCGACTGCGGCTCGGGGACCGTGGAGTGCGCGGGCGGCGGCGCGGCGCCGCCCACCACGCTCGCGGAGTTCACCCTCGCCGGCGCGGGCGGTAACGACTTCTACGACGTCAGCCTCGTGGACGGCTCGAACCTGCCGATGGTCGTGGAGCCGCAGGGCGGCGCAGGCGCGAGTTGCGGCGCCACGGGCTGCCTGGTGGACCTGAACGGGCCCTGCCCCGCCGACCTGAAGGTGGGGGGCGCCGACGGCGCCGGCATCGCCTGCAAGAGCGCGTGCGAGGCGTTCGGGCGCCCCGAGGACTGCTGCAGCGGCGCCTTCAGCAGCCCGACGACGTGCCAGCCGTCGGCCTACTCGCAGTTCTTCAAGAACTCGTGCCCGCGCGCCTACAGCTACGCCTACGACGACGCCACCTCCACCTTCACCTGCACGTCCGGCACCGCCAATTACCTCGTCGTCTTCTGCCCTAGCATCTCCAGGTAATCGAGTCGCTTCACTCTAAATTCTAACGCGGCTAGTCTCGTGTACCAACCACTGCATGCTTCAGGATAGTTTTGTTCATGCCGACGCATATCATTGGCATGAACGTGAATCGCTGCATGAATGGATGGTTGATCAATGATCAATGATCATGCATGCATGCACGTGGCACATGATTAGTTGTAGCTTAACGTTTTGTGCCGCCAAAGTAGATCCATACAATGTGGTTGGTCGGTACAGTAAACTACACAAGTCGGCATCAACAAATCTTGTCACGGCAAAGTGTCCAACACGTACTAATAACGTTGCCAATCAACTAACGGCCTTTGAAAACTCTGATCTGCTGCAGCCTCAAGTCATCCGTCGGCGGCGCGAACCCATCGCCGGGCCTGCCTCTTACCAACGACACGATCTCCTTCCTCGGCCGCGGCCGCGACGGGTACGCGTCGAGCCGCGCCTCGCTGCCGGCTCCGAGTCCCCTCGCTCTCGCGGCCACCGTGCTCTCGTGGCTCTGCAGCGCCCGGCGCCACTGGCCGTCGTTGTAGAGCGAGCTCACGGCGCCGGTCGGCACGGCCGCTCGCGGCTCGCGTACGTCGTTGTCTCCGGCCGGCATGCATGCACGCACGGCACCGCCCAGCTGAGGCACCCCTCGTGCAACCGTGCAGCCGCCCATGCATCCGCCATGTGCTGGCCCGACACTTTGACCTCGGGCCGTAGTACTACCTGTATAGATTATCATTGTGGGGAGGAGCTAATATCATATGTATGTATGTCAAAGTGGTATGGTTTTGCAAGCAAGGTAGTGGAGACGTGGAGTACTAATTAAAAAAACTCGGATGATTAATTAGGATGATGGAGTGATTAAGCCTCCAGATTGCAGCAACCAACTTGTCATAATTTTTTTTGAGAGGAGAGGTCAAACAGAACAGAACCAGGTGGGTTGGGACCTGGGCTGGGGCAATGTGTGCAGATGGGTCGGTGAACTGATCACATGAGTTCAATTTCTTTTGTGCCTACATAAATAACATGTGAACCTGAATCCTGAGTTAACTGCATGCTTTCTTATCTGTTTCGGTGTCGCACATGATATCTGAAATCTGAATCCTGGCACGATGGATCAGTAAAACAAATGCATGCAGGGACGAACCTTATTGGTCACCGCTTGTCTTGTCCGGTGCCAGTTTGTGAGGTCTGCTCGCACAGTTGCACTGTCATCAGTATTGAGTGGTCACTGTTGCTCTCGCTGCCTGAATCGTGAAAAGTTAGGCAGTTCGGACCCTGGTGGTGGTGGTCCATCTGATCACTTGAGCATACATGCATGGCAGATGCTGATACCTTTGCCTCTTGCACTGTTGCACAGCAGGTCTGAAGATATTTACCGCGAGTGGAATCTAGCTGGGCTCGTGCAAGTTTTGAGAAATGAGAACTGAAAAAGGCCAGATTATAACTTACAGACTGTGATGGAACCATGCAATATGAGCAGTGGCTGTGGGGTCAAATGCATTAGCACTTTTACAAACTTTTGGACTTCTATGTAAAATTTTAAAGGTTTTAGGCTGTTGTGCTACTTGGCTACGCCACTGAATATGAGTGGCCCAAGTAGTAATGGGCGTCACACCGGTTGAGGCCTATTATGGCTATAGGTAGGGACTCACTGGCCCAAATGGTAATGGCCCGTTTTGAACACACGAAACCATTAATTCCTTTGGAAATCCCTTTTTCCAAACATAGCCTCAACAAGAGGGACTGTAGTTGGTGAGTTCATTTAAGATTCAGACATTTTAATGGATTGCGTTAGTTTGGCAGAATATTCCTTAGCTTAAGCTTAAAATACAAGTCTTGGAGAAGATTAAGGAGGCCAGCCGTAATCCATAATCCAATGATCATAGTTGGATTCTCACTAACAGCGGATCAGGAGGGTAATCCATGTGGATTTTCCACTGTAGTTTTTGGGATTTTAACCTGTACACTAGTTAATTGCCTCTGAGAAAAGGGAGCAAAGATTAAGAGGATTAAGTGCATGCGACGCAACTGTTAAGCAATCATATATACCCTCTCTCCATTTCATCATCCAGACTGAATACTAAGTAAGAATCCACACGCACTGTCTGCAGAGAAAGCCTGAAGGTTCCAAGAAATCCTACGACCCTACCAGACATGCTTTTTCCAAAAACTGCTCCATGACAAATCTCAGATCAGCCAAAGGAGGATAGAAAAGAGGCGAGCACTCAGGTAGCATCTAATAAGTAAAATGATCTATCGCCAACGTCCATCTACGATCTGTAGATCCATGGCAGTATTAGCAAAAGCAGAGATAGGGATCAGATAACTAAAATTAACATGCTGATATCGTCGACGTAGGCCCCCCCACCACGGCATCACCAAAAAAATGGCCGCGACCAACGAGGCCCGGCCGGGAGTGTCAAAGGTTTCGCAAAGCGGTCTGCAAATGTGCAATGCCGACATGGCAAATGTATATCTCGGCGAAAAGCGTCCCCCCAAATCTTTCATCTTTTCGTCCCGTCCATGCATGCACACACCCCCTTTCGTTTCTTTAGTACACAACTTGACTTCTTTCGCCCTTTGCTTGACATGGCACTGACATGACGCATCCATCCATCGTCTCGCTAGTTCCATTGTACGTGACATACCACACGTAAAGAACCAGTAATTAGTTTCGGAATTAGACAATCATAGTGTTCTTCGTGCCTAATACAACCGTATACCGGTATATAAAGGTGAGAATGCATAGGAGTTGTTGGCATGTTTACTTTCAAGAAGATGATGATGATGATTTCCAACCAACAACAACGTACCTCAACCAACAACTACATTGCCTGCCATCTATCGTTAGGTAGTAGTACTATCCAGGTCGCCATCTGTATTGGGTGCCATTCTCGGGGGTTGTTTGGATGAATGATTTTTGGAATTTTAGTTCAAATTTGAATTAAATCCTAATAACTCAAATCCAAATCGATCCCCCGGTCCAAACATATGCCCTTATCTGTTTAGTTCGTCGTTGCTAGTTTGCTACATGCTGCGGTCACGTCGACATCGACTTGGCACTGCATGGACTCCACCTCAGCAGCACTTGCGCATTGGCTTGAGTTACGTGCATAACAGGTCAGGTGAAATAGTAACAGACCAAAAACATGTGCACGTACGTGCAGACAAAGCATGAACACATGTTGGCGATGAGAAGCTAGCAGGATAGCTCCAGGCAGGCAAAGTAGCCTCCTTTAATTTCAGCTACTAGCTTGCACCTCTTTTGATGATCTGATCCGTTCCCCGGTCATGCATCCAAGAGCACAGGAGTCCATCGTAGACGACGACTATTTCGAGGTCAAATCCACTATTTGCCATTTCTCCTCCTCGGCAAGCAAAGGATGTTTCTGTGATTTGTTCGGACACACACAGTCTGAAGGGACGTAAAACTATAGGGCAAAGAGAGAGTCCGATAGGCGGATGCAAAGATGGAATTGAAGCTGCTGTTTTTCTCTCGCCATGGTGCATGGACTCCCCCCGTCGTGCCAAGGCTTCGCCAGTGCCAATTCAGTACGAGAACAGTGGAGAGTGACGCGCGCGCGCTGGAGCTATCTTTTTTCCTCTTTTCCCCCCTCTGTGTGACAGAGAAGATGAAGAAGAAAAGCTTGACAAGTACTACATGGCGATGAAAAGAGGAGGGATCGGAGAGAGAGAGAGAGAGAGAGAGAGATATGGTAGTGCCTAATCTCTTATCCGATATGTAGATCACCTTGTACGCTTTACACGGCAGCAATGTGTGCGCTCGTTCGCCGAGGTTGGTGCGCTCATCGTTCCTTTTGCTTCCGCCTGAAGAATCGTCGGAGCGATCGAGGTAATCTCCATTTGGCATTTGCTCGTCAGCAATTGATCAGAGAGTAAATGAAATGAGCGTCATTCAGCTTCAGAGTTCAGATCCACACTGCTTCAGAGAATCTGGATGTATGCAAGTCAATTCTAGTTTACCCGTGGATTCGGTACAAAATGAACTGAATCTTACATTTTCGTTTTGTTGTATGATTGATACATGTGTATGTAATAAAAAGCCATTATTTGCCGGCATTACGATTAGTCCTAATAATCTTGATGTTGGAACCGGCAGTAGCTCTAGCACGAGAGATCGATCGTAGCTTATTGCGGCTTCGTCCATGTAGGGAGTTTCTTTTTCAAGATTAGGGTTACAAGAGATCGATGATATATATTTATATCTGATTACATGTTTGACTCTGACTCACAATTTCCTAATTTACTCAGGCCAATCCAGCACATGTTTCAAACGACTTGGCTAGCACATGAGCTGCCTAGCTAGTTACATTGGTACTAGATTTGGGCTTGACTTCAAATATTGAGTCAATGCTAGATTACCATCTAAAATGGGATTCTAGATTACTTTCGAGCCCATACCAGTTTACCACCCATCTTATGTAGTTGGAGTCAAGTAACGCTCCAAAGAGAAAGAATCAGCTAGGTAAACCTTTTTTTTTCTGAGAGAGGGAGTTGGGTAACTGTTAAAGCCTATAAACTGAAGTTGGTTGCAACCGTCAGTAACAATGTAACATGTAGCTAGATCGATATGCAAGTTGGGAACATATCATTTTCACAAGAAAGGTAAGAACAGTGCACTGCTGAATATCTAGCGTGAGCTTTAATGCTGCTTAGCTAGCATACACGGTGGAAAGCTGCAGGTAGTTTTCGATCACTAGCCTGGATCGCCGAAGCGTTCAAAGAATCTAAGCTAGCTGCTGCTGCTGCTCCAGAAAGCAGCATCCAACGATCCAGCGCTGCACGATGTGAGTGATCGAGAGCAATGCCGACACGTCGTGAAAATGATATGTATCTACCGGTCTCATGTTTCCCGCAGCCCCATCGCTAGCTCGAAGTTTAATCTGTAGCTCGTCTCAGTTATCTTACCTCACATATAAACTCCTCATTTCCATGGTAGCTTAATTTGCACAAGTGCTTGATTCTTTGGTACTGACTGTGGCTGGAACAGGCACCAAAACAAACTGGATCAACTGCGTCTGAACTAGAGTACATTATAAACCGGACACCTAATCGATCGATCCTTGCTCCTAGTCCTAGCTTTCTGCTGCAAGGAAATTGGAAGCTTGACATCACTTGATTTTTCTTCTCACTAGATTATGTTTGGTGGCATTTGCCGTGTACAAACCGACGAATCGCACGCGCACACAAAGCTAAAACACGACAAACGTATACACGCCAAGACAAAAGGCAAAGGAAACGCCACGCCCGAATGGAACAGCGGCACACGGAGCCCGTGAGGTCACCTGCAAGACGGCGAGTTTTCACCTGTCTACCGACACCGAGAGTCGTCAGTATTGCGCCGAGAAAACGAAGGATCAATGGGCCAAAAAAAAAAAAAAAAACCGAAAGCCCCCCACAGAAATAAATCGCAGCAGGGTCATCTTCTCCCCCATGCTCTGCTGCTGCTGCTGCTGCTGCTTCCTTTGATCCTTTCCCACAAAGCATGTCATCCACCCCAAAACTTCTGTCTTTTCGTTTTGATTTTCCTACCTGCCTTGTAAGACGTTTATCCATTAGTTGTTATTCTCCTTCTATTTTTAATGCAAAGACACACAAGCCTTTTCTGTGTTCTAAAAAAAGCCTTCTATCCTTTTTATTTTTCCTTTTGAAAAAACATAAAAAACTATGTCCCAAAAGCAACAGAATAAGTAAAAAGAAGGGAAAGTAGTAATTCCCTTCCCAATATCCATATTATTGCTCACCGGGGGGGTGGTGCGGGGCAAGAACAAAGGAAAAAAGGGTATTGATAAACATCATCCAGATATTTTCTTTCTAACTATCATCCAGATTTGTGACTGTTGGATTAGAGATCCAAGGACCACAAATTCTCCCCACCCCTCCAAAAAAATTCACCCCCTTCCAAAAAAACATTCTCCCCCCTAAAAAAAAAGAGACTGTTGGATCTTTAATCCAACGGCACAAAATTTGGATGATTGTTGGGAAGAAAACATCCGGGTGATGGCTATACACACCCAAGGAAAAAAGGTGGAAAATGTTGGAGCAGGATGCTTGGCTGCTGACGTCATCGCGAGCTATAAAATGGCCAGGTGTGCGAGCGAGTCTGCCTAAGCCTAACCAGCCCTACTCCCACTCTGCTCAGCTTTATGGATGGTGGAAGTGGCCACTTCCTCCTCTGACTTCTCCTCCCTAACCACCACGTCGATCTTACCTTATATAGTTAGCTAGCACGGCCATTTTCAAGAATCATCTTGGCCGCTCTTGCCATAATTGATCATCTCCTATTGGTTACTAACTCCAAGCATACATAACACACACTTCAAAAATTTGTTGTTGCAAATTGGATTCGGTTTCATATATAATACCAGTGTGCAATGGCTTCATTGATCGCTTTGTCAGCCTCGATAATTAGTCTCTCATTCGTCATTCTATCATTCTTTCAAGGTATTGCCATTGGCAGTGGCGAATCTTGGTTTGTTTCTGGGATTGGGTGCGTTCTTTTGGGGGGTGAAGGCTAACAGATGGTGGTGTGTTTGCGTGCATGCAGGGTTGGTGGTGGCCGGCATAACGTTCACGTTCACGAACCGGTGCGGCGGCACGGTGTGGCCGGGTGTGCTGGCGAACTCGGGCAGCTCGCCGCTGCAGACAACGGGGTTCGCGCTCGGCGCTGGGGAGACGCGGTCGCTGACGGCGCCGGCGGGGTGGTCAGGGCGGTTCTGGGCGCGCACGGGGTGCGCGTTCGATGGGTCGGGCAAGGGCGCGTGCGCGACGGGCGACTGCGGCTCGGGCGAGGTGGAGTGCCACGGGGCCGGCGCGGCGCCGCCCGCCACGCTGGTGGAGTTCACGCTCAACGGCAGCGGCGGCAAGGACTACTACGACGTGAGCCTCGTGGACGGGTACAATCTGCCCATGGTGGTGGAGGCGGCGGCGCCGGGGTGCCCCGCGACGGGCTGCCTCGTCGACCTCAACGAGCGGTGCCCCGCCGAGCTGAAGGCCGGGCAGGGCCAGGCGTGCCGGAGCGCGTGCGAGGCGTTCGGCCGCCCCGAGTACTGCTGCAGCGGGCAGTTCGGCAACCCCGACACGTGCCACCCCTCCGTCTACTCGCAGATGTTCAAGACGGCGTGCCCGCGCTCCTACAGCTACGCCTACGACGACGCCACCTCCACCTTCACCTGCACCGGCACCGACTACTCCATCACCTTCTGCCCCCGTGCCGGCACTCCCAACAGGTACTTACTTACCCACACGGACATGGTTGCTTACGTTGCGTGTGCATTGTCCTCGTATTCACTGTTGTTCAATTAGGCCTGTGCGTGCTTCCCCTTGCAAGCCTTAATCACATGGACGGAGTATTGATTTCCGATTAAACAGAGCAGCTAGGTCTAGTTTACCCAACCGGCACTTGATGGTAGATTAGTTAAGATGTACTACAGTGGATAACAGCTTGGGAGTCTCGCTCCATTGCAGTGAGTGTGCCCGGTGCCGTGCAAAAGCCCAGAGGAGAAACTGACGGACATAATGGCTGGAGAATATGAGCATCTTCCAGATTACAGTGAAAATACATTTCTGACAAAAGAAGCATCAAACTGTGAGATGGAGAAAGGGGATGGGGTGAGACTTGAGGTTGACAAGGATAAGCTGAGAGCGAAAAAAAGGAGCTGCTTTAAATTGTTCTCCTCTCTTCTTTTGCCACCTTCGCCTTTGTTCCTTCCCCACCATGTATGGTCACCATTCCCCTCTAGCTAGTGGTTGTTGAGTTAAAAGCTGTCCATGCCTAGTTGGAAAAAAACCCATCAAAAACTCAAAAAAAGCTTGGAATCTCTCACACTTCATTGCTTTAACTAATTACCCATCTACAATGCGTGCATAGTTGCATCATAGCATTCATCTTTGCTCATGAAGATATCATTCTGATCAGTCATGTTAACATTTCTGCAGTCAGAAATCGACCAGGGACCCATCGCCTAGGCCGGACGGCGCGCAGCTCGAGGACGACTCATGGCTGGCGAGCTTGGCAACTGGCGAGGTCAACGCCGCGACGACGGGGTCGACGGCGGCATCGTTAGTGCTCCATGCCGCATTAGCAGTGGCAGTCACGGCCTTGTTGGTATTACACTAGCTAAGAGCCTAAGACCGAATTGGCTAGGAGCCCTGGTGTGGTAAGATGGGATTCTTGATCGGTGGGAGTGACCCGAGTTGCTTTCGGATTTTAAAAGAAGATTGGGGCAGTAGGATGAGGACGTGAAGCACATTCTTTAGCCTTTTGCTTGTGGATAGAGGGATTGACAAGGTGGCAACTATAGTTCTAGTGCTATTGTGGTAGTGTCGGTCAAGAAGTACGCTCTGCATTAGTTTATTGCCTTTCAGAAAACTTATTACTCCAGTTCATTTTTGTGTATACATTGTTTCTTTTCTTTTTCTTTTTATTTACGTCTCTTCTTGTCACATGCAGTATTCTAAGTGAAGAAGTATAGTAAGATTTTACCACCTCTTCTTAGCACTTTCACTTTTATGAAAGAGATCTAATGACAATAGCTATTTTGACACTCCTTGAGCATTTTCATGATTTGACACTCCTTGAGCATTTTCATGAATCTGCCCGAAGCTAGTGGGAATAATCCACGTCTAAACCCATGCTGTCCCCAGAATGCATTTTCCACTTAGCTATGACATTTGTTCTGCCTTCTCATGACTGTTCTACTGAGTGCTTTGAACACCTAAGGAAGTTGTACCGAGAGGTTCTGAAAAGTTTCTACAAAGATCTTCATGTTTATAAACATAAAAATCTCCTCTTTGAAAAGAGCTAGATTTTTTTTTTGAAATTGGAAAGAGCGAGATTTGATCAATACTGTTAATTGGGTGATCACCACTGTTGTGGTTACAGACCAAACAGAGAGAGATGGTAGTGGAGAGTTTGGAGTAAGTGACCGTAATGGCCTGTACTCCATATATATATATACATGGGGAGTGCTTTTACAATTATACCCTTACATCTGAGTATCCCCTTCAGGGGCACTTATGTCATTACACATGGCCTATTCTGGGCCTTATAACCTTCTACTAGGCCTGCTGGGATTAGGTGGGGGCCACCCCTACAACAGGAGCCTCTCATGGTAAAGGGCTTCACAGGGCCGAAGCCATGTTGTCGAGTCCTTTGGCCCCCTCCGTCCCTGCGGCCTGTGAACCTCTCCGAAATTGCGGAGCTTTGATGTGCAGTGGGTCCCGGGGCTGAGGCCGTAGCCGAAGCCGATGCCCGGATTGCGACCGAGGTAGACGCACGCGCTCCGTCCCCTACCCTTCGAACGGGTGGCAGCGGAGCTGGCGCCTAGCCGAAGTAGACGCGCGCGCGCTCCGTCCCCTACCATTCGAACGGGTGGCAGCGGAGCTGGCGCCTAGCCGAAGTAGACACGCGCGCGCGCTCCGTCCCCTACCCTTCGAACGGATGGCAGCGGAGCTGGCGCCTAGCCGAAGCAGACGCGCGCGCGCTCCGTTTCCTACCCTTCGAACGGGTGGCAGCGGAGCTGGCCTAGCCGAAGTAGACGCGCGCGCTCCGTCCCCTACCCTTCGAACGGGTGGCAGCAGAGCTGGCGCCTAGCCGAAGTAGACGCGCGCGCGCTCTCCGTTCCCTACCCTTCGAACGGGTGGCAGTGGAGCTGGCGCCTAGCCGAAGTAGACGCGCGCGCTCCGTTCCCTACCCTTCGAACGGGTGGCAGCTGAGCTGGCGCCTAGCCGAAGTAGACGCGCGCGCACTCCGTCCCCTACCCTTCGAACGGGTGGCAGCGGAGCTGGTGCCTAGCCGAAGCAGACGCGGGAAAGACGCCATCGGGGCTGCCGAGGTGAGGCCCGACCGCTTGGCTGTGGTGCCGGCGTTGGGGGCCGAGTCGAAGTTGTGGCTGACGCAGTAGCGAAGGCGGGCCTTGCGCCGCCGACGCCGTTGCCCTTCAGGGCCGTTGTGACCCTGCAGTCTGGTAGTGCGCTTTTAATGGCCGCTGGAATCGTGCCGACGCCTGACCTGTCGGGGGCGGGTTGTCGTGTCGTGCAGTCTGCCTTCCGTGGGTGGGGCACGCGGCGGTTTATGCCTGGTGCGTCGTGGGATGCGAGCGGTTGCGTGAGCGCGGCCGTTCGCCTCTTCCCTAGGCAAGCGGGACGCGTGTTGGGCGCGTGCTGGCGTTGTGCGCTGCTCGGCCACCTACCAGGCACGCTCCTCCAGATGCCGGCGGTTCTTCTTTCCAGTCGTGGGTAGTCGAACCGCGGGTGGTTTTAAGCTGTCTGCGCTTCTGGTCGTGGAGAAGGCAAGCGGGCCTTATAAAGCGCCATCGCTGTGGTAGGGGCGCTTTATCTCGCCTGCCGCCTAGCTCTGTTTATTTCGTGCTGATAGCCCTTTTGCCCTATTCTTGGAGAACAATGGCCGGTCATGACGGTGCCTCCCGCCATCCCGGTGGCGGCTCCTCGTCTAGCCGGGACGAGTTGTCCTTCCCTTCTGAGGACTACGAGCTGGTGCTGCGGGGGCGTTCACGTGGCGACAAGCGGTGGGACGCCATGGAATACTCCGGGGGTCACTGCTCCCATGTGCTAGGAAGGAGCCGCGTGACCGAAGAGACGCTGCAGCGGCTTGTACGGGAAGGGAAGATCGAGGAGCTCGATGGGGCTCGCCTACCCCGCCAAGACGAGACGGAGCCGCAGCCCCAGGAAACGGAGGCGATCGTTTTTGCCGCGTTCTTCGACGCTGGCCTTCGGATGCCCTCAACGATGTTTGTGGGCGAAGTCCTGCAGACCTACGGGTTGGAGCTGGCGCAGCTGACACCAAACGCCATAGTTCGCCTGGCCGTCTTTACATGGGCGACGCGGACGGAAGGCCGGCGTCCCAGCGCGAGCCTGTTCGCTACCCTGCACGACGCGTGCTGTCGACCCAAGAAGGTTGAGGGGGCTGTATGCGATTTTGGCAGCGTGGATTTCGTGTTGCGAGGGTCCTGCACGACGCTATTCCCCGCGCCGGCCAATTTGGAGAGGTGGGAATCCGGCTGGACGCGCCAGTGGTTTTATTACGTTGTGACCAGCATGACTGGCCTGCTATGCCGAGGTGGGCCAATCTCGTTCAATAGCTCGCCGAGTGTGAAGCCGGAGGCCGATGACGCACAGACGCTGTGGAGACTTGCTGGCGTTTCACGCCGGCTGAGTATGCGCGACTTGGCTGAAGAATTTACGATGTACGGGGTGGCGCCACTCTCTGCCCGGTGGAAGTACGGGCGACGGGGCGACGATCGAGAGGACGGGGTGCGCCCGTCATTGTCTCGCCTGCTTCCGCCCTCCGCTCCGTGTAGGTCGCGTAGTGCGTTGTTGCGCACCCGTTTGTCTACGTGATCCCCGGCTGACCAGCTTGTTGCCTTTTGTGCAGTGGCTCGGCTAGAAGATGCCAAGCGCGTGGTTGCGACGTTCCTGGGCCCGTACACGCTCAAGGAGCACAAGCTGCGCGAGGCCGCGACCAAGGCGGCGAATCAGGGGTGGATAAACCGCACGTGCGAGGTTCTGCGCATGGCTGTGCCCGAGCGCGCGGTGCCGGCGAAGACTCCCGCAGGGGCTTCGAGCCGTCGTGGTGGCGGTAGCCCAGCGGGGGCTTGCTCCAAGGTTGCCGCATCTAGTCTGCCAGCCACCTCGGCGGCTGGCACGGGGGGGGGGGGGGGGGGCTGGCACCGGTGGGACAAGACGTGCGGCCGGTGATGGATCCGACCGAACCAGCTCGGGAGGGCGCGTCACCCCGAGCCCATTGGCGGCCTCCTCCGGCGCTGTTGAACCCGTGAGTACGCCTCTCGTTGTGCCGGAACCTGCCCACCCGGGGGAGGACACCACTCCTGGCGGTGCTTTGCCACCCACGGCGGCCGTCGAGGAGGCGCCCGGGGTGGTAGTGACCAAAGGCGCGACAGGAGCTGCAGCTGCTAACGTCGCGGACGAACCGCCTGTGGAGCCACAGGTGAAACACCCTCGAGTCCGGCCTCCTTCGCCTTCGAGGGGTCGGTACAGCGTTGCCGGCCCTGTGCTTGGAGCTGCGGCGCCCGACGAGGTCGGTGCGGCCGAAGGGTCTTCTCGACCGCCCACCGGGGTGCTCGCTTCCCGACTGGCGGTTGAACAAGCACCTCCTGTCGCGGCGGGGGATGCAGAAGGTAGGCGCAGTTCCCTTTCCTCGCACGACTTCGCGAAACTCTCCCCGATTTTCTCGCTCATTCCGTCGACATCAGGCGAGACGAAGTCTCCCGGCCGCGGTGAAGGATCGAGCAACGGGGGTGTGCGCAACGTGTCGGACCTCGTACCGGGTATCCTACAGGCGGCTGCCACCGTCGACGTGGCCGTAGCCTCCGTAGCCCCTGACGTGGTGGGGGCGGGGTTCGTCCTCTCCGACTTCCTCCCGCGCCCGGAGACGCTTCGCGATTTTAATGCGGCCGCGAAGCGTGCCCGCGACGGCTTTGACCAACAGATGCTGTCGTCGTGCGAGGGGGACCTCCTGGCGCTCGCACTGCAGGCCTCGGAGATAAGGGTAAGTATGTGCGCTCGCGGTTGCTAGAGCACTGTCCAACACCTGCTGACTTTTTCTGCTATTTCCAGACGCTTGTCCTTGGCCACGCGCTAGATGAGGCTCGCATCCGGGAGCGGAGAGCCCTGGAGGTCGATCTTCGTGCAGCGGATGACGCCCATGCCACGAAGGACGAACAGCTTCGCGTGCTGGAGGGCGCCCTGGCGGCCACGCAGCAGGAGACCGAGGAAGTCCAGCGCGCAGCAGCGGAGGAACGCACCTCCTTTCTGCAGCAGATCGCCACTCTGCAGGAGGAGAAGGCCCAGCTGGTGGAGTCCCTTTCGGAGAAGGGCGTCGCCTTGGACAATGCGTCCACGTCGGCATGGAGGGCGATGGAGTCCCTGAACCAGGCCCTCCGGGACCTGTGTGTCAACGTGCCGGACGCTACCCACGGGCCGGGGGACTTGGTGGAGACGCTCGGGCTGGTCGAGGAAGGTGCCGGCGTTGCTCTTCGCAGCGCGAAGACCTTCGGCGAGCATTGCGGCTTCCTTGGTGCGTGCCTCGCCCTTGCCACGCTTCACACTCATGGGTGCAGACATGTCCACGAGCTGGCGAACCCTCAGTTGGATCTTCCTGCCCGGCCGGAGGCGCTGTCGGACGCTATCCGCTTCATCGATCCTGGCCTTTGAAACTTCCACCAACGGATCTGGGGCTATGTCGGGGAGGACGCGGCCATGGTCGCGATGCAGCACACGCTACACGGAGGCGGGGACCTCCTCCGCTGGCTCGAAGGAGTTCCCAGGTGTCCCAGCAGCGGCGCGGGCCCATCGGGACCGCGCGAAGGGTGAGCGGTTGGTTAGGGGAGCGGTGTACTACGCGCTCCTGCTTGTGGTCATGTAACCCCGGCATTTTTTTGTGGAAAATTGAAGTAGCACCCGCTCCTAATATTGGATGCTGCTTGTTATGCTTCGAGTACGCACAGGAGTAACGCCTGTGCGTGCGCGGGACTCGCGTTTTGTTTAGAGTCTGTAGACTGGTGCGTGCGGAGGCGGACCTCGACGCCACGACTTCATTTAGAGTCCGCAGACTGGTGCGTGCGGAGGCGGACCTCGACGCTACGACTTCATTTAGAGTCCGCAGACTGGTGCGTGCGGAGGCGGACCTCGACGCTACGACTTCATTTAGTGTCCGCAGACTGGTGCGTGCGGAGGCGGACCTCGACGCTACGACTTCATTTAGAGTCCGCAGACTGGTGCGTGCGGAGGCGGACCTCGACGCTACGACTTCATTTAGAGTCCGTAGACTGGTGCGTGCGGAGGCGGACCTCGACGCTACGACTTCATTTAGTGTCCGTAGACTGGTGCGTGCGGAGGCAGACCTCGACGCTACGACTTCATTTAGAGTCCGCAGACTGGTGCGTGCGGAGGCGGACCTCGACGCTACGACTTCATTTAGAGAGGCGGACCTCGACGCTACGACTTCATTTAAAGTCCGTAGACTGGTGCGTGCGGAGGCGGACCTCGACGCTACGACTTCATTTAGAGTCCGTAGACTGGCGCGTGCGGAGGCGGACCTCGACGCAACGACTTCATTTAGAGTCCGTAGACTGGCGCGTGCGGAGGCGGACCTCGACGCTACGACTTGTTTAGAGTCCGCAGACTGGTGCGTGCGGAGGCGGACCTCGACGCTACGACTTGTTTAGAGTCCGCAGACTGGCGCGTGCGGAGGCGGACCTCGACGCTATGACTTGTTTAGAGTCCGCAGACTGGCGCGTGTGGAGGCAGAAGTGCGCGCACGCTTTCGTTCCCCTACCCTCTAGGGCGGGGGTAGCCTCTGGTGTACCTCGCGCTCCGCGCGTGTCCTTGCTGAGGGCAGCCTCTGACTCGCTATGTCGCCCTCTTGGAGCTCTTGGGACTGGGCTTCGGTGGCGCACCTCGCGTTCACCTCCCGTGGTGCGCGAAGACGAGCCTCGACGCTCTGTCGTGATGCGCGATTGATATCCATGCCCTCCTTGCGTTCCGCGGAGTGCACCGGGAGCATCCGCGCTTTATCTATACTCCGTAGAGTGCGTGGGGTCGACATCCACATCATATTTATACTCCGGAGAGTACGCACAGGGACGAAGTCCCTGACGTGCGCGGGGTTCGCGTCTTGTTTATACTCAGTAGAGTGCGCAGGGAGAACATCCGCGTCTTATTTATACTCCGTAGAGTGCGTGGGGTCGACATCCACGTCATATTTATACTCCGGAGAGTACGCACAGGGACGAAGTCCCTGACGTGCGCGGGGTTCGCGTCTTGTTTATACTCAGTAGAGTGCGCAGGGAGAATATCCGCGTCTTATTTATACTCCGTAGAGTGCGTGGGGTCGACATCCACGTCATATTTATACTCCGGAGAGTATGCACAGGGACGAAGTTCCTGACGTGCGCGGGGTTCGCATCTTGTTTATACTCAGTAGAGTGCGCAGGGAGAACATCCGCGTCTTATTTATACTCCGTAGAGTGCGTGCAGAGGCATCCCCCACACGTCTTTGTTTATACTCATGCCCGTGTCTTCGATGGAGAGTGCACACGCGAACGTGCGTCTTCGTTTATACTCATGCCCGTGTCTTTGATGGAGAGTGCACACGCGAACGTGCGTCTTTGGTTTATACTCATACCCGTACCCCTGGCTACGGAGAGTGCACACGCGAACGTGCGTCTTTGGTTTATACTCCGGGAGTACGCGCGTAGGCGAAGCCTCCGCGCGCTCTCGCCGCGTATTTTTTGCACAATGATAACAGGTGGCGACAAACGGAACTTTATTTCATTCCCGTTTGTGCAGGCAAGCGATTACATGTGGCGGGGGTACTAACCGTTTGTGTTCGGCGCGGCCGAAGCCTCTAGTGATTGCACTATCTGTAGGGCTTGCCGAGCCGTTCCCGAATGACGCCGTGGGTCCCCGCGCTATGATGCCGATTCTAAGTGTGTCGTTGATCGCCGCGACGGTGATATCTGGTGCCGTGCTCGATGCGCCGGGCCATGTCCTGGTCGCCACGAACGGTAATGATGGCCCGCGGCCCCGGGAGCTTCATGCATAAATAGCCGTGGTGCGGTACCGCCTCGAAGGAGTTAAGGATTGGACGCTCCAATATGGCATTGTAAGGGTATGGGAGATCGACGACGTCGAACGTAGTGTCCTCGACCCTTTCATTGTCGCCCTGGCCGAAGGAGACCTGCAGGCATATTTGGCCGAGCGCCCGCAGAGGCTGTCCTCTGAAGCCCTGCAACGGGACTGCTGACGGGCCGAGGCGGCTTCGGGGGATCCCTATCTGGTCGAAGGCTGCCGCGAACAGAATGTTTGCGGAGCTGCCGCCATCAACTAGGGCACGTCTCACGTCGCATCCCGCTACGACGACCCGGACGACCAGGGGGTCGTGGTGAGGAAGCTCCACGCCTTGGGCGCCAGCGGGGGTGAACGTGACCTCATGCTGTGCCCAGTCCGGCGGTGTCTGCGCTGGGTATGCCGCCACGTGGTGTAGCCTCCGCACGTAGGCCTTCCGCTGCCGTACCGAGGAGAACTCCAGCGAGGAGCCCCCGGAGATGACATTGATGACCCTGCGGTGGGTGGCCTCCGGAGCCTGTAGTTGCAGGAGGCCCTCCTGAGGCTGCTGCACATGGGCCTGAATCCGCAGAGGACCCTCGTGTGGCTGCGCCCCTTGTGCCTGGATGTGCATGGGGGCTTCGTATGGGTGCTGTACGTGGGCCACCACGGGCGGGCGTACTTCCAAGTTCCTGTCCCTGGTGACGCTCTCGCGGAGCGCCGCGATAGAGGTGCACGTGCGCGTGTCGTGGTTGCCACGACCGTGGACTGCGCACCACAGCCCCTGGTGTTGGTCGTCGTAATCTCCACGGCCTCTATCGTCGCGGCCCCGGCCACGGCCGCGCCTCCGGCCTCGGCGCCCCCGACCGTCCCGACCCGCGGGAGCGGTTTCTTCGGGACCGCCTTCGATGTCGAGGACGTATCGGCGCCGCGACTTCTGCTGGCCGCGCTTGGGCCTATCGGACGGCTCGTGCAGGGCATCCCTGCGCTCAGGCGCGTCTTTGGACGACTCCTACTTACGCTTTCCCTTTGCAGAGCCGTCCTTCGGCGGGTCTTCGGTTTTCGCCGAGCCACTGGCCTGGTTGGTGTCAGAGTCGTCACCTTGTCTTTGCCGTGCGTCCTCTTCCGCCCTGGCGTATTCCTCCATTTTGTCGAAGAGCTTCGTCACTGTCTTGATCGGCTTTCTTGCGTTGTACTCGGCCATGGGGCCCGGGCGGAGGCCCTGTATGGCTGCATTGACAACGGTGGATTCGTTGACATCCTTGACTTGGCATCGTATCTTTGCGAAGCGCTTGAAGTAGTCGCGGAGCTTCTCCGAAGGTTTCTGCTTCACGGCAAAGAGCTGGTCTGCGTCGGCTCGCTCAACATAGTTTACTTGAAAGTTGTTGTGAAGGCGGTCGCGGAGCTGCTCCCACGCGTAGATGGAGTTTGGCTCTATGGTAAAAAACCAGGAAAGCGCCACTCCTTGCAACGCGAGGGGGAGGCCCTTCGCCTTTGTGGTGTCATCTCCGCCCGCGGCTTCGATTGCGGTTTCGTACACGCGCACGAACTCGCGGGGGTCTGTATCACCTTTGTATGGCTCGATGACACTGGGGAACTTGAAGTCTTCGGGCCACGCCGCCTGCTGTAGCCCTGCCGAAAGCGGGGACTCTGGATCGACGCGTCGCAGTGGCACGCGGCTGGATGTGGGGGAGTCGCAGCTGTCCGCCCTTTTCGGCGTGGGCTCTGGCGTGGCCTGCTGACTCCGAGCCTCTTGTATGTCGCGGACAGCCCCACGAAGATCCCCTAGCTCCTGCTGGAACGCTTTGAGGGCCGCCAGCAGGGCGCTTTCTACCGCCTGCACGGGCGGGGCCACCGGCGCGCCCAGCGGACGGGTCGGTACAGGCACAATCGCCTCGCGAGCTCCCGAGCTGCCGGCCGCTCCGTTGTGGCTACCTCCAACCGCCCGGTCTGCGCTACCGGCGAGCGTTGCAGCAAGGGCGGCGGGGTTGGTTGTCGCAGCGTCGGCGGCGGGGTCGGTCGTCGCAGCGCGAGTGACGGGGTCGGTCGTCGCAGCGCCAGTGGCGGTCGCGGCGCCGATGGCGGGGTCGGTCGTCGCAGCGCGAGTGACGGGGTCGGTCGTTGCAGCGCCAGTGGCGGTCGCGGCGCCGGTGGCGGGGTCGGTCGTCGCAGCACGAGCGTCGACGTCCTCGACCACCGTGCCTGCGTCGTCGCCCGCGCCTGCAACAGCCAATGCCGAAGCCCTGGTACCCATGCGACGCTCCGACCCAGCCGCCTTCTTTCCCTTCGCCGCCGCCGACGAAGCTTTTTTCGGTGCCATCCTTCTTCGAACTTCAGGCTTGCTCCTGTCGTCCCCACGGACGGCGCCAACTGTTGTGGTTACAGACCAAACAGAGAGAGATGGTAGTGGAGAGTTGGGAGTAAGTGACCGTAATGGCCTGTACTCCATATATATATACATGGGGAGTGCTTTTACAATTATACCCTTACATCTGAGTATCCCCTTCAGGGGCACTTATGTCATTACACATGGCCTATTCTGGGCCTTATAACCTTCTACCAGGCCTGCTGGGATTAGGTGGGGCCACCCCTACAACAACCACAAATTCATTCTTATGATGGGAGAACAGTTCTCTGGAAAAGGAAAATTGAAGATATGGTGAGTCAGAGTAAAAGAAAATGAGGGGACAGATCTTAATTTGAAAAGGTTTTCTATGGCTCACGAAGGTATGGTCATCAGAAGAGGAGGAGAATAAATCACCTATTGACAACCCACAAAGTTAATGCGAATCGTGTTATTATCTCTAGGGTAATCACACTTAAGCAATAGATTATTATTCATTTGTTCAGTAAAACACTGTTCTAACAAACAATAAGTCTTTGCCAGAGTTACGCAGCAGAACAATAATGTAGATATTATCTCTTTATTTACAGCAACTACCACGTATAGCTATGGTCTTTAATACAATTATTTGAATACACAAGATACGGGACATATACCCTATCTCTTGCCCGCTCAGCTTGGCGGGACACCTACTCATCCGAACCATCGTATAAGGTGTCCACCTCACCCTGGTCCTTGTAACAATTGCCCTCGCCCCTTGCGCCCTCGTCGGTGCCCGCGAGCTTTTCATCCCACTTAGGGTAATCTCCGGTTGGACTAGAGTCTAACAAAGGAAGATAATAACAAGGGTGAGTACTAATATACTCAGCAAGTATTAATAGCAAAATGCACTATATGACTTTCCTGTTTGTTATCACATTTCCTAACTCATATTTGATTCTGAAAATTGCTTTATCAAATTAAGTGACAAGTTTTACTTTATGAAGATACTACTTTTCACTCAGTGAGAAGAAAGATTCCTAATGACCTCCGTAGCCTCCAATCCAGGAGGCAGGTATGAATTCAAGATTTTATTATGCACTGTGCAGGCTTGTGGCATTGTACCTATAGCTACTCTGAGTCCTCATGAAACTAGATATCCCGTATTTCCTTGCATATGATGCCAAGTTTAGATTACAGAATATTTTTTTTTCAAGTTACGTTATTTAAATCTCCACTCATCTATTTTCCTCCGGTGTCCCGGGACGCTCACCTGACATCCACCGAATTCAAATAACGTTGGTTGGGCCGGCTATCACTTCACCTAACACTCCACCTGCACTAATATATGCGCCTAGGAATCACTTACATCTGGACTTGCGCTACTGGTCCTGAGCTCCTCCATCACCACTCACTCTTATAATGCTTATCCATTGTGGAGAGGATAACAACAAAACAGGGTAGCATTTTCTGCCCGTTAAAAATGGGAAACTGGCACTTAATTACAGCCCCCTTTCCGAGTGAGAGATTTGTTGGTCCTTATGTTCTATCCATATGTAAAAGTGTCCCACCTGCCCTCTCTTTCCTGTCCAGGGCCCCTTTTACCATCCTATTAAATACTTTTGTAGCCCAGCCACTCCTCTCAGCTGGATTGCTATCTTTTCTCATATCTCATCTCTTTTATTCGATTTAGCTTTGAAATAAAGTTTTAATGCATGTATACAATAGATGATATAGAATGTAGTTTGTACATTTAATATAACTAGATTTGTGATCAAAGGACAAACTTGCCAGGGTAGTAGTAGTAAGCGTTGGCGTCGACTGTGACTGGGTTCGCTGTCTTGGCCTGAGCTAACTTGCCTTCTGCATTTAACAAGGATACGTGTGACTTGAGAAAATATTTTAATTATGACCTTTATGAATTTTAGAGAGTCATTCCCCTATTTTAGTGGATTTCTAGCTGATTGAATCTACCACAAATTTTTTGGGTCTACTTGGGAAGTTAGCGCTCCTAGGGGTTTTCCCTTTTCTTTCTCTCTAGCTTACTATTCCCTTGGCCTATTCAGCCCACTCATCGGCCCACTTATTGTGCACGGCCTGCTCACGCCCGGTCCAATGCACGCATGACCTATTCACACATGACCCAACACACGGCCCAGCCTCACTCACACACGCATGACCTTAACACACCCGCATGCACTCGGCACTACACACACTTAACGCCAACACCGCCTCCTATCCTCCTTTCTTCCTCTCGGGACTCCTTCGTCTCCTCGATTTAGTGGCTGTCGCTCACTCTCGCTTCCTCTTCCGTGGTTTGATGCCTTTCCTTGCTTCTCCCCTGTTGGATCCACTTGGTGCGCTACCTCTCCTTGGCTCAACCCTCGGGTTGCCACCTCCTCTTGGCTTGAATCCAACTGATCCGCCTCCTCTTGGATCGAATCCAGTCGATTCACCTCCCCTTGGGTCGTCTCCCACCGAATCTACTTAGTGTGCCTCCCCTCGGGTCGCCCTCTGTTGGATCTACTTGGTGTGCCTCCTCTCTGGCCGCCCTCCGCTGGATCTACTCGGTGTGCCTCCTTAGCTTCTTTGGCTCCGTGGCTACCTCGGCCTCCTCGGCTCTATGGCTTCCTCAGCATCTTTCACTCTCATGGAGGCCACTGCTGGCTAGGTGGCTCTAGGGTGGGCTCGTCTGTGGCTGAAGGCCATGGCTTCAGTGGCTCTCATGGTGGCTATGGTTCACCGGCTTGCCTCTACTCGGCTTCCTTCCCGGGATGGTTCAACCCTTTTCCCCTCTTTTAGTTTTGTGCATCTTTGCTTTAGTTACTATTTTTGCTATGCCTCTATCTTTTACCACACCCGGTTTTGGGAGGACCTATGGATGCTACGGTGACAGAACTCGATAAGGAGGGTTGTGCACCAGGGAGCATGCTCCCTTGCCCGAGGACACATGTGGCATCTACGGGTTTACCGTTAGTGGTTGTGGTAGCAACCGGTCGGGTGGGGTGGTCTCCACCTCTCAGTTGCCTTGCCTGGTCAGTCATGCTGAGGTTGTAGAATCAAGGATAACAGACTAGAGGGGGTGAATGGGAGCTTCTAAAAATTCTTGCCTACTAAGACTAATTACCACAAAACAAGACTAGGCAAGACTTCAATGCAATTTAAACCTACACAATTCTAGTATACCTAAGGCACCATAAACATCTCTACAAATATATCTTTAGCACTAGTAAATAAGACAATCTTAGCATTCACAAATCTAGAAATATAAGTGCGGAATGTAGAGGCAAAGAAATAACCACAAGATCACTCGAGAAGTTCTTTCCCGTGGTATCGAAGATTTGCCAGTTTTCATTAGTCCACGTTGAGGAAAACTGAAGCGACTTGGACCGGCTCCACGAATTAAACCTCAACTCCTCAATCCACCAGTGGTTGTCCTTCCTTTGCTCTGGAGACGGTGGACACCAAACCACTCACAAGTCGGCACCAGACCTCTTCACAATCTTCTTGAAGAGGTCACCTCTCAATATCTTACCAAGCCGTCTAGTGCCAGTAAGCACCAAGAGTAATAAATCAAGACTTCGCTTGATGACGATCAAGTGCCAAAGGATAGTCTAGATGAATTCACTTAATGTTGGCTTAACTACCTCAAATAAATGGAATGAAAGTAATTGAGGTGTGGAATGAATGTTCTGTTCTTAAGGATGTTTCAATGTAGTGTCTTACTCTATCCTTAAGCTGGTGGAGGAGTATTTATACCCCCACCAACCAAATATAGCCGTTTCATAAAAAAATCATGAAAAATCAGAGCGAGCAGAAGTACCACCGTTCATAGGCCGGTACTTCCGCACCTATATTGTATCAACAATAACAGCTATAATAGAGTGTCAGAACTAGTCGTTGAAATTTGGTGTGGTACTACCGCCGTTATAAGCACAATAGTTCTGATGTTCGAAAGTTCCAAAATTCTGGTGCGGTACTTCCATTTGCTTCAAGGCCAAAAGTTGGCGCTCTCTGGAAAAAAATGTACCGCTCAAATTTTCGGAGCTTCTGATCTCCAGAAGTACCGCTCAAGGGTTGCGGTACTACCGCTATGTGGTAGTTCCGCTGTTGAAATTCTGGTACTTCCGTTTTTAGAGAGACAAAGTGATTCCACGGGAGCTCTCTGGAAAAAACGTTATACTTGATTTGCCAAAACTTTTGGAAAGCGGAAGTACCACAGATTACACTCCGGTACTCCCGATATTCCTGACTATGCACAGTTTGGCTATCAATTTTAATTTTAAGTGCGTGCATGATCCTAAATTGATCCAATGGCACAAGAATATGTTATCAAATTACTAGCCATAATCTCTCTTAATAGTACATCATTTATCCTATAATCTGGTCTACTACCCTTTCTCCTTAGACCGATAAAAATAAAAGGAATTCTAGACTACTTATATCTTTGTCTTGAGCCACATTGATCTTCATGATGACCCTTAACATGCATCTCACATTCATCATCGAGATTGAACCTTTCAAACACTCAGTAAACATGCTAATCCTATATTCACATAAAGCCATTAATCACCAAAACTATTTTTAGGGGTCTAGATGCTTTCAGAGATGTGGTGTGTGCCGTGTGTGGTGCTTTGCTGTGGGACCAAAAAGGGATGATGATAGGGAATGTGGGAGGGAAAGTGTGGGTCTACTTGTGTTGGGTTGGAATGGCAAGGATGCTAGAGACAGTCACGGTGTGGTCCTCGTGTGGGCGAAGACATAGACGTTGTTCCCTTGTCATTGCCGAAGATGTCATCTTATGGTCCTCACGGTCAGCCTACTGGGTCCCTTGTGGTCCACGCTCTCCTTCGGCTTCCTCTACTTTCTTGCCTCCTCTTCTCCTGCTTTCCTCTCCTTGCCCCTCTCTCTATGTGTGTGGCTCGATGGTGATGCTCTTGGCTATGCTCAGTGGGCTTCTTGTGGCTTGGCTGAGTGGGGTGTTGGTGGGAATATGGTTGGTTTCCTTCGATTGGCTTTGGGGGCTCCTTCTCGGTTGTGAGGGAAATGTAGTGGGCAATGGTAGGGAAGAGAGCTAGGGGCTTAAGAAGGAGAGGCACTCAGCTGCCTTTCTCTTTCCTATACTGTTTATGACCAAAATGCCTTCATTCTATCCACAAATTAGCGTTGGTCACTGTAGGGCTTATGGACCATTGGTCTGAGCTGTGGGCTGTGTTGGATTCTCTGTGCATACATAATGGATATGACATAAAACGAACAAAATGCAAAGAGAGAAAAACAAAGCCAAGGTATAGTTCACAAAATTAAGGATAGATTTAAAAAGTGCAGCAAATTAAAATAAAATGTTTACGAATTTAACAGAAGTAGTCAGAAGGAAGAAAATGGCCGACTTGGTCTGGAAATTTCACTAACCTCGTATCATCTATGGTATGTTCTTGTGGATATATTTCTTGATAGTGCATTTGTGCCGACCCTGATCAACTTCATTGTGACGCTCCAATTAACCATCTTGACAGGGGGGGGGGGGGGGGAGTTACATAGAGAATCCCTCTCATGTCACAACAGAAAATAGGGAGTTACCCTTCAAGAGAATAATGCGAGTAAAACACCTAGTTTCTGTTCTTTTTTCATCTTTAAAGCAAAACTGGTTGCATGTTTCACATAATACTTTTGGCTAATATAGATAAATGCTGGATCCTACACTAAGTCATTGAAAGGTGAATCCAATAAAATTCTCATTCCAAATTCAACGAAGTTGCAGCAATGCTAACAATACGTTCTGACATGTGAGATAACTCTCTCTTCCTCTTCTTCACTGCGAGTATTACTGAATCATACTAGATCATACTTTTCATAAATATACTTGCGCGATAGAAGAGATGACAGTAACATTCGTTCTAAAAATAGATGCCAGATAAACGATTAGTTTTTTACCTTTCCCTGAGAAGGTACCAACACAGCAAGTCTAGCTATCTCCTGCATTTTTTCCTTGGTAACCATTCAGTATTGTTCACAGAAGCCTCTGAAGTCAATTATAGACAGACAATATTAATGTTCCCTAAAACGATTATCCAATGATATACCGACAATATTGCCTGCCTACAAAAATTTGAGCCTTCCTTTTCTCCTTTTTTTTTAATGAGCCCCAGCTTAGCAATTGGCATGTTGATGCCTGGATCGAATCTCCTTGAATAAAAATATTGCTTCTTCAGCTACAATGCTCTTGCGGGCATCTGTTTACCTTTCTTGCTTTTACAGTTTCGTTAGGCAAAAACCTGCCTGTATGATTCTGTTTTTGCTTCTTTTCGAGTTGCTCCAAAATATCTTAGGTAAAGTTAGTGGGAATATGCCTGCTAAGTTGATGTTATGGTAGATGGCACCCGGCTGGTTTCTTCTTTATCAGAAAAAAATATCTTGCTGTATATGAATCAGTCAAGAATGCAACAAAAATACATGCATTAATGAAATGAAAACTAAGTCTAACTCAACATAACAGTGACATAATAAAGAATTTAATACAATATCCACTTGCTATTTTCAAAGAAACACCCGAGATTCTGTAAAGATGTTCTCATACATTGGATTCTGTAAGAGGAGGATTATGCAGCAGGCTGGAGAGAATCAGGATGATTCCCTTATGTGTGTTATAACAATATCAGATTCTTCAGTGCCCTTATATAGAGAAATGTTGCAAGTATAGTTTCCAACTACAGAAAACAGCTAATCTCCAAAACACAGAGAACTAAATTTAGCAAAAGTGCTGTATATTCGCAAATATGTCATTGTCTATTCAATAATCAATGTATCTTAATCTCAATGTTAAATCTGCCGAAAGTATCGGAAGGAAATTTCAACAATGCACTATGTTTCAACATGTGCTTTATGGCGAAGTGCTATTGATGTACCTTCTTTAGAATAAAGGGAAGAAAAGATGATGCTAAATGGATTTTGGAATTACAGGTTAACCAATTGTGAGCCGTTAAAAATTCTGAAAGATTATGACAGGGACATGATATTAAGCATCATGGACCACCCCAAAATTTACGCCCTTCATCATATCAGCATCCACTTATACTGACGTGTGTCAAATCAGTCCTACACAGTTTCAACGACAAGCAATGTTAATATCCACCTGGAGAGACAAGATATTTTTTCCTTGCAATGAAATTCAGAGTGGTTAGTTGAACTGAGAAACAAAGACAAGCCAATCCAGCAGAAAGTGCAATTTTGTACTCTGAAAACCAAATGGGTTTTACTGTTATCTACTTCTATATACAGAAGCAGCTCAAAGCCTCAGAATAGTAAGATGTCAGGAAAGAAGTGTTAAGAATGTAGCAAAAGTTGTTTAAGCATGAAATATACCTAAATCACTTCAGATACTATCCCTTCATCAAGATCTTTTGTCAAATTACCACCAACTCAGACTACTGTTGCTTGCATAACCAGGCACAGATGATTAGACTAATGGGGAATCATGTAGTTTCTGTTAGATCTAATCTTGACTTCTTCATGCATGCAGCCTCGTCACCAATAATCCTGCGCGTAGTCATTCGTCAGTTTCGTTTTCAGTTGTAACTTGCGTCTAGTTATTTGCCTCCGGCTGAAACGTTCTGAACTGAAGAGTCAGCAGTCATTGTCATTCATGGATCAGATGTTTCTTTTAGTTATGTTTAGGAGGCTCTTCTGGCTATATATTAGTGAGTCATTAGTAATGCTATGAAGTGAAGCGCTAAGAAACTCCATATGTAGTACAGTGAATAGAAGAAGTATTCTCTGTGTGTGTTTTATTTTGTATGCGTGTCCTCCAGTATGTTATCAACGAGAGATACTAGTTGACAGTAAATCAAGTGTGTGTGCAGATTGATTGTTTGAGATCCAACATTTGGTATCAGAGCCGTGTTGTATTGATCTTGTGGTGATGTCTCAAAGTGAGGGATCGCGATCACCACCACCTGCCAGGATTCGCGACGATGGCGGCGACGGCAGCAGTGGCAGCCGCGAGATGGTGGTGCAGCAGGTCAAGGAGGTGGGGGTGGCGGTGCGCTATCCCATGCTCACGTGGACAAACTACACCGAATGGGCTCTCTTGATGAGAGTCAACCTGCAGGCTCAAGGAGTATGGGAGGCCATCGAGCCCGGCGATGCGGGGTACCGGCTCGACAGGATGGCGTTGTCAGCCATCCTCCAAGCGGTGCCATCGGAGATGTTGGCGACGCTGGCGGCAAAAGACTCCGCCAAGCTGGCGTGGGAGACCGTGCGCATGATGCGCATGGGTGTCGAGCGCGTGCGCGAGGCAAAGGCGCAGACTCTACGCAAGGAGTTTGAGACGATCCGCATGAGTGACGCCGAGTCCATTGACGATTTTGCCATGCGACTGACGGGACTCGTCAACAACATCCGTACTCTTGGGGAAACACTAGAAGAGGAAAAGGTGGTAAAAAAATTTCTTCGTGTTGTTCCCTCCAAGTACACACAGGTGGCCATCTCAATCGAGCAACTGATCGATCTGAAGACATTGTCCGTCAAGGAGCTCACCGAAAGACTCAAGTCAGTGGAAGAGCGGTACGAGCTTGATAACAACGGTGGTGAAGGTGGGCGTGAAAGTGACCGCCTACTTCTTACAGAGGAGGAGTGGCTAGTGCGCATGAAGAACCGCAATGGCATCGGCAAGAAGAAGAGCGCCTTTAACAAGGCGAAGGTACGTTGCTACAACTGCCAGAACTACGGACATTTTGCAAGGGAGTGCTGCGAGCCGAAGAAGGAGGTGTCACTTCTGGGTGCAGAGGACGAGCCAACGCTGCTTTAAATCCAACAAGAAGTCTTTACTTTTTAGTTGGTGCAATTTAGTTGAGTTCGTGTACGAGTATAAGTGCACGATTGCATTTTGAGTCTTTTGGCACAGTAGGTGTGTTGCATGTGTCATTTATTTGGTCGTGCACGTAGGAGGTGTGTTACATACGTGCGCTTTTTTCATGTCGTGCTCGTGCACGTAGATGTGTCAGTGCATGATGAATGTGTGGGTCCTTGTAGTTGTGTCCAAGTTCTCATGTGTGTATGCTCTGATGAGAGTCTTCGTCGCCGTCAAGTTGCGT